>CP139508.1:402877110-404077110 GCA_021014915.2 Artemisia tridentata subsp. tridentata
TATTAAAACTAATGATAAAAATCTGAAACTTTCTCCTAAATTATTCTAAGATGACAGAAAGCTATGAAAATTATAAAAACAGAAAGTGCTTTTGGAAAAAGCTGAAAATAAGCCAAATGGCTTAAATAGAAGCTATCACTTATTTTTATGTTGGGATTTTCTTGGTTTTTCTTTTGCAAAACTCTTTAAATACTAAAAATATGAAACTTTTGTAAAAACAATTAGCTTGGATCTCAATTATAAGCACTATGAGTGCTTATGTCCTTGACAGTTGACTTTCTTTGACCAAAAAGGGAATTAAGCTCAAATGGAGTTATGTGGGGTCCACAATGGTTAATTTTGGTTCCTCTGAGTTACTTGGACAATTTTAGACTAGATTCACATAAATAAGCTATGTAAATAAGCCACAAGGCCTGAATAAGCAATAGCTTATTTGGATTCTGAGACAGAAGTGGGACAGAGTTTGAGTGCAATTCCAAGTGGGGTCCACTGATCCTAAGGTCAAACTAATGGTCAACTCTTGAAGCCTGCCAGGAGGGGGGTTGGAAGAACCCAAGATTGGACTGTGGGACCCACTAGGGTGGCCACAATCAACCACCAATGGTGGTGGGGTTGCTGAGGGTCTGCTGATGCAGCAGTGCACAGGGCAAATTTGGCCTTTTTGGCTCAAATGAGAAGCAATAAGCAAACAGATTAAGCAATGGGTACCAAATCAGTGAAATAAGCAACAATAAGGTCTGAGTGCCTGATATGAACCACAAATCTCAACTTTGAAATACTAGAACACAATTGCAGCCCTAAAACTTGAAAACAGATTTTAGGTTCAAACTACTCAGTGTGATAAGTCAAATAAGCAGTATTAATAAGCTGAGGAGTGAAAGCTTATGGGGGCAAAACCCCTACTGACCTACTGAGAATCAAAGTCACCCAAAAGATTTGACAATACTACTAAACTACTATCCTAATGAATGCCTAGAAAGATGGTCAAAAGCTGATGCACAGGGTATGACTGAGTTCAAACAAACAACTTTAAACAAGTTTCCCAATAAGCAGATGAGTCCCAAAGTTGAATTTTCCTTTTGATTATGTTTCACAAGCTACCAAACTCCACAAATCCACTTTTCAAAAGTATTTCCAATAAAAATTAAACCCTACAGATGCTCTCAAAATTGTGACCAAAACCTGATTTTAAACCTTTTTGACTTTTTGATTTCAATGCAACTTTGACTAAAGTGAATTAGAAATGATCCTAACTGATTTCTGATGAAATATTAAGCTACTATCTATCTAATTTTATCTAATTAGACTATTTATGCAACTACTCTTTAGATAATGCTACTAAAATGCTTAACTGTTATGCAAAAATTGATGAAACAAAAGTGATTTTGACTTTGGCTACTTGACTGTGTAAATTTTATGATCTATCTAATGCTAACATGACCTTCTGAATTATATTTTTTCAGAATTGACAGCAATCTAACAACTAGATCCCACAATCAAAACCAAATCCAAACACTACTTTAGTTTAACTGTTTCACTAAAACTTGATGCAATCTACTACCAATTACCAATTAACTGATTAAACTAGTTATAATAACTAAAAATGAAGCTTGATTAATAATCTAATGCAACTAAAACTACACCAAACTCAGAATCAAAGATTATGCAAATTTATAAAGAAAAGATTAACAGAACTTACTAATTTATTCACTCCAGCATGAACAAGAGTGATTCACTATGCTTGCCTATCTTTAAGATAGGCAGAGATCTTCCCTTGCTATCTCAGCTTATCCAATTCACCAAGAAATCAGCCCCATTGACCTGCATTGACTTTTTTGGAATTTTTGCATTTTTTATACTAGTCTGGATTTTAAGGTCTCTAAAAGCTTTAATAAGCTTATTGGAGCTTAAGTGAGCCTAAAGAAGTCCATGATATCAGATCAATCCAGCTTTTGAAATTATTTGAATAAGAGTAAATTGCATACACTAAGATAAGAACTGAAACTTGAATTTATTACTTGAAAAGGGTTTAAGTTACAATAAGAAAGTTATTACAATGCTTAAAAGCTTCATATTACACTAAGATTGCTTACACTAATAAAAACGACATGAAAATTTTAACTAAAAACTAACTCCCTTCAATTGCTCCATCTCTTCTCTTTTATAGGGGTCTTCTAGGGTTAGTGCACCCCTCTGAGTGTTTCCCACTTGAATTCTGAGCCTTTGGATGAACAACTTTTAATCTTGGCCATTGCTTGGTTTTGGCGCCAAAATGCTTATGATAACATAGTACTGATTTTGCGTGTGTTAGTGGGTTTATCTTGGATTGGGGTGAGGGTAAGTGGGTTATCAGTGATTATAGGTGATGATGAAGGGTGTAGGGTGGCTTAGTGATGATGAAGGAGTAGCAGAGGTCACGGGTTTATGTTGGGGATGGAGGTCAAAGGTGAATTGACCGAAGTTTTTAATTAAAGAAAAGGTTGGGTCGGGTTGGATAAGGATTGGGTTGGGCTTGGGTTAAGGACTTGGGCTGGGGTTAAGGAATGATGGGTTGGGTGGTTTGTTTATTTTATTTTTGGGTTATAATAATAAAGGGTCCGGTTTGGTTATAGATAAATCACAAGGACCATTCTTGTAATTCCTGAAATTATGAGGACCGCACTTGCAATTCTTCCAAAATACACCAAGGGTAAAATCTGCCATGTTTCCATAATCCAAGAACAAAAATTGCACTTTTCTAATTTTTAAAATTCCCAGGGATCATTTTTGACAGATTTCAAACTTGAGGGACCAAAGATGTAATTTATTCAAACTTTTCACCAAAGGACTAAATATGATAATTTATGATTTAAAAAGGACCTTTGATGATTTTTCTGACAAAACAAATGCATAGGGACTAGTTTTGACAATTTTTGAAACTTGAGGGACTGAAACTGCCAATTTTGCAAACTTTGTTCGTTTTTTCAACTGTTTTTAAACATTTTGCATTTAAAACATATAAAACACAATCCCTGGGATATTTTCAGTATTTTGATGCATTTCTGAGTGTTTTTGAATGTTTTGGCAGTTCAGATAAGACAAAAATGATGAGTATTTAGACACTCATCAATCCCCCACACTAAACTATTGCTAGTCCCTAGCAATCTTTTATGAAGTTTTAATGGATTTTTCTCTTTACCAGATATCCATCATTTCTGGAGTAGCCAATTGTTTTAGTTCAAGTAAGAACCTTGGTACAATGATAACCAAATGATTTTGAGCAAACCATCAGCTGTCAACGGTTTTGATTTGTCTTTACCAGAAGCCGTTTGCTTCTGGACTAGCCAGCTCTTAGATAAATTATCAATATTATCTTTGGTGAGCTGATTACCAATCATGGTTTTTTCACTTGCCTTTACCACAAGCCATAACCTTGCGGGCTAGCTAACTCTTCATCTTTTCAGGATATGGTGAGTCGAATACCATACAATTTTCGGCAAATTGCAAGCCATAAACGGATTTGAGTTATCTTTACCAAGAGCCGTTTGCTCTTGGATTAGCCAATCCTTTTGTGGGTTAGACATGGCGGACTGATAACCACTTTATTTCGTTCTAAGTGAGAAAAAATTTTAAAATTTTGGCTAAAATGGGGGTGCTAGATGGTACATTTGATTAAATTCGCTAGAATTCCCCCCCACACTTAGAACTGAATATTGCCCTCAATATTCAAAGTATCGGTTGTTAAACCAACACTTAGAACGTAAAAAGGAAATATTAATAGCCATTTTATTTTATATACATACATTTTTTTTTTTTTTTTTTTTTTTTTTTTTTTTTTTTTTTGAAAATTTTCCATATATACAACATGTGGGGCATCTCCCCCACACTTAGGTGGTAGAAAATAGAAAGAAGTCAGAAATATGGGTGAAAACCCATATGGTGCTTGAGTTTTTGATCACCGAGTCACTAGCTTGACTCGACCCCGAATTGAGTTGATTTCTCCCGAACAGTCAGGTTTGTCACGCAAGCTAACCGCTTGTGAACGGCCAACTGTAACAAAGGGTTCCTGAACAGCCCGGGAGAAAAATTAATTTAAAAGTCTATGGGGAAGTAAGTGGAAGAGAGCATCCCCCCCACACTAGGTAGTAGAAAAGAGAAAGAAAACAGAGACACGGGTGAGAACCCATGTTTTTGCTAATGTTTTTGATCACCGAGTCACTAGCTTGACTCGATCCCCGCATTCATTGGTTCATGGGGAAAGTTTGGAGATCCGGGACAACCATGGGTGGTATGTCCTCTCCAAAGTAATGTTTCAACCGACGGCCATTCACTTTAAAATTAGGTCCGTCAGCTTGAGATAACTCAACGGTACCATATGGATAAACTTTGGTGATAGTGAATGGACCAGACCAACGGGATTTGAGTTTACCCGAGAAAATCTTCAATCTTGAATTAAAAAGAAGGACTCGATCACCAACGTTAAAAACGCGGTTCTTAATTTTTGAGTCATGGAGCTTCTTTGTTTTTTCCTTGTAGATCAAAGAGTTTTCATAGGCTTGATCACGAAGTTCATTCAATTCATTTATTTGAACTTTCCGGTGATCACCCGCTGTCTGAAGGTCAAAGTTTGCATGCTTGAGGGCCCAGTAGGCTTTGTGCTCAAGCTCAATCGGTAGATGACACGCCTTTCTGTACACAAGCTTGTATGGAGTACACCCGATGGGTGTTTTGTAAGCTGTACGAAAGGCCCAGAGTGCGTCATCTAGCTTATCCGACCAAGATGCACGATTTTCTCCTACGGTCCTTTCTAAGATTCTTTTAATTCCTCGATTGGTAACTTCCACTTGCCCACTTGTTTGGGGGTGATATGCGGTAGAAAGACGGTGTGTAACACCATACTTTTGCATGACTTTATCAAACTTGTCATTGCAGAAATGCGTACCACGATCACTAATAATAGCACGTGGAGTTCCAAATCGAGCAAAAAGAGATTTCAAAAATTTCACAACAACTCGGGCATCATTTGTGGGTAAAGCTTTCGCTTCAACCCATTTTGACAAATAGTCAACAGCCACGAGAATGTATTTGTTTCCTCGAGATGATGGAAATGGCCCCATAAAATCAATGCCCCATATGTCAAAGATTTCACAAACTTGAATGACATTTTGTGGCATTTCATTTCTTTGTGAAATATTTCCGTGACGTTGACAATCGTCACAAGCCTTGACTATTTCCTGGGCATCCTTGTAAATTGTGGGCCAATAGAAACCGGAATCAAACACCTTTTTGGCGGTGTAGTTGGGATTATGATGTCCCCCAGTAGGTCCAGAATGGCAAGCTTTGAGAATATCAATAGCTTCCTGACCATAAACACACCGCCGGATGACTTGATCCGCACAGATTTTAAACAAGTAGGGGTCGTCCCAGAAATAATGTTTGACATCCTTGAAGAACTTATTCTTCTGTTGGGACGACATCCCTTTCACAACAAAGTTACCCGCATGGTAGTTTGCAAAGTCGGCAAACCATGGGGTAGTCGAATCTCCACGAAAAGCAACCGCACTGAGTGTTTCGAGAGGAAATGTTTCATTGATTTCCTTTTTCTCGAACACATCTTGGTGAGGGTTTTCCAATCGCGACAGATGGTCAGCAGCTAGGTTCTCAGCTCCTTTTTTATCACGTATGGTGATATCAAATTCTTGCAGGAGGAGAACCCAACGGAGCAATCTCGGCTTTGCATCTTGTTTTGCAAAGAGATATTTGAGAGCCGAGTGATCCGTATACACTACGCATTTGGTTAAGATTAAGTATGGCCGAAACTTCTCAAAGGCATATACCACAGCCAACAATTCTTTTTCTGTAGTGGTGTAATGAGTTTGAGCTTCAGTCATAGTTTTACTTGCGTAGTGGATAGGCTGAAAATGTTTAGCTTTTCGTTGCCCCAGGACTGCACCGATAGCAAAATCACTTGCATCGCACATGAGTTCAAATGGCAAGTCCCAGTCGGGGGCAACTAAAATGGGTGCTTCAGTAAGCTTTTTCTTTAGAGTTTGAAAAGCTTCAACGCACTCAGGAGAGAAGATAAAAGGAGCATCCTTTTCAAGGAGATGGGTCATAGGCCGGGCGATTTTAGAAAAATCTTGTATGAATCTACGATAGAAACCGGCATGACCCAAAAAACTCCGAATACCTTTGACGGTAGTGGGATGAGGTAATTTACTGATGACATCAACTTTAGATCTGTCAACCTCAATCCCACTCTTGGAAATCTTATGGCCGAGGACAATGCCCTCTTTAACCATAAAGTGACTCTTTTCCCAATTTAGACAAAGATTGGTGTCTTTACACCTTTTCAACATGTTTTCTAAATTGGAGAGACATGCTTGGAACGAATCCCCAATGACCGAGAAGTCATCCATAAAGACCTCCATTGTTTTACCGATCATGTCGGTGAATATGGCCATCATGCACCTTTGGAACGTGCCCGGAGCATTACATAAGCCAAAAGGCATACGTTTGTAGGCAAAGGTTCCATAAGGGCATGTAAAGGTAGTCTTTTCTTGATCTTGCGGATCAATGGGAATTTGAAAGTAACCCGAGAAACCATCAAGGAAACAATAGTACTCGTTTCCCGCTAATCTCTCAAGCATTTGGTCCATGAAGGGTAGAGGAAAATGGTCTTTACGGGTGGCATCATTTAACTTGCGATAGTCAATGCAGACACGCCACCCCGTAACCAATCGAGTTGGAATCAACTCATTTTCTTCATTTGTGACAACAGTAATGCCACCCTTTTTAGGAACGCAATGAATGGGACTAACCCAAGGACTATCCGAGATAGGGTAAATCAATCCGGCATCAAGAAGTTTGAGAACCTCTTGTTTGATAACCTCATGAATTTTAGGATTCACCCTTCTTTGATGTTGAACTGCCGGTTTAAAGTCATCCTCCATTAAAATCTTGTGAGTACAAAATTCAGGGTTAATACCCTTGATGTCGGAGAGCTTCCAAGCAATTGCTTGCTTGTGTGACTTCAAAACTTTTATGAGAGCAGTCTTTTCATCCTCACTCAAATTTTTAGCAATTATGACGGGTAATTTATCATCACCCTCCAAAAATGCATACTCGAGATGAGGTGGTAAGTCCTTAAGTTCGACCTTAGGAAATTCATCGTTTTTCTCAACCGATTTGATTTCCTCTTTATGAAGTTTTTGTGGAAGAACAGGAGGAAAAGAGGGATCTTCATTTAACATCTTCTCAATGAGAAGGATATCTCCCTCCAAGTCAATCTCTTGGTTATCAATTCCATCGGGAACCGAATCACTCTTGAGAAAGGCCTCGATTTCCTCTAAGATGAAGTCACTTCCCTCAAACGGAGTGAGAGAAGGAGAAGAATTGGCGATTATAGGTTCAGAAGATGGAGTGGAATCACCACTCGAAGAATTATGAACATAACCAAGAACTTCTTGAGAGTACTCCTCTGAAGCCACATCAATGACATCTATTCGGTTAACCGATTCAGAGTCATAATTTGAGGAGTACCTCGAAGTTTGATCGAGGTTAAAAGTGACTGCTTCATTATCCACACGAAGAGTTATTTTCTCTTCGAAAACATCAATTAGAGCACGGCCCGTCCTTAGGAATCCTCTTCCAAGAATGAGAGGAACCCTTGGATCAGCATCGAATTCAACAACAACGAAGTCAGCCGGAAAATGGAACTTTTCTACTTTCACGAAGACATCTTCGGCAATGCCGAGTGGACGAGTGATAGAACGATCTGCAAGCTCAAGAGTCATGCAGGTAGGAGTAAGTCCAGGAAGAGAAAGTTTCTTCCATACTGAATTAGGCATCAGGTTAATGCTAGCGCCAAGATCGGCCAAGGCGAAGCATTCACCCATTCCTGGAAAAACACACGGGATAAGAAATTTTCCAGGATCTCCAAGCTTCTCGTGAAGCTTCTTTAAAATTGCTGCAGAGCAATTCTCGTTTAAAGGAGTTTTTGCCATTTCGTACAATTTTTCCTTGTTGCTTAACAAGTTCTTGATCATTGATGCAAATTTGGGCATCATGATGATAGCATCCGCAAGGCTTATGTCAAAGTGCAAATCTTGAAAGATTTGATAGAACTTGTCCATTTGGTGACTAGCCTTTTCACGGAGCTTTTGCTCATTGAGTCGTGATGGATAAGGTATTGAAGGTTTGGATTTAGGGATCTCAACGGGAGTTTCAACAGTTTCAAAGACAACTCCAGGGTTGAGTTTGGTTTTTGGGATATCCTGAGGTTGGACGTTTTTGGTACCTCCGTTATTAGTAGGAAGTATATTGTCCTTGGTCACCTCAGGTTCACGTTCCACTACCTTAGGAAGAGAAGAAGCGGTAGTGGGAATCTCGGGTCCATCATAAGCTTTGCCACTGCGTGTGGTGATAGCTTTAAGTTCACCCTTTGGGTTGACCACAGTATTACCCGGGAGACCTCCCGAGGTAGAAGGTGGAGTGAGATGGCTTATGAGATTAGAAAGCATATTCTCGATGTTGCTTTGAGATTGTTCCATTTTGTTGTTTGTAGCCATAAGCTCACTCTTCAGCTCATTACCTTGCTTGGTTATTGTAGATTGTAAATCATTCCTCAAAGTGAAGATTTGATTTTGCATTGCCTTTAGTTTGGAATCATTAACCTTGATATAGTTATTGAGTTCACTTGAAGGCGGTTCTTGGTAATGAGGAGCTGAATACCCTTGATTACCCCTTGGGGGTGGGTATTGATTGATCGGGGCATGAAATTGATTTTGCGTGTTTTGCCCTCTTTGCTGATTAGGATTAAACCTATTTGGATTGTTGGGTTGAGGAAATCCGGGTGGTCCGTTTTGAGGACGGTAGTTTGGATCCACTTGAGGACGGTATTGGTTACCTCCTTGGTTGGAACTATCGGCTACTGCATTAATTTCAAATGTACCATCGGTGGCAGTACAATTATAATATGCATGTGGACCACCACAAGTGACACAAACTTCTACCTTTTTGATTTCGGCAGTTTGAGAAGTTTGCGGAGAAGAGGGGGAAGAAACTTTCTGTGTGGTGAGAACCAAGGATTTAATAACCTTCGTGAGTTCGTCAAGTCTAGCATCGGTGCTAGACTGACCCACGGATGATGAGGTAGAAGGACCAACACTCATTTGGGAAACAACCGGTTTGCTTCGTGGAGTGCGGACCTTAGACTTGTTCTCAATGATTGCTAAAGCATCCTTTGTGGTTCGATTCAAGAAATTTCCTCCAGCGGAGGAATTGAGAGATTCTTGATCAGCTGAGCTCACACCATTGTAGAAAGTGTCGAGTTGCATCAACTCAGAGAAACCATGATGCGGACATTTGCGAAGCATTTCTTTATAACGATCCCATGCTTCACTAAATGATTCATCGAATTTTTGTGTAAATTTCATGATTTCGTTTTTAAGACTCGTGGTTTTGGAAGGTGGGAAAAATTCATTCACGAACTTCTTAACCAAATCTTCCCATGTTACAATCGATCGAGGGGGTTGTTTATCAAGCCAAATCCGGGCAGCCCCATCGATGGAAAATGGGAAAAGAAGAAGTTTGATTGCCTCTTCAGGGACATTTTTGCATTTGATGGTAGACGTGATTTTGTTAAACCATCGAATGTGATCTTGAGGATCGTCCCTTTCAAAACCATAGAATTGACGCGAGGTTACAAGATTTATTAACCCCGTCTTGAGTTCAAAATTCTCGGCCACGATGGCCGGAACAACGATAGCATCTCCGTAACCCTCGATGGGTGCTTGGAGAAGCTCATTCATAGTCGGCTCAGCCGCCATGAGAACAGGAATAGCACGAACTTCGGGTTCGACTATTGAAGAAGAACGTCTACGTCTACGACCTCGTCTTCGAGGAATGTTGCCAAGCTCACGTAACGGGCTCGTAGACCTAGAAGAACGCGTGCGCATGCACTAGAAAACAACTCTAAAAAGCTTCAGAGTCGATAGAATTATGAAAAAGGATGGAAGATTCTTTTTATTTTTGAAAAGTGAAGATGAAAACAAATCCAATTAAAACAAGATCGAGAGAAAACACAAGTGAACTTAAACCAATAATCACAAGATGAATGGCTTCTTTGAAAAAGGTACACCACTCACAAGGATACAAAGGCAAGTTTTAATCTTTAGTTTGGGAACTTATTATGGTCGTACCCCCAGTTAGGTAGTACTCTGTCTTGGTTCTCGATGGTAATTTTTTATTGTTATTTATTATTAACAAAGAAAACAGAAAATGTTTTTGGGTTTTTAATTTTTTATATGATATATATATATAAAAGAAAAGAAAAATATTTTTGTTTTTTTATATTGTTTTTGAGAAATAAGAACTTCTTGAAAGAAGGATCTCGAATCACTAATCGCTTGAACTTAACACAATTGTCGCAGCACACCTCCCCGGCAGCGGCGCCAAAATTTGATCCGTGTGTGAGTATATATATAAATAATTATAGTATCGTGCACACGTGATACTTTGGGAAATGACAAGTCAAACTTAGGGAAAGTCAAACTTGCAAAACCCGTGGATGTGATGTGTGTGATACCGGGCAAGTGATCACCCGGGTCGTGTCCCAACGAGATGTGAATGGGCCATTGTGGAAAGCTTTGGATTAGAGTGATTGATGATTGAGATTGCTTTTGATTTTGCTTTGTTTAACAATTCTAAATAACAAGCTAAAACAGATATGCACAATAAAGTCAAACGCTAAGGACTTAACTTAAAAACGCGCAACGAAAAAATCTAAAAAGGACTAAAAAGTAAAATTTATGAAATTTAAAACCTAAAAATGTAAAATTACTAAAAACTTATTTTAAAACTTAAATTCTAATTTTCTACACTTTTTATTTAATTATTTCTAATTATTAATTATTTAAATACTAATTAAACTAATTTAAATTATAAAAAATACTAAATGAGCTAAGAAAAATCTAAAACTTTTTCTAAAAATATTATCAAGTAAATAAAAGCTAAGAAAATTATAAAAATGAAATTTACTTAATTAAAATTTAAAAAGATAAATTCTATTAAATAGAAGCTATCACTATTTTTCTATTTTTGATTTTCTTAAGGACTAAAAAATGAAATTATATTTTTCCTAGATTACAAATGACAAAAGAAAATTATGAAAATTGGATTTGTATTTTTCTGATTATTTTTCTATTTATTATGATTTAAATACTATTTTAAACTAATTAAAAAGATTAAAAATATTAAAACTAATGATAAAAATCTGAAACTTTCTCCTAAATTATTCTAAGATGACAGAAAGCTATGAAAATTATAAAAACATAAAGTGCTTTTGGAAAAAGCTGAAAATAAGCCAAATGGCTTAAATAGAAGCTATCACTTATTTTTATGTTGGGATTTTCTTGGTTTTTCTTTTGCAAAACTCTTTAAATACTAAAAATATGAAACTTTTGTAAAAACAATTAGCTTGGATCTCAATTATAAGCACTATGAGTGCTTATGTCCTTGACAGTTGACTTTCTTTGACCAAGAAGGGAATTAAGCTCAAATGGAGTTATGTGGGGTCCACAATGGTTAATTTTGGTTCCTCTGAGTTACTTGGACAATTTTAGACTAGATTCACATAAATAAGCTATGTAAATAAGCCACAAGGCCTGAATAAGCAATAGCTTATTTGGATTCTGAGACAGAAGTGGGACAGAGTTTGAGTGCAATTCCAAGTGGGGTCCACTGATCCTAAGGTCAAACTAATGGTCAACTCTTGAAGCCTGCCAGGAGGGGGGTTGGAAGAACCCAAGATTGGACTGTGGGACCCACTGGGGTGGCCACAATCAACCACCAATGGTGGTGGGGTTGCTGAGGGTCTGCTGATGCAGCAGTGCACAGGGCAAATTTGGCCTTTTTGGCTCAAATGAGAAGCAATAAGCAAACAGATTAAGCAATGGGTACCAAATCAGTGAAATAAGCAACAATAAGGTCTGAGTGCCTGATATGAACCACAAATCTCAACTTTGAAATACTAGAACACAATTGCAGCCCTAAAACTTGAAAACAGATTTTAGGTTCAAACTACTCAGTGTGATAAGTCAAATAAGCAGTATTAATAAGCTGAGGAGTGAAAGCTTATGGGGGCAAAACCCCTACTGACCTACTGAGAATCAAAGTTACCCAAAAGATTTGACAATACTACTAAACTACTATCCTAATGAATGCCTAGAAAGATGGTCAAAAGCTGATGCACAGGGTATGACTGAGTTCAAACAAACAACTTTAAACAAGTTTCCCAATAAGCAGATGAGTCCCAAAGTTGAATTTTCCTTTTGATTATGTTTCCCTTATTGCCAAACTCCTCAAATCAACTTTTCACACGTATTTCCAATTAAAATCAAACCCTACAGATGCTCTCAAAATTGTGACCAAAACCCGATTTTAAACCTTTTTGACTTTTTGATTTCAATGCAACTTTGACTAAAGTGAATTAGAAATGATCCTAACTGATTTCTGATGAAATATTAAGCTACTATCTATCTAATTTTATCTAATTAGACTATTTATGCAACTACTCTTTAGATAATGCTACTAAAATGCTTAACTGTTATGCAAAAATTGATGAAACAAAAGTGATTTTGACTTTGGCTACTTGAATGTGTAAATTTTATGATCTATCTAATGCTAACATGACCTTCTGAATTTATTTTTTCAGAATTGACAGCAATCTAACAACTAGATCCCACAATCAAAACCAAATCCAAACACTACTTTAGTTTAACTGTTTCACTAAAACTTGATGCAATCTACTACCAATTACCAATTAACTGATTAAACTAGTTATAATAACTAAAAATGAAGCTTGATTAATAATCTAATGCAACTAAAACTACACCAAACTCAGAATCAAAGATTATGCAAATTTATAAAGAAAAGATGAACAGAACTTACTAATTTATTCACTCCAGCATGAACAAGAGTGATTCACTATGCTTGCCTATCTTTAAGATAGGCAGAGATCTTCCCTTGCTATCTCAGCTTATCCAATTCACCAAGAAATCAGCCCCATTGACCTGCATTGACTTTTTTGGAATTTTTGCATTTTTTATACTAGTCTGGATTTTAAGGTCTCTAAAAGCTTTAATAAGCTTATTGGAGCTTAAGTGAGCCTAAAGAAGTCCATGATATCAGATCAATCCAGCTTTTGAAATTATTTGAATAAGAGTAAATTGCATACACTAAGATAAGAACTGAAACTTGAATTTATTACTTGAAAAGGGTTTAAGTTACAATAAGAAAGTTATTACAATGCTTAAAAGCTTCATATTACACTAAGATTGCTTACACTAATAAAAACGACATGAAAATTTTAACTAAAAACTAACTCCCTTCAATTGCTCCATCTCTTCTCTTTTATAGGGGTCTTCTAGGGTTAGTGCACCCCTCTGAGTGTTTCCCACTTGAATTCTGAGCCTTTGGATGAACAACTTTTAATCTTGGCCATTGCTTGGTTTTGGCGCCAAAATGCTTATGATAACATAGTACTGATTTTGCGTGTGTTAGTGGGTTTATCTTGGATTGGGGTGAGGGTAAGTGGGTTATCAGTGATTATAGGTGATGATGAAGGGTGTAGGGTGGCTTAGTGATGATGAAGGAGTAGCAGAGGTCACGGGTTTATGTTGGGGATGGAGGTCAAAGGTGAATTGACCGAAGTTTTTAATTAAAGAAAAGGTTGGGTCGGGTTGGATAAGGATTGGGTTGGGCTTGGGTTAAGGACTTGGGCTGGGGTTAAGGAATGATGGGTTGGGTGGTTTGTTTATTTTATTTTTGGGCTATAATAACAAAGGGTCCGGTTTGGTTATAGATAAATCACAAGGACCATTCTTGTAATTCCTGAAATTATGAGGACCGCACTTGCAATTCTTCCAAAATACACCAAGGGTAAAATCTGCCATGTTTCCATAATCCAAGAACAAAAATTGCACTTTTCTAATTTTTAAAATTCCCAGGGATCATTTTTGACAGATTTCAAACTTGAGGGACCAAAGATGTAATTTATTCAAACTTTTCACCAAAGGACTAAATATGATAATTTATGATTTAAAAAGGACCTTTGATGATTTTTCTGACAAAACAAATGCATAGGGACTAGTTTTGACAATTTTTGAAACTTGAGGGACTGAAACTGCCAATTTTGCAAACTTTGTTCGTTTTTCAACTGTTTTTAAACATTTTGCATTTAAAACATATAAAACACAATCCCTGGGATATTTTCAGTATTTTGATGCATTTCTGAGTGTTTTTGAATGTTTTGGCAGTTCAGATAAGACAAAAATGATGAGTATTTAGACACTCATCAATGGTACGGCTGCGGACAGAGAGCATCTCTTCTGGGACGGGTATGACTGACCTGGATATTATGCGCCAGGTGATCGGCGGTAAGCAGCGCGGTCATGTTCCTGGCGTAGGTCCAGTGTTACCCGGCAGTGGTCAGAAGACGACCCTCAGCTCCTCACGAGCTCGCGAGCAAGCCTCCTCGTCCTCGCTGCAGGAGACCGTGCAGAAGCAAGCCCAAGAGCTGTCCACGCAATCCCAGGAGCTGTCCACACAAGGGACACAGATTGATATTTTGCTGGATTGGGCCAGGAGACAGCCGGGTTTTACTGAGCAGCTAGCGAGTGGCTTGCCGGGGACATCGGGATCCCAAAATGCTTCACAAGGCGAGTCTCGAGGTACCGGGAGGGTAGTAGGGGTAGTAGGGAGACTCGGGAGTAGTGTATGGCTTCTTTGGGTCCGATGGGTCAGTTTATATTTGTTTTGAGGTATTGGACAAAGTTGTGTAGATTTAGATGGATTATTATGTGTTTATGTAGTTTGTGTGTTAGGATTCCCGCTAAATTGTTCCCCACGTATAGTTTTGGACCATTTTGCGGATAGCTAGCTTGTGTATAGTTTTTGGACCATTTTGCGGATAGCTAGCTTATGTATAGTTTTGTAGATGATCATGTGATCACGGTTTTTGAATCATTTTTGGCGAATTTGGATTCATATGATTATGTTTAGCGAATTTGGATATATATCATATTATATTTAGCGAATTTGGGTTTTTTTGTTGTTGTTGTTGTATGTTTAGCGAATTTGGCGATGTGTTGTAGCATAAAACAGGTTGTGATCAGGTTGTGTTGTTGTAGGTTTTTTCCCGAAAAATTCCAGAAAAAACCTGAAAATTACCCATTTTACAGCAATATGCTGCAAAATGGGTCAGAGGTTGTCCCCGCCAAAAGGTTGAACCATATTTATATGGTTAAGCTTATTGGCAGGGATATGTCTCAGCTAAAAGATGTTAATACAACAGTGGAAGAACCATTTGGCGGGAACGTGTCCCCGCCAAAAGGCGAAATTAATTAGTATAATCCCGTAATTAAGTGGCTTTATGGTTAATTATCTGCGTTTTTAGTCCCCGCCAAAAGTGGTGCCACGCTGGACCACCTTTGACCAGCTCAAAGGCTGTGGGACCCACAAGTCCCCGCCAAAAGTTGACATCCGTCCCCGCCAAAAGTATCAGCGGCGAGTTTGCGGCGGAAAAATTTCGACGGGGAGATGTCCCCGCCGAAAGGGTATTGGCGGAGACATGTGCCCGCCAAAAGGGCAAATATGTCCCTTCCGAAAAAGTCGAATGTTGTAGTGTTTGCTGTCACTATTACCACCTCACTAAAACACTTATTGCATATACTGAAACGTATTACACCTAAAGTATAAGCTAATATATTCTAAAACCTAACTCGGTTTACTGTAGCAACAGTACCCACGCAAGTTTCATGTTTGCCAATTTTAGCCCCTGAGGTTAGTGATCAATTGCGAAGTTAGTCCTTAACGCCCGTAATCTAACAGACGTGGACTAAATTTGAAACGGAACAGTAACATCAGGGGCTTTTTCTGTCAAAATAATAAACAAAAAGAGCCCCTAAGGTTAACTTTTTTTTCATTGTTAGTCCCTAAGGACTAACTTTGCAAAGAACGCCACGTTAAGGGACTAAAAGCGAAAATCGCGTTGCTACAGTGCATAACAGTTGCTGCTACAGTAAAAACCAATTTGTAATAGTGCGTGTACTGTAGCTAAGGATTTTACGCTTTTAGTCCCTCAGTTTAGCTATAAATTGCACCGTTAGTCCCCCGTTAGCGATCTTTTGCAAATTTAGTCCCTAAAAAAAAAAAAAAAAAAAATTGATCGTTCTATTTCGAGTTTGAATTAAACACAATATTCCCGCAGCAACGTGCGGGTGCACCAGCTCGTATTACACCTAAAGTATAAGCTACTATTTTCATATAAGAATGAGAATAAGAAAAAGGATATGGAAACGAAAAAATAATTAATGCAAGGAGACATCCGTGTACGCTAGAATGGTCCGTGAGATATGACAAGGTTTGCCACCACCGACATTCTCCAATTTGTGGCCTCCTCCGCCACTAAGCGACATCTCGTCGCTTTTCATATCTCAATTTTTCCAACCGACCTCGTCCTGGCCTCGTTCCAATTAATTCTTTCATTATATACATTCTCAAATTTCACTTGCTAACTCAAATTTGAGGTCATTGTTCAGCCGTGTAGCTCAGCAAGGATTTTGATTGAAAACGATCATGTTTCATTAAAATAGAACAATAATTTTCTAATTGAGCTGATCAGTTAGTTTAAATATTGTCTTTCATATATTATCATTTGGGTGGTGTATGAATTTGTTAATATTGCCGGTGATCAATATTTTGCAAAAATAGTTAGAAAACTATTTGAAATTGCAGTAAACATGTCACTGAACAAACGAGTACAAATTTAAACACACAACTATGATTTTCCGCATCTTCAAATTAAATTAATATTGTATTAAAGTGCTAATTACTTGGTTAAATTTTTCCTAGCTAGATATGTAATCACATATATATCATCTATTTGATATCTTAGAAGAAGAGATTTGAACTTAAATGTTTTCACATTATCATAAATAACTCCTCGTCTAGTTGACAAGAAAGAAGAATTGAAGACGTTTATGGAAAATGATATATCGGATGGCTACAAAGAAAAAGTTGTTTCTTGAACTCATTCTTAATCTAAAGGGTTCGATAAATCCTCAATTCCCACTTTTGCTATTAATCACTAGTGTCTTTTTCTCCATTGATATTTGTGGTGCCAGCTAACACGTCACTTCAATGTAAGCCTAACATCAACCATCGATCTAATTCTTATCAAAAAGTTTAAAAACGAATCAATGTATTTTAGTTTTTGCTTTGTTGATATGTCTATTTTTACGTATGACAACTCTTTGGTCGATAAGGGGATACACAAGTACATATACACTTTGTTACTTCTGCGTGATTCTTAATATATAAAAGATTAGTAGCAACCATCTTAATTAAAAAGAGTTTTACATATCAAAAGGCTTATGATCGACTACATTATTTTTGTCTCTATTCACATATCTTTCAGTAGTAGGATCGAGTAGAAAATTTAGTCTTAGTTAGTTAATTAAAATGGTTATTTAACCCATGTAATTAGTATAGACTTAATTCTCTTGACTTCCCGATCACCTTCTGGCTTCTTTCTAGTTTCTTATTATCTTATATACAACATCTTTCTTACTAGTTTCTTATATACAACATCTTATGTTATTCTTCTGATATTGAATCGTAGTCTAAATAGAATCACGATCTAAAGATATACATTGACCATCTATAAAAAAGAGACCCTTTGATTCATTAGAATTTAGAATGTATTTATTTAATATGGTCAAATAGATAATCAGAAAAAGAAAATGACATTATTTTACTTTTGCAAACATGAATAGAATTTTTTTAACTATTTTTGTAAGAAAAAAAATTTCTCTTTATCCACAAGGAAATATCCTGCTTTTACTAAGATGATTTTTTTTTTTTATCGATTTCTGGTTAGAATTTATTGGTTGTACTTACTCAATAATATGATTGATTCATTCTATTTCCGGTTTTTGGGTCATAATCATTATGTAGGAGAGATGGCCGAGTGGTTGAAGGCAGAGCATTGGAACTCCTATGTAGGCCTTGCTTACCGAGGGTTTGAATCCCTCTCTTTCTTTACCTTCACCTAATTTACCGATCAAGTAGCAATTGATACTACTATTCCAACAATTAGACCTTTCTTTGGTATGAATTCTCTATTTTTATTACAATGGCTCTGGTACGGAAAATATTGTTTTTGAAAAGAACTAATTCCTCAGATAAATTATTCGTCAATACTTGTCTTTCAAATCTGGTTTGCTCACATTTATTTTTTGTCTAATATCCTCCTTGTGTCTAATGACATATCTGTGTTATCTCCCTTAATTAAATTAGGCGGCTAAACTACAAAAAGAAACCATATACTCCATGTACATGGTATTTTTTTCGTGTACAGATGTAATATATCCATGCCAAAGACAAGTCTTCAAATTACATCCTATCACTACAGGAAAATTTTCGGTAAGTAACACATAAAATTGGTCACTGAAGCTCAAACCGTTGTCATTAATGTTGAAAAGGCGTCACTAAACTTTCATGTGTTTTTATATACTTAATCTATATCTATACTTGTTCAATAATTCAAAAAAAATATATATATATATATATATATAAATAAATAATAAATAAATAAATAATCTATATCTATACGATCTATACTATTTATAAAGAAAAAACGCAATTGCTTAAAACTTAAAAAACTCAAAAAACGAATAATGTTGTATACTAAAATACCACTATTTATAAAAGGCAATTCAATCTATTCAATATTTAGATATTTAAGTACAATTTAGGGCAGTAGCAGGAGCCGTGAGCAGTGAGCTGTGAGCAGTAGCTACAGCTCACCGGTCACAACTTTTTAAAGAAGTATTGAAAAAATGAGCATTCCTAAAAAATAGCAAAGCTCACCGCTCATTTGACAAACGAACAATAAAAATCAAAAAGCTTATTGTTCACTGTTCATCGCCCAAAAAAACTCCAAAAAGCTCCGCGCCAAACATAGCCTTAAACAACTAATTTTTTTCACTCTCACTTACGCTACACTCATAAATACATAAAAAAGAAATTACACACGCAAATTAACACTATTAAATATCATCACTGCTATGCACGTACTAGTAATCGTTTAGTTACTTATAAAGTGTTGAGTATCTATTATAGTGACAAGAAAATTAGATAATATATTTCATGACTTTTGGGACCCAATATGTTTATTGAAAGTGTCGATATAAAAAACAAAAAAACAAAAAAAAAAAAAAAAATTAAAAAAAATAAAAAATAAAATACATTTACTAAAATACAATTTGGAAGTGTTATTATAAGCTACACGATCTTTGTGTCACTAAAATGTCACTTTCCTTGTAGTAATTTAAATAGATTTAATAAAAAAAATGAGTAAACTGCAAAATACATCCCTGTGGTTTGCCCAATTTCGCACCATACATCCAAATCTTTTTTTTCTAACTTATACATCCAACGTTAGTAAAAGTTAAACACAATACATCCACGAGGACGAACGGTGCAAAAATTGTGTGGTTAAATTGGACACGTGGCAGTTATCTTTTTTAGGCGAGGGTAATTTGGTCCTTTTACACCCACACCTACTCAGTCTTCTTCTTTTAATACTCTTAACTCTTTTAAGTCAAACTTCCAAAATCAAAACACAAATCAAATGCAGACCCAAATCAAAACACTAACACAAATCAAACTCACAAATCAAATTCACAAATCAAAATCAATAAATCCACAAATCAAAACATAAATCCACTTTGAGTGAATATTAACTAGTATTTGATACCCTTTCTTCTCTATATTGCCGCCCCATCCTCACACACCATCTTCGGCCATCTTTTCCGGCCACCGAGATCACACCGCCGCCGTATAAAGCTCACCGCCACCACCTCTCTCTCCCTCGTGACTCCCTTGTCACGATTAACCGCCAAACGCGCCGTATGTCTTCACCAAACACCTCAATAACCACCACACTTTCATCTAGTTTATAGACCCGTGTTTATTTGGAGCTCGATAAGGTAAGACCCACTGTCTTTCGCCTCTAGCCGCGACGGAGGGGATATAACACTCGTGAAAACTAGTTGTAATGATTTATTCGAAGGGTTTTGGTTTTATAAAAACAATATTTTACAAAAATAATGTATATAATCGGTTTTGGTATCATTTGGTTGTCGTTATTGTCGAGTTGAGCCGAGGTTGTGGGTTCAAACTCACGGCCAAAGCTTGTTTGTGTCATGTCGAGTCGTGTATATTGTTATCGAGTCGTGTATATTGATGTCGAGTCGAGATGTGGTCATTGTGGTGCTCGGATTTGGTTTCAGATTGGATTTGGTAATCATTTCATGTATATAATCGGTTTTGGTATCATTTTGTTAGATAAAGAATTTGTTAGATAAAGAATCAAGTAATATTCGAGTAGAACTTGACTAATATTAATCTGGGTCCGAATAGGAATTGAAATACCAGGGATGTAGAACTTGACTTTAGATCTTGAGTTCTTGACTTGAATTCAAGTAATATTCGAGTTAGAACTTGACTTTAGATCTTCAAGGGACATATCCTCCAAAAAAGCAAACGGTATTTTTTTGAAACACCAAAATTTTTTTTTAGATAAATCTGGGTTTGTGTTTATGTTTGATTCTGGTATTTCATTTTTTTTTTGTTTGTGTTTGATTGTGGGTTTGGATTTGTGTTTCTGGTTATGTTAATTTGTGTTTGTGTTTCTGGATTTGTTTTTGTGTTTGTGGATTTGTGTTACTGTATGTGGATTTGTAGAAGAAGAAGAGGGGTGAAAGGACTAAATTACCCTTGCCTAAAAAAGATAACTGCCACGTGTCCAACTTAACGACATAATGTTTGCACCGTTCGTCCTCGTGGATGTATTGTGTTTAACTTTTACTAACGTTGGATGTATAAGTTAGAAAAAAAAGATTTGGATGTATGGTGCGAAATTGGGCAAACCACAGGGATGTATTTTGCAGTTTACTCTAAAAAAATCTAAGACCTCACTGTAATTTGTCACTTATGATTGGTTGCAGCTATATTAATGAATGCGGTGGAGTAGCTAGTCAGTGTTATTGTATAGTATATATGATAAAAGTTGAATAGTGTTGGTGACATATAATCAAGGTTTTAAAAAGCACATCATCACGAGATAGATTTAGACGTCCGCTTTAAGCGTGGCGCGAGATTGGGCATGAAAAGAGGCGATAAGACGTGAGGCGTTGCGCATTTTTTGAGGCGTTTTTAAAGAATTTGGTTACAATGTTATGCAAACCACGTATATGGGTTGTATAATTGCGATTGAACATTTTTTTTGGGTTTTTTTTTTTTTTTTTTAGAAATAAGAAAAATTACGTGCAATGATAGTTTTTTAACTTTATTTCTTGTGTATAATACTTTTTGTAAACTCCATATATATGAAATATGATATAAATATATAAATCTATAAATATTTTGTGCCAAATTAAATCACGTTTTAAAAAACGTCGAGGCTTTGTCATGAGTCTTAAGACGTAAAGCTTGATCATACAGTCACACAATACCTTACGTTATTTATAACATTGTATATAATCAATGTAATAGAGGCAGAGTCGCCAAATATATACTAGTATATTTATTTGTTTTATTTTCAGTGCTTTAACTTCAATTCGTACCATACCCAAACACTTCATCACTCCTTGTCAGGCTTATTAAACCAAACAATGACATGTTATATTTTAATTTGGTAGACATATTGGGTATTACTCCGTAGTATATTACTGCTAGTTTCATCAACGATTATTTGATAATATCTCTATTTATAGGTGAATATAAAGAATCGCAAAAACACACCGCTTAATGGCTAGGTTTAGGGGTGTTGATCGGATCGATTATCGTATTGTTCAATTTATTTGGTTTGATTAGTTCAGTTATGAAAAAGTTTTGGGTAAAACAAAAATCAAACCAAACCGAATTCAAATTTAGTTAAAACGAACCAAAAATCGAATTTAAAATCAGTTCGTTTTTGGGTTGCCTGAATTACATAATTTGTATCTTTTTAATTAATTATACAAACTTTTAGCCAAAAAAAAATTAATAAAAAAATAAAAAAAAATCAAAGTTATAAAAAGTTATATTAATACTAAGATAGAGTTTTAATGGTTTTTTTTATATAAAGTATATATAAAACTTTTTTTATATCAATTCGGTTTTCAGTTCGGTTCGGTTTTTATTTTGCTAAAACCATATTCACACCAAAAACCGAATAATTAATTCGGTTCGGTTCGCTTTTGGTGGTTTCAGTTTTCGGTTCCTGTGAGTACTACCCAATTTGTGAACACATTAGCTTTTAATAGTGACCGCGATTAATATATCATCAACTCAGCATCACATTAGCTTTTAAACACCGCCAACATCAATAGTGTAATAAGACAACCAACATCAATACTAAAATATACCCTATTTAAACACAAATATATCATACAATACGCAAACACACAAAAAAAGAAGTCAGTCTTCAGACTGACCGAGTTCTCCCAAAAACACGCAACCAACGTGTGCTTGAACGTATCCGTATTAAGTTCGACGCGACTTTGGTGCCAAATGATGCATCTTCGGATGCTTCACTACAAAAATCGTCATAGAGAGCTACTTAAAAGGCTTATAAATCCCAGTTTTACATACGTGCTCAAAAAGGAAAGGACTATGTTCAGAATACAAATAGAGCCTGGTTTATAGAACGGGCTCTATTCCAAGTTATAGAGGGAGGGGACAAAACAATTATTTAAGTAGTAAAGTTATAGTGGAAAGAAGAAAAACTAAAATGAGAAGAATAAGAAGGATTTCTAGCCACACATTTCAAATAGGAATGAGAATTTTAAGGGGAGATGAATCTATTTTTGTAGATTCATCTGAAATGAGTGGTTGTGGTTGTAACACCCCCAAAATCAAGATTTGCGGAAGCATACACATTTGAGTGCTACTAAATCGATAATCACAACACAAAGATATAGAGAACGGATTAAAAATCCGTTTTAAAATAGTTTACATTTCCAAAGTTATATTGTCATACATCAAATTCAATTCAAATAAAATGTAGACCATTTAACAAAGCGGTCCCAAATTCAGAGTTTAACGCATAAGCAAAAACATTTCCAACAAATTTATGACTATTTACCTGAGAAACACATGCTAAAATTCAGCTAACGCTGGTGAGTTCATAGGTTTGATGTAAATAAGCACATATGGAGCATAGCAAAAAATTCAGCAAACACACTATCCCGCTATGCAAACACTAAGGTCAACCAACCGAAACTAGACAAACAATATGTCAAGCTGGCATAGCAAATAAAGGGTGCCCGCGAGTGTTAATCCCTAGACACTCGACAAATTCCGATATAGTATACGTTCGCATTGACTATGTCGAGCCAACCGAATGGGGGAGTCACCCCCAATAAATCTATTTATATCACACACATTTCCCAGCAGGAATTGACGGTTGATGATGGTGGGTGCAATGGGATTCAGCTAACTTAGGTTTCCGCATACAAGTTTGTATAAAAACAAAGTTCATTTTGGTCCATGAAAACAGTTTTGCATGTTTCTCACCCCAAAGGTTTATAAAAGCAATACGTATAAAAATGGGGCTATAAACCAACCTTAAAAACAATAGCAATCTGCTAATCAACAACAACTCAGTGCACCCGCTCCGACACGCGACCTAGATCATTATGGTAAGTCTTAGCGAAATATTCGTGTTTTAAATGCCTTAATTCAATTGAAAAGTTTACGTGTGACCAGTGCTCGTGTATTTCTTTGTTGGGAATTAAACTTAAGCAGTTAGTACGGTTGAAGAATACAAGAACAGTTAGGACTGCTGATGGAAGAACAGTTAGGACTGCTTAAGAGATCAAGGTGAAACCGTGTGAAGATAAATATAGAAAAGATATGGTATATATCTTATTTGTATAGAATGATACGGTTAGATGTTTTACTTGTATAGGACTCTTTGCATTATAAAAAGAGATCCTTAGATTAGGGTTTATATATATATCGAATACATCTAATACCGAATACCTAATATCCTTCATACGAATTATCAAGTGTTCTTCACGTTCATATTGTAATCGTTTGATATATTGAAGTGATAGTTTGGTTGATATCGTTTGTTCTTATTGTCTTACTTAATCAGTCACCAAACACAAACTCATATTCTTCTAAGTACTTGGTAGTAAATTCCACGTGCTATCAAGTATATACTCAAAGTATCCCCAACACAACGTGTGTGTTTAGATCCGGTCAAGTGGTATCAGAGCCAGGTTTCTGATACTTTGAGTTTAGAAGAACCAGAAGTATTTACTCACTAGCAACCAAGAAGATGGACATGGAGACACCTCAAACCTCAATCCTTGCTAAACTCCCCATGCTGAAACAGAATGAATACGATTTATGGCGGCTCAGAATTGAGCAATATTTCATGGTGCAAGACTATGCATTATGGGATATTATTATCAATGGTGATTCCTTCAAACCAATTGCTGTTGAAGAAACACGTGTTGATGGTTCCAAGATCACAAAGCTTAACACTGAGCCAGTTACAAACGAGGAGAGAATCAAAAAGAAGAATGATCAGAAGGCTAGGAATTTGTTACTAATGGCAATTCCTAATGATCAAGTGCTGAACTTTAGCCATTACGAGTCGGCTAAAACTCTTTTTGAAGCAGTGGTGGAAAGATTTGGTGGCAATGAAGCTACCAAGAAGGCACAGAAAACCCTACTTAAGCAAAGTTATGAGAACTTCACTGCATCAAGCAATGAAACTTTGGACCATATCTTTAATAGGCTTCAAAAGATCATCAGTCAACTTACTGTATTGAAGATTGTGATACCTCAAGAAGATCTCAACATGAAGTTTCTAAATAGTTTACCTACTGAATGGAACACTTATGTTGTGGTTTGGAGCAATAAACCAGAGCTGGAGAAAATGAAAATGAATGAGCTTTACAATAATCTTAAGATTGTTGAGCAGAAGGTCAAGAAGAGTAGTAGCACCAGTTCCAGTTCAGGGAATATGGCTTTTGTATCTTCTTCAAATAGTTCGAATCATGAAGATGAATAAGCAGTTGGTACTGCTATACCAACAGTTAGCACTGCTAGTGTAAAAACTAGTACTGCTGGCTTGACTGAAGAGACCATATATGCATTTGTGTCAGAACAGTCTGGTGGGTCAAAGATCTTTAATGAAGATCTTCTTCAAATTGCTGAAGATGATTTGGAAGCTATGGATTTAAAGTGGCAGTTGGCTTTGATAAGCATCAGGGCTAAGAAGTATTACCAAAAGACTGGGAATAAGATTACCTTCAATGGAAGAGATGTTGCTGGGTATGATAAGTCTAAGGTGGAATGCTTTAATTGTCACAAGATGGGGCACTTTGCCAGGGAATGTAGAGGTCCAAGACAACAAAGCAACCAGAATCAAGGGTTTAAGAATCAGCAAGGGTCAAGGAGAACAGTTAATGTTGAAGAGCCTTCTTCCAAGGCTATGGTAGATGTAGATGGAGCTGGATTTGATTGGAGCTTCATGGAGGAAGAAGAGGAACCAGCTAACTTGGGTTTGATGGCTTTCTCAGACACTGAGGTATATATACCTGAAAAATGTTCAAACTCTTGTCGTGCTTTAAAAGATTATGAAAATGTTAAGAAACAGTATGATGATCTTAGAGTAGAATATAATCAAGTAAGTTTTAGTCTGTCAAATCATAAAAGAGGATTAGCTGTTTTGGAAGAACAAATTATGTTTTATAAACAGAATGAGTCAAACTTTTATGATGAGATAGGTATTTTAAAGAGGGAATTGCAAATAAAAGATAATAAAATGAGTGGACTTGTATATGAACTAGAGAAGCTTAAAAAGGAAAAAGAAAACATCCAGTTAAGTGTAGACACTCTTGAATATACTTCAAACGGAGTTAAGAAGATTGTAGAGAGTCAAATACTTAACAAAGCTAAATCTGGTTTAGGTTATAAGTCAGTTGCACCCCCTTTTAGAGGAATGTTTGCTCCACCAGGAATTAATTTAGCTCATACTGGTTTAGAAGAGTTTAAGGATATGGATTCTCCTGGATATGGTGTTAAGGTTAGTGAAAATCCTGTCAAATTTGTTAAGGCAGAAGATTCTTTTGTGAGTGCTAGTGATAAATCTCTTTCTGAGGAAAAGATGTCCTCTGATAGGAACTCAGATGCACAAACTATTGAGGAGTGGACATCGGATGATGAGAATGTAGAGGTTAATGATAAACCTACTATTGTTAAGGTAGAAGTTAAACATGCTCCTAAAGTGGTTAAGACTAAAAGCATAAAATCAGTTAGGAAAAATGTTAGATATGCTGAGATGTATAGGACTAAGAACAGATCATCAAGTTCTGAGAGTAGTCATAGGAACTGGAATCACTCAAAATCTAAGAAAATGGATGATAAGTTTGCTATGATTAGAAAAGTATGTTTTGTTTGTGAAAGTTTTGATCATATGGCTGCTTATTGTGATTCTAACCCATGGAAAAAGAGGGTTATTGAGAATGCAAGGGTGAACAGGAATACCAATGCTAGGGTAACTCAAAATAGTCCAACTAGATTGACAAACCCTAATGCAAATCATAAGATGTCACCTAAAGCTGTTATGTTAAAGACTGGCATCAAAACAGTTTCAACTGCTAGTCAAAATAAGTGGTTTAATAACAAGCAAACTGTTTCTAGTGCAAAACAATTTTCAAATCATGCACAAACAGTTAAAAGGCATTTTTATCAGAAAACAGCAATGACTAATCAGAAGTGGGTGCCTAAGATTAAACAAGCAGTTCTAACTGCTAGGTCAGCAGTTCCAACTGCTAGACCAGCAAATCCTACTGCTAGGCACTTGAATGTTAAGGGGAAAAGGGGCAATGCTGTCAAGGCCTCAGCACATTGGGTTAAAAATTCTATCAAACCCAATGGTGCATCAAAGACCTCAAACAAGTTTTCTCATCTTGATGCACAAGGCAGATCCAAACCAGTGATGGTTTTGATCCCCAAAAGAAACTAACACCTTTATTTTGTGTGCAGGAACATCCCTCAAATGGTACAGAAAATAGAGGATATTCAGACAGTGGATGTTCAAGGCACATGACAGGCAACATGTCATATCTTTCAGACTTTATTGCTCTGGATGGAGGACCAGTTGTCTTTGGTGGTGGTGTTGGAGGAAGAATTACTGGTAAAGGGGTAATTAAAACTGGTAACCTTGATTTTGAAAATGTGTATTATGTACCAGAACTTAAGTACAATCTTTTCAGTGTATCACAAATTTGTGTTAAACAGAACAAAATTTTATTTACTGATACTGATTGTCTTATACTTTCTCCTGATTTCAAGCTACCTGATGAAAGTCAAGTATTGCTTAAAATCCCTAGAAAGGATAATACATACAGTGTTGAGATGAATAAACTAGTTCCTAAGGTTGGACTTACTTGTCTTGTTGCAAAAGCCACATTGGAAGAATCAATGTTGTGGCACAGGAGGCTTGGTCATGTTAATTTTAAAACCATTAACAATATTGCTAAAAATGGGTTGGTAAGAGGTTTACCAAACAAAACTTTTCTCAATGACCAAACTTGTGTTTCTTGCCTTAAGGGTAAGCAACACAGAGCCTCATGTAAGCCAAAGACCTAGAACTCTATTTCTCAAGCTTTATATATGTTGCATATGGACTTGTTTGGTCCTACTTCTGTGAATAGCTTGAACTTTAAGAGATACTGTCTTGTTGTCACTGATGATTATAGTAGGTTTTCTTGGGTATTCTTTATGAAAACTAAGGATGAAACAAGTGAAATCCTTAAGACCTTTATTGTTGAAGTAGAAAACCTAGTTGATAAGAAAGTTAAAATAATCAGATGTGACAATGGGACTGAATTTAAGAATAGGGTGATGGATGATTTTTGCAGAGAAAAAGGTATTAAGAGGGAGTTTAGTGTAGCTAGAACCCCACAGCAAAATGGTGTAGCTGAGAGAAAGAATAGGACTCTTATAGAGGCTGCTAGGACAATGTTAGCTGACTCTAAGCTACCAGTTTCATTTTGGGCTGAAGCAGTTAGCACTGCTTGCTATGTATTGAATAGGGTTTTAGTTGTGCAACCTCACAATAAGACTGCTTATGAGCTTCTTAGAGGTAGAACCCCTGCTTTAAGCTTCATGAGACCTTTTGGTTGTCATGTTACTATCCTTAATACCAAAGACCAACTAGGAAAGTTTGATGGGAAATCTGAGGAAGGTTTCTTTGTTGGTTATTCTCTGCACAGTAAGGCTTTTAGGGTGTACAATACAAGCACCAAGCATGTAGAAGAAAATCTGCACATAGAATTTTTGGAGAATAAACCAAATGTTGCAGGTGTAGGTCCAGATTGGATCTTTGATATTGACAGTCTTTCAGATTCCATGAATTATGTGCCTGTTACAGGTACAAATACTAACAATGATGCAGGTTCAGAGGAGGAAGATGATGATTGTATTTTTATGCCAGTCATGGAAGAAAGTCCTGTGAATGAGTCTTCTACAAAGAAAGATGATATTCCTTCATCAAGTGGTGTAGACAAAGAGAAAGATGCTGCTGAAACAAGTGGTCAAAATGGTAAAGAAGCTGAAAATCCAACGAGCAGTACCAATGGAGTTAGTACTGCTCAGCCACAAGTTCCAACTGCTGAGCAAAATAATGATGCTGCTGGACCAAGTCAACCTCATCTTGATTTACCAGTTGATACTGCTTCTCAAGTTGATGTGTTTGATTTCTTTGGAGAT
The DNA here is from genome assembly GCA_021014915.2 of Artemisia tridentata subsp. tridentata. Lineage (NCBI taxonomy): Eukaryota > Viridiplantae > Streptophyta > Magnoliopsida > Asterales > Asteraceae > Artemisia > Artemisia tridentata. Next base: position 402,905,932 of record CP139508.1, read on the forward strand.
GGTCTGCAAAACATGCCTACCAGCTATGCAGCTCCTTCTACTCCCCATACTATTGTACATAGGAATCATCCACTTACCAATATCATAGGAGATGTACAATCTGGAGTCAAGACCAGAAGGCAAATTCAAGACCCAGATCATCATGGATTTCTCAGTGTGGTTTATGAGGAGAAACATCATGAAGATGAGCATGAGTGTATGTTTATATGTTTTCTATCTCAGGTTGAACCCAAGAATGTGTTAAAGGCTTTAGAATCATCAAGTTGGGTTGAAGCTATGCAAGAAGAGCTACTTCAATTCAAAATTCAGAATGTTTGGGTTCTAGTTGATCTACCAAAGGGAATGAGAGTAATTGGTACAAAGTGGGTATTCAGGAACAAGAAGGATGAGAGGGGCATTGTGATAAAGAACAAAGCAAGATTGGTTGCTCAAGGCTATACTCAGGAGGAGGGTATAGATTATGAGGAAGTTTTTGCTCCAGTTGCCAGGATTGAAGCAATAAGATTATTTCTTGCTTATGCTTCATTTATGGGATTTATGGTCTATCAAATGGATGTGAAAAGTGCATTTCTGTATGGTACTATTGATGAAGAAGTTTATGTTTCACAACCTCCAGGTTTTATAGACCAAGAGCATCCTGAAAAGGTTTATAAGGTGGTGAAAGCTCTATATGGATTGCATCAGGCTCCAAGAGCTTGGTATGAAACTCTTGCTAAATATCTTCTGAAGAATGGGTTTCATAGAGGGAAAATTGATCAAACTCTCTTTATTAAAAAGGACAAGGGTGATATTCTACTAGTACAAGTCTATGTAGATGACATCATTTTTGGTTCTACAAAGAAACAGATGTGTAAGGAGTTTGAAAAGCTGATGAAAGACCAATTTTAGATGAGTTCTATGGGAGAGCTTACCTTCTTTCTAGGTCTTCAAGTACAGCAAAAATCAGATGGTATATTTATCTCTCAGGATAAATATGTTGGTGAAATATTAAGGAAATTTCAATTCACAGATGCCAAGGTTGCTAGCACACCAATTGACAAGGCGACACATTTGTTATTAGAGGATCACAGTGGTGAAGATGTGGATGTGCACATGTATAGATCTATGATTGGGTCTCTGATGTACCTTACATCATCTAGGCCTGACATTATGTTTGCTGTTTGTGCCTGTGCAAGATTCCAAGTAAATCCTAAGGTGTCTCATCTCACAGTAGTAAAAAGAATCTTCAGATACCTTAAAGGTTAGCCTAACTTGGGGCTATGGTATCCTAAAGAGTCTGCATTTGATCTTGTTGCATTCTCTGATTCTGATTATGCTGGTGCTAGCATGGATAGAAAGTCTACAACAGGTGGTTGTCAGTTCTTAGGTCGAAGATTAATCTCTTGGCAGTGTAAGAAGCAGACTATGGTGGCCACATCTACTACTGAAGCAGAATATGTGGCAACTGCAAGTTGTTGTGCTCAAGTTCTATGGATTCGAAACCAGATGCTTGATTATGGGTACAATTTCTTAAACACAATTATACATATAGACAATAACAGTACAATGTGTATCATTAAGAATCCAGTTCAACATTCAAAAACTAAACATATTGAAATTAGACATCATTTTATAAGCGACTGTGCTGAAAAGACGTTAATACAAGTTGTTAAAATACACACTGATGACAACTTTGCTGATCTCTTAACAAAAGGTTTTGATGTAAGCAGATTTCAGTACTTGGTAACAGGTATTGGTATGCTTAATCCTTCAAAAGATTAATGTCTAAATGTTTTTGGTCTTTGTACTGTTAGTTGTGCTATTTGTATAGTTGAGACTGCTTGATAATTTTTAGTACTGCTTGTGAATTTGTTAGTCAATTGTGATAACTGTTAAAAGAGAATATTGTGTATTGTGTTTTCTTTGGTTTTGGACTAACATTTCAGGTTACGAAAAGCTTTTTGCTTTGGATTGTGCTTTGAAAAGTATGGTGGTTTGGATTGTCAAGTGTGAATACTTGTCACACAACAAATGGTAATTGATTCACCATGTCTAATCAACATAAGAATCATCTAGTCCAGATCAAACGGTTTCTGGTAAAGACTACTCAAATCCGTTTATGGTTGACAGTTTACCAAAATCTGGTTGGTTATCAACTCACCAAATCTAAGTGTGAAGAGTTGGCTAGTCCATAGCAAACGGCTATTGGTAAAGACAAGTCAAATCCGTTCATAGCTGATAGTTTGCTAAAAACTATAAGTGGACAAAAATGTTTTCGAATCCACATTAAAATTAAAAATTGATTTTATCTCTGAAAACTTTTTGCTAACAGTTAGTACTGCTGGAGTTAACAGTCTGAACTGCTGGCTTCACCAGTTTGTACTGATTGTTCAAAACTTAGTTCCTACTGAGTTTATGCTCTGTGATACACCTCTCTCCGAAGGTAATACATCTGGAAGTGTTGAGAGCAGTTTGAAACTAAACAACTGAATTGATGGTAACTTGTACAGATTGTCTTATTGGATGCTGAGCTTGGATGTTATATGTTCTAGTTCATCTGATGGTGAAGATTCTTCCAAACAGGGGAGGATTAAAGTTTGTTCTAGTTGTTGTTAAAGATGTTTATGAAATTCAGGGGAGGAATTAAGAGTCAGAGATGAATTATAAAGAAGTGCATAAAGTCTATTCATTACAGAGGTGGATTCATTACATAAGAGCTTCACATAAGAAAAACCAACAAAACCAACCAACTCCTAACATCATTAACTACCAACACACAAACCTAAACAAATCTAACACATAACCACTACTCAAGCTTTCCTTTTCCTTTTCCTTGGATATCCGGCATGGTTTTGCTGCGGGCTCCTCTGCTACCCATGACGTCAGACACCTTCTTGCAAGGGAGTGCCAGCACTACTGTTCTTGGTTTTGGAACTTGCTTCTTCTCAGACTTCTTCTCAGGAACAGGCATCCTTTTCATTGATGATGCAGCTTTTTCAAATTCTTTTTTTAATAAGACTGATAGCTTTTGAAGATCATCATCATCAGACGAGTCAGAAGAGGAGGATGAATCATACACATAAGGTGGAAGTACATCTGTTGAAGGTTCTTCAGACGAGGTTATTTCAGCCTTTTTCTTTGAAAGATTAACTCTTGAAGTTGAAGAATAGTTTGGTGGAAAATAGTTTTTCCAACCTAAACTTCCAGAATCTGAAGAAGAGTCGGATGAGATTTCTATAATGTTTGGTGGAGAAGAATTCATTGTGATTGGAAAGTTAAAGAAGATTTGTGTTGAAGATTTTGTGTGGATATGTGAGTTTTTATAGAGTTAATGAAGGTTTAATGATATTAAATGCGGGGTTGATATGAGGAATTAACTCTTGGGTTGGTATAAGGAATTAATTCATTGATGGGATTAAATTAATTTTGGTAATTTTTGAAGAGTTGACCAAAAGAGTATGATATGTGAAGATAATTCCTAAGTGTTTCGAGTTTAAAGATAAGTGTTTGAAAGAATCCACCCCATCAACATAATCAGAAGTTTAATTCAAGAAACTTATTGATTTGCATTGAAATCATAAGTTTAGGGGAGGATTGTTGGGAATTAAACTTAAGCAGTTTGTACGGTTGAAGAATACAAGAACAGTTAGGACTGCTGATGGAAGAACAGTTAGGACTGCTTAAGAGATCAAGGTGAAACCGTGTGAAGATAAATATAGAAAAGATATGGTATATATCTTATTTGTATAGAATGATACGGTTAGATGTTTTACTTGTATAGGACTCTTTGCATTATAAAAAGAGATCCTTAGATTAGGGTTTATATATATATCGAATACATCTAATACCGAATACCTAATATCCTTCATACGAATTATCAAGTGTTCTTCACGTTCATATTGTAATCGTTTGATATATTGAAGTGATAGTTTGGTTGATATCGTTTGTTCTTATTGTCTTACTTAATCAGTCACCAAACACAAACTCATATTCTTCTAAGTACTTGGTAGTAAATTCCGCGTGCTATCAAGTATATACTCAAAGTATCCCCAACACAACGTGTGTGTTTAGATCCGGTCATTCTTACTTGCTATGTGGTAATGTACATTTTAAAATAGTTTTTCATATAAAACTCTTTGGTGATGGCTCATTGCGAAAGTGTACGGTGAATATACGTGCGACGGAACTTCTGTGCTTAGTGTTTGTTGTCGCAAACTGCTTAAGTAATATATATATATATATATATATATATATATATATATATATATGTATATATATATATATATATATATATATATATATTATCGTGTATATATATTTAATAATTAAATATTTAATTAATTAAGACTCATAATTAATTAAATAGATCTCGAATAATTAATATGATAATGGTATTAGTGGGGTATTATTATATTATAAATATTATAATTATCTATAATATAATGACAATTATAAAGAAATTTATAAGTATTAAATTTTGAGAAATTAAATAAGTGCAAGTGTATAAATGTCAAAAATATATTCATAAGTCTTATAAGATCTAAAAATATTAATTTAGAAGAATTAATATTTTTAATAATAAAAATAACCCGTTTCGTCTTTTAATCGATTTCATCTTAAAATATTCTAAGTGTCGAAATTTTAGAAAAATCGGGCATGACCCATTCGTTTATTCAATCTCTTCCATTTTTCCCAAGTGTTGCAATTTTCTCAAATAATCCCTTTCGTTAACTATATTTGCAAAACTAGTCCAAAATGTATATATTTATCGTTATAACTATACTTATCGTTACGATTACTTCATAATTATAGTTTTCAATACAAAAGTCAACGTTTAGTCAAAATACTCTCATATGTCAACAAAAAGTCAACATTCATAAATTTGGGCCGAAAATTCTCTTGTTTGTCTTAATGGGCTTAAATTGTCAAAACGAGCCCAAAATAATTTTAATCGATATATAACGTTCTATTTCACAAAAATATATATATGCAATTAAGTGTATATTTCGTCTTAAATTCGCGTAATTAACAATAATCACATTTGTATCATCAAACTAGTACCACAAGCAACAAGATTTACCACACAAGCAAGAAATAGCATAATTTGTATAAAAACTTAAGAAAAGTCGAGCAAACGATAATTACACGTCAAACCCTAACTTTTTTAGTTTAGTAAATCGTACACATTTAGCACTTGGTAACACTTTTAAACATTAAGACAACATGATATGAACAAGATTTGAACAAGTTTTGAAAATCCTTACAATGCTTGAAAGAAGTTGAGGGGTAGAAGGCTCAAGAACATACCAAATTGCACCAAATTTACCCAAGACACATTTCGACTAACCCAAAACACTTGAAAGTACACCCCGATTAGTTCAAACTTCAACAAATTTTTGTAGATCTTAATTTTTAAGAGTTGGCCGTGTGGTTTGAGGTAGAGAGAGGAAAATTTGATCTTGGTAAGTTGATAAGGTAAAAATGAATGAGGCTTGTAATAGTTATAAGCATACTTAGGGAAATAAGGACAAATGTTGCATGGTCATCTTCCATTATCTAGTTAATTAGTAAAATAATCACTTGTCTTGGTGTGGGGATGGGCGGAAAATGAGCAAAAAGGGGGAGGGGGAAACATATTTGGTTCCTCGTTGGTTTATCGTGTGTCGGTTTGAGCTTAAATGTTACCGTAAAGTCCCGGTTTGACGTTTTTGGACACGTATACGCAAAATTAAGTTTTTATTGACGTTTCCATCAGAATAATAATAAAATATTATTATTTACCCAAAAATGCATTTGTTTGACTGCTACCATATATACTGTGTTGTCGGTACGCGTGTGGGGTTGTTTTTCAGTAATTACGAGAAAGCTCTCAGTTAATTACGAAACTTGTCAGTAACTATCAGAAATAGAATAATTTACGCTTACTTACAAAAATAAACTTTTTCAGCAGTGACTGTAAGCTACAGTATGCGGCACAGCTCCCAAAAATGCTCAAAAATGCTCAGAAATATGCAATTGCGCATAGAAATGCTCGGCTTAAAAATAATAAATAAACATTTATTATTAACTTAAAGTGTGAAAATTACCATTTGTCACAGTCTCCCCAGCTAATAGGGAAATCCGTCCCAGATTTCAATTTGCGTTACTCGATGAGTTCGAAAAGAGATGAGGATATTCTTGCTTGATTTCATCCTCTCGCTCCCAAGTGTACTCGGGACCTCTGCGAGAGTTCCAACGGACCTTCACAATTGGGATACGACTCTGCTTTAATCGTTTAACTTCCCGGTCCATGATTTCAATCGGTTCCTCGATGAAATTCAGTTTCTCGTCAGGCTGAATCTCATCCAAGGGAATGACAGCGTTATCGTCAGATAAGCACTTTTTCAAGTTGCTGACATGAAAAATGTCATGCACAGCGCTGAGCTCGGATGGCAGTTCGAGTCGGTAGGCTACCGGTCTGATTCTGGCAAGAATCTCAAAAGGTCCAATATAACGAGGGTTCAACTTCCCATGCTTACCAAATCTTATCACATCTTTCCACGGCGAGACCTTTAACATCACTTTATCACCCATTTGGAACTCAAGGGGTTTTCGCCTCTCGTCGGCATGGCTCTTTTGACGGTCACGAGCCGCTTGCATTCGGATCTTAATCTGCACAATCTTTTCAGTAGTCTCGTGGACTAGGTCTGGTCCGGTAAGTTGACTTTCTCTGACTTCAGCCCAAAATATTGGTGATCTGCACTTACGACAATAAAGTGCTTCATACGGTGCAGCCTTGATGCTGGTGTGATAACTGTTGCTGTAGGAAAACTCGGCTAAAGGCAAATGCCTATCCCAGCCATTCCCGAAGTCAATCACACAGGCTCTCAGCATGTCCTCCAACGTCTGAATGGTCCTTACACTCTGACCATCAGTCTGAGGATGATAAGCTGTACACATGTCAAGGTCAGTTCCCAATGCGTCCTGGAGCGACTTCCAGAAGTTAGACATGAATCGACTGTCTTAATCAGAGATGATAGAAACAGGCACACCATGCCTTGCGACAATTTCCTTCACATACATTCGCGCAAGTTTGTCCATGCTATCATTCTCCTTTATAGGGAGGAAATGAGCAGATTTAGTGAGACGATCAACGATCACCCAGATCGTGTCATAACCGCTCGACGTCTTAGGCAGCTCTGTGATAAAATCCATAGTGATGCGCTCCCATTTCCATTCTGGAATTTCAGGTTGAACCAGCAGACCGGATGGTCTTTAGTGTTCGGCCTTGACTTTTGAACACGTTAAACATTTACTGACGTACTCAGCTATATCGGCCTTCATGTTTGGCCAACAGTATAGCTTTTTCAAATCCAAGTACATCTTGTCGGATCCTGGATGGATGGAGTATTTGGATTTGTGGGATTCGTGCATGATCAAATCACGAATTCCTCCGTATAGCGGGATCCAACTCCTGTCCCCATAACACAAAACTCCATCGGATCTCTTTACGAAGCCATTCTCACTCTGTGGCATTCCATAAATCTTCTCACACGGTCGGTTCTCTTCCTTGAGTGCCTCGACCTAAGCCTCAAGAATTTTCACTGTCTCATGTTCAGCTCCTTCTGGTTCAAGATGTGTTGTAGGCTTTTGTGGTCGGTATACACCACACACTTAGTGCCATAGAGATAGTGCCTCCAAATTCTAAGTGCAAACACAACTGATCCTAACTCTAGGTCATGGGTTGTGTAGTTCTTCTCATGGGTTTTCAGTTGTCGAGAAGCATATGCTATCACCTTCTCTCTCTGCATTAACACGGCTCCTAAACCTTTGTGTGAAGCGTCGCAATAAACAACAAAGTCTTCACTACCTTTAGGTAAGGCCAAAATAGGTGCACTACACAACTTTTCCTTAAGGAGTTGAAAAACTTCTTCCTTCTTATCTCCCCAGTCATATTTCACATTCTTCTGTGTCAGTTTAGTCAAAGGCTTCGCTATCTTAGAGAAACCTTCAAGGAACCTTCGGTAATAACCGGCAAGTCCTAAGAATTGATGTATTTCGGTGGGTATTGTGGGTGTCGCCCAATCCTTTATTGACTCGATCTTTGCGGGATCCACGTGAATGCCTTGACTATTGATCACGTGGCCCAGAAACTGCACAGTTGATATCCATAATTCACACTTCGAAAACTTGGCATATAACTCCTACTTCTTCAATAATTCTAAGATTAGCTTGAGGTGTTCCTCACGCTCTTTCTCATTCTTAGAATATATCAGGATGTCGTCAATGAACACGATCACGAATTTATCCAAGTACAGCTTACACACTCGATTCATGAGGTCCATGAATATGGCTGGTGCGTTAGTCAAGCCGAATGTCATAACTTGGAATTCATAATGGCCATATCGGGTTTTGATTGCAGTCTTCAGGATATCCTCTTCCCGGACTCGGGGTTGATGATAACCTGGTCTCAGGTCAATCTTGGAGTAAACTAATGAACCCTGAAGTTGATCGAAAAGGTCATTGATTCAAGGGAGTGGGTATCGATTCTTGATGGTTAGCTTATTCAGCTCCCGATAGTCGATACATATCCTGAAGGATCCATCCTACTTCTTGACAAAAAGGACCGGAGCTTCCCAAGGTGAAGAACTCGGTCTAATAAATCAATTTTTTGAAAGTTCAACCAACTGGTTTACAGTCCTTGCAATTCTGTCGGTGCTAATCGATAGGGTGCTGGATTCATGTTGGGAATTAAATATTCTGAAGTTTAAGTATCGGGAAAATCTCTCAAGTGATTAAATCTGGTAGCAGTAGAGTTAAGTCTGGTGAGTTCCAAAGTTAAGTCTGCTGGTTATCTGCTGGTTAAAGTCTGGTCGTTGAAGTTAAGTCTGGTGGTTAAGTCAAGTGTTAATTCTGGTGACTATCAGAGTTAATTCTGGTTGATGAAGATATTAAGTCTGGTTGACTAAAAGTCAATAATACACGGTAGATAATATCTTACCCCATGTGCTCAGTCTTTATCTTATTCACTTAGTTAACAAGTTGTGTACACAGATACATGTTGTATCTTATGTACTGACACAAATAAGATAAGCTAGCAAGTTGTTTGACAAGACTTAACATTAATGTAAAGATCTTTCTTATGTTATAAAAGAAAGATCTTAGTCTAGAGATATAAGTGTGTCCAAGTGTGTGTGTTAAACTTATAGTGAAAAATATATCTCTCAAGAACATAGAACAAAAACAATATCACAAGAAATAGAAACTTAAGATTCAAGGTTGTATCCCTAGTGATATCTCAAGATCACTCGTATTATTATCATTAATAATATTGAATCGTTTGGTGATAATCATTCATTGTTTATTGTCATATAACAATCACAACCGTTCCATTTCCATAACACAAATAACCTTCTAAGTGTGATTAAGTAGATTCCGCATTCTTAATCATATTAACTCAATATATCATACACACAAAGAACAAAAGGTTTAACCACCTTAACCGTGTGACGAATCCTAACAAGTGGTATCAGAGAACAGGCTGATATTTGATTTAGAAGAAGAAGTAGAAATGGACGTTGAATCTATTCAGACAAATGTTGCTGCGAAGATTCCCATGCTCAAACAGAATGAGTTTGAGATGTGGAGGCTGAGGATAGAGCAATATTTCCAAGTGCAAGATTATGCACTTTGGGAAATCATTGAAGATGGAGACTCTTACCAGCCTACCACCACTACATCAACAGTGGAGGGAAAAGTGGTGTCAACTCTGTAGACAAAGCCAACATCTGCAGAAGATAGAATAAAGAAGAAAAATGACTTGAAGGCAAGAAGCATGCTGATGATGACCATTCCCAATGATCAACTTCTAAACTTCAGCAAGTTCAAAGATGCCAAGTCATTATTTGAAGCTATTATTGCCAGGTATGGTGGAAATGAAGCCACCAAGAAAACCCACAAGACACTGCTCAAACAGCAGTTTGAAAACTTCTCCTCTACATACAATGAATCTCTTGACCATATGTTTAATAGGCTTCAGAATATTGTGAGCCAACTTGCTATTCTTAGGATTAAAATGCCTCAAGAAGATTTGAACTCAAAATTTCTGAGAAGCTTACCAGAAGAGTGGGCTATGCATGTTGTTTTCTGGAAGAACAAGCCAGACTTAGACACCATGGAACTGATGGACTTGTACAGCAACTTCAAGATTATGGAGCAAGATTTGAAGAAGAATGGAGGTACTAGTTCTAATACTGGGAACAAGGCATTTATGTCAACTCCTAGTACCTCAAAATCAAGTGAAGAGGTGAAAGTTGTTGATGATGTTGGTACTGCTAGTTCATCAAGTAGTACCATAGGTATTTTAGATTAAAAGACTTGTTGTGCATTTCTTACAAGTCAAAACAATGGGTCCATGCTCTCCTATGAAGACCTCCAAGAGATCCATGAAGATGATCTGGAGGAAATGGATCTAAAATGGCAAATTTCTCTTCTTAGCATGAGAGCTAAGAAGTTCTATCACAAGACGGGGAAGAAGCTCATAATCAGCAACACTGATGCTACTGGTTTTGATAAGTCAAAGATAGAGTGCTATAACTGCCACATGATGGGTCATTTCTCAAGAGAGTGCAGAAGACCAAGGCAGCAAGATAGCAAGAATAGAGGTTTTGGAAGCAAATCCAAAACAGAGGAGGTTATTGTGCCAAAAGCTATGGTAGCTATTGATAGCTTAGGTTTTGATTGGAGCTTCATGGCAGATGAAGAAGAAACTCCTGCTCAGATGGCATTTATGGCTTTTTCTGCTACTGAGGTACAAAATCATAAAGCTTGTTCAAATACTTGCACTGCTCTTAATGCTCTACAGGTTTTAATCAAACAATATGATGATCAAAAGAAAGAGCTAAGCAGCACTTTTCAAAACTTTATAAACTATAAGTGTGGATTATAGACTCTAGAAAACAAATCACACACTATAAAGAAAATGAATTAGCTTTTTCTGATGACAAAGCTCTCCTTAGACAGGACATATTCTTTAGAGATGCTGAAATTAAGCTTTTGAGAGAAGCTTTTGATAGGGTCAAAAAGGAAAATGAAAATATTCACTTGACTACACAGGCACTAGAACATGCTTCTAGAGGTGTGCACAACATAGTAGAATGTCAGGTGATTAATAGAGCTAAGTCAGGAGTAGGATAAAAGAGTGTCCCACTTCCTTATAGAGGCATCCCAAAACCCCCAGGGATTGACCTAGGGAATTCAGGTTTACCTGAGTTTTAAGAACCAATCATGAAATATGGTTCTAAGACTACTGAGAGTCTTAAGGTAGAAAAAGTAAGTAAAAGTTTAGATAAAACTTTACTTTATCAGGACAAGGTGTCCTTTGTTAAGAAATTAGATGCTATAGTTGTTGAGGATTGCACAACTGATAGTGATGAAGAAGATCGGGTTATGTCTAAACCTGAAGTGGTTAAGAAAGTAGAACAAGTGTTCCTAAGATAGTCAAACACAATACTGCTAAGCCTAAATCAAACATTAAGCATGTTAGGCAACCAGTTAGATATTGTGAGCAATATAGAACCACCAACAAGCCCAAAGGTAATCAAAGGAATTGGAACAACCTCAAGTCTAACCAATTAGGTGATGACTTTGCTTTTTATAACAAAGCTTGTTACACATGTGGTAGTTTTGACCATCTTGCAGCTTTCTGCAACCATTGGGTATCTGGGTATGAAAACAATAGAGTGAACCGCAAAAGGCAAACACCTAAATCTCATTTTCACTCTAGTTCTAAGGTTAACAGAACTAAACCCACAACAGTCTCTGTTAAGTCTGGCTTCAATAAAGTTAATTATGCTAGACCATATATGACTGTTTACCCAAAATCAACAGCTAAGGGTGCAAAAACATCTTTCAAACATGCACCAAAGTCCGTTCAAAGGCCCATTCAAACAAAAACAGTGGTCCAAAAACAAGTTTGGAAACAAAAGGGGACAACTACAAAGCCAGCAGTTAATTCTGCTAAGCCAACAGTTAATTCTGGTAGGCAAGTAGTTAAGTCTGCTGCTTGGGCAAAGAGGGAAAATGCTGTTGAGGCCTCAGCATGTTGGGTTTGGAATTCAACTAAATCCAATGTTGCATCAACTGTTCTAAAAAGATTAAATTACATTGATGCAAGAGGCAGATCCAAGTCAGTAATGGCTTGGGTCCCCAAAAGAAACTAATACTTCTCATTTATGTGCAGGAACATTCAATTGATCAACAAGAGGATCAAAGATACTCAGATAGTGGATGTTCTAGACACATGACAGGCAACAAGTCTTATCTCTCAGATTTTCAATCAATAGATGGAGGCTATGTTACCTTTGGAGGAGGTGTTGGTGGCAAAATTTCCGGTAAAGGTACCATTAAAACTGGAAATTTAGATTTTGAAGATGTGTTCTATGTAAAAGAGCTAAATTATAATCTTTTTAGTGGCTCACAAATGTGTGACAAAAAGAACAATGTTCTTTTCTGTGAGACTGAATGTCTTGTACTTTCTCCTGATTTTAAGATGCCTGATGAAAGTCAAGTACTTCTTAGAATTCCTAGAAAGGGCAATATGTACAGTGTAGACATGAAGAACATTGTTCCTAAAAAGAATTTAACTTTCCTTGTTGCAAAGGCCACATTGGATGAATCAATGAAATGGCATAGGAGGCTTGGTCATATTAATTTTAAAACCATAAATCAGATTGTTAAGAATGGTTTGGTAAGAGGTTTACCTCACAAAAGATTTGAAAATGATCAAACATGCATTGCTTGTCTTAAAGGCAAACAACACAAAGCCACTTGTAAGCCCAAGATTTTTAACTCTTTCAATCAATCATTGTCTATGCTTCATATGGACTTATTTGGACCTGTTTCAGTAAATAGTATAATGCATAAGAGATATTGTCTTGTTATAATTGATGACTATACTAGATTTACATGGGTTTTCTTTCTATCCACTAAGGATGAGACTAGAAGCATCCTTAAGACTTTTATTACTCAGATAGAAAACCAAGTAGACAAGAAAGTGAAAGTCATTAGATGTGATAATGGGACAGAGTTTAAGAATAGAGTTATGGATGATTTCTGCAAACAAAAAGGTATTAGGAGAGAATTTAGTGTTGCTAGAACACCACAACAGAATGGTGTTGTTGAGAGGAAGAATATAACACTAATTGAAGCTGCTAGAACAATGTTAGCTGATTCTAAGCTACCTATAACTTTTTGGGCTGAAGCAGTCAACACTGCTTGCTATGTTCAAAATAGAGTTTTAGTTGTACAACCTCACAATAAGACATCATATGAACTTTTTAGAGGTAGATCTCCTGCAATAGGATTTCTTAGACCTTTTGGATGTCATGTGACAATTCTCAATACCTTAGACCATTTAGGAAAATTTGATGGTAAAGCAGATGAAGGATTCTTTGTTGGATATTCTCTTAATAGCAAAGCATTTAGAGTATACAACACAAGAACTATGATTGTAGAAGAAAATCTACATGTGGAGTTTTTAGAAGATAAATCCAATGTAGAAGGTCAAGGACCAAAATGGCTATTTGATCTTGAATCTCTAACCAAATCAATGAATTATGTGCCTGTTGTTGCAGAAACTAATGATTTTTCAGGTTCACAAGCAACAGATGAGGCAAGGTTAGAAAAGGAGACAAACCAAGATCATGTTTGGATGCCAATATGGTCAAGTACAAGTGTGGAATCAACTTCAACAACTGATGAATCTTCTTCTGGCAAAGCTAAAGAAGGTGTTGAAGATGAAAGGAAAGAAGATGGAACTCAGGAACAACAAATTGTTTCTGCTGGTGATTCTGCTGTTAGGCTTAATGTTCCTGCTGCTAGGCCAAATGATTCTGCTGCTGGCCCTTCAGAAATGAAAGAAGCAGAATTCTCAGACAATGAGGTGGATTTCAACAATCTTCCATCAAATTATCAAGTTTCTTCTACTCCACAAACAAGAATTCACAAAGTCCACTCCCTAGATAATGTGATTGGAGATGTACAATCAGGTGTGAAGACAAGACAACAATTGATGTCTTCAGACCAACAAGGGCTTCTTGATGCCCTTTATGCTTCAAAACAACATGAGTTTTCAAACTCTAGCTTGTTTGTATGTTTTCTCTCACAAGCTGAACCAAAGAACATTCTGAAAGCCTTAGATGATTCGAGCTGGGTAGAAGCTATGCAAGAGGAGCTTCTTCAGTTCAAGATTCAGAAAGTTTGGGTACTAGTTGATTTACCTAAGGATGCAAAGGTAATTGGCACTAGATGGGTTTTCAAGAATAAAAGGGATGAAAGGGGTATAGTGATTAGGAATAAGGCTAGATTAGTAGCCCAAGGGTATACACAACAAGAAGGTATAGACTATGATGAAGTTTTTGCTCTAGTAGCAAGACTTGAGGCAATTAGGCTTTTCTTAGCTTATGCTTCATTTTTAGGCTCCCCAGTTTACCAAATGGATGTCAAGAGTGCATTTCTTTATGGCACAATTGAAGAAGAGGTGTATGTCTCACAACCTCCAGGGTTCATTGATCCTGACCATCCAGACAAAGTGTACAGAGTTGTAAAAGCTCTTTATGGCCTTCATCAGGCACCTAGAGCTTGGTATGAAACACTGGCTTCCTATTTAAAAGAGAATGGATTTCAAAGAGGAAAGATTGATCAGACACTTTTCATCAAACAGCACAAGAAGGATCTTCTGTTAGTGCAGGTGTATGTGGATGACATTATCTTTGGATCTACAAGGAAGGAGATGTGTTTGGAGTTTGAGAAGCTTATGCATGATAAGTTTCAGATGAGTTCCATGGGGGAACTTACATTATTTTTGGGTTTGCAAGTTAAACAGTCATATGAAGGCATATTTATTAATCAAGATAAATATGTTGCTGAAATTCTTAGAAAGTTCAACTTTGCTGATTCAAAAATGGCAAGCACACCAATGGATTCTGAGAAATAACTTCCAAAAGATTTAGATGGAGAAAATGTGGATGTACACACATACAGATCTATGATAGGATCTTTGATGTATCTCACATCATCAAGACCTGACATCACGTTCTCTATTTGTGCTTGTGCAAGATTTCAAGTAACTCCAAAGGTTTCTCATTTAACAGCAGTCAAGAGGATTTTTAGATATCTCAAGGGTCAACCTAGGTTGGGTCTATGGTATTCAAGGGAATCACCTTTTGATTTGGTAGCATTTTTGGATAGTGATTATGCTGGTGCTAGCTTGGACAGAAAGTCAACAACTGGAGGATGTTAATTCCTTGGGTGTAGACTTGTTTCATGGCAGTGTAAGAAGCAAACAATTTTGGCTAATTCAACAACTGAAGCTGAATATGTAGCTGCTGCAAGTTGCTGTGCTCAAGTCTTGTGGCTTCAAAACCAACTTCTTGACTATGGGTACAATTTTATGAACACTGTTATTCATATTGATAATAGTAGTACAATTTGCATTATTAAAAATCCAGTACAACATTCTAAAACAAAACACATTGAAATTAGACATCATTTTATTAGAGATTGCAATGAGAAAAAGTTAATTCAAGTAATGAAAATTGCTTCAGAACATAATTTTGCAGATCTACTAACAAAAGCTTTTGATGTTGGAAGGTTTCAGTACTTGGTAGCAAGTATTGGAATGCTTAATACTTAAATTTTTCAATCTATGTGTTTTTATATATACCAGTGTGGTTAATTCTGGTGGTTACTCAATTAAGTCTGGTAGTTAAATTTTTGTCTGTACTGTTGTCTTTGTAAATTTGTACTAACTATTACTTTAAGATTGTGTTATTTCATACAGTTAGTCATATGTTTATTCTAAAATAAGACAAGTACTTTGTACATTGTTCTTTTGTTTTTAGACTAACAATTTCAGGTATGAACTTTTGAACACAAAAGAAGTTTTCAAGTGAAATGGAAGCAGCAGAATGTTATATCAGTTGCTTACATAACAGGTTTATGATGGACTGAGTTTGGGAATTCTTAACAAAGGTTTATACCTAAGTTCATTAATTCTTTAAAACATCTTTCTTGAAACCTGTTTATCATATTTCATATTGAATTGATGACTTAGTTGATCAGACAGTAACTGATTCAACTCACTTTCTATCATTTTATACTTTTAAGTATAATGAGCAAGTCTAAGGACATCTGATAGAAAGAACAGCTAGTAAAAGTGAATCTAACACTTGTGTTAGAGGCAACAATTGCTATGAGCTGGAAACCCTGTCAAGAAAGCCTTTTGAATAGGTTTATCTTTACACAGGCAGTTATTTATAACTGAAAACATTGGTTCTCACACAACCAGAGGTTGCTTTAAACCGAAATCTTGATTAAGTGTCTGTTATACACTTAATCCCTTCAAAATGGTTGAAAGCAGTATGATTTTTCATATTAAAATCATATGCATACTGCTCACAGTCAAAAACTTTCTTAAAAGGCTTTTTGAAATAAAAAATGACTCAGAAAACCATCAACTGATGGATTATGAGTTATTGCCCCATGAATCACCTCTCATAGGAGTTAACACACCTAGAAGTGATGAGGGCAGCAAATTAAACTCTTAAGGAATTGATGGCTACATGTACAACATTGTCTGATAACAAGTTCTAATTGATAGCTCAGATGATGGGGAAAGATACATTGTGAGAGATCTTCCAAACAGGGGAGGATAAAATGTTATTTGTATCTCAGGGGAGGAAACATCTCAGGGGAGGAAATAAAGTTGGAAGATTAACCAGTGAAAGGGAGGAAAAGACAAGAGCATACAAGATGATGAGGAAGTTGAAAATGACAAGAATAGAGCTGATTCTGGAGTATTATATATATTCAGAAGGGATGAAGCATTCCAAAGGAGAAAGTTCTATCTAGGTCAAACGAAGAAAGCTTTCAGTTTCAATTTCAGTTCACTACGTTTGTTCATCACTTGCAAAGGCATGCTGATAGATGATTTCACTTGTTGAAACAATCATCCAAGATACACAGCACCATTGCCTCTTATAATTCCTCCATCCAAGGAAATTGCACCATCCTTTAGGTCAATGTTTGAAGTCTAAAGATGTGTGTATTGATATTGTTGAAGTTAAAGATCAGAAAGCAGATAAGTTACTGAGATAGATTTTAATCTTTCAGAATAGAAGAAAGTTCAGTCCAAGTGACTGACTATGATGTGTTTGAAAGATCTTCACAATCCATAATTTAATTCAGAAACATGTTGAAATGGATTCACATGTTTAGGGGAGGATTGTTGGGAATTAAATATTCTGAAGTTTAAGTATCGGGAAAATCTCTCAAGTGATTAAATCTGGTAGCAGTAGAGTTAAGTCTGGTGAGTTCCAAAGTTAAGTCTGCTGGTTAAAGTCTGGTCGTTGAAGTTAAGTCTGGTGGTTAAGTCAAGTGTTAATTCTGGTGACTATCAGAGTTAATTCTGGTTGTTGAAGA
Source organism: Artemisia tridentata subsp. tridentata (assembly GCA_021014915.2). Lineage (NCBI taxonomy): Eukaryota > Viridiplantae > Streptophyta > Magnoliopsida > Asterales > Asteraceae > Artemisia > Artemisia tridentata. Next base: position 402,923,371 of record CP139508.1, read on the forward strand.
TATTAAGTCTGGTCGACTAAAAGTCAATAATACACGGTAGATAATATCTTACCCCATGTGCTCAGTCTTTATCTTATTCTCTTAGTTAACAAGTTGTGTACACAGATACATGTTGTATCTTATGTACTGACACAAATAAGATAAGCTAGCAAGTTGTTTGACAAGACTTAACATTAATGTAAAGATCTTTCTTATGTTATAAAAGAAAGATCTTAGTCTAGAGATATAAGTGTGTCCAAGTGTGTGTGTTAAACTTATAGTGAAAAATATATCTCTCAAGAACATAGAACAAAAACAATATCACAAGAAATAGAAACTTAAGATTCAAGGTTGTATCCCTAGTGATATCTCAAGATCACTCGTATTATTATCATTAATAATATTGAATCATTTGGTGATAATCATTCATTGTTCATTGTCATATAACAATCACAACCGTTCCATTTCCATAACACAAATAACCTTCTAAGTGTGATTAAGTAGATTCCGCATTCTTAATCATATTAACTCAATATATCATACACACAAAGAACAAAAGGTTTAACCACCTTAACCGTGTGACGAATCCTAACAATTCACTTCTAAGATTTGGTTTGGTGAACAATGGTGTTTCTATAAAACCTCATGTCCTAGCCAAGCTAGTATCCCAAAGATAATGTTTCAAAAATGAACAACTGTTCCAAAGATAATGTCTCAGGTGGTACCGTATGGTCTTAAGGCTTCCTTTGGGTTACGAGTCAACTTTTGGTAAGTCTCTAGACCCTTCAATGTTTGGTGGTTCACTCATTGCTTAATTCCGTCTAGGGCTCCTCCTTGTATTATTAGGATCTTATTACCATAAGGTATGCGGACGAGTTTCCCATCGTGGGTGGTTACAGCGTGGTGTGTCGACATCCAATCTATACTGGGGATGAAGTCGAAGTCTCCAGGTTTTGTGGGCATAGGGTTACTGTTGGTTGAGGAGTTTTGCAGGTCTAGAGTACGACCTTGAAGGATGGTGTTGATTGCTACTAGCAGTCAGTTGGTTGGCTCAGTAAGATTCGTCCGATAGACGATGCAGTGTCTCGGAATCGGAAAGAGTAGTGTACCGTGAGATGTTAATCGGTGGGTTCATCTTATGTTGGCTAGTGGTGTAAGTTACCCTTTAGGCTTTGGACATGGTATGAAGTAAAGCTAGGTCTAGGTGGTATCTTGGCGTCAAAGTCTATTTGGTTACGGTGTTTCCTAGTACGGATGCCCATGACTTGCACTACTTTTATGCGCTCACAGCCGCAAGTTTCTGATTTCTCGAAAAAGGAAATAAAAGATTCAACTTTCATAGAAAAAATTTTTAAGGCAACCATTCCTAGCATAGTATGGTCCTACCCGAATTATACATAGGTAATCAGGCTTTGTATAATTGGGGTGCAACGATGCGATGCTGAGTTTAGTTACCAGAAAACATATCAGTTTTTCAGCTTGCAAGCTTGTAGCATAAACTACTTTTCAAAAAGTAAATAATTCGCCGGGCGGTAATAGAATAGTTTGTAAAATGGTTTTGCAAACAATTTGTAGAGTAATAGGAAAACAACTCATTATTGGCAAAATAGTATCCAAGTTATAGTTTAGCTTATAAATTGTTAGTAAAACAGTTCGTAAGGTAACACGAGGAAAGTTCCTTGTTTCAAAGAAAGTAGGGAGGTCAAAACTTTGATTATGTAATCTGGTAGTAAAACGATTTGTAGTATGACTGGGAGATAGTCTGTGAAATACTTGCAAAAGTTCGAGTGTTTGTGGCAATATAATTTATTATTTCACGAAAAGATAATATGGTAGACAACTCATTTATAATACGAGTTCAAATAGTTGAATAATGATGAAAAAGTGGTTTGTTAAATGATAGTAAAAATTAAGTAGTGCAACGGGTGGCAATTGGTGCATCTAGTTGGCATAGGACTGTTGATAGTCGGAGTCAAATAAGCTTACATCTCATAATAAAAGTTCACTAAATCCGTACCATACGACGCGGTACACAGAAGATACTAATGAAGTCTTACAGAAACGAACTTAAAAGAGTCTAAACTTAGGTCCTATTACATAGGGTAGTCATTCTTATTTCATCACGTCTGAGTCCTGGTTTTCTCCCGCTCCAAGTTTTCCTTGATTGCTCACTTCTTCTTGGTCCTTTGGTTCCTGACACTTGTTCTTGTAGTGCCCCTTCTTTCCACACCCAAAACAGATTACCTTAGCTCTCCGATTTTTCCCTGATGTTGTCTATGCTACTGCAACGGTTTTAGACCAACAACCTCTAGCCAGATGTCCAACCTTCTAAAATTTGTGGCACTTCATAGTACAAGGCCCATTGTGGTGTAATTTGCAACGACTACACATTGGTAACTTTCTAGCATAAGCCTTTCTGTTACTAGGTCCAGCAGTGAAAGTTTTAGCTAACTTTGGCTTTCTGAGGGGTTATGGAACCCCTTTGTTTCCAAGGTTTTTATCCCGTTTCCTCTTTTTGTTAATGTTCTCAGCTTCTTGAAGTGCCCCTCGGTTCATTAAGTCGCAAGCCGTGCGAATTCCTAACTCATAGGCAGCAATAGTCTCTGCTACTCGCTGGGCTATGAGTTGTTCCATGGATGCAGAGTTTAGGTCTTGCCTCTTATGTGACATGGTTCTTCACAATGAGAAAAGAAATGTGAGACATAGTAGGGATGTATCCTACAAGTAGATGGTTCAAGGACATATGTTATAAGGCGGTAGGTTAGGGTCGTGCTCACATAAGTTGGTGGGTTCCTTTACGATAGTAATATAAGTGTTTCGAAAGAAAAAAACGGTTGTCCACACTTGGAGTTGAATAGAAAATGAATTCATGTGATATGTAGTGAGTATTCAACTCAAAGTCAAATAATGACGTTACGTAGGGACATGGTCTATGACAAATATGGTGTGGCATGTGTAAGTATATAAAAAATATTTATATCATATATGTTAAGTAAAATACTCAGACATCATAGTATAGCACTTAATCATATAAGGCAAATAGCGATCAAATCATGGCAAACGAAGCAGGCAGGCATCTGGCGGTCATAAGGAAACATTTTTCATAAAATGGTTATATTTTAGGGTTTATATATACCTAGTTCTCTATAACCTAGGCTCTGAATACCAATCTGTAACACCCCTAAAATCAAGATTTGCGAAAGCATACACATTTGGGTGCTACTAAATCGATAATCACAACACAAAGATACAGAGAACGGATTAAAAATCCGTTTTAAAGTAGTTTACATTTCTAAAGTTATATTTTCATACATCAAATTCAATTCAAATAAAATGTAGCCCATTTAACAAAGCGGTCCCAAATTCAGAGTTTAACGCATAAGCAAAAACATTTCCAACAAATTTATGACCATTTCCATGCCCTGCCTTTATTAAACACATTCTCATATACCTGAGAAAAACATGCTAAAAGTCAGCTAACGCTGGTGAATTCATAGGTTTGAAGTAAATAAGCACATATGGACCATAGCAAATAATTCAGCAAAACAATTCAGCAAACACACTATCCCGCTATGCAAACACTAAGCTCATCCAACCAAAACTAGACAAACAATATAGCAAGCTGGCATAGCAAATAAAGGGTGCCCGCGAGTGTTAATCCCCAGACACTCGGCAAATTCTGATATAGTATACGTTCGCATTGACTATGCCGAGCCAACCGAATGGGGGAGTCACCCCCAATAGATCTATTTATATCACACGCGTTTCCCATCAGGAATTGACGGTTGATTATGGTGGGCGCAATGGGATTCAGCTAACTTAGGTTTTCGCATACAAGTGTGTATAAAAACAAAGTTCATTTTGGTCCATGAAAAAAGTTTTGCATGGTTCTCACCTCAAGGTTTATAAAAGCAATACGTATAAAAATGGGGCTACAAACTCACCTTAAAAACAATAGCAATCTGCTAATCAACAACAACTCAGTGCAACCGCTCCGACACGCGACCTAGATCAGTATGGTAAGTCTTAGCGAAATATTCGTGTTTTAAATGTCTTAATTCAATTGAAAAGTTTACGTGTGACCAGTGCTCGTGTATTTCTTGCTTGTTGTGTGGTAATGTACATTTCAAAATAGTTTATCGTATAAAACTCTTTGGTGATGGCTCATGGTGAAAGTGTACGGTGAATATATTAAATAAGTATTGAATAATTAATATGATAATGGTGTTAGTGGGGTATTATTATATTATAAATATTATAAATATTATAATTATTTATAATATAATGGCAATTATAAAGAAATTTATAAGTATTAAATTTTGAGAAATTAAATAAATGCAAGTGTATAAATGATCAAAAATATACTCATAAGTCTTATAAGATCTAAAAATATTAATTTAGAAGAATTAATATTTTTAATAATAAAAATAACCCATTTCGTCTTTTAGTCGGTTTTCATCCGAAAATATTCTAAGTGTCAAAATTTTAAAAAAATCAGGCATGACCCAATCGTTTATTCAAGCTTTTTCATTTTTCTCAAGTGTTGCAATTTCCTCAAATAATCCTTTTCATTAACTATATTTGCAAAACTAGTCCAAAATGTATATTTATCGTTATAACTATACTTATCGTTACGATTACTCCATAATTGTAGTTTTCGATACAAAAGTCAATGTTTAGTCAAAATACTCTCAAAAGTCAACAAAAAGTCAACATTCCTAAATTTGGGCCGAAAATTATCTTGTTTGTCTTATTGGGCTTAAATTGTCAAAACGAGCCCAAAATGATTTTAATTGATATATAGCGTTCTATTTCACAAAAATAATTATAGTGAGTCGAAAAATGTTTCAAAACTCATTTTTGTCTCCCGAAATGTTTATTGGGCCGAATAGGCCATATTGGGTCCATTAGTCCATTTTTAGCCAAAAACTATTTAACCCTTTTTATTTACGTTATATTTTACGTTAAATATCAAATAAGCTAATAAGCACTTTAAATAAGCACTTTGGTTCAAAAAGCCCAAGTAGGCTGAAGGTGTGATGGGCTAAACCCATTTGTGTCGAGTTCAAGTTTAGTCCAAAACAACCAAGTTAAAACCAATAAGCTAGTGCTTATTTCAATAAAAATAAGCTAATAAGCATAAATTTTACCATTTCACAACTAGAGCCAAAACTTTATGTTTTTCAAAACCCCAATAATTATTTATTTTAAAAGTAGGCCGATTCATATATATATATACAATTAAGTGTATATTTCGTCTTAAATTCGCGTAATTAACACTAATCACTTTTGTATCATCAAACTAGTACCACAAGCAATAAGATTTACCACACAAGCAAGAAATATCATAATTTGTATAAAAACTTAAGAAAAGTCGAGCAAACAATAATTACACATCAAACCCTAACTTTTTTATTTTAGTAAATCATACACATTTAGCACTTGGTAACACTTTTAAACATCAAGACAACATGATATGAACAAGTTTTGAAAATCCTTACAATGTTTGAAAGAAGTCGAGGGGTAGAAGGCTCAAGAACACACCAAATTTTACCAAATTTATCCAAGACACGTTCCGATTAACCCAAAACACTTGAAAGTACCCCCCCCCCCCCCCCTGATTAGTTCAAACATCAACAAATTTTTGTAGATCTTGATTTTTAAGAGTTGGTCGTGTGGTTTGAGGTATAGAGAGGAAAATTTGATCTTGGTAAGTTGATAAGGTAAAAATGAGGCTTGTAATGGTTATAAGCATACTTAGGGTAATAAGGACAAAGGTTGCATGGTCATCTTCCATTATCTAGTTAATTAGTAAAATAATCACTTGTCTTGGTGTGGGGCTGGGCGGCAAACGAGCAAAAAAGGGGAGGGGGAAACATATTTGGTTCCTCGTTGGTGTATCGTGTGTCGGTTTGAGCTTAAATGTTACCGTAAAGTCCCGGTTTGACCTTTTTGAACACGTATAGGCAAAATAAAGTTTTTATTGACGCTTTCGTCAGAATAATAATAAATATTATTATCTGCCCAAAAATGTTTTTATTTTACTGCTACCATATATACTGTGTTGTCGGTACGCGTGTGGGGTTGCTTTTCAGTAATTACGAGAAAGCTCTTAGTTAATTACGAAACTTGTCAGTAACTGTTAGAAATAGAATAATTTACGCTTACTTACAAAAATAAAATTTTTCAGCGGTGACTGTAAGCTACAGTATGCGGGACAGCTCCCAAAAATGCTCAGAAACATGCAATTGCGCATAGAAATGATCGGCTTAAAAATAATAAATAAACATTTATTATTAACTTAAAGTGTGAAAATTACCATTTTTCACAATGGTTTCTTCTTATCATTCTCATTTTAATTTTTTTTCTTATTTGATCCTAACTCAAGTTATAGTATATAAAAATATCAAACATCAATTACATACCATATTATGAGGGCATAAGTAGATTTCATGGAATAAGGTTCAAAGAGTAAAGTTCATAAATCGTTCCTGTGGTTTGTCGGGTATAACGGACGAAAATGTTTAAAAATTGATGAAAACGTATAAAAACAGACGAAAACGTATAAAACATTTGAAAACGTAAGAAAAACGGGTGAAAACATATAAAAATGAACGAAAACGTATAAAAAGTGTAAAAACGGACGAAAAAGTATAAAAACGGATGAAGACGTTTAAAAACAAATGAAAACGGATAAAAACGTATGAAAACGTAATAAAAACAGACGAAAACGTATAAAAACGGACGAAAACATATAAAAAGTTAAAAACGGACGAAAACATTTAAAAAGAGATGAAAACGTATAAAAACGTGTTAAAACATACGAAAAACAGATGAAAATGTATAAAAACGTATAGAATCGGATAAAAACTTAAGAAAAACGGATGAAAATGTATAAAAACGGACGAAAACGTGTAAAAACGGACGAGAACATAATAAAAAAAATAGGGACTAAATTCATGATACCCTACAAACCACAAGGACCTTAGTTTTAAGGGTATTTATGTCATTTCAGTCACACTTGATGGTCAAACTAACAATAGTGGTCAAGGGACCAAACCCGTTACGGGTCAAAAACACAGGGAGAGGATCCGTGAAAAAAAAAAAGTATATGACCATTTTTTTTATACCCGACAAACCATAGGGATGATTTATGAACTTTACTCAAGGTTCAAAGTTCAAAATCTAAGATCAAATAATTTCAAAACAAAACTAAAAAATATATCTGATATGTGTGAAGTAGCAACCGATTGTGTGAAGGTGCACATCGTAGTAGGGTGGCGGCTATGAAGGTTACTAGGTTAGTGTTTGTGAAAGGGAAAGAGGGAAAAAGATAAGAAGCTAAATGAATAAAAGAAAAAAAGTTAAAAGTTAAAAGGTTAATGGAAATGAAAGAGGAATAAAATGAGGTTTTGAAGAAGAAAACATGACTCTATAGTGTGTTTTACTTTAGAACCCGTTTTTCACAAAAAATAAATAAATATATAAATAAATAAAATCTATTCAGGGGGCTTTATTTCATAATCTGTAGTAGTGCTTATTACTTACAACAAATCTTAGTCAATGCTAGACTGAATACTGCGTAATTCATCGTGTGACAAGTTCAAGGACCTTGTTTAATAAGGCCAATATGTTAATGACGCTCGGCTCACTCTCGCTAGTTCGAGTCTTGACAAATAATATGTGCTTTGACCTACATAAGAAACATGATTATTATCAAGTCACATGAATTTATATCGCATTGACTTTTGCTTATTTTAGCTTCATCTCTCAATGATGATTGATTTTTGATCTATAAGCATTGCTTTAAACTATTTGTTAGTGATATGATATCAGTTGATAATAAAATTTCTGCTCTTTGTTTCGTTTATCCCTTATTGTTAGTATAGTCTACAAGAATGCTTTTATGAGTAATATGTGAGAATTTATTTTACTAACAATAGAACTTATAAATTTTGTTTGGAAATATATTGTGAAAACTTGGGTACAATATATTGATCATATATGAAATACTGCATAGCGTATATTGTTGGCATCATTGTTCACCAAGGCCACCGTTTGGTTCATAATTACTAACAAATTTAATGAAGTCAACACATCTGACCTTCTGACTTGTGGGTCTCTCGTTGACTGTCAGACTTTCTAGTTTCTACATCTCATTCCATAATAACTTCGTTTCTTGTTCTTCTTATTTTCCTTGATTTTTCTTTCGGACCAATGTTACAAGTATACGTATTTTGTGAAACAAGATATAAAAGGTTTAAATGAAACGACATAATGATAAACTTTTTAATCATATAATTTTTATTAGAAAGAATCAAAGAATTACAAAATATTATACAGCTTTAACACTTTATCGAATGACAATAGTTTAGCTCTTTGCACAAGCATACTTAAACAATGAATAAGTTTCCAAGTGAGAGTAAATGCTCTACTTAATTTCCTTTTTATACAATAGTGAAGCAGACGACCGTGTTTTGGCCTTGCAAAAATGTCGCCGTTTATGGCTTGGGTTGGACCGTTTAAGACAGGAACAGGGCCAAACAACACCGTATAAGGATGAAACGAAGTCGTTTAAGAATGACTTTTGACGTTTAATATGTTACCTAAACTAAACGACGTCGTTTTGCTGGAACTTAACACAGACTGGTATGGTTGATTTTGTTCCTGGTCGTGTGGTGATTGAGGCCGCACAACGCAAACGCGTCAAGTACGAGACTAAGTGCGTAGATATGGTTTTCTCCCATTTTCATTCTCTTTTTTTGGGGAACTTGAGAAGGAAGCAGTGACCCTAATAAAGCGGATCCGAAAGTTATCTGTGACTCAAGACATTGGGGCATGTGTTGCAGCTCATATCTTTAGTAGGATTAGCTTTTCTATAGCTAAAGGAGTGGGAGCTCGGTTAGTATATCGGCTTCCCACTAACTTCTTCTAAATCATATAAGTTTCTAATAAAGTGAATACACTTTCTCGTATTGAGTCTATTGCCACCAGCCACTCAAATAATATTAAGAGTGGTGTTTTTATTTTTCATCGAGTTAGTTTTTGGATTCAGAAAGGAGTGGGAGCACAGATTGTGTCTAGACTCCCCTCCAACTTTATGTAATTTTCCATGTTTCTAATGATAGAGTTGGTTTAAAAAATAATAATAAATAAAATAATAATAATAAATATAATAATAATAATAATAATAATAATAATAATAATAATAATAATAATAATAATAATAATAATAATAATAATAATAATAATAATAACAATAATAAATGCCCCAGGGCATTGGGCGAGTATATTGCTAGTGCTCCCATCACTCCGTTGATCAAGCCTGGAGGTGGTATCCGTCCTATTGCGGTGGGGACGGTTTAGAGGCGTCTAGTTTCCAAGGTTGGTACTTCTATGATCGGTCATTCTTTAGACGGTTATTTAAATGATCTTCAGTTTGGTGTCGGGGTATCTGGAGGAGGGGAGGCTATTCTTCATGCCGTGAATAGGTTTATTGAAAACCATGGCGACGAGGAGGGCTTTTCGATGTTATTAGTGGATTTCAAAAATGCTTTCAATTTGGTGGACCGTGGGGTCATGTTACAGGAGGTTCGCTCGCGCTGTCCTGCCATTTCACGCTGGGTGGAATTCTGTTACTCCAGGCCTGCTAGATTATACTACGGAGAACACACGTTATGGTCGCACCAAGGGGTACAACAAGGTGATCCTCTTGGACCTCTTATCTTCGCCCTTGTGTTACATCCTCTGGTATGCAAAATTAGAGAATCCTTTAGTCTCTCTCTTCAAGCTTGGTATCTAGATGATGGCACTATTATAGGAGATACTTTGGTCGTGGGGAAGGATCTAGAACTTATTATGATGGATGGACCACGGCGCGGTCTACACCTCAATGTTGATAAAACTGAGGATTTTTTGCCAAAGGAAGACCCCAGAAGCATGCTCACAGGTGTCTTTCCGCCTAATATTGCTCGACCGTTACATGGTGTTAAATTACTGGGTGGGCCTGCTAGTATGGACCTTGAGTTTAGCAGTGAGCTTGTTATGAAAAGGGTTGCCAAAACCATTGAGCTCATGGATGCTGTCGCTAAGCTTAAGGACCCTCAATGTGAGCTGTTGCTCCTTCGTGCTTGTGCCGGCATTTCCAAGCTATATTTTTCTATGCGCACATGTTCTCCTGGCATTTCCTCTCTGGAACGCATTGTCCCTGCTTCTGGACCCGGTTTTGGTGAGTGAAAATGGAGACTGGCCACCCTACCTTTTGAATTTGGGGGGCTTGGTGTATACTCTGCAGGTGATGTCTTGAACTATGCTTTCCTTGCATCTAGACTCCAATCTGCTAGTTTACAAACTAAGCTCCTCCGACATTCTGGCATTGTAACCTCTGGATCTTCTTTTGATGATGCCTTGTATGCTTTCAATGCGAAAACGGAGACCGACCTTTTGGGTAGTTCATGTGAGATCGCTGCCCCCAAACTCATGAAGAAATTGGCAGATATATATTTCACATGTGTTGCCAAACTGTCTGAATCCACCTTTCGCTTATCTGCTAGACAGATGGCCCTATGGAGATCGCAGAGGGAAGACTACACTTCAGACTGGCTTAGGGTGGTCCCGATAGCTGGGCTGGGACAGACCATGAATGCCAGAACTTACCGATGTGTGTTATGCTATCGGCTAGGTGTTCCCTTATTTTCTGCTAAGATGATGTGTTCAGCTAGTTCTAGGGTATTTGCGGGAGACATTTATGGGGACCATGCAGTGTCGTGCGCTGGTATTATTGGTATTAAGCATCGGCATAACGTGGTGCGTGACACTCTCGCTGACATTTGTTCTCGGTCCGGGGTATCGGCTCGTAAAGAGGTTGACATCAGTCTTTGTAGAGAAAGGGACAAAAACTTACGCCCAGCTGATATATTGTTCTATTCTTGGGACAGTAGGCAAGATGTCTGTGTCGATTTGACAGGGTCATCTCCTTTGACGCAAACTGGTATGATTGATTTTGTGCCAGGACGAGTGGTGTCTGAAGCAGCACAACGCAAACGCGTCAAGTATGAGACCAAGTGTGTCGATATCAGATATGGGTTTCTCCCCTTCTCATTCTCTTCCTTTGGAGAACTTGGCAAGGATGCAGTGACCCTACTGAAGCGGATCCGAAAGTTCTCTGTGACTCAGGACATTGAAGCGCGTGCCGCTGCCCATATTTTTAGTAGGATTAGCTTTGCAATAGCCAGAGGAGTGGGAGCCCAGTTAGTATCTCGGCTCCCCTCTAATTTCTTGTAAATCCTATGATTTTCTAATGATGTGATGTTTTATAATAATAATAATAATAATAATAATAATAATAATAATAATAATAATAATAATAATAATAATAATAATAATAATAATAATAATAATAATAATAATAATAATAATAACAACATAAACGCAAGTGGGAAAAACACACACACAAAGAAAAAAAGATCGAGACACACACACACACACAAACTATTAGATCAGGATAACAAAAATCATTTGCTATATGTAAGTCATAACTTTTTATTTATTTACTTGATTGGTCGCTGTTGTTTTTGAAAATTGTGGTTTTTTAATTTAGCCGTTTAAAGTTGGAATTGTATTGGGGGTTTTGGTCGTAATGATGAGTAAAACATCTGATTATGCCTGTGACATACGATTTTTTGTGTTCAATGTTGATTCGTAAGCTAAAGTTGTTGCATGTTGTAATTGTTCAGTAGTTTTGTGAGTTAGCCGTTTTAAGTTGGAATTGTTTTAGGGTTTTGGTCGGAATGATGAGTAAAACAGCTTATTATGCCTGACGTATCATAATAGTTGGCCAAAAGTGTAGTTAGTGGTGTTAGGATTTCTGTTCACTATTGATTTTTAAGCTAATGTTGTTGCATGTTGTGATTTTTCAGCCTTTAGTAGATCTAAGTTGAATGTAGTTGTTGCATGTTGTGGTTTTTCATTTTTTTGTTGATTTAGTTATGCTTTTATATAATAGGAGACCAAGCAAAAGTTTTTAATCCTTGACTGGCTATGATGATTTGGTCAGTTGGTAATTTGTAATTTTTTTATGACAAAAAATGTTTCATATAAAAGTCGGTCTTATTTTGCAGCCAATACAGTATCACAAACAAAACACAGATGGGGTCTACAATGCTGCGTATTTTGTCTTGCCAAAACTGTGCCGCTTAAGGTTTGTGTTAGACCGTTTAAGCCTTAATTTGTATTTAAAGGTAAAATGACACCGTTTAAAGATGAGCCACTATGTTTGAGCCTATGCTTAAACTAAGGGATGTTGTTAGTTGCATATAGTGCTGCCATTTTATTTAATAGAAAAAAAATTAAGCTTGCTTTGTGGCCAATATGTTTTATTGATGAGTTCTGGTAATGGTTTGTGGATTTAAATTGCATAATATTTGCTTTGAAATTATGATCTGGTAACCCGATCAGTCGTTCAACATATAATGATGTTGTGTTTTGCAGCCATTATGATATCTGAGCCAAGACCCCAATAGTTTTATAATTTGGAACCACCGTTGCCAAATTAAAACTTTAGGGGCCGTTTGGTTTGTTGCTAGGAATTACAATGGGTATCAGATTTGATATGGGATAGAATGACAATGGATATATAATTAAGTTTATCATTACCATTATTTGTGTTTGGATGACAAAATATGGTATGAAAAAGTGTATCGATATTTGAATTTTGTAGTGGAAAAGAGAGAGCCCACGGAATGGATTTCATAGACACCAAATTGATGGGTAGTGAGTCTATTGCTATGATATACCCATTTCATTATTGGGCCCACTAAGCAAACACCTTTAATCGGTATGAAATTCATTCCTCCATTTCGATTGGGCTCTACCAAACACACCCTTAATGGTTTGGGATTTTAGCGCTTTCAGTTAGATCGTTGGTATATCAGATTCACAAGAATAGAAGCTTACATTGGCTTAGAGAGTTTGGTTATGGTGGTGTAAAAGTTTCGTTTACTGCCTTAAACGCTTTTGCTTGCTTTGCTATTGTAATCTTGTAGCGTCAAAAGGAAAACTGTCGTAAGTATGTATTTATGGTTTATGATAGTGGTATGTATATCTAATTCAAGTATGTATGCCTTTGTCACTGACTTGAACTTGGCTAAGGTTGCTCGCTGATTACCTTATCGGCGATACTTCTTAATATTTACTCTAATTTATGTTTAAATCTAGTTAGAAACCATCGGACACTAGATTGACCCAACCATATGCGATGGGACCGGGATTAAAATTGAACGAATGTAATTAAGAAAAAAATAACAAGATTGAATACAAATACATTGGACCTAGTACATTTAAATAAGGGATAATTTCATATATACCTAATCTAAACATGAAAATATCATATATAACAAAAATATTTGTTTTGAATGCATGATGTACAATGTATTCAAAGCATATTTTGAATAAATATGTTATTATGATGATTTAGTAGGGTAAATATGAAATTAACCTTTCAAATAAATCCAAATAACCTAAAGATCTTTTACATAGCTAACATTACGCCGTAAAACTCTATAAGTGCCACGGGACCTCGCGGGACCCGCTCTCGTTCCATCCCTAGTTGTGTATGTCACAAAACATAACGCAAGTTTGTATATTAGCAACCTAAAGAAAATTTTAAAAATTAACTAACATTGTTTGAGTAAAATAACTGTTAATATGATAATCCGACTACTTATGTTGCGTAAAGTACACTCATGTGTTACTAATAACTTACTATACATGATGCAGTTAAAGCTTGTTCCAGTTCCGGGTAATGGGCGGTAGACTCCAGCTTGTTTACTTGTGCAATAAAATCACTATAATAGTTTCCTCTTTTTTTTTTCTATGTTATAGTTTATGTTTTTATTTTGTTTTAGTTTTTCTTTTTGTTTGATCAATGTTTTTAAACTTTGTAAAACGTATATATAACATAGTGTATGACCTTAGATCTATAACCTTATCAAACAATATTAAGCACAAATGGATTGGTGTCAAGAGATGTATGTGTCGAACTAGAATGAGAAAGTATAGAGATAAAGAAGAGAGAATTTCATATAATAAACACACACTACACACTCAAGCACACACCTCAAATGACACATTTGAGGTGTTTATATATTTCATACAAGATGCCCTAAAAGGCTTTCTATGGGCTTGGATGGGCTTGGATTGGATTGGACTTTATATAAAAGACTAACATATAAATAAAAACCTATTAGATTAGTCCAACCCATAACCCCATTGACTATTCTATTATATATTCTATGACACATTACAAAGTTCCTAATCTAGAATGACCAACACTTTCTATTAAGGCTAACAATCTCCCCCTAAGGGGTGATCATTCAAAGGATGCTCCACGTGATTAGGTCTTTTGTCTTCTTGGTCTTGAACTTTGTGTGTTGTCATAGAATAGTCTTAATTCTTTGTTCCTTCATGCATTGTGATCTTTGAAGTAACGTCTTTTGATCTTTCTTGCCTTTGATCAACATCTTTACAAGTTTGTTGTGTCGTCTTTTCCATCGTACTCATACTTCTTGATAAGACTTTGAACTTCATACTTGTGTCTTCCTCAATTGATTCATGAACTTGTTCTTTACTTCTTGATTAGCTCTTTGACTTTGACGTAACTCATTGTCTTTAACTTGATCTCTTTGTCTAGAACTTTCTTCACTTGAGCTTGTTAAGGATGAACTTCATAAGTATGAGTATGTGGAGGTGAAGATGTTTGATGATATGATGGTGGTAAACGGCATGTAGGGTATTCACTAAGCAAGAAACACTATTGTGAGGCTTGTATATGGATCGATTAGAAGAAATTCTAGAGAGAGGAAATGAGATGTTGGGAACCTTTGTAGAGAGAGAAACAAGAGGATGTTAGATTAATGTGAAAGGTCCAACCCTTCCCTTGTGAGGGAAGGGGTATTTATAGTACAATCTATTATGCCCCTAGCGGGCTGTGGAGCGAGCTGACAGTGGGGAAAGCCCCGACCCACTCCACAAATATAGATACAACTAATACTAATACTAATAATACTAAGATAATATAGATAAGCCTACGAGCTATGGAAATGCTAATTAGATGCTCGGGGTGACCGAGCCTTCATCTGAATATTTATATTCCTAACAATCTCCCCCTAAGGGAGGTCACCCCGGAAAAAATAATTCGAATTCTAGCATTCTTTCTTCTGAACTTGTCTTTATAGCTCGTAGTCTTTGATTCTTCAAAGTCTTGTGTTTTTGTACATTCAGCAGTGAACCTTTGATGACCGTTTGATCGTTTTGGATGATCTTTGAATATTCTTCGATTTTATCATCCAACATTTGTTTCCAAGTCATCTTTCAGCAGTATGTTTCCTTGTGATGTTATATTCTTCGAGCCGACATGCTCACACTGTTTGGTGTCATGATCTTTTAGCATCAGAGTTAGCAGAAGCCGTGTTGAAGGTCTTTTGGTTGATTATGACTTTGTTGAACAACAATGATGATGTAGTGTGAACATGTGATGATGGATTGGCATCTTTTCTGCAACCAGCTACAACAGCAACCAGCTACAGCATTCCACAGCTACAATCGCCAGAAGTTCCTGCATACGACAGTTAGCAACAAATCGACCGGTACTTACGGGTTTGGATTTTGAGATTGTTAACAGCATAGTGTGAAAACTCTCTCTAATCCTTACCAAGACCGTTCCTAATCGAAAACCCACAGAGGGCTTTTTAAGATTTTACCGTAGTAAATCAACGATTAGGTGAGTCGCTGGAGATCACTCCACGACTGTAGACCGGTTGAAACCGCCGCGACCACTAAGCGTAATCCACGAGGAATTACCGAAGTGACCTGCTTTCAGGGCTGCTTGATGTTGACCCTGGCAGGAATTTCCATTCAATCATTGAGAATTACATAAGTAAATTCTCTCATAAATGTTCTGGCAGATTGCTAAGATCTGCGTAGGACTCATGAGATTACAACTGGTGTCCTTAATGTTGAACAACCAGTGTAGAGATAATTCGTGTCCCTATGAGATCTTATTATGCATCTCGTGGCTCTAGACTCTATAGTGCGTTTTGATTTGGTGAGCGGAGGCTGGAGAGGACTGCCACCTTTTCAATATCATCTAACTCGGAGTGAGAGAGACGATAGGAATGTATTGAACTCCGTGACAATTGAAACAATAATCCTTTGAGGGACCTTGAGTGGCTAGGGAGGGTTGTGCAGCGTATCACTGGGTCCATGATACTTTGTCTTCAATGCCAGCAATCAACTAAGTGATTCTGACAGCATATGTATTGACCCGGTTTCTGCCTAAGTTGTAAGGAGGGCTATTTCTTTTCACCCTTTATCTTTACAATTCTTTTTCATTCTTCAACCCCTTCAGTGCATACCGAGACTTCATAACTAGCACCTTGTTGGGTTTGTTCCAGTACTAGCTCCATCTCAGTCGGCACTTTTCCCTTATCCACTTTTCTCCTTTTTAATCATACCTAAGGACTTCTACACTAACTAGTGGATTATCCCTGGGTAGATCCCTCCGGCTCTGGCGGGATCATGGGAACTTGAACCTAACCTAACCATCCTTATAGCTCCATGCGTTAATTAAAAATGGTCGGTCTTTGATATTCATCCATGATAGCCAAACCAAATCCTTGAAAAATCTCTCAAAGTGTTCATGATTTTGAAACACATTTTTGCAAACACTTGAGAGTTTTATATTTTTCAAATGCTCCCCCTCAACATGTGCTCAAATGATTGTTTTATAAATTTGCACATGTCAGGTGAAGCTCGCACTTTTGAATTGATTGATTTTCCAAGAACATGATCATCGCGAGACACGCTTACATCACTAGTAAACTAGCTTGAAATTATTACCCGTCCAGATCACATTCAAGGAAGATCGCTCGAAATCGGTACATTCTACTCAGACACGTCCTTTGCGAGACACGCTTACATCACCAGATAAACTGGCTTGAAATTATTACCCGTCCAGGACATGTCCTTTCGACTGCTGACTTTAGCTATCGTCAATTCATTGGTGAAGTCTGAGCCTTGCTCACATAAGATGCATGCCAAATCCTTTTTGATCATTTGCTCCCCCTCAATATGTGCATCGATATACGAAAGAGTTTAGCACATATGGGAGAGCCTAACGTTTAAGTCCAAAACATCACATTTTCATCAGGTTTCATATTTAAATCACATTCTCTCCCCCGATCAAAAATTTCAAACCTTTTGAGATTTGTGATCCCAATTGATTTAAATAAGTTAGAAAATGTGGGAGAAAATGTGTCCAATTTAATGTATTCTGATGATGAAACATACTATGCTCCCCCTTAATCTAAGAGGGAGATTCACTGCTCATTAAGCACAAATTCGACAATTATGACACACATGATATTGACCTTTTTGCGCAGATGATGTAATCACCCGCTTTTCTGAGTTAGTAGTCAACATCAACTATCCAACCACCAACAAATCTTTCGCAAATGTCGTTGATCCCCACTTAGCGAGACCAAAATAGATGAATAGTGGTGATGGTGGTGAAAGTGTTGTTGTTGTTGTTGTTGCCGACATTGTTGTTGAGGTGAATTCCGAGCCAATCAATAGAGTTTGAACGTCTGATCAAATGGTTAGAATGGGAACTGGTACATTCATTTTGGCTATGGAATCTGCATAAGAATATCAACACAGATATACATACATACAGATACACTATTCCTAGATAGCTACCCTTCAGCAGCTTGCCACATTATAATACCAAGTTCATCTTATAATCAAACCCCAATCAGGAACTACGTCAAACCACTATCTAACATGAAGAGCAAATAGCAATCATGAACATGGCAATTCACACGAATTTCAATATTCAATTCAGGATCTTAGGAACATGATTCTAACATAATAGCAATCTACCTAAGCGAATCCTGAGAACATATGCACAATATCAACAACCATTAAGCAGCAGAGACAAACAACATTTGAAACTCATTCATTTAGATCATACAAATGCCAGTGGAGTATTCAAAAAACATCAAACACAACTGGTTTTCTAACTTCTTTTAGGTTTTGAGTCTTAAAGCATTTTGGGGATTATACGAGGATTCCAAAGTAACACAAATGAACCTTCTAGATACATAAAGCTAGGAAACTATAAGCAAATTGCACATAATGTCCTAAACTTTCTAGCAACTAACACACTTGGTCATTTGATATATTTAAGCAAGATCCTCTTCAACTAATTCCCCATTAACTACAAAACCATTTCTAACAAGTATGATTTAACCAATAAATCCGTTTGATGATATAAAATTTGAATTCACTCTCCCCCTCAATCAATGACCCGTATTCTAGTTGAACCTCAACTAAAATCACGCTTAACCCCACAACTCATCAAACAAGAACTGTCGTGAGGTTTTGTAGTCGTTGATTGAGTGACAAATTTTATGCATAATCCAAGTATAAACAAATTTCATACAACACAAATTCACCAAGTGTCTCACAAATAATTTTCAGAAGAATCATAGAATGAAAACTATTTGTTATACTAAGAAGATTTCTCTTCTTTTACAAGAAATGATGCACTGACACGTACATCAAATCAGGAAACATGGATATAAAGTAATCCATGCCCAGGTGAACATCACCCAGTTGGAGGAACAGCCGTCTTTTTGGCGACGTGCTTTCCCCAATATGAAGCGCGGGTTGCTATCTAAAGTAATAGCAAGCCATTAAGACATGTTTTAACTGATTAGTATAACTTCTGCTCGAGCTTCATTTAAGAATCCGTGCCATTGTTGAATGACATTTCTAGATACGTAAATGTTATCGATAAACAGAAGACATGCCTAGGTAGAACTATTTTTGGTATTTTCTGATTTTTCGATTTTTTATGGTTTTTATAGGTTTTATATTTTTGTATTTTTCTTTTTGATTTAAGATATATACAACTATGTACAAGGATATGAGAAGACAATCCTTTACTCTTCCTTTTCTTCCTGAAGACACTTGAGGGTTTCAGGAGTCATGCTTTTCATGCCGAGGCGTGGGAGAATGAACTGAAACCTTTCTCTTGGGAGGGCCTTGGTGAAGATGTCAGCTAACTGAAACTCTGTCCTCACGAAGTACAGTTCCACAATTCCTTTTTCCACTTGTTCCCTGATAAAGTGATGCCTGATGTCGATGTGTTTTGACCTGGAGTGCTGAACATTGTTACAACAAAGAGCAATGGCGCTTTTGTTGTCACAATATAGGGGAATTTTGTTGTATGAGAATCCGTAGTCCGAAAGCTGTGATCGCATCCAAAGGATTTGTGCACAGCAAGCAGACATAGCAATGTACTCAGCTTCAGTAGATGATATGGAAGTACTCATCTGCTTCTTAGAAGACCAACTAACCAACTTTTCCCCTAAAAATTGAGCTCCTCCTGAAGTACTTCGACGAGTGTCTTGACATCCCGCATGATCAGCATCTGCGTATGCCGTTAACTCCATTGCAGTGTCCTTAGGATACCAGAGACCCATATGAACCGTGCCTTGAAGATATCGGAAGATCCTTTTCACTGCTTCAACATGCTTCTTGGTTGGTCTGGATTGATACCGAGCACACATACACACAGCAAACAGAAGATCTGGTCTGCTAGCCGTGATGTACATTAAAGATCCAATCATGCTTCAATACTGTGTTATATCAACTGGAATCCCTGAAGGATCTTCATCCAGCTTTGTTCTATCAACCATGGGGGTGTCAACAGGTTCACTTGAATGGAATCCAAACTTTTTCAGGATCTCGTTGGCGTATTTGGATTGATTGATGAATATGCCTCCGGGACTTTGAGAAACTTGTAGTCCTAAGAAGAATGACATTTGTCCCATCATGGACATTTGGAATTTGGAATTCATCTCCTTTGAGAAACTATCACATTCACTAGGATCTGTTGAAGCAAAGATGATATCATCTACATATATCTGAACTAGCAGTAGATGGTTTCTTGACTTCCTGGTGAATAGTGTGGGGTCAACAACACCCTTGGAGAATCCGTTTGCTAGGAGGAACTTGGACAATGTATCGTACCATGCCCTTGGCGCCTGTTTTAGCCCATAAAGAGCCTTCTTCAAGCGGTAAACATGAGTAGGGTGTTCAGCATCCACGAATCCTTCAGGTTGACTCACGTAAACTTCTTCCTTTAAGTCACCATTCAAGAATGCCGTTTTGACATCCATCTGGTAGACTATCATATTACGACTAGCAGCATTTTCCAGGAAGATTCTTATAGCTTCAATTCTAGCAACCGGAGCAAACGATTCTTCAAAATCAATGCCCTCTTCTTGTCTAAACCCTTTAGCAACTAGCCGTGCCTTGTTCTTTAAGACATCACCATACTCGTCAAGCTTCACTTTGAAGATCCACTTTAAAGCAATGATCATTGCACGCTCCGGAGGAGGTACTAATTCCCATACTTCAAGTCGATCAAATTCATGGATTTCATCCTGCATAGCCTGGAACCAGCAATCTTTAGTCATTGCTTCTTTGGCATCTTTTGGTTCGACTTTAGACAGTACGGAATTGAAGAAGCACCATAGTGCATCAGTGGCTAGTTGATTACGTGTGGATACTGGACGTGAGGGATTGCCTATGATGTTGTCGATTGGATGATCACTGGTCCATTTCCTGAGATGGTCGTGAGGTTGATGGTTATGAACAGAAGTAGCAGTGCTGTGTTCCTCAGGTAAGGATGTGTCTGATGAGTGTTCAGGAGCAAATATGTTTTCAAAAGGAACCTCTTCAACAGGAGCAAAAGGATTAACTTCCAAAGAATTATTATCTGAAGATTCTTGCATTACTGGAGAAGTTTGAGCGTTTGATGACGAAGGCGATTGACTGGCAGCAGGAGCATTGTGACTGACTGATACTGAAGCTGCAGGTCCTTCTGAATCTTGTGGGGCTTGAACCTCATCCATAGGAATTACAGCTGATTCACTCGGGATGGTTCCATTTGTTGGCTCAAAGTATTCATCAAACATGGGATCGAATAACTTCTTCAACTCCTCACATGTAGGTGGCACATAAGAATCTGCAGGCGTGGAATTCTGTACAAGTCCTGAACTAATGGGTCCAGGAGAAAGAAGGTGAAGATCGGGTCCAGAACTGATTTGTCCTGAAACAGGTAGCTCACTCAGCTCATCGAACGTAACATGAATGGTTTCCATGATTTTACGGGTCCTTTTATTGTAAATTCGATACCCTTTACTGTCTGGTGCGTATCCAACGAAAATACCTATATCTGCTTTAGCTCTTAATTTTCCCAAGTCTTGACAATCGTTAGTTGGATAGCAAAGAGCACCAAGCACACGCAGAAAGGAAAGATCTGGTTTCTTGTTATGAATTAACTCGAAGGGAGTCTTCTCATGAACCGGATGAATTAGGGATCGGTTTTGAGTGTAACATGCTGTTGCAATAGCTTCTGCCCAGAGAAACATCGGTGTATTTGAAAATATAAGCATGGTTCTTGCAGCCTCCACCAGAGTACGGTTCCTTCGTTCAACCACCCCGTTCTGTTGAGGCGTGCGAGGGATACTTTTCTGATGCGTGATGCCAATACTTTCATAGAAATTACGGAGTTGTTGGTTAACAAACTCAGTACCATTATCTGTGCGGATGATTCTGACAGTTTTATCAAGCCTTACTTGCAGCTGTTTTATCAGTTTAATGATAACCTCTGGAGTTTCGTCCTTGGTCCTCAAAAACTTTACCCATGTGAATCGAGAATAATCATCTACTATCACCAGAACATACTTCTTTCCATTTATGGTTTGTATTCTCATTGGACCGCACAAGTCCATGTGGAGGGTGTGAAGAACTTCCAAGTTGGTGTTGAAGGTTTTAGGCTTGTGGGTTTGTTTCTTGCTTTTACCCAGTTGACATGCAGAGCAGAGATGATCTTTCTCATATTTCAGTCTGGGCATCCCTCTAACAAGATCTTTACGGGAAAGATTATTTATGGTACCGAAGTTCAAGTGGTTCAAACGACGATGCCACAGCCACGATTTTGTTTTAGAGGCGTTAGAAAGCAAGCATATTGGAGAGGACTTCAACATTTCTTCAATTGAGATGGTGTATAGATTGGTGCCCCGACTGCCCTTGAGGAGATCTAAACCATCCAATTCTCTGACGAAACATGTATGCTTTCTGAAAGCCACTTCCAGATCTGAATCACAAAATTGACCCACAGAAAACAGATTGTGTCCTAGTCCTTCCACATAATATACCCTTGAGATTACACTATTACCAAACACATAATCTCCATAACCCATAATAGCACCAAAGTGGTCGTTCCCAAATCTAACTGTCCCGATAAACTTTTTCACGAAGTTCTTGAGCCGTGAGCGATCTCCAGTCATATGTTTTGAGCAGCCTGAGTCCAAATACCACAAGACGATTTGTACGACCTGCATTTGAAACCAGACAACAATGGATAACTGAAAAATGTGGATCCCCAAGTGCAATTGGGGTCCATTTGGTCAGCACACACATATTCAGGAACCACAGATTTCACAGATGCTACTATCTTTACTGTGGAGACAGAACTTGAGACAGGACAAGACCTAGATGGAAGGCATTGTGATTCTAAAGGCAATATTCTACCAGTTGGTCTCCATTCCTTATTCTTCACAATTTTATGCATATTCATTTTAGGTAATGGTCTCTGTTTTCCTAAATTGAATTTCCTTCCAGTGGGTCTCCATTCCTTAACTTTTACAATTTAATGCTTATTCATTTTAGGTAACGTGCACTGTTTTCCTAAATTGAATTTCCTTCCAGTGGGTCTCCATTGATAGCCTATGCTAGCAAATGTTTTTCCTGTTGCTTTCCAAACCTTTTTGCATGCTTCAGTTATCCTACCATTCTTAACATGGGATGATGCAGAAGACATCAGGAAAGACACAACACATTCATCATGATTAGCAGAAATTAAACAATTGTCGCAAGTTTTACAAATAGCATTAGAATTCGAATTAATTACAGTACTTTTGATACTAGAATCAACACGATTCATCCTACTCATTGTAAACTTATTGTTCCTAGGTTGGGCTTCTACATTCTTCAAGTGATCATTCTTAGCTGGCGCAGTCATATCCTTTCTTTCATTTCCTCTAGACCTTGACCCGCTAGCTTGGGTGTTACTTTTTACTCCTGTAGAAGCATCGAAGGTAACATTAGTTTGTTTTTCTGTCACATGCCTTCCTGATAATGATGTGTTGGGTTCTGATATTTTGGGTGGTAGATCAAAGGCTACATGCTTTTTCACAATGTTGGATGATGATGCAACAAATCTATCTCTATGGCCTCTAAACTTAGGAATTGAGCCTATGGCATATTCTAAGTTTTCCTGAATCCTTTTCGTGAGTTTGCATGCATAGACAACTGCTTGATCAAGTGGCTTATCATTCCTATCCTCTTCAACTACCTCACGAAGTGTGTCAAGGCCTTCTCTAAGATGATCTAGATATGTTTGATGGGCAAGGCTGTTATTTCTAAGCTTAAACGGAATACGCCCAACATCAACATCATACTTTTTACTATCAGTAGCCTTTTGTGTATCACACTTACAAGTGGTGCATGGCATTTTACCTTTCACCCGAGCCTTAAGATTCTCAATTTCATTTGTTAAAGAGGTTATTTGATCATTATGATTGCTTCTTGTAACTTTAATAGAATCATATAACTCTTTGAAATGTTGTTTAACCTTTGAATTTTCTTCTCGATAACACTCATTTTCATAATGTAACTTATTTATGGTGTTTTGATATTGAAAATTCTGAGAATCTGAAGACGAAGGTTTATTGGTGCCATATACTTCACACTTGTTGGATTTCAATTGGGCAATTTGGGCCCTCAGCAGTCGAATCGTGTTCGTGTGAGCTTGAATTGTCTCATCTCGTTTGCTTAATTCAAAATAAGTATCAAATTCAGGAGCATCCAACGATATCTTGTTATTTGATATTTTCTGTTTTTCATTTAAATGTTGATATTTCAATTGCAAATTAAGAAATTCGACTTCCAATTTTGAAAAACGTTTAACCATATTATCATGGTCATCTTTTTGAATTTTTTCAAGCAATTTTAAATTCTCCCCCTCAAGCTCAACAACACGATTCTGGGTGACATTTAACGCAATAGCATACTCATTAAATTGACAAGCAGACAATGCAGAATCAGTGACAGTGTAAAATACATCTTGTGCAATACATTTAGCAATCAAGTTGTCGTTAGTAATGAGTATGTTTTTTCTTTCAATCTCTCGACTCTTAAGTTCTATTGCATATTCATTCACCTCACTTTCCATATCTTTAAACACTACTTCCATTTCCTTTATTTCGGCTTTAAGGGCAGTTTGCAACCCTTCAAAATGTTCTTTAAGTAGTTTAAAGAATGGCATGACCTCAGTTAAGTAACACCTTTTTGCATGTTCAAAACACCTTTCCCCCTCAGTAATGCCAGTTGGTGTGATTCTCTTCTTACATGTTTTCTCAAAATCAGCAAATAATTGCCAAAGCACATATAAGCTAATAAATGTTTTGCATTCAGTGGGAAGAGACAAAGGCACCAGATTCCTAGGTGTATTGGGAGGATACACCGTTATGGATGCAACTTTTCTAATGAGGGGGGTGTTGGCCTTAAGTTTTTCTACCTTAAGTTTTTCATTATCTTGTTTCCAAAATATCTGTTCAGGTGTTAACTTCTTTTGAGGAGCAAACACAGTCAAACGATTTTCCTCATAATAATCATGGGGTTTGATTATTATTCGTCTGGCTATGCACTCGGGATCCCTCATTTTCTCATTCATTTTTTCTTTTGTTCTCTCACTCATCTCCTCTTCCTCTTTATAGTAGATAAGCTCAGGCGGGTCATGATTAGGCATAAACATCACATTTGAATCATTTAATGCAGGTTGGGCTATCTTAGCAATCTCATGAATAGCTAATTTAGATCTACCTACATTGTTTTCGCTATGCTTGTCACTTAACTTTCTGTGCTTATACATCATTTGAGCAGTCTGCCTGGTTTGGTCTTGTGTGTACAACTTATCTTCAAGCTTATTTTTTAACGTCTTGAGTCTAGAGAAATCATTTAAAAGTGTTGATTCTTTTTGTTTGAATTCTAGCTTAAGTGCATCAACACACTTTTGTGCTTCCTGTTTCTGTTTGACAGACTGTTCTAGCTGACTTTTCAAAGAACTCAACTCTAATTTTAGCGTTTCTTCTCTTACTCAAGACTCTTTGATAAGTGTACTCATTTGACCTTCTAATTTCTGCTCTCGTTCATTAAGCTCAAACTTAGCACGCTGTTCATACATAGCAACTTGTTCTTTATAGATGTTTAGTCTAGTGATCAAGTTATCATCAGGGACAGGCAATTTGTTCTCATGGTACACACATGCATTATCTATATTACCCACATTATCTAAGGCACATACATTACTCATAGCACACACATCATTATTGACACAAGATTCACCATTTGGTACATCAGTCGAGTTGTTGCTATTCAAATACTGTTCATATGAGACAATATTGCTATTTTCCATATCAACATTACTTGAGTCAGAAACAACTGCCTGATGTACTTCTTCGGGAATCTGTTGTCCCTCGGCAATATTATATGTGTCATAGATTTTTAGTACCTCAGATATCACGGATGCATTAGAAGGACCAGCTTGACGAGATGAGGCCAGGGAAGACAAGTTAGCCATGAAGATTGTTTGAGCAGTAGGTTCATCATCCACATCAGAGTCAAATGCATCACAGTCATCTGCCTTGAAGATGTTAGGATCATTAAGTGCTAGATCCTGAACAGGTTTCTCATCCACATCTTCATCAAAAGTATTTCCTCCATCACCTGCCAGGAACAATAACTCTTCCTCATCCAATACAGCTCCATTTTCTTGAGCTTGCATTAACAGCATCTTGTCTTTGAAGTAATCTGAGTTCTGAGGACGTTTAGGTTGATTGCAGTTTCTAGCAATGTGCCCAAGCCCCCCACAATTATAGCACTTGATCTGTTTCCCTTGCCCCTGATTGGCATTCCCTGCTCTATTCTGCCCATAACCTCGACCCATGTTTCTACCAGCTCTCCCTTGCACATTCTGAACCACAATTTTCCCATCCTCCACCATTGCTAGATTGCGCGGGTTGGAAGAATTCCTTAACTGATTGTTGGTCTGAGGGAGTGATGCTTGAAACTGTTGAACCAGTAGAGATACTTGATTGGTGAGGTTGTCAATCATTTTGTCGGTCTGAGAGTAGCCTGAGTCAAGTTGTGAACTCATAGCAGGTACTTGTGAGTGAAGTTGGTGATAGCTTGGATTGGATGATGATTGGATTGTTGGTTGTATGTTTGTCATGAATGCCAGTGGGTCATTTGTAGTTGAAGGATTCAACTTTTCTCTCAGCACCCGATCATAGAGAGCATGCTTCTCATGTTGTTGTAGGTAAGCATACAGCTGTTCATAGTTAGTATCCCTTAAGCCTTTGTTGAGTTTGACGGCAGTAACAAATCTGTCCCATTCAGGAGTCATGTTGTTCACAAACTTTGAGTTAAGTTGGATATTGGGCATAGTCATTCTGATCATCCTCATATCATTCACCAACTTATGAAATCTCACATAGTAATCTGTGATATTCTCTCCTGGGTTCATTTTGAAATGCTCGAACTCATCATACAGCTGTGACTCACGATCTTCCTTTGTGAGTTCAGACCCTGCCAACAACATTTTAACGTTGTCCCACACAGCCTTGGCTTCAGTGTTAAAATTGATGAGCTTGTATACATCCTTTGGGAGACCTTGAATGACTATGTTTGAGGCTCTAAAGATTTGGATAAGTGGACCCAAAGATAATGTCGTCCACGTAAATCTGAACAATCAAAATGTCATCTTTATATTTTCTTGTGAACAAGGTATGATCAACAGTTCCTTTAGTGAAATTGTTTTTGATCAGGAAAGATGATACTTCATCATACCACGCTCTTGGAGCGTGTTTTAAACCATAAATGGCTTTCTTTAGCTTGTAGACGTAGTCTGGATGTTCCTTGTCAATGAATCCTTCTGTCTGACTCACATACACTTCTTCTTTCAGATTTCCATTCAAGAATGCTGTCTTGATGTCCATCTGATATACTGTGATGTTCTTGTGAGCTGCATAGGCTAAGAAAATCCGGACTGCTTCAAGTCTTGCTACTGTTGCGAATGATTCTTCGAAATCTATCCCTTCTTCCTGTCTGAATCCTTTAGCCACAAGACGAGCTTTGTTGCGAATTACAGTCATTTCTTCATCCTTTTTGTTCTTCCATAACCATTTGAGATCAATGACAAGTTTGTCAATTGGTCTTGGAACTAATTCCCAACTATCATGTAACTGGTATTGAAGAAGTTCCTCCTGCATCGCTTCTATCCATGCATTTTCTGCCATTGCTTCCCGAATGTTCTTTGGTTCTTTGAGGCTTATTGAGCAAATGTAGATGCACATTTCGGGGTCTGTGGCAAGTTGTCTTCTCGTCTGAACTGGCCTTGAAGGTTCACCAATAACTTGTTCAATTGGGATGGTCTTTTGTCCATTGGAGTGTAGAAAGGTACCTTGGGTTTAACATATGTGTGTTAGATGGTTCTTGTAACCTTGAAGATGATTCAGCTGAGTCCGTTGCAAACGGGTTTTCGAATACTTCTTCTTCTAACGCAGCATCGGTTTGGTTATGTGTTGTTTCTTTTTGAAGTGGTGTACTTTGGTTTTTCTCATCAACTCTTGGTAGAACAATTTCAAATACTGGAGTTGCTGGAGTAGATGTAGATGATGTTAAGGGATTTGGTGCGTCAGCTTCGATTGTAGTAGATGCATCTTGTGGTGGTGGTGGTAGTTGATGGTTTTGAGCGGGTGCAGCGGAATGATGTTGTGATGCATTTGTCGAAGTTCCACCATAGTATTCATCAAACATTAACTCAAAGAAATTTTCCAGTTCTTGTTCTGAAGGTTTTTCAGTGTTTGTTGATTGAGCTCCTTGATGTACGAGTCCTGAACTAATGTGTCCAGAAGTCTATGGGTTTGGTGCAGGTCCTAATCTGTGATGATTAGAAGCCATCAGATTAAGCGCGGGTTCTAGAGCGAATCTCTCAGAAGCCATCTGTGAACTATCGTCAAACTTCACATTCATCGTCTCCATTATCCTTTTTGTTCTTCTATTATACACCCTGAATGCCCTCAAGTTTTTGAGTATCCAATGAAGATTCCAATATCACCCTTCGCTTTCAGCTTCCCTAGATCTTCTATGTCGTTCGTTGGATAGCACAAGGCCCCAAACACGTGAAGGTAAGAGATATCAGGTTTTCTGTTGTTCACTAGTTCATATGGTGTTTTATTGAATCTTGGGTGGATTAGGGAACGGTTCTGAGTGAAACAAGCAGTGGCAACAACATCAGCACATAAGGGTAACGATGCACTAGAATAAATTAGCATTGTGCAAGCAGCTCCCACAAAATTTGATTTCTTCTTTCAACTACCCCATTCTGCTGTGGAGTTCTAACAACAGATGTCTGATGTGTGATTCCAGCATCTTCAAAATAAGTTCTTAACTCCTGATTTGTTAATTCTGTGTCGTTGTCTGTTCTTACAATCTTTACTGGTGCTTGAAGTAGGACTTGAATACGCTTCAGAAAGGTGATGATGATGCCTGGTGCTTCGTCTTTTGACCTCAGAAACTTAACCCATGTATATCTTGAATAGTCATCGACGATAACAAGAATATACTTCTTCCCATTTATGCTTTCAACTCTCATTGAGCCACATAAGTCCATGTGCAACATATGTAACTTTGCTTTCGAACTGGGTACGGTTTTAGGTTTATATGACTCCCTTTTACTTTTTCCTTGTTCGCTTGATGGACATAAGTGATCCTTGGTGTATTTGAACTTAGGAAGTCCGGTGACGATGTTGTCTTTGGCAAGTTTGTTGATGTTATCGAAATTGAGATAGGATAATCTTCTATGCCACAGCCAGGACTTTGTTCCGCATGCTCTTGTCATAAGACATATTGGTGATGAAGAGGCCATTTGGTTGATGTCGATAGCATACAAGTTGGTGCCACGATTCCCAGTTAAGAGATCACCGCCTTCCAAATTTCTTACGAGGCATGTGTTTCTCCTAAATGCAACCTCTAGATCTGCATCACAAAACTGCCCAACTGAAAAACAAATTGTGTCCCAACCCTTCGACGTAGTAAACTTGAGTGATCAAATAATTCCCAAATTAAAGATCTCTATAACCCAGAATAGCTGCTACAAGATCATTTCCAAAGCGTACAGTTCCCATGAATTTCCAGACGAAATTGATCAGCAGCTTCAGATTACCGGTCATGTGCTTGGAGCAACCCGAGTCGACGATCCAAAGACATATTTAGATAAACTGCGAAGAACAGAAGAGTTTGTATTTGGAAACCGTTTTGAATTTGGTTCCATGGGGTTAGGGGTAAAATCCGGATCACACTCATAGAAAGTTTCTACTAATTCAATTTGAACAACTTTCAATTTGCCATTTTGGAATATGAACTCTCTACCCGTTGGTTTCCATACACAATACTTAAGATAGTTTCTAGGCATTTGACTACTAGTGGTTGACCTAAATCGTGCAATTAGTCTTCCTATTGATCTAGATCTAGCACCAGTTCCTTTTGGAACGTTCTTTTGTTCAGGCGTAACAAACACAGTTTTAGAAAAATAATCATCAAAAATATCATTAGATAAACATTTCTTGCACATCAAACAAACAGATTCATTACATGCATTAGAAACAGTACTTTTGACATTACATTCAGATGACATATGTCTCTTATTACAAAGCGGTAAATTCCTAGGGTGTTCTTCTACTTCTTCAACTTTATTCTGGCATCTACTCTTGAAGATAGGTGAGACTCTATTGTTCCTTATATTGCTCCTAAGCTGTAGTCTGCTGCTCCTAGAGGTGCTTTCTAATCCTGTAGAAAGTAAGGCACACGCATTAGGATTTATATTGTTGTCCTTAGAAGTTGTTGTAGCATTCCTAGACTCTTTAGGATTATCTTTTATGCTCTTGTCGTTTGTCCCATATATTTTAGATGTGGAGGCAGACGCAATAGTAGGACTAATCCTATAAAGGCCATCTGCTATCACTTTTGGTTTTTCAACAACCGCTTTTCCTTTATCAACATTTGTTTCTTTATGTTTCGGTAAGGGTTGTGGAGTGACTAGTTTTGTCAAATCATTGTTCACATCGACTTTTGGAACAGATTGAGATATTGACATTTTTTGGTTTAACAACCGGTTTGGAAGTATTTGGTTTGTCCGAAGTCGATGGTTTTGCAAACTTAGTATCCACACCCTTCCCTTTTTGACTTTCTAACTGAGCTCTTAAAAGATCATTTTGTGCTTTCATGTCCTTATAGGCACGCTCATACGACAGTTTGTCATACTTGCATTCCTCGGTTTTTCGATCAAGTTGTTTAAAATATGACACGTTTTCCTTTTCAAGTTTTACAAGAGCATTTTCATATTTTGAAACAATTTCAGAGGCCTCAGCTCGCAGTCTTTCATCATCTTCAACAGAATATGTATGACAAATGGCAATTTTCACATTTTAAGTTAATGATAAATATTTATTTATTATTTTTAAGCCGAGCATTTCTATGAGTAACTGCATGTTTTTGAGCATTTCTGAACAATTTTGGGGAGCTGTCCCGCATACTGTAGCTTACAGTCACTGCTGAAAAAGTTTATTTTTGTCAGTAAGCGTAAATTATCCTATTTCTAACAGTTACTGACAAGTTTCGTATTTAACTGAGAAGTTTTCTCGTATTTACTGAAAAGCAACCCCACACGCGAACCGACACTACAGTATATATGGTAGTAGTCAAATAAATACATTTCTGAGCAAATAATAATATTTTATTATTATTCTAACTAAAACGTCGATAAAAACTTTATTTTGCGTGTACGTGTTCAAAAAGGTCAAACCGGGACTTTACAGTAACATTTAAGCTCAAACCGACACACGATACACCAACGAGGATCAAAAATACTTTCCCTCCTCTTCCCTTTTGTCTTTTGCCGCCACCAACACAAGAGAACAAAGAGGATTATTTGTTTTGTCCTATTATGATGTCATTACAAATTGTAGTTTACTTAATCTATCTGATGCGTGGTTTTGCGACCTTACAACAGGTCTTACCTCTCGAGGGATCTCAAGAGGCTTGCAATCCCCACCAGGCAGTGTACCTGACCGATGTAGTATAGTGAAGTGGCAAGTACCGGGGGATTGATCGTTCTCTAGGGGAATAGTGTCGTTAGGATTGAAAAACTACTTTAATAGGTCTAAGGGTGAGAGAAGATTCTTTTTGTATTTTTATATTTTTATGAAAGCAAGTAAAATCTCGGGTTTGAAGGAGTGGGCGGAATTAGTTGCTAGTCAACTAACCCAAATAACTACAAATGTAAATAAAATAAAATAACTGAAAATGAAAAGGTTGTGAAACTTATATGGAGATAAATGTGTTTACTTAGATTTCCTTACTCCCTAACTATCTTTTACCGGTTGATTAGTGTGTATTAATTGCGTGGATTACGGGTGTATTCCTTAATACCAATCGTGGGGTGGCGTACGTACTTCCCCAACTCTACAAGCTCCTACTTCACTCCTATGTCGAGCCGGCTAAGAAGCTCCTAACATGGGATCACTAGAATTCGCTCATGCATTAAATACAACCATAAAAACCTTAGTACGCATTGGTTCATGTTTCTTAAGACGTTCAAGCAAATTACCGTATAGGAGGTTAGCCAGTTTTCTTAAGCCTAACATCGATAAACAATCATCCAATACAATTAATAACACACTAATAACCAATAATCAATAGTTAGGTTTCATTAGATCTAAGCAAACACAAGATAAATCTAGCCTAGCATGTTAATCAAAAGACAAGAACAAGATATAATCAAACAACACATAGACATATTGAATGATTAAATGATTACTTACCTTCAATTAAACATGGGAGAACCAAGGGTATAAAAACCCTTAAAAATGGCAGAAATTCGTCTTAGGGTTTCTCCTCACAAAGTTGCACACCATGAATAAAAATTGCAAAACTATATATAGAGTTTAGTGGCTGACGGCGTCACGTTATAGATCTTGACGCCGTCACCTCGCCGTGGCTAGGGTTCCCGGATGGTCTTCCTGACGCCGTCCCTCTTTAATCCTCCAAAATCCTCCCTGGCTTATCAAGGCTTGACGACCTTCTTGACGCCGTCCCCCTTTAATCTTCCAAAATTTCTTTGGCTTATCAAGGGCTGACGGCGTCACAATAGAGCTTGACGCCGTCACATGTACTTTCCAGCATATTTTTGAGACTTTGTCGTTTTCTTCACTTTTATGCTCCAAAAACGTCCAAAATGCTTCCTTTTCCAGATTTCTTCTTCAAAGTACCTAAAATGACAAAAGGAACGATTTAGGGCAATATTTGATCAAATAAATACGATTTAGGGCTTAAATGACCCCCTAAAAGCGGTACACTTTTCGCTTCATCAAATACCCTTACACTTGAGATTTGCTTGTCCTCAAGCAAATGCGCTTTTATTCTAATCAAAATACAAGTTAGGGGTCATTTAACGCTAATATAAAAGTAATTACAACAAATAGTCGTTCCACTTTAATCATAATAAGCACGGAGATTACGAACTAGCACCTCACAAGTAGTGTTTAGATACTCACATCTCTCAGGTGTCATCAAAATAAATCTCATAAATGAAAATGGATAATATCTCTCACTACCTGTCATAGCAAATAGATTACCATAGGCTTGGGAATGGATCAGAAACCTCCTCCACTAGGCGTAAGCACCTAAGATAAACTATCAAAGAGGGCTTTTAAACGGGTTATAAGGTTAGGTGTAGGGATATGATAAACACGGATTTGTTGGATAAGGGATATTTTACTGGTGGCGAGTTAAAGATCTTGATTAATTACATGTACAATATGGCGTTGCTAAGCCAAGACTAGACTCGACTTAAGCTAAAAACAAAATAACAAAAACATAAAATAAACATAAAATGAAACGGGATGGTAGTCCGTATGTTTTTTCTACTTTTCTTTTTCTCATTTTTTTTTTTGTATTTTTCTTGATTTTTTTTTTTTCATACACTCTTGCCCTACCATCCAAAATAATACATCATAGGGGCGTTGCATTCCCCTTACACTTGAACTTTTACATAACTTTACAAATAACTATTCTAATGACTCGAATTAAGATAATCGAAACACTTGGAGTACTTTTAAAATATTTAGCACGTATGGGGGTAATAATGTTGTTCTTCCCCACTACTCCATTACACTAGTACTTTACCCATGAGTCCCAATCGTCCCAAAATAATATGTACAAGGATATGACTCGACTTAGCAACCATGTAATCAATTAGATAATTAACTTGGGGTTTAAACAAATGTTGTCACAATAATGCACTAAAGATGAGTGCATACAAGGTAGGCTAAGGCGATTTGGGTGTACATTTAAGTGGGGTGTAACAAATTCTTCCTTTAAGTAAAATGCTTAAAGGTCGAAACGAAAAGATAGGCTCTGAGGGGTGTACTAGGGGTATCGTGTACTAAAAATGAGTACAACGCAAAGGGTGTGGGAGAATTACTTGACCAATGTAGCCAAAGTAATTATAACAAAAACACAGGTGTAAAACAATGGGTTAATCCTAATGCCTCTTATCATGTAGTAAATCTAACTACACGAATGTAGTCTCACTTGTGGCCTCGGAATGGTCCTAACGCAAGTTCTAGAATCTAAGTGCTACCGGTACACACATCATAGCATAAATGCTTTTCCTACCAATTCTAGGGGCGAACCTCACATATTTGGGGGTGGAAAATTTTTTTAGTGGTACGGTTTTTGTGCTAGTCATATAACTCCTATCCGTGAGACGCTCATTAAGATCAAAGTTTCACTCCTATATGTTGTAAAAAATTTTAAATTTGGCACTAAAATTGCCTTAACAGGTATTTCTCTCAGTTTTATTACACATCTACCATTAAACAAACAAAAATCAAGCGTAATTGTATTCTCTAAAGTATCGTACTCCCCTGATTCGCTCGGTGGATAATGAGGTAACAGGGTTAGATCTTCTTCCAAGGTAATGTTGAAGCTCCATGACTAATGCATCGCCATAAGCTTGATTCCACAAACATTTCCTTGTCCAAAATAACCTGTTAAACCTGAGAAAACAAACACGAAAACCTGCATAACATCGGCGGGATAAATCTATATAAGGATATAATGCTTGTGGAATGATAATTTTGCAGATTCCTGGAGATTATAAGTTAGAGATTTAATAAAAACTTTTTATGAAAACAAAACTTTCAAAAATTTCAGAAAATTAAAACCTGACGCCGTCAGGTTGTAAGGCCTGACTCCGTCAGAAATGATCTGACAGAATTCTCATGTTAAGTTTCCGGAAAATTTCTGGAAAAACCTATACCTTACTTCCTGGAATTCCTGCAAAATATCATTATGACTCGATACATGCATTTGACTCAAACTATTACTAATATGTATGTTAATTTAATATTATTACGATTCATGTTCATTTGTGTTCTAATAAACCGATTTGGATTTCCCTTACACTTAACTTTTGCAAAATACCTTTATATGTAGTTAAGACGAAGTTAAAAACAAGATAAAGCATTTTCACAATTTAGTTTTGAACATGAATCAATAATAATAAAAATTAAACATACATACGGAAGCAAATGAAATCAAAAAAACAAATAAATAAACACACAAAGCAAATAAAGCTTGGGTTGCGTCCCAAGAAGCGCTTTTCTTTATTAACGAGTCTCGTAGCTAGACTCAAAGTCCCCGTACATTACGTGACTCCATCATTGGTCACGGTTCCTAGGCCATTCTCATTTTCGGTTTTATATTCCGGTCCTAATTTCAAACAATCCTTGTAGAAACCGGATATCCTTTCCATAACATAGTCTACTCCTTTATTTCTATCCTCATCATTCCTATAGTAGACCGCTTGCTTAAGCTCCTTCTCAACATTTGACAAGTGTTGGAATTGCTCTATCTTATATGGTATTTGGTAGTTTACCTCATCGGTCTCATCCTTAAATCTAACTATCCCTAAGGAAGGTTCATAAGTCATTCTAGAGACTTCAACAAATGGTTTTCCAAAAACTACTTGAGTTAAGGATGCATCGACTATTGGGCGGATATCTTCTACAATTACAAAGTCGGTGACATAGGTGAAGTTTCTTACATAAACCGGTAATCCCTTAACTCTTCCCGTGAAGTTACTCATCCAACCCTTATCAGGGAACATCCTATACCCAAGTTGATTTTTCATTATTAAGTTGTAGTGGGCTCTAGTCATGATGTTTATGGGCGATCTAAGGTCGATGTAAGCTTTCCACACATGCAAATTTCTGATGTTGCATGGTATGTTGAGATTAGAAGGATCGCCTATTTTTATAATTGGTCTACCTAGGAAGTATGGTGTCTCGGGGTCATCGAATAAGTCTGTATGATATGCGCGCTCTTCCTTAGTGGGTAGCCTATTGAAGTAGTCCTCATCATCATCTACTTCTTCAATCTCACTTTTCCTAACTTCTTTATCAACCTCGACTTTCTTAACCTCATCCTCAGGTTCACTATTATCCTCATTCCTATCAATTGGTTTGATAGTGACAATGTTGACGAAGTGGACGTGTTTGGATGAAGAGGGGTCTTTTACTTGGGGTCCGCTATTTGTGTTCCTAGCGTCCTTATGTGGAGGTGATAGCACTTGGTTATTGAGGGCTTTCAATAAGTTGTCAATTTTATTGGTCATCTCCGTTTGTTGTTGATTGAATTCGGATTCGTGATACTGACAAGTTTCGTATTTAACTGAGAAGCTTTCTCGTATTTACTGAAAAGCAACCCCACACGCGAACCGACACTACAGTATATGTGGTAGTAGTCAAATAAATACATTTCTGAGCAAATAATAATATTTTATTATTATTCTAACTAAAACGTCGATAAAAACTTTATTTTGCGTGTACGTGTTCAAAAAGGTCAAACCGGGACTTTACAGTAACATTTAAGCTCAAACCGACACACGACACTCCAACGAGGATCAAAAATATTTTCCCTCCTCTTCCCTTTTGTCTTTTGCCGCCACCAACACAAGAGAACAAAGAGGATTATTTGTTTTGTCCTATTATGATGTCATTACAAATTGTAGTTTACTTAATCTATCTGATGCGTGGTTTTGCGACCATACAACAGGTTTTACCTCTCGAGGGATCTCAAGAGGCTTGCAATCCCCACCAGGCAGTGTACCTGACCGATGTAGTATAGTGAAGTGGCAAGTACCGGGGGATTGATCGTTCTCTAGGGGAATAGTGTCGTTAGGATTGAAAAACTACTTTAATAGGTCTAAGGGTGAGAGAAGATTCTTTTTGTATTTTTATATTTTTATGAAAGCAAGTAAAATCTCAGGTTTGAAGGAGTGGGCGGAATTAGTTGCTAGTAAACTAACCCAAATAACTACAAATGTAAATAAAATAAAATAACTGAAAATGAAAAGGTTGTGAAACTTATATGGAGAGAAATGTGTTTACTTAGATTTCCTTACTCCCTAACTATCTTTTACCGGTTGATTAGTGTGTATTAATTGCGTGGATGACGGGTGTATTCCTTAATACCAATCGTGGGGTGGCGTACGTACTTCCCCAACTCTACAAGCTCCTACTTCACTCCTATGTCGAGCCGGCTAAGAAGCTCCTAACATGGGATCACTAGAATTCGCTCATGCATTAAATACAACCATAAAAACCTTAGTACGCATTGGTTCATGTTTCTTAAGACGTTCAAGCAAATTACCGTATAGGAGGTTAGCCAGTTTTCTTAAGCCTAACATCGATAAACAATCATCCAATACAATTAATAACACACTAATAACCAATAATCAATAGTTAGGTTTCATTAGATCTAAGCAAACACAAGATAAATCTAGCCTAGCATGTTAATTAAAAGACAAGAACAAGATATAATCAAACAACACATAGACATATTGAATGATTAAATGATTACTTATCTTCAATTAAACATGGGAGATCCAAGGGTATAAAAACCCTTAAAAATGGCAGAAATTCGTCTTAGGGTTTCTCCTCACAAAGTTGCACACCATGAATAAAAATTGCAAAACTATATATAGAGTTTGGTATCTGACGGCGTCACGTTATAGACCTTGACGCCGTCACCTCGCCGTGGCTAGGGTTCCCGGATGGTCTTCCTGACACCGTCCCTCTTTAATCCTCCAAAATCCTCCCTGGCTTATCAAGGCTCGACGACCTTCTTGACGCCGTCCCCCTTTAGTCTTCCAAAATTTCTCTGGCTTATCAAGGGCTGACGGCGTCACAATAGAGCTTGACGCCGTCACATGTACTTTCCAGCATATTTTTGAGACTTTGTCGTTTTCTTCACTTTTATGCTCCAAAAACGTCCAAAATGCTTCCTTTTCCAGATTTCTTCTTCAAAGTACCTAAAATGACAAAAGGAATGATTTAGGGCAATATTTGATCAAATAAATACGATTTAGGGCTTAAATGACCCCCTAAAAGCGGTACAATGTTCTCTTCATCACTATCACACGTACTAATTCACACACACATTTTATCACTTAAACACTTCCATTCTTTCCTCTCATCACCAACAATTTGATCCATCAATAATTTCAAGATCCACAAAAATTTATTGAGTTTCAAGATAATCGGGTTGTACTTTTGAGCTTTTGGGAACGATCGGAACGTGTCTTGGGTAAATTTGAAGCAATTTGGGTTGTTCTTTGGTCTTGTGAGTCTCGACTTTTACACAAAGATTGTAAGGATTCTCAAAACTTGTTCAATCTTGTATCTTACATGTTCTTGTGATGTTTAAAAATGGTACCAAATGCTTATTATGTATGTTTTGCTAAATTGAAAAAACTAGGGTATGAGATACATATACTAGTGCTCGACTTTTTTTGAAACATATATACAAATTATGTTATTTCTTGCTTGTGTGGTAAATCTTGTTACATGTTATGCTAGTTTGATGAAACAAATGAGCTTTGAACTAATTACGCGAGTTTAAGTAATATAAGTGTGAATTTGAGATTATACACAAATCGGCACATGATAAAAATAAATAATTATTGGGTTTTGAAAAGCATAAAGTTTTTGCTCTAGCGGTGAAATGGTGTAATTTTTAGACTCTCGTTTATTTTTACGACTTATCAGAACGAGAGATAACGGTATTGATGTTTGAATTTGGTTTTGGGTTTTATCTTGGTCTCGACACAAATGGGCCGAGCCCATGTGACTTTCGGCCTTGGTTGACTTTTTGACCTCGTGGCTTATTTAATGTGCTTATTTGATTTTTAGAAACTTAACGTGATATATAACGTAAACTAACAAGAGGTTATTTGGTTTCGGGCTAGATTTGAACTAATGGGCTCATTATGGCGTACTCGGCCCAATTATAGTCTCGGGAGACAAAAATGAGTTTCAGAATATTTTTCGGCTTATTATAAATATTTTGATCTATTAAAGCGTTATATATCGATTAAAACCGTTTTGAACTCGTTTTGACAATTTAAGCCCAATTTGGCTATTTAATGGGCTTTTCGGCCCAACATAAAGTCTTATTGGCTTTTGGAAACTTTGACTAAACGTTGACTTTTAATTTCGCGACATGTAATTATTTTGTGAAAACGTTAGTTTAATTAAAAACGTAACGAAATATATATTTATAACCTAAATATATAATTTTGGACTAGTTTTGCAAATAGCGATAACTTAAGGGATTTATTTGAGTATTTTGCAATGATGAAGCGAAAAGTGTACCGCTTTTAGGGGGTCATTTAAGCCCTAAATCGTATTTATTTGATCAAATATTGCCCTAAATCGTTCATTTTGTCATTTTAGGTACTTTGGAGAAGAAATCTGGAAAAGGAAGCATTTTGGACGTTTTTGGAGCATAAAAGTGAAGAAAACGACAAAGTCTCTAAAGCTGCTGGAAAAGTACACTTGACGGCGTCAAGGATTGCTCCTGACGGCGTCATGGCTTGGCAAAAGAGGTGGATATGACAAAATACACATGACGCGCCAGAGAGTTTTGCAATGGAAAATCTGACGGCGTCACCCATTAAGGTGATCAAGGCCATCACGGTTTAAGCTAAAGAGAGACGGCGTCAAGCCCTATTCTGACGGCGTCAACCCTTGATAGGCCAGAGCGGATTTTGGAGGATTAAAGAGGGACGGCGTCAGGAAGACCATCCGGGAACCCTAGCCACGGCGAGGTGACGGCGTCAAGATCTATAACGTGACGCCGTCAGACACTAAGTTCTATATATAGTTTTGCAAGTTTTTGTCATTGGTGTGCAACTTTGTGAGGAGAAACCCTAAGATGAATTTCTGCCATTTTTAAGGGTTTTATACCCTTGGATCTCCCATGTTTAATTGAAGATAAGTAATCATTTAATCATTCAATATGTCTATGTGTTGTTTGATTATATCTTGTTCTTGTCTTTTAATTAACATGCTAGGCTAGATTTATCGTGTGTTTGCTTAGATCTAATGAAACCTAACTATTGATTATTAGTTGTTAGTGTGTTATTAATTGTATTGGATGATTGTTTATCGATGTTAGGCTTAAGAAAACTGGCTAACCTCCTATACGGTAATTTGCTTGAACGTCTTAAGAAACATGAACCAATGCGTACTAAGGTTTTTATGGTTGTATTTAATGCATGAGCGAATTCTAGTGATCCCATGTTAGGAGCTTCTTAGCCGGCTCGACATAGGAGTGAAGTAGGAGCTTGTAGAGTTGGGGAAGTACGTACGCCACCCCACGATTGGTATTAAGGAATACACCCGTCATCCACGCAATTAATACATACTAATCAACCGGTAAAAGATAGTTAGGGAGTAAGGAAATCTAAGTAAACACATTTCTCTCCATATAAGTTTCACAACCTTTTCATTTTCAGTTATTTTATTTTATTTACATTTGTAGTTATTTGGGTTAGTTGACTAGCAACTAATTCCGCCCACTCCTTCAAACCCGGGATTTTACTTGCTTTCATAAAAATATAAAAATACAAAAAGAATCTTCTCTCACCCTTAGACCTATTAAAGTAGTTTTTCAATCCTAACGACACTATTCCCCTAGAGAACGATCAATCCCCCGGTACTTGCCACTTCACTATACTACATCGGTCAGGTACACTGCCTGGTGGGGATTGCAAGCCTCTTGAGATCCCTCGAGAGGTAAAACCTGTTGTAAGGTCGCAAAACCACGCATCATGCAACACTTGAGAAAAATAGAAAACTTAGAATTACGAACGGGTCATGCCCGATTTTTCTAAAAATCCAGCACTTAGAGACTTTTGGTGAAAACCAACTAAAGGATGAATCATATTATTTTTTTATTAAAAATATTAATTTTCCAAATTAATGTTTTTAGAATTCTTGAGACTTATAAATATATGTTATATATTTATACACTTACAATTTAATTGATTTCTCTAAATAAAATACTTATAAATTCCTTCATAATTGTTATTATATTATAAATAATTATAATATTTATCATATAATAATATCCCACTATCACCATTATCATATTAATTTTTCAATATATATTTGATTAATATTAAGCCCTAATTAATTAAATATTTAAATATTAAACCCTATTTATTATGCGATAATATATATATACTACTTACGTATTTTGCGACGACAAGCACTAAGCACGGAAGTTTCCGTCGCACGTATTTTCATTGTACACTTTCACCATGAGCCATCACCAAAGAGTCTTATACGATAAACTATTTTGAAATGTACCTTACCACACAGCAAGCAAGAAATACACGAGCACTTGACACACATAAACCTTTCAAATGAGTTAGAACGTTTAAAACACGAATATTGCACTAAGACTTACCATACTGATCTAGGCCGCGTGTCAGAGCGGTTGCACTTTGTTATTGTTGACTAGCAGATTGCTAATATTATCTAGGTGAGTTTATAGCCCCATTTTTATACGTACTGTTTTTATAAACCATGGGGTGAGAAATATGCAAAACTATTTTCATGGACCAAATTGAACTTTATTTTTATACACACTGGTATGCAGATAACCTAAGTATGTTTAAATCCTATTGCGCCCACTATCATCAACCGTCAATTCCTTCTGGGAAGCGCGTATGATATAAATAGATCTATTGGGGGTGACTCCCCCGTTCGGTTGGCCCGGCAGGTCAACGCGAACGTATACCATGTCAGATTTTGCCGAGTGTCTAGGGATTAACACTCGCGGGCACCCTTTGTTTGCTATGCCAGCTTGGCATATTGTTTGTCTAGTTTCGGTTGGATGAGCTTAGTGTTAGCATACAGAATGAGTGTGATTGCTGAATTATTTGCTATGGTCCATATGTGCTTATTTACTTTAAACCTATGAACGCACTAGCATTAGCTGACTTTTACCATATTTTTCTCAGGTTTTTGAGAATGTATTCATTGAAGGTAGGGCATGGCATTGGTCATAAATTTCTAGAAATGTTTTTGCTTATGCGTTAAACTCTGATTTGGGACAATCATGTTAAATGGGCTTTGTTTTAATTGAATTGAACTTTATGTATGACAATTAACTTTGGAAATGTAAGCTATTTTAAAATGGATTTTAATCCGTTCTCTATATCTTTGTGTTGTGATTATCGATTTAGTAGCACCCAAATATGTATGCTTCCGTAAATCCTGATTTTGGGGGTGTTACAGATTGGTATTCAGAGCCTAGTTTATAGAGAACTAGGTGTATAAAAACCCTAAACTATAACCAGTTTATGAAAAACGTTTCCTTATGACCGCCAGATGCATGCCTGCCTAGCTTGCCATGATTTGATCGCTATTTGCCTTATATGATTAAGTGTTATACTATGTTGTTTGAGTATTTTACTTAACATATATGATATAAGTATTTCCTATATACTTACACATGCCACACCATATTTGTCACAGACCATGTCTCTTCCTTCCGATGTTCGTGATGAGGTACTTGCTGCTGGACACACTTCCCCGCTTCGACGACCAGTTGCATTTTCAGATGACCCGTTGATGGAGGTTGTCAAAGCAGCTGCTCAGCCTACACACACCACTCCAGCATCTACCTCACTATACCTACCCCGCTATGCCATAGCTCACCGTTCATCTCCAGCTCAGCTTTACACCCTCACCCAGCATACTTAGACTACCCCACTCACCAGACGTCACACTGCTCGTATGTCGGTACATTCTGGATATCGTCTACAGTTCTCATATTTGCTAGATCCATCACCTCGGAGGAGGACCCGATCAGCTTATGAGGGTACCTCTGCTTCACCATCATCTCAGTCACCTATGTCATCTTCAGATCATTCCCCTCCCCATCAGAGATTGCGGAGGTCTATTAAGTCTTACACAGATGAGGATGAGGATCCAGTGCAAGTTCAGGTAGAGCCCACACCAGCAGTGACAGCACCCGTCGAGCATACTCCTGTTTGTGCGTGTGTTGACAGGGACAGAGGGGTACCGATGGATCTAGATCAGGTGATGATGCCAAGGGATGGCAAGGGCATCATGGAGGATGTACAGGGGGTATTTATGGTAGGGCAGAGCTCCAGGGCTGCCTAGATACAGGATTTGAGTGATACCCAGTGGATTGATATTACTTGTGATACCTGCACAGGTGTGCGTGCTGCTAGTCCAGAGTACACTCCATCATCTCCTTCATTCGTGCCACCTCCATCTCCGATACCTTCTCCGCTTCCATCACTAGTGGTTTCTCCGCTTCTACTAGCCTCACCAGGCGAGCTCGAGGAGCCTACCGTCATGGAGCAGGTATAGATTCAGCTGGCGAACCATGCCAGTTTGCTCGATGTGCACTCAGATCATATTGAGAGGTTAGAGCAGCCTGACCGCATTCAAAGTGTTGAGAGGCGGATTGGGACAGTTGACAGAGCTGCATGTGTATTTGTTTGAGGAGATGTATGCCGACAGACGTGTGATGATTGGCCTGAGAGCCAGATTAGAGGCACTGGAGAGGTTACATGGTAGGGAGCTCAGGGATTTGGACTTTAGGGCTATCGGTTTGGGCAGAGGCCAGACCAGGATTCATGGGATGTTGAGGAGAGCTCGAGGTACTGATCGCGCTCAGTGGCATGGGATCATGACTGTTGAGTATATGATCGGTGCTGTGATGAGAGAGAACCAGGAGCTGAGACACCGTGTAGATCATTTGGAGGCTGCCATTGGAGGGATGACTGCAGCATTCGAGCAGTTACGCCTTGAGCGTGACCGAGCTTAGATTAGTTTCCAGTAGATGATGTATTCCACTAAACTAATGAGTTATCAGTTAGTGATGGAATATTAGCCTTGCTTGTAATTTTGTGTACCTCTATTTTATTCAATGTATATATATATATATATAACAAGCTTGGTTTAACTATTTCGATTGTTCGTTTTCTCTGTGGTTGACTTTATCCTTGCATTCCGTTTGTGATGTTCATATACTCATGTGACACCTTCACTCTATAATCGAGATCTCATTTATCGTCATCTCCTTGTGATGCAGATAAATGGCACCCAAGCGAAAGTCAACCAGAGTCACACGAGGACGAACTGCTAACACACCTACCCCAATAAGAGTAGTGCAAGGCAGGACTGTTGAGAATGCCACCCCAGCAAGAGCCGCGCAAGGCAGAAATGCTGAGAACGCTGCCCAAACCAGGGTCGCGGCCAACCCATTTGTGGTGAACCAAGCAACGCTAGATCAGCTTGTCAATGATCGTGTGGCCGCCGCACTCGCAGCCGCAAACAACTCAACCACCAACACCAGAACATCAAGGCCAGTGACTAACAGCCGTGGCTGCACTTACTCTGAATTCCGAAAGATCATGGTTGGAGGTTTCGGAGGAACAGAGGGAGCCGTTGGCCTGACTAGGTGGATTGAAAAGCTGGAAACCATGTTTCGCATCAGTGGTTGTAACGATGACGACAGGGTCAAGTATGCATCTTTCACTTTCATGGATGCCGCTTTGACCTGGTAGAACAACTACATGAAATCTGCTAACATGGATGTTGCTTATGCTATGCCGTGGAATGACTTCAAGGAGTTAGTGCTTAGGAAGTATTGCCCACGAAATGAGGTCAAGAAGTTGGAGATAGAATTTTGGAACTTGAAGGTGCAGAATAACAACATGGCTGCTTACAACCAGAGATTCCAGGAACTGGCTTTGCTATGTCCTGAAATGGTTCAGACTGAAACGCGATTGATTGAGAGGTATGTCGGAGGTTTGCCAAAGTCCATAAGAGGAGATGTGACTACCTCAAGGGCTGCAGATCTCCATGAGACCATGGAAATAGCCAACAAGTTGA
Source organism: Artemisia tridentata subsp. tridentata (assembly GCA_021014915.2). Taxonomy (NCBI): domain Eukaryota; kingdom Viridiplantae; phylum Streptophyta; class Magnoliopsida; order Asterales; family Asteraceae; genus Artemisia; species Artemisia tridentata. The sequence continues at coordinate 402,967,890 of CP139508.1, forward strand.
TGGACCAGGAATTGGAGGATGTCCCAAAAAAGAGTACTGACAACAAGAGAAAGTGGGAAGACCACTCAAAGGTTAACAACAGTAACTCTCAAAACAAAAGGCAGGAAGTGGCAAAGGCTTACACAGCAGGATCAAGTGAGAGAAAAGGGTATGATAGGAATGCACCTCTGTGCAACCGCTATAAGCTACACCACAAAGGCCAGTGCACGGTTAAGTGTCACAACTGCAAAAGAGTGGGACATTTGGCCAAGAATTGCAGGTCCTGACCCCTAGCCACCACTCAAGCAGCACCACCCAACAACCGTAGGGCGGAAGTCACCTGCTATGGATGTGGTGAGAAGGGTCATTACCATAATGAGTGCAATAAACACAGGAATCAGGAAAACGGTGGTGGTTATGGTAACCAGGGAGCAACAGTTAACAATGGGAACCAGGGCAATGGAGGAGGAGCCCGTGGGAGAGTTTATGCTGTGGGCAGAAGGGAAGCCCAGGACGACCCGGACGTGGTGACGGGTACATTTCTTTTAAATAATCGTTATGCATCAATATTATTCGATACGGGAGCAGATAGAAGTTTTGTGTCGACTGCTTTTAGTTCCTTAATTAATATTGCTCCAACCACCTTAGACAACGTCTTTGACGTAGAATTAGCTAACGAGAACTTAGAAATGGTAGATACCACTATAAGAGGTTACACTCTAAACTTGTTAAACCACCCATTCAACATCGATCTCATGCCAGTAGAGTTGGGTAGTTTTGACATCATCATAGGGATGGATTGGCTATCGAAATATCATGCCGTCATCATCTGTGATGAAAAGATAGTCAGAGTACCCTACGGGAACGAGTTTCTGATAATAGAAGGAGATCGGAGCGATCGTGCACGCTCGTCAAGACGCAGCATCATCTCGTGTACGAAGGTGCAGAAGTGCATTGAGAAAGGATGCCACCTCTTTCTAGCTCATGTTACTGAGAAGAAAGAGAAGGAGCCCGGAGAGAAACGATTGGAAGACGTGCCAATCGTGAGGGATTTCCCAAAAGTTTTTACAGAAGACCTACCTGGACTCCCGCCAGCCAGACAGATCGAATTTCAAATCGATTTAGTGCCAAGAGCCGCGCCTGTAGTGCGAGCACCCTATCGGTTAGCACCAACGGAGTTATAGGAGTTGTCTGATCAGTTGGTTGAACTATCGGGGAATGGTTTTATCAGACCGAGTTCTTCGCATTGGGGAGCTCCGGTCCTGTTTGTTAAGAAGAAGGATGGATCCTTTAGGATGTGTATCGACTATCGAGATCTGAATAAGCTAAACATCAAGAATCAATACCCACTCCCGAGAATTGACGACCTATTCGATCAACTACAAGGTTCATCAGTTTACTCCAAGATCGACCTGATATCAGGTTATCATCAACTCCGAGTCCGGGAAGAGGATATCCCGAAGACTGCATTCAGAACCCGATATGGCCATTATGAATTCCAAGTTATGCCATTCGGCCTAACTAACGCACTAGCCGTATTCATGGACCTCATGAATCGAGTGTGTAAGCTGTACTTGGATAAATTCGTGATCGTGTTCATTGACGACATCCTGATATATTCTAAGAATGAGAAAGAGCATGAGGAACACCTCAAGCTAATCTTAGAATTATTGAAGAAGGAGGAGTTATATGCCAAGTTTTCGAAGTGTGAATTCTGGATATCAACTGTGTAGTTTCTGGGCCACGTGATCGATAGTCAAGGCATTCACGTGGATCCCACAAAGATCGAGTCAATTAAGGATTGGGCGACAACCACAACACCCACCGAAATACGCCAATTCTTAGGACTTGCCGGTTATTACCGAAGATTTATCGAAGGTTTCTCTAAGATAGCGAAACCTTTAACTAAACTGACATAGAAGAATGTGAAATATGACTGGGAAGATAAGGAGGAAGAAGCCTTTCAACTCCTTAAGGAAAAGTTGTGTAGTGCACCTATTTTGGCCTTACCTGAAGGTAGTGAAGACTTTGTTGTTTATTGAGACGCTTCACACAAAGGTTTAGGAGCCGTGTTAATGCAGATAGAGAAGGTGATAGCATATGCTACTCGACAACTGAAAACCCATGAGAAGAACTACACAACCCATGACCTAGAGTTAGGCTCAGTTGTGTTTGCACTTAGAATCTGGAGGCACTATCTCTATGGCACAAAGTGTGTGGTGTATACCGACCACAAAAGCCTACGACACATCTTGAACCAGAAGGAGCTAAACATGAGACAGCGCCGATGGTTGGAATTGCTCAGTGACTACGATTGTGAGATCCGTTACCACCCAGGCAAGGCAAATGTAGTTGCTGATGCCCTCAGTAGAAAGGAGCGGATCAAACCTCTTAGAGTCAGATCGTTAGGAATGAAAATCAGTTCACCGCTTCTAGCAAAAATTCTTGAGGCTCAGGTCGAGGCACTCAAAGAAGAGAACCGACCGCGCGAGAAGATTTACGGAATGCCAGAAAGTGAGAATGGCTTCGTAAAGAGATCCGATGGAGTTTTGAGTTATGGAGACAGAAGTTGGATCCCGCTATACGGAGGAATTCGTGATTTGATCATGCACGAATCCCACAAATCCAAATACTCCATCCATCCAGGATCCGACAAGATGTACTTGGATTTGAAGAATCTATACTGGTGGCCAAACATAAAGGCCGATATAGCTAAGTACGTCAGTAAATGTTTAACGTGTTCAAAAGTCAAGGCTGAACACCAGAGACCATCCGGTCTACTTGTACAACCTGAAATTCTAGAATGGAAGTGGGAGCGCATTACTATGGATTTCATCACCAAACTGCCTAAGACATCGAGCAGTTACGACACGATCTGGGTAATCGTGGACCGTCTCACTAAATCTGCTCACTTCCTTCCTATAAAGGAGAATGATAGCATGGACAAACTTGCACGACTGTTCGTGAAGGAAATTGTCGCAAGGCATGGTGTGCCTATTTCTATCATCTCTGATCGAGACAGTCGTTTCTCGTCAAACTTCTGGAAGTCACTCCAGGACGCATTGGGAACAGACCTCGACATGAGTATAGCTTATCACTCTTTGACTGATGGTCAGAGTGAAAGGACCATTTAGACGTTAGAGGACATGCTGAGAGCCTGTGTGATTGACTTCGGGAACGGCTGGGATAGGCATTTGCCTTTAGCCGAGTTTTCCTACAACAATAGCTACCACACCAGCATCAAGGCTGCACTATATGAAGCACTTTATGGTCGTAAGTGCAGATCGCCAATATGTTAGGCTGAATTCGAAGAAAATTGTGCAGATCAAGAGCCGAATGCAAGCGGCTCGTGACCGTCAAAAGAGCTATGCCGACAAGAGGTGAAAACCCCTTGAGTTCCAAGTGGGTGATAAAGTGATGTTAAAGGTCTCGCCATAGAAAGGCGTGATAAGATTTGGTAAACGTGGGAATTTGAACCCTCGTTATATTGGACCTTTTGAGATTCTTGCCAGAGTCGGGCCGGTAGCCTATCGACTTGAGTTGCCATCCGAACTCAGTGCTGCGCATGATGTCTTTCATGTCAGCAACTTGAAAAACTGTTTATCTGATGATAACATTGCCCTTCCCTTGAATGAGATTCAGCTTGATGAGAAACTGAATTTCATCGAGGAACCGATTGAAATCATGGACCGGGAAGTTAAACGACTAAAGCAGAGTCGTATCCCAATTGTGAAGGTCCGTTGGAACTCTTGCAGAGGTCCCGAGTACACTTGGGAGCGAGAGGATGAAATCAAGCGAAAGTATCCTCATCTCTTTTCAAATTCATTGAGTAACGCGAATTGAAATCCGGGACGGATTTCCCCATTAACTAGGGAGACTGTGACAAATAGTAATTTTCACATTTTAAATTAATGATAAATATTTATTTATTATTTTTAAGCCGAGCATTTCTATGCGTAACTGCATGTTTCTGAGCATTTCTAAATAATTTTGGGGAGCTGTCCGCATACTGTAGCTTACAGTCACTGCTGAAAAAGTTTATTTTTGCCAGTAAGCATAAATTATTCAATTTCTGATAGTTACTGACAAGTTTCGTATTTAACTGAGAAGCTTTCTCGTATTTAATGAAAAGCAACCTCACACGCGAACCAACACTACAGTATATATGGTAGCAATCAAATAAATACATTTCTGAGCAAATAATAATATTTTATTATTATTCTGACGAAAACATCGATAAAAACTTTATTTTGCGTGTACATGTACAAAAACGTCAAACCGGGACTTTACGGTAACATTTAAGCTCAAACGGACACACGATACACCAACGAGGATCAAAAATATTTTCCCTCCTCTTCCCTTTTGTCTTTTGCCGCCACCAACACAAGAGAACAAAGAGGATTATTTGTTTTGTCCTATTATGATGTCATTACAATTTGTAGTTTACTTAATCTATCACACTTACTAATTCACACACACATTTTATCACTTAAACACGTCCATTATTTCCTCTCATCAACAAAAATTCGATCCATCAATAATTTCAAGATCCACAAAAATTTATTGAGTTTCAAGATAATCGAGTTGTACTTTTGAGCTTTTGGGAATGATCGGAATGTGTCTTGGGTAAATTTGAAGCAATTTTAGTTTTTCTTTGATCTTATGAGTCTCGAATTTTTCACAAAGATTGTAAGGATTCTCAAAACTTGTTCAATCTTGTATCTTACATTTTTTGTAATGTTTAAAAATGTTACCAAGTGCTTATTATGTATGTTTTGCTAAATTGGAAAAGCTAGGGTTTGAGATACATATACTAGTGCTCGACTTTTTTTGAAACATATATACAAATTATGTTATTTCTTGCTTGTGTGGTAAATCTTGTTACATGTTATGCTAGTTTGATGAAATAAATGAGCTTTGAACTAATTACGCGAGTTTAAGTAATATAAGTGTTAATTTGAGATTATATACAAACCGGCACATGATAAAAATAAATAATTATTGGAGTTTTGAAAAACCTAAAGTTTTGGCTCTAGTGGTGAAATGGTGTAATTTTTAGACTATCGTTTATTTTTACGACTTATCGGAACAAGAGATAACGGTATTGATGTTTGAATTTGGTTTTGGGTTTTATCTTGGTCTCGACACAAATGGGCCGAGCCCATGTGACTTTCGGCCTTGGTTGACTTTTTGACCTCGTGGCTTATTTAATGAGCTTATTTGATTTTTAGAAACTTAACGTGATATATAACGTAAACTAAAAAGGGTTATTTGGTTTCGGGCTAGATTTGAACCATTGGGCTCATTATGGCCTACTCGGCCCAATTATAGTCTCGGGAGACAAAAATGAGTTTCAGAATATTTTTCGGCTTATTATGAATATTTTGATCTATTAAAACGTTATATATCGATTAAAACCGTTTTGAACTCGTTTTGACAATTTAAGCCCAATTTGGCTATTTAATGGGCCTTTCGGCCCAACATAAAGTTTTGTTGACTTTTGAAAACTTTGACTAAACGTTGACTTTTAATTTCGCTACATGTAATTATTTTGTGAAAACGTTAATTTAATTAAAAACGTAACGAAATATATATTCATAACCTAAATATTTACTTTTGGACTAGTTTTGCAAATAGCAATAACTTAAGGGATTTATTTGAGTATTTTGCAACACTTGAGAAAAATGAAAAACTTAAAATTGCAAACGGGTCATGCCCGATTTTTTTAAAAATCCAGCAATTAGAGACTTTTGGTGAAAACCGACTAAAGGACGAAACATATTATTTTTATTATTAAAAATATTAATTTTCCAAATTAATGTTTTTAGAACTCTTGAGACTTATAAATATATGTTATATATTTATACACTTACACTTTATTTGATTTCTCTAAATTAAATACTTATAAATTCCTTTATAATTGTCATTATATTATAAATAATTATAATATTTATAATATAATAATACTCCACTATCACCATTATCATATTAATTTTTCGATATCTATTTGATTAATATTAAGCCCTAATTAATTAAATATTTAAATATTAAACCCTATTTATTATGCGATAATATATATATACTACTTACGTATTTTGCGACGACAAGCACTAAGCACGGAAGTTTCCGTCGCACGTATTTTCACTGTACATTTTCACCATGAGCCATCACCAAAGAGTCTTATACGATACACTATTTTGAAATGTACCTTACCACACAGCAAGCAAGAAATACACGAGCACTTGAAACACATAAACCTTTCAAATGAGTTAAAACGTTTAAAACACGAATATTGCGTTAAGACTTACCATACTGATCTAGGTCGTATGTCGGAGCGGTTGCACTGTGTTATTGTTGACTAGCAGATTGCTAATATTATTAAGGTGAGTTTATAGCCCCATTTTTATACGTATTATTTTTATAAACCTTGGGGGGGGGGGGGAAACATGCAAAACTGTTTTCATGGACCAAATTGAACTTTGTTTTTATACACACTGGTATGCGGATAACCTAAGTGTGGGAAACTAGAAGGGGGGTTGAATAGTTTACCGGTTTAAAAACTTCTTTTAAAAATCTTGTTTTAAAAGTATGCTATTGGAAACTTTGATTCGAACTCTATGTGTAATCAAAAAACACCAACATGAACTACAAACTAAGCTACGTAATAATAACAAATAAAAGTAAAGAGTAGAGTTGGAAAGATCAAACCGAGACAGAGGATTTATAGTGGTTCGGCTACGAAGCTCTTCTTCGCCCTACTCCACTCCCCGAGTACCACACTCGAGAGTTTCAAACACTATATCAACAACCTCCCTTCAGGCGGAGAAAACCGTACACGTCGCTTATCCTATTTCCGACACTAAGCTAGATGTCGAGTGCTAATCTTAGCTAGCACCAATCTACCAAGGTCCACGTGACCAAACACACAAGCCCAGTGGCTTCAAGAGATCACCAAGATCTCAACACGATCACAATGATCAACACTCACTTCACTCTACTCAACTAACACTAACCTAATGACCCTTGATCTTCTTGATCAATCACACAAGCCCAATGGCTTCAAGAGATGTTCACTATCTCTATAGATCACACTTGATCTTCACTCTCACTCACAAAAAGAAAATAAACTTGATGTATGCTAAGATACAACAAGGTTGTAACAAGAGTTACAAAAACCTATCAACTATAACTCTAGTATCTTCTTGATTACTTGAGTTCTTCTCTTGCCAATGAAGAGGGATGACAACACCTTGTATCAACTTGGATACTTGTGTTCTTCTCTTGCTAGTGAAGAGGTATGAAGAGGATCACTTGAAGGATGATTGGATCACTCTTGAAACAAAGAAAAACTAATCTAATTGACCCTTAGAAGTGAAAGGTGTGAGAGGATTTAGTTAAGGGATTTTTCTGTGTGTGAAGGGTGCCTAAACCTGTGAAAGAGGTGGGTATTTATAGGCAAAGAAAATCTGAACGTTACAATTCAAAATGGTACGGACGGCTCCACTAAATGACCCACGGCTCCGTTAAATTTAACGGTACCGTGGAGCCGTGGTAGACTAGGACGCTCCAAATTTTGTCTTTTCTGGTGAAAACTTATTTGGGGAAGGTTGGAGCTGATTTTGGGGGGAAAATAGCTGTTGTGATTTTCAAACTTATTTTTCCATTAAAACATTTCTTAATATTTCAAAAATAATTTGTCATGTGTATTTTTGAAAAAATGTTTTGTCCCATTTAAAATGTGAATTTTCAAAACATGAATTCACTTCTTTGATCACTAGTCCTAGTTGTAACTTTGTTCAAGAGTGATTTGCGTAGAAACGGGATCTTCCGATTAAAAACTTGTTAGCGTTAATTTTAACGTAACGTGAGTTCACATTTTGTCATCCTCAAAACGTGAAGTAATCGAAAGATATAAATAACGTTTTTAGAACATTATTTGCATCAACAATCTCCCCCTTTTTGATGATGACAAAATATAAGCTCATTTTAGGTTAAAATTAATTTTAACAAGTTTTTAATGAGTTTACTCCCATTTCTCCCCCTTTTTGTCAAATCAAAAAGGTGGTTAAGGCTCCCCCTTGATGTGTACTCCCCCTCATTCGGAGAACACAAAGGAATCGAGCAATGGATCGTGCTACAAAACAAAGTTAGACGACAAATATACAATATCTAACAAGTAGCACATAAGACAAATATCCAACCACAATAACATAATTATGGCTAAGTAGCCAAAATGAAAAGCCCATTACATAAATATGAAATAAATGTCATACATAAGTATGACTACAATAGGAAAGCAAATTAAACTAACAAGAAGACACATAAACTTCTAAAGTAACATGAGGCTTCTAGATTTGCTTCCAACTTCAAAAGGGTTCCTAGGTATTTATTGGGAAAGACTAAACATGACTATGTTTAGTTGGATGGGCTATGTGGTGGTGGAGGTGGTAAAATGATGGGTCCTTGTGGTGGTGTGAAGAGGTGTTCAAGGTAGGAGAATTGAAGATTCAATTCATCTCTAAGGCCCATGATAAGGAGTTGGTTGTGGTGACAACAAGCACAACTCAAGGTGTGTGGTTGTAGGGGATAAAGGATGGGATGACCCATTAAATGTTGAGGTGATGGTGATAGGGAAGATGATGAGGTGTTGGTGGTAAGTTCAAAAGGTGATATGGGTGATAAGGCTAGTGTGAGGGCTAAAGGTTGTGGTGATGGTGAAGATGATGGGGTGAAGGTTAAAGGTGTGTTGGTTCTAAAGGTTGTGGAGGATGAGGATGTTGGTTTGGTTGATGTTGCCTTGGATGGAGCATGGGGTGTAGTGAAAGAAGATGATGATTTGGTTGAGGCTATGGGTGTGTGTGTATCATCATCATCATCCAAGGTGAGATCAATGAAAATTGTCTCTTTGGTGTTTGGTGAGATTTGTGATGTGTGAGTACTCTTGATCCATTGATCAATTTGAGTGGTTTCATTTGTTGGTTTGATGTAGAATTTTTGCTTCTTGAAGACCCTTGATCCCATGATGTGATATAGTGAGTGTGAAGGTGTAAGGATGGGTGTAAGGATGGCAATGCATAATGTTAGCTTAAATAGCCAAAACATAAGCATGCAAGTTTGATATGTTGGATTTGGGGATTTGGGTGCATGGGAATCAGGTGTTGGTTGCAGATTTTCTGGAAAAGATAGTCAAAAAGTGGAAGAGGATAGCAGTTTTCGTCTTCCAGAGGCACGACACCATTAAAGGTGCTACAGCACCACTAAATTTAGTGGAGCCGTGGCCTATTTAATGGAGCCGTGGGCTCTTTTGACCTTCTTTCCAGGTCTGCAGGTTTTAGGCAGCCTAAATGGGGAAATTTCTGGGGAATCCATTGGCTGCAAATCTCAAAGCCTCAAATTACTAAACACATAGAATTCCTAAAGCTAGTTTCAACTAGTAACTAACATGATCATGTGATCATCTATGTATTTAGGCAACTATTAAGCATGCATGAATTCAAGCATTTTTAACATCTAGTGCATGTAATAAAATAAACTATCATGCAAGATAAAGCAACATGAGGATTAATTAACAAGAAAATTAATCATGTTCAAGTGTTAAAAGGAAACACATCAACCAAGTTAATGTCATGCCTTTGTTTATAATAGCTTAATAATACTTAGGTTACTAGTACTACTTAAGCTAATCCTAACTAATTTCATTTCTTCCCCAACTTCTTCAGCTTGCTCCCGATCCCTTTTAGCGCCTTCCCAATAGACTTGAAACCCCCGACAGTTTGCTCATGCATCTCCACTTGTCTATTGTACATTGTAGTTTGCCTTCTCATCATGTAGGATAGGTTGACCATCCCGTTTTCGGCGTCGGTTGTACGTCGAAATGATGAGGTATCAAGGTTACGAAAGTAGGTGTCGGGAGAAGGGATTTGAGAACTAGACGTTCCTTCTTCGTTCACCTCATCATCGTCCTCATCCATGGGTTCAGATGATGATTCGTGACTGAAGGAGGAGGATGAATGGGGAATATCGGAAGTGGATTTACGACCACGTTTGGACCCTTTGTCCTTACGTTGCTTTGTGCGACGCTGTGGTCCACCAAGAGGTTTCATAACCGGATTGACTAGGACATAGTCGACATCATTTAGAGATGGGTAGGTTTGCATAACCCACCTGAATAAACGAGTAAGCAACATGCCGTATGGCATGAGCTCATCAGAACGACGATGAATACTGGCCATCCGTTTGACCATGTAGTATGCGAGGTTGTAAGGTTCCTTGATACTAAGACAGTAGAGCATGTGGGCAAGACTTGCCGGAACGTGATTACGGTTGCCTGCTAGGCTTAACGCATTCTCACGCAGAAGAAGTTCCCAATTTCTAATATCGGGACGGAGCTCTTTGAGGTAGATTTTGTTTGGGTCGAGGTATACGATGGAACCATCATGTTTTTGATACGTGTTGGTGACTCGAGTGATTTGAATTACTTGTTTAATTACTTCAATGTCGGGAACTTCGGTACAATAGGCACCTTCGTTCTCAAGATTGTAGTAAAGAGACTCTAGAGAATGGTCTTTAGTGAATGCACACTGACCATAAGAGGGAATACCGAGAATGTGACCAATCTCGGTGACAGAAAATATGATATTTTGGTGTTGAATCCAAAAATCAAGGAAGACGTTTCCGTCAAGATCGGTGTATGTACGGACACGACTATAGAACTCGAGAATAAAACGGGGACAGACTTGATCGTTTATTTTGTATAAACAATCGAACTCGATAGAAGGGAAACAGGCATTAATGTTGTCTGTCATGACATAGAGTGCATCGACTACACGTCCTTCGTGTATGTATCGATTTTGGACTTTAGCGAGATAAGCTCTTTGCTCATCGGGAATGTTTAGATTTTCAAGAGTGCTAAGAATGTATGGTTTGGTATCTTGATAATCATTTCGAGGCATTGTTCGTCTACAAAAAAATATATTTTTGTATATGTTAGTTCGTTGCATTTTAATGATTATACTTCTAGTGTGTGTGCCTAAATGCAAACAATGTGGAGGTGCGGCAATCTCGACTCTAAAATTATCCTAGAGAGATTACCCAAACGCTCCTAGCTTCACTTTTGCTCAATCAAATGTGTCGAACAATACATATCAATTATGTACTTCGAGCCACATTTGAGAGTTCATGTATGCATGCAAAAACGTTTTTAGTTTGCATCAACAATGTATGAAAAGGATTTCATGATCCTAGACTTGTGAAGTTTTTCGAAAAATATGATCGAATTGGGGTGTTTGGCAAATGCTTCAACATGGTGCTAATCAAACTTTAAGATTGAAAAGCTTTAATGCAGAACGTTCCTAATTCAATTTTAATCATCCTAAACATGATTCCATTACAAATAACCAATCATAATCCGAATTTAGTGATTAATTTCGGATTAGGTTTTGCAACATAAGTGGGTTTTTGGAAATCCTAGGTTTAGGGAATCATGTGAATACTACATTGTCTAATCCTAGTCTTAATTTCACAAGGGTTGATGAACTCAAATAAGTACATTTTATTACTATCATTTATCCTATTAATTTAACTTGTTTTACTATATTATGTATGAGGATTGATACTTAATCGTTTACTTTTGTAATTCTCAGGTAAAAACAAGCATTTGGTGAAACTTAGCGATTATGGACTAATAATGGAGCAAAACGTGCATAAAGTGGAAGTCTACTGACATGGACAAGATCAAGTCAATTCTGCTCCAGATGCGCCGCATCTCACTCTCGACATGCGCCGCATCTCTATCAAGATATCACCAGATACGATCCAAGATACAAGAGGACATGCGCCGCATCTAATCAAGAGTTACGCCGCATCTTCTGGCGGTGTACGAATATTCCTGAATATTATAATCTTGGACCCCACGCGAAGTTAAGTACATACGCCGCATCTACTTAGTAGATGCGCCGCATCTTCCCTCAGACAGAAACTATAAATACCCCGTAGACCAGACGAATTAAAGAGTTCGAAACCCTAAAACCGAAGTTCGGACAGCAGAGCAAAAGGACGAATTCAGTCAAGGAGGCAGCACAAGACACACCCAAATCGAAGATACAAGAGCTGTAAGAAGGTGTTGCATGTATTTAATTCATTAAGTAGTTTTGTTTTATTGTGTTAGCAAACTTTAATTCATCAGGATTGGTGGCTTGTGTAATGTGACAACGGAAAGATTGCACTCCCTTTAATACTTGCTTTCCCATCAATTAAAGTTTATATGTTGATGTCTTTGGTTACTACTTATTAGTGCATTGATAACCTCTGTGTTTATTAGTGGCTTGCGGGCATTTGACTGCGGGACATAATGTGGCTCCCACGGTTGTTTCTAAATTGATCACTTAGGAATAACTTTTAGACATAAGTAATCATTAAGGGTTTACTCGCCGATAAGAATAGGACCAACGAGAAAGGATTAATTACATACACTTCATATAAAGTTATCAATAAAACAAGTGACAATCTACTTAATCATAAGGACAGCCCTCTTATTGTCTCTAGTATCTATCTGTGTACGTGTGTGCTACTTGCTGATTCGTGCCTATTGGTTTATTTTATTATTTAATTACAACAAATCGTGCCAGTCTCTCAGGCTGAAACCCCCTTGCGTTAGGATATTAAAATACTGATTAGAATAACTAGATAATACGTTCCACTCTTAGTGATCGACACTCTACTTACCATTATCTTCATACTGACCGGGTACACTGCTCGTTAAGTGTGTGTGTTATTGATAAGTCGGATAAATATAAATTTAAAACTTGAGTAGGCATTAAAACTGCTAAACCGCAACGACACATCACGCGCATCAAGTTTTTGGCGCCGTTGCCGGGGAGTGAATTGTTATTATCTGTTAATTTGATTAGTGTTTTAATTAGTTTTTTTTTTTCTTTTTATTAGATTAATTGCATCATTGTACTATTTTGCATATTTGTTGTATTGTGTGTTAATTGTTTTCTTTTTATTTTTGTGTGTTTATTTTCGTTTGTGTGTTTAAATTTTTGTTTTTATTTTTCGTACTTTTCTGTTCTGCTATCGTTGTACTGTGCTAAATCAAACGATACGGCGCATCTGATCTCTCAGATACGGCGTATTGCGTTTAATTTTTTATATACAACGCGTTTAATTAATTCGATACGACGCATCTTTTCCCCAAGATACGGCGTATCTGTTTTTAATAAGAAAATTTTTTCTAAGCGATAAAGTAATACGACGCATCTGCTTTTGCAGATACGGCGTATCTGTTTTTGATAAAAAATTTTTCTAAAACATTAACGCCATACGACGCATCTTCTTTTGAAGATACGGCGTATCTATTATTTTAATTAAAAACAGTTTGCGAATTATTAAACAGATACGGCGTATCGATCTCTGTCGATACGGCGCATCTTACTGAATCAAAAATCTTTTATTTTTAAAACGTAACGAAAATACGGCGCATTAACTTTTGTTAATACGACGAATATAATTTGATAAATATAGTTGATTTTTGATATTTACCTTGATCGGTCCGCTACTCTCGTGTGCAAGTTGTTTATTTTCAGGATAAATGATGACTCAAGCATCACCAAGAAGGATTACATTCTGAACCAAACCTAGAGACGCTAGCTGGAGTGACCGAACATAAGACGACAAGAGTGGAGGAAAACTCAGTACTGGTAACATTGAACTTCTTTAATTCTTGAAGTAGAATCCCAGGTAAACTCTACGATAATTCAACTGCCCAAAGGAAAGTTCTCTACACTATGATTTCAGTTTTATTATCCTTATTATACGTCTGATTCAATTCGTAATCTTAATTTTGTATGCTCAAAAACGATATTTGTTCCTAACCTCGGAATAAATCCTTATCCACTAAACAATAAGATTACAATTATTAATGAAACGTTTATGCCTATTACTCTTATTTTGAATTCATCTATATGGTGTGCCGTTTTTACCCAAATTCGATGTATAAGGAACTGTGTTGCGGAGGCCAAGGTACGTTCTTCATTTAAATTTCGTTAACTAACATAGAGATACGGCGGATCTAAATATCCAAAGCGCCGTATCCCTGACCAACTAGGACTTATTGACTAGTCAACGGAATTAAATAGATACGGCGCATCCCAATTTTCTAATACGGCGCATCGTGTCGCCCTATAAATACGACGGGAATACGCCGCATAAATACACACAGTTAAGAACACGCACTAAAATTATACTCAAAATCCGATCATCTTTCTTTAATCCGCCTTTAATCCGAGCATTAATCCTTCTCCTAATCACAAATACTAAGGTAATTGTTACATTTCGATTTAATTTTGATTAATACGAAAATTAGGGTTTATAGGATTGAATCGATTCGCGCTTAAACGATAAAGGGATATGATTAGAACTTGGCATTAATTATTTCCCCTAAGTTAATTTTAGAATAAGACATCGAATTTGACACTAATTGAATCGAACGAAAATTTAGGTTTTGGGTTTGATTTTGAATATCTAGCGGGAAGGCGAATTAGTAGTGGTGGAATGCGATATTTGAACTGATATAAAGAGTATATAATACTGTGATATTTAGTGGTAGTTTACGTCACGGATACGGATTCTCGATAAACGTGCCTGCCCCTTTATTTTATACTGATATGCTTTTAGATGCGGCGCGTCTGGGTTGATTAATGCGGCGTAACGACCTATTTCAAAATTGATAAAATTTTAGATACGCCGTATTGATTAATCTAGATACGACGCATCTCAATACGCCGTATCTGTTGTCTTGCACCGCATCTCTTGTACTTTATACAGATACGCCGCACTGATTAAATCAAATGCGCCGTATCTACCCTATTTTGCAGACTGTTAACTTACTGTGAATTTCTATTTCAGATGACATTACCAGAGGTCACACTGAGGCATCAGTGGCTACAGTTCGAGAACATGGGACTTACCCCTGCCACTCTAGAGGATTACTTGCATAGGCTCGACTCGATCTACTTCAAGAAAATATTCAGAGTCCAGGTTTTGAATTTTGACGATGTGGGGTTGATCGGTGGTGGACATGCAGCTGCTAGCTTACAGAGTCGGATGGAGATGGTAGTTGTTGGAGATGATGAGGAGGCTGTGTTTAGGTCTAGTGCTTGGGAGAGGCTATTCAGGGTTGACGAGCCTCTGATTAGGGAGCTTATGCTGGAATTCTTTAGCACGATTCACTACAGGGAGACAGATGTGGAGATTGATACAGCTGACACACTGGTGTTTAAGTTAGGAGGTGTGCATAGGCAGATGTCGATGAGGCAGTTTATTTTGGCCATGGGACTACACACTGAGGAGGAGCTTGGATCAGCTGGGTTTGCCAGGTATTGGGCTAAGAGTTTACGGGTTGTCCCTGACAGAGGGGCATTCAGTGATTACTGGGTTAGGATTTCTTCGATGGGTGACATTGTTACTTCCACCCCATCCTACACATTGATCAGGGAGCCGATGAGGCGGCTATGTCACCGTTTGATTGCACTCACCATTGCTGGGAGGGGTCAGTCACCTGAGAAGGTGACCACTCTGGACCTCTTCCTTTTGAGGAGTATGGATGAGGGGATGTCGGTGAACATCCCCCACTTTTTAGCGCACTACCTCCACCGATCTGCTGCGGGGAGAGATCGGAGGAGCCAGATGACTGGCGGGCATTTTGTTTCGAGGCTGGCCCGCCATTTTGGAGTTATTGGGGCAGAGATCCCAGCTGGGCTGGAGGTTATTGTGGCCCGTCTCCCAGTTATCGATAGAGATTATTTGGTTAGACTCGGGATCTGCCAGGCTGCTGCGGGAGGTCACTTTTGGGCAGCATTAGGGCCCGCCAGAGCTGCAGGGCCAGAGGCGGAGCAGGGAGGACCTCAGGATCCTCCGGCTGCTGCTCCTGCCGACGAGGAGGTGCCACAGGCACCAGTACCCCCACGCACCGTGATTCAGAGACTCGACGCAGTCGAGGGAGAGGTGATGGTACTGAGGAGAGACTTAGAGTGGGTGGTCATGAGTGTGAGCAGACTACTAGAGCAGCAGGGTATTACACACGCTCGTCCAGATGGTACTGAGGTTGCAGGAGTGACACGGGCATACGAGCGCAGAGTCCGCCAGAGGACTGATGGAGCCAGCACTTCCGGGACCCATCCAGACGACCACACTCACCCATGACCTTACTCTCCTGATTTCATAGACTGTTCCACACATTATTATTACTTTTTGGATTGTACTTATCGTTATTCTTATGCTTATGTTTAATGTTTCAGTTTATATTTCTTGTTATGTTTGACGAAGACTGGCATTAAGTTCAGCATGAGAGAACGAGAGGACGTATGAGATTAAACCGTGGAACGAGCCATTTTTGCAACAGACTGTTAACAGTCTGTTTGGTTACTACATGCGCCGTATCTGCTTAAACAGATGCGACGCATCCTATCCTTTATTTTGTTTTATTTTCAGTCCAGGCCGCACGAAGATACGGCGCATCTCAATTCTGAGATACGACGCATCCTCTGCAATGGTCATATCTTATTTTATTTTTCTGCATTTTTATTTCCGACTTTAAAAACTTTTTATCAGTTTATTTTAATGCGGCGCATCCCTGGTTAAGGATGCGACGCATCTTTATTCTGATCCGTATTTATTCCAGGATCGATACGGCGTATCTTCTTCAATAAGATACGGCGCATCGACTGACCTGATGATTTTCAGTTTTAATTTTTAAGTTTTTATTTTTCCTAACTACTAATGTATTATGCAAGTTGAACCTTTCTTATCTTAGGTGTGTTTTAAAGTGTTGGTGGTATTATAGTTTCCTGGATTTCCTGTGGATACATCAAGTATGAAGTTTTAACGTTCTAATCCACATGGAAGATGATTTTTGCTCTTATACTAATGGAGGATCATACCGAGCAAATCTCAGGGGAGTTTTTTCTTGTTCTAATTCTTTTATTTTCCAGTTTTTAACCTTTTATACAAACAACGAGGACGTTGTTTAACTTAAGTGGGGGGATTGGAGAATTAGAACACTTAACAATTACTTGTCCTACTTTTTCAAAAATTATGCTTAAAATGTGCTTAATATATCAAACTTAAAAATTTTTTAGCATGTTTTTGTTTAAGATCTAAGTTACATAACTGCACACAAGACGTTATTTTCAAAAATTGTGATTTTTCAAAATTCACAAATCTATGAGTGTGCCGGTGACTTGTAAACTTTAGAACTTGGCTTGTATACTGTTCGAGACCACCATAATGAGTATTATTTATATAATTGGAATGACTTGTCTAACTTGGTAAAATTCTAGGATTACACCAAATAGCCTTTATATGTTATGTGTTATTAGCTAACTACACTGGTTAGTTAACCCCCGTATAAACCCTTTTGTTACTCTCATTTTTAGAGTAAGATACCCCTAGAAAAACCCTCAGAGCCATTCCTTTCGTTTCTTACACCTATGTTTAAAATGTTTCGTTACACCCTTACACCTTAGCCTACCCTGTAGATTAGAATCCGTGGTTGGTTAATTGCTATAGGCAGAGTGTGTTTCCTTACAATACCTGTGTTCGCGTGCGTAATTCATTATCTATGGTTAGGTCGGGAAATTGCACAATGCAAATTGGAGTGAAAGTAAATATTGTATATTTTTGAGTTTATTTTTCGTGTGTTTACTACTTTCACTATTACCGTTATTTCTGAAAGTATGAAAAGTATGAAAAAATTATCCGGAAAGAAAGTTGTAGTGATGTGGTGAAATTTTACACATCTATGTTTATGTTTCAAAAAAAAAAAAAAAAAAAAGTAAAAAAAAAAAAAAAAAAAAAAAAAAAAAAAAAAAAAAAAAAAAAAATCGAAAAAATGAGAAAAGAAAAAGAAAGAAAGAAAAGTTGGATGTTTATTTTAAGCCAACGATGTAGAGTTATGTAAGTGGTCGATATCACCACTATTTGTTGTATTATATCTATGATTGAATGGGAGTTGGCAGTTATGGGAACGCCAATTAAGGTTTTTTCTTTGATTAAGATCTTGTTGAGTATAATTCGTGTCTACCTAAAAGCGTGTGTTTCAAGTGTTAAAGCGTGAGTTATTCAATGATATGAGTCTTATTCATGGGATGGTTGGGATAGTGATTAACCACACTTAGGATTTTAATTTATTTGTTTTGTTTTGTTTATTTTTATTTTTACACCAATTTATATCCCAAATGTTATCCATACCCTGTATTGTTCTTTATCCAACCGAACCTTTGATTTATTGAGATTAGGGATTTGAGCAATCTTAAGTATCGTAGTCGTGGATTCGGCTATGTATTTATGATTTTGTCGCCCTTTTTGATATATTATTATTGGTGAAGTTTGGACCTATCTTTAGCCTATTCGAGTTAAGGATTTGAGCAATTGCAAGTATCGTGTTCGTGGATTCGATCATGTATTTGTGATTTTGTCGCCTTTTCTGGAATTTGAGATCGATAGTGATTAAGAATAATTAACCCTTAAGCCTAAAAACCCTTTTTACCGCTTTAGACTTGTTATTCCTTAGCTTTAGTGGTGGAGATGTGTATACTTGCCAAGCTTATGATAGAATATTCGTCGCGACTGGACAGTTAAACGATTAGATTTGCTTTTATCGACTTATTTTATTTTACTTCTAATTCGTTAAGTGTTTAGTTGTGTGATTATGAAATAAACGAATACATGCTTAAATATAAAAATAAATCCTGATACATCTTTTGGGATACATTTTCATAAATGAAATTCTAAGGTTTACTTGGGGACAAGTAAAGTTCAAGTGGGGGGATATTTGATGAACTCAAATAAGTACATTTTATTACTATCATTTATCCTATTAATTTAACTTGTTTTACTATATTATGTATGAGGATTGATACTTAATCGTTTACTTTTGTAATTCTCAGGTAAAAACAAGCATTTGGTGAAACTTAGCGATTATGGACTAATAATGGAGCAAAACGTGCATAAAGTGGAAGTCTACTGACATGGACAAGATCAAGTCAATTCTGCTCCAGATGCGCCGCATCTCACTCTCGACATGCGCCGCATCTCTATCAAGATATCACCAGATACGATCCAAGATACAAGAGGACATGCGCCGCATCTAATCAAGAGTTACGCCGCATCTTCTGGCGGTGTACGAATATTCCTGAATATTATAATCTTGGACCCTACGCGAAGTTAAGTACATACGCCGCATCTACTTAGTAGATGCGCCGCATCTTCCCTCAGACAGAAACTATAAATACCCCGTAGACCAGACGAATTAAAGAGTTCGAAACCCTAAAACCGAAGTTCGGACAGCAGAGCAAAAGGACGAATTCAGTCAAGGAGGCAGCACAAGACACACCCAAATCGAAGATACAAGAGCTGTAAGAAGGTGTTGCATGTATTTAATTCATTAAGTAGTTTTGTTTTATTGTGTTAGCAAACTTTAATTCATCAGGATTGGTGGCTTGTGTAATGTGACAACGGAAAGATTGCACTCCCTTTAATACTTGCTTTCCCATCAATTAAAGTTTATATGTTGATGTCTTTGGTTACTACTTATTAGTGCATTGATAACCTCTGTGTTTATTAGTGGCTTGCGGGCATTTGACTGCGGGACATAATGTGGCTCCCACGGTTGTTTCTAAATTGATCACTTAGGAATAACTTTTAGACATAAGTAATCATTAAGGGTTTACTCGCCGATAAGAATAGGACCAACGAGAAAGGATTAATTACATACACTTCATATAAAGCTATCAATAAAACAAGTGACAATCTACTTAATCATAAGGACAGCCCTCTTATTGTCTCTAGTATCTATCTGTGTACGTGTGTGCTACTTGCTGATTCGTGCCTATTGGTTTATTTTATTATTTAATTACAACAAATCGTGCCAGTCTCTCAGGCTGAAACCCCCTTGCGTTAGGATATTAAAATACTGATTAGAATAACTAGATAATACGTTCCACTCTTAGTGATCGACACTCTACTTACCATTATCTTCATACTGACCGGGTACACTGCTCGTTAAGTGTGTGTGTTATTGATAAGTCGGCTAAATATAAATTTAAAACTTGAGTAGGCATTAAAACTGCTAAACCGCAACGACACATCACGCGCATCAAGGGTTTAACTAATTTTGAAAATCCCCAATTCGGATTTATACTCAAGAACAAACCCTAGACTCAAATTAAAAGAAAATAAGAGTAAATTACTTACAATTGATGATGTTGTGGTTAGGATTTGTTAATTCCAATGCCTCAATCTTGATTTGCAAGAGTTTAGTTGAATTATGGTGTTATGGTTCGATTATGACAGCAGGTGGAAGATGTTTTGTGAGTTTGGAAAATTTCTGCTGAAGAAAAGAGTGACTGGGCGCGTTTTTCATATGCACGGCTCCACGGTTCCACTAAACATTAGTGGAGCCGTGGCTCTTTAGTGGAGCCGTATATCTGATTGTCCAGTTTTTCTTCTGTTTTGACTTTTGGCTGATTAATCTTACTTATTTAGTAAGACTTTTTGACACGAGGAAAAAGTTTATACCTAATAAACTTTTTGACGAAAGATGATTAAATGGGATGACCGGAAATGACCTTAGTGTTTCCGAGGAAATTGACTAAGACGTCATTGGATGAGGATTTACTTCTAGTATTTCCCGTGAAATAAATAGAAGTTATGAGTTGTGTTTAGGAGGATGGCTATAATATTTCCCATGAAATATTTAATTAGTCGGAGTATGCGACACAAGGAATGACTAGATATTTCCCGTGAAATATTCATGAGTCATATGACACAAGGAATGACTTCAATGTTTCCCGCGAAACTTTCGAGAGGTCATAGAAGGGATGAAAGGTTATGAGGTATGTCGTGACGGATGACTTTAATATTTCCGAAGGAATATTCAAATAGTCATGAGCGGGATGAGAAGAATGACTTGAAAAGTCATATGACGAGACGCGAGAAATGACGTTAATATTTCCAGTGAAATATTACGAAGTCATGGGATAAGGCTTAGGGAATGACTTGAAATTTCTAATGAAATATTCAAAAGTCATGAGTCGAGAATAGAATGGAAGTGTGAGATGACTTTAATATTTCCATAGAAATATTGAAATAGTCATGAGCGGGATATGAGGAATGACTTAAAAAGTCATATGATGAGACGTGAGAAATGACATTAATAATTCCAATGGAGTATTAAGAGGTCATTTGACGAGAATGTAAAGGTTAAGGTGAGAAGAAATACTTTTCAAAGAAAAGATTTCTCATTCGACGTTATCATGACGGAGGAGATGTCTTTCCGCGGGGAGATGACGTACTTCGACGAGCTTCGTTCATGAGCAAACTATAGGGTTCCCGGACAAGTCTAATGGCATCTTGACTGCTACTCTTCACAGGGAGTTGTCTCATCTATAGTGTTTGTTGTCATGCCTTTCCGGCGCTTGCGAACTCGGTTTCGGTCGTGGTGACAATAAGAGTAGTTTGTTTCTTGGGGAACCAAGATGTTTGTTAATTAACCTATGAAGGTACAAACATTACTCATTATGTTTCAACCCACATTAACTCTCACATTATCAGAGTTGGTATAGAAACATTTTCTACATCAATCTCCTCAAGATATCGTAATCTCAAGTGTATAGTATCTTTAATGTATGGTATGATACATTAAACACTTTGATGTAAGAAGTTTTGGGATACTTCTTACAAGTGGGCACAAAGCCAACACTATTCATGATAATGGACCTACTTGCCGTTAGGTAAACTGCTTTACCTATTATGCCCCTAACTAAGTTATATCCACGCACTCACTTTCTTCGTCTCTTGTGAGTTTTGCATTTGCGGATATGGGCGTTATTGTCAATAGAGACTATTACTTAAACTGTGTATCTCATACATATAGTATACATAAGTTTACAGGGATACTTTACTTAGGCAAGATTAAATATGTGCAAGGAAGGGAACTTGATTCACTCATCAATGCTTAATTCAAACTTGTCACGCATGATCTTTAAGCGATCATCGAACATTTCTGGACAAGATGAATTTGGCATGATGAGATGTGAATAGAGTTTCTGTGTTATAGTGCCTACCATGTTAGATTCTAACTACACTATTTCATGCCAAACATTACTACTGACAAAGGGTGTTTTAAGAAAGCGTACCTGTGCCTGAGGTGTTTGCTCTTAAAACTAGAAGACTAAGGTACCTTTGTTGAATGTTAAGCATGAAAGACACGACTTGACTATTGCGTCACCGGGTATGCTTGATAACGCATCATACTCCTTTTGTTATACTCCAAGGTTTATTTACACTCATGTTTTCCTAGCAAAACAGATGTTCAAACATCTGGTCCCCAATATCTCATGGGTCCAAAGTTGTTAGAGTTAAACATCCTACGCATTTGTTGCGTTAGTTTAGGATGCGAGAATGGATGACACATTTCCCATGGTAAGTAACTTTGTGATGGACGATCATTCCAAGTTACGGGAAAGTTACTTGGATGATTTTGTCTTCTAAAGTTACCTCTCGGTAGAGGAGTTCTAGACCGAGGTTTGGGAGAGTTAACCTTTCTAGGTGGAGGAGTAGTTGACCTAGTGTCACGCTTTACAAATCCATGTTCGGGAGATGACAATGGTTTGTTAAAACCTTTGGTTTCCTCTCTACTTGGAGTAGACACTCTAGTTCTATTTACAACTACTTGACTTGGTTTAGGACTTAAGTTACTTTTCAGAATTGACCCAGTTTTGTCCTCAGCACTACACGGTACCACGGTACCACTAAATTTAGTGGTGCCGTCTGTATCTTTAATGGTGCCGTCACCTTCAGACATGGACTTTTCAGACATTACAAATTTTACTTGTTTAGTACTACTTGTAGAAGCCTGATTTGGGTCAAATCCTAAACCCGAACGGTCATGTTCACTATATCTAATATTTTCAAGTATATCATTAAGCTTTTTAGTTCCTTCATCAAACCTAATGATTCTTAAAGCATTTTCTTTAAGTTTTTCGTTTTCTACTTGAAGACTAATACATGACCCGCATCCTAAATCTACTTCCTTGTTTTTCTCAAGTCTCTTGACTTGATCATTTAGTTCTAAGATTTGTAGTTCTAGTTATTTTAATTTTAATTTTAGCTTTGTGTTTCTACCTAAAATCTTAGTGCTAACTACGCATAGTTTGTTGTATTCGTCATGTAATTCATTATCATCTACTGACGAATTATTATCACTATAATAAGAAGAGTCGGATTGTACCTCGTTAGAAGCTTAAGCCATTAAGCACGTTTCATCGTTAGGCTTCTTCTCTTCTTCTTCACCGCTATCACTCCAAGAACCTCCTACGAAGGCTCTTTGGTTGTTGGATTTAGGTGGCTTAGGACATTCTCCTATGTTGTGATTAGGATCTCCGCATCTAAAGCATCTCCTATCACTTGTCCCTTTTCTTTCATCATGATTTCTTTGAGATGACTTCTTCTCATCTCGAGATTGTCTAGGAAATCTACCTTTCCTCCTAAAGAACTTTCTAAAGTTCTTAACGGCTAGTGCGTACTCTTCATCTTCACTACCGGAACTCGAACATTCCTCATCACTAGACTCCTTCTTGGCTTTTAATGCTAGAGATCTAACTTTCTCACTTTTGCCTTTGACAATGTCGGAATCCTTCTTGATGATCATCTCGTGAACTTTCAAGTTTCCTATAAGTTCATCGAGTGACAATGCCGCCAAGTCCTTTGACTCTTCTATGGCGGTGACCTTTGCTCTCCATTTAGGATGTAGAGCTCTAAGAAACTTCCTAACATAGTTCTTACTAGAATAACCTTCATCAAGAGCTTTAAGACTAGTGATAATAGTATTAAATCTAGCAAAAGCATTATCTATTGACTCATCCTCTTAAATGGAGAATTGTTCATATTGTTGAACAAGAAGATCTATCTTGTTCTCTTTGACTTGGTTATTACCTTGGTGAGTGACTAACAAAGTTTTCCAAATATCTTTTGCCGTATTACACATAAAAATTCTTTCAAATTCCTTTTTAGGCAAAGCATTATAAATCATCATTTTAGCCACATTATTTTTGGCTAATTTCCTTTTAAGTTCATCACTTTGTTTATCATAAGAAACTATTTCATCCTTTTTAGTTTCCAGATTCTTTTGAATAGGTTGAAAGTCACCCTCGGTAATAACATGCCAAAGATCAATGTCTTTTGATTTCACATACGTTTCGAATCTTGTTTTCCAATAGATAAAACAATCGGTTTCGAAAAGTGGTGGTCTTTGCATAGATTGCCCTTCTAGATATTTGTCGGAATCCATTGATCGGTTCAAGCTTTAAAATACAATATACTTTAAAAACTTGACTGACGTGGCTCCCGATACCAATTGTGGGAAACTAGAAGGGGGGTTGAATAGTTTACCGGTTTAAAAACTTCTTTTAAAAATCTTGTTTTAAAAGTATGCTATTGGAAACTTTGATTCGAACTCTATGTGTAATCAAACAACACCAACATGAACTACAAACTAAGCTACGTAATAATAACAAATAAAAGTAAAGAGTAGAGTTGGAAAGATCAAACCGAGACAGAGGATTTATAGTGGTTCGGCTACGAAGCTCTTCTTCGCCCTACTCCACTCCCCGAGTACCACACTCGAGAGTTTCAAACACTATATCAACAACCTCCCTTCAGGCGGAGAAAACCGTACACGTCGCTTATCCTATTTCCGACACTAAGCTAGATGTCGAGTGCTAATCTTAGCTAGCACCAATCTACCAAGGTCCACGTGACCAAACACACAAGCCCAATGGCTTCAAGAGATCACCAAGATCTCAACACGATCACAATGATCAACACTCACTTCACTCTACTCAACTAACACTAACCTAATGACCCTTGATCTTCTTGATCAATCACACAAGCCCAATGGCTTCAAGAGATGTTCACTATCTCTATAGATCACACTTGATCTTCACTCTCACTCACAAAAAGAAAATAAACTTGATGTATGCTAAGACACAACAAGGTTGTAACAAGTGTTACAAAAACCTATCAACTATAACTCTAGTATCTTCTTGATTACTTGAGTTCTTCTCTTGCTAATGAAGAGGGATGACAACACCTTGTATCAACTTGGATACTTGTGTTCTTCTCTTGCTAGTGAAGAGGTATGAAGAGGATCACTTGAAGGATGATTGGATCACTCTTGAAACAAAGAAAAACTAATCTAATTGACCCTTAGAAGTGAAAGGTGTGAGAGGATTTAGTTAAGGGATTTTTCTGTGTGTGAAGGGTGCCTAAACCTGTGAAAGAGGTGGGTATTTATAGGCAAAGAAAATCTGAACGTTACAATTCAAAATGGTACGGACGGCTCCACTAAATGACCCACGGCTCCGTTAAATTTAACGGTACCGTGGAGCCGTGGTAGACTAGGACGCTCCAAATTTTGTCTTTTCTGGTGAAAACTTATTTGGGGAAGGTTGGAGCTGATTTTGGGGGGAAAAATAGCTGTTGTGATTTTCAAACTTATTTTTCCATTAAAACATTTCTTAATATTTCAAAAATAATTTGTCATGTGTATTTTTGAAAAAATGTTTTGTCCCATTTAAAATGTGAATTTTCAAAACATGAATTCACTTCTTTGATCACTAGTCCTAGTTGTAACTTTGTTCTAGAGTGATTTGCGTAGAAACGAGATCTTCCGATTAAAAACTTGTTAGCGTTAATTTTAACGTAATGTGAGTTCACATTTTGTCATCCTCAAAACGTGAAGTAATCGAAAGATATAAATAACATTTTTAGAACATTATTTGCATCAACACTAAGTATGTTTGAATCCCATTGCGCCCACTATCATCAACCGTCAATTCCTGCTGGAAAGCGCGTATGATATAAATAGATCTATTGGGGGTGACTCCCCCGTTCGGTTGGCCCGGCAGGTCAATGCGAACGTATACCTTTTTGGATTTTCCGAGTGTCTAGGGATTAACACTCGCGGGCACCCTTTGTTTGCTATGCCAGCTTGGCATATTGTTTGTCTAGTTTCGGTTGGATGAGCTTAGTGTTAGCATACAGAATGAGTGTGATTGTTGAATTATTTGCTATGGTCCATATGTGCTTATTTACTTTAAACCTATGAACTCACCAGCGTTAGCTGAATTTTAGCATGTTTTTGTCACGTGTTTGAGAATGTATTCATTGAAGGCAGGGCATGGCATTGGTCATAAATTTCTAGAAATGTTTTTGCTTATGGGTTAAACTCTGATTTGGGACAGTCATGTTAAATGGGCTTTGTTTTAATTGAATTGAACTTTATGTATGACAATTAACTTTGGAAATGTAAGCTCTTTTAAAACGGATTTTAATCCGTTTTCTATATCTTTGTGTTGTGATTATCGATTTAGTAGCACCCAAATATGTATGCTTCCGCAAATCCTGTTTTTTGGGGGTGTTACAATATGTTTGTAAAATGATGGACATAATATCAGTGGACATAACTGCTTCTAAGAGAGAATCATTTAAAATTTCCAAAACGTTGATTTGCTCAATAGATTCATTAGCCTTCTTTATCAGGGATTTGTGGTCCTTGACAAAGTCAACTGTTTCAGTTAAAAATGATTTTTCAAAATGAATTACTCGAGCATTAATGTTATTAATTTGAGGAGCAAATTCACTTTCAATAATCCTTTTTCAGTTGTAAATGAACTGTTGAATTCCAATTGTTCTCAGTTAGTCTCATTTTAGATTCTAAAGTCGTTTGAAGTTGCCCAATTCTGGTTTTAATATCATTAAGAAATCTTCTGGCAGCACTTGTGTTAAAAGTGTTGTTTGAGGACATCTGTTTCATTTTGGAAAGAGATTTGGAAGCAACTGCTGGTTTAGAAACTAGTTTTGAGATGCCTCGATTTTTGGAAAACTCAAATGTTTGATTTTGTGGAACAAAAGTAATTCCAGAAAGTTTGTTCAGTTTGTTGTAATCAATTGATTTCTGGTCTGGATTCTTTTGTTTCATTTTGGTTTGACTCTCTTCAGCAAGTTCTATGGTTTCCACATAATCACGAACAATAGGAGGATCATGTTTGGTATATATAACATTTATATTGTACAAAACATTCTGTTCTTTCTGAGTTTTCTTAAGATTGCAAGGAGTTTTGTTCCCTAGAGCCATTTTTTGTTTTGTATGGTAAATCGGATCAGTTTGACTAGTAATCGTATGAATTGTTTGACTTCAATGACCCGTTTTAACCAGTAATTTTCTAGTTTTTCGATCATATGTTCTGACTCTATGATTTCATCCAAAAGTTTGTATTGTTTCGTTGCAAAGTCCTTTTTCAACTCATCCCGTTCTTTTTCAAGATTGGTATAAGCTGTTTTTTGTTTTGAAAGTTGGTTTGTTAATTCAGAAATTTCTTGTTTTAAAGAGTTGATGGTTTTTGTTGAACTAATTTGAAGATCATCAAATTTGGTTTGCAATTGCCTATCTTTAACAAGTAACTTCTTTTAACCAATTTCAAATTCTGACTCGCGTTTTGTATCAATTTGAAAACTTTTTTTCATTTTCCTTGTATCTCTCAAGCTCAGCGGTCAATTTCTCATTCGTGGCCTTAACATCGCGAATGACCTTTTTTACTTTCTCAATTTCAATACTACAATTGTTCAATACTGATTCAAATAGAGCACATGTTTCCTCATCATTCGCAGCATGCTGTGAAACTGAGCCTCCACTATGTATCATATCTGGAGTTGCCGAATCAATATTGCTACTACTCGGCGTATCCAGGTATGTATCATAAGTGGGTGCTGGAGTCTCAGAATGCTGATGCTCATGAGGAGACATATCAAATATATCATTATCGTGGCATGTATTGAAGGTTGGTACCTCAGATAGTGTACTGGTGTCATAAACAGGAGGTGTGTTAGAAAGATGCAGTTTGCATTGATATCCTCTCAATCTTCCATTTCATCCATGAGAGCCATAAAATCATTTTCCTTAGCGTTCAAGTGAAACCCTGCATCTTCCTTTTGTGCTAACAGCAACGCTTTCTGCAGATACGCAGTATCCTTCTTTCTCGGCTTAGTAGGACAGTTCCTTGCAATATGACCTACACCTTGACAGTTGAAGCACTTCATCGGATTACCCTGATTGACATTTCCATAATTCCTAACAACTGGAGCTGCCACATTCCCAATCTGATTACCCACTGTCTGATGCCCAAGATTCTGACCCCTCTGATTTCCAACAAACTGAACCATCTGATTCCCTGTATACTGACCCAACTGATTCCCTGCATATTGTCCTGCATTATGCATATTCTGATTACCCATGTGAAATCCAGTAGCATATCCCTGCTAATTCCCAATAACTCCAACCATTTTTTCTCTTTGACCCATATTGAAACTCTGTTGAGCAATCTGCTTATTGTGAGTGTTCGATGAAATCCTTTGGTTGTTTTTTGCTGGTGTAGAATAGCGTCCTTGGAATGCCTTTGTCAAATAAGCAAATGCTTGTGTCAAAGCAGCAGTAGATTCATCATTGTCAGTGAACTCTAGTTCTTGGAATTGTGGGTATTGTTGTTGTGGAATAAAATGTTGTTGTTGTGGGTAGAATTGTTGTTGTAGGATGACAGTAGTTTGTTGTTGAATGTATTGTTGTTGCATGTAGTTGTGAGTGGATGATGATGGTTGATGTGGTGTGTTCACTGGTAAAGGTGTTGGTGTGTTAGCAATGAGTGCGAGAGGATCATGCCTTTTAGCAAGTAATTCTGCCCTAACTTCATTTTCCTCAGCTTGGTTGTAACTCGTTCAGAAACTTGGTGTTCTTAGCTATGTTCTTCTGTGTGAGGTTGTGTCTGGATAAGTCATTCATGATCTTACAGAACCTGTGATAGTACGACTCTATTGATTCACCAGCAATGGAAGTGAACTTGTGTAGTTCCTTGAGCAATTGTGTTTCCATTTCCTGCTTCCCGATGTCTGTCCCGTACATTAACCTCTTGACTCTTTCCCAGACTGCATGAGCACTTCCTTCACTATCCACAGTTGCATAAGTCGTTTCAGGTAGCCCAAGAACAACTAGATGAAATGCCTGATCATCAGCTGCAATTTGTAGTTTGTCTTTCTCAGTGTACTTAGCCTCAGTCTGATCTTTGTAGAATGGTTGTACTGAGTTGGGGGGGGGGGGTTCCATTAGGATCTCTAGGGTCTAGGACTTGTCGTGGTTGAAAGGGTCATTCCAAAATGGAATTGATAAGAAGTTTTCCATTTGGTTTGCTCTTAAGATAGCGCATCATACGACTGGCCCACTGTGAGTATCCACCCTTTGACAGCATGGGAGGTCGGTTTTCCGCACCGGCTGCGTGAATATCGTGCTAAGTTGCTATTGATGAATGATAAAGTTGATCTTGGATCGGTTCAACGATGTACGAGTTGTGTTTGTTGTAAGTTGATGCAAGTTGTTGTAGTGAAAATTTGGTCTGAAAACTTGTCCTTAGTCGTAAACTGAGTCCTTACTCTTAAGATTAGGTCTTAGTCATAAAGTCTGTCCTTACTCGTAAGATTTGGTCTTATTCGTAAAGTCTGTCCTTACTCGTAAGATTAGGTCTTGTTCGTAAAGTCTGTCCTTACTCGTAAGATTAGGTCTTGTTCGTAAAGGCTGTCCTTACGCGTAAGATTTGGTCTTATTCGTAAAGGCTGTCCTTAATCGTTAGATTTGATCTTATTCGTAAAGGTTGTCCTTACTCATAAGATTTGGTCTTATTCGTAAAGGCTGTACTTACTCGTAAGATTTGGTCTTATTCGTAAAGGTTGTCCTTACGCGTAAGATTTGGTCTTATTCGTAAAGGTTGTCCTTACGCGTAAGTTTTGGTCTTATTCGTAAAGGCTGTCCTTACTCGTAAGAATTTGAAATAGTATCTTACTAACTTGTCCAAGCTAGCAAGATTTCACAAGTCGAAGTATTCCACAAACTTATCCAAGCTAGGGAAGTACTGAGTAATCCTTGATGCACGAAGAATCTTCAACAGGAGCAAGTTCATAAAGCTTATTTGTAAGATCAGTTTTTATTCGTAACACTTGTGCTTATTCGTAAGATTGGTGCTTACTCGTAAAACTGGTGCTTATTCGTAAAAACTGGTGCTTACTCGTAAACTAAGGGTTTTGACCTTGTTCGTAAAAACTGGAGCTTACTCGTAAACTAAGGGTTTTGACCTTATTCGTAAAAAGAGGGTTTTGACCACTTATTCGTAAAATGGCCAGATTTTTGAAAATCGTTGAACACCCACTTTTTGACCTTTTTGAACCCTTTTTTTGCCAAATCTCACTTATAATCACTAAAGCTTCAATAAAAACAACAACTTTAACACCAAAACACGTAAAAATCAAAACTTTTATGCAAAGTTTTAACAAAAAACGATTTCCACACACTCCTAAATCATTGTTGGACGATTGATACCACTTGTAGGACCTTAGATTTATAACCTTATCACACAATATTAAGCACAAATGGATTGGTGACAAGAGATGTATGTGTCGAACTAGAGAGAGAAAGTAGAGAGATAAAGAAGGGAGAATTTCATATAATAAACACACACTACACACTCAAGCACACACCTCAAATGACACATTTGAGGTGTTTATATATTTCATACAAGATGCCCTAAAAGGCTTTGTATGGGCTTGGATTTGATTGGACTTTATATAAAAGACTAACATATAAATACTAACATATTAGATTAGTCCAACCCATAATCCCATTGACTATTCTATGACACATTACAAAGTTTCTAATCTAGAATGACCTACACTTTCAATTAAGGCTAACACATAGAAAAAAAAAGCATTGAACTTTTTGCTCGTTTTATTTCTTTAACTTATTTTTATGCCGTAAATTTAGCAATAAAGTTTAGTTTATTAGTTATGGTTAATAAATGAACCTAAGATCTTTTTTTTTTCTTTTCTAAACGACGGTCAATTTTTAGGCTACTCTTTTTATCCCGTTCCCGTTTAGCCCATGTCCGTTTGACCCATATTTCAACTTTGCCTGTTAGACCCATGCCCGTTAAGACTCGAGCCCGTTTGACCCGTTGCCTGAGCCCGCCCGACCAACTCATTTTGCCACCTCATTTCTTGCTAGAGCGATTTTTAAGAATTGTTGTTCGGAGAAAGCATAAATCATGTAAACTTTTGTTGGTATTGCTAGATTCTTGCTAGTGGTACACATTTGTTTGTACTTTGTAGAAGATACAAAAACAACTACTGTGGACTTGTACTAAAAAACTAAAAAATCACATTGAGAGGTAGATATCTCGTGATACCTTTTCACTATCTTTCTTTTCACGTTGACTTTCTAAAATTAATGGACCACTTTGTCTTTCTACTATTTTGTATTTTGGGATAATAGTTTGTGTATATACATGCTGGTTGGCTGGTTGCTACGTCGAGTTTATAATATCCGGATACAATAGTTTACACATTAAATGATTGGAAACATTTTTCATGTGATAAAATTTACATCAGATGATAATAATAAAAACTGCAAGGCCAACTAAAGATTTTTGTTGGACAATAGGTCTTGAGTTGGTTTGAACATTATTCTTCACCAGGTGCCGATCCAGAAATTCTAGTCGCGTGACGCACAATTCCCAGTTTGGTTTCTTTATGTGCGTCATAATGTACAAAGCTTGAAAGATATTAAGCTTCGTAGTAAAATAAGGTAAAGTTCTTCAAGCTTCGAGGCAATTTTTTCAAAGACTATGAAGTATATGGGTAAAATAAGGACAATTTCTAAATTATAAGGGATGTTATTAAAAGACCAAAGGTAATAATAGGCAAGTTATAGCTTTTCTAAAAAAAAATTAAAAAAAATAGGCAAGTTATTAATATGAGCATTGTTATAGCATTTTACTTAATCTTCCTACTTATCATCTTATCCGTATGATCATAAAACATGTGTTATACACTAATTTTCTCTCTTAATTTAGATCATTGATTTTCACACTTGTCACAATCATGAAAGTAAGAAAATAATTAGGAAAAAACAGTAAGAATAACTATCATTTTCATATTAATACATAATACTAATAAGTCATTTAACTAAGCTGAAAGTTAAGGGTGAAATAAGGGTAAGGCAAATCTTTTAAAACATTGAGAAAGTTATTAATGAAAGTTGAAGCTGATGAAAATCTATGTGTGGCACGTGCTCCACGTAGCCAACACAAAGATTTGTCTATGTCCTTCACATATTGTCCTTGTGGCAAAACGTAAGGATGATTATGCGCTACCATTTATCAACGTTATGTTAAATACTTACGATATAAGATGACAATATAAAAACGATAAACCCCCAAAACACCCTCATATTTCTCGAAATTGAGTTACTATATTATGTTTACTTGATGTGTCCATTATTCTTGCCATTTGATCATTTCGATCGACTTCTTGTTTCTTGTACATGTTTTTGTTTTCAGTTTACTTATAATGAGAACCTTTACTTTGTAGGCATAAATAATACAGATTGTAACGTTTAAGATACTATAATAAATAGTTGAATAACTTTTTTCTGTATTATTAAAATGAATTATACTTGTAGAATATATTTTAGTCCTTTTATGTTAAGGAAAAAAAACAATACTCGTATGTAATAGCCCAGTTGCCTTTGGGCTCATTACGGTCCAATCAAAAAAGTTTGTGAGCTAAAAAACCAAGTTTAGATAAATTTGATGATTTTTTTTTTTTTTTTTTTTTTTTTTCCCAACTGTTTTCACTAGGTGTGAGCATCGGCCTAAGATCGGACCGGACCGATTTAGCCCAAAACCCTAGACCAAGGACCGAATGTGTTCGGTCCGGTCCCGGTTGGTCCAGTCAGTTCCGATCCTGTTCTTCGGTCGGTCCGGTACAAGAAGGCATAATGGTCGGTTTGTACATAAGACAGGACCGGACTGGACCGAACCGACCCGAGACCAACATAAGAAAAAAGTTGGAACCGAGACCAGACCGCCGGTCCTTCGGTTTGGTCAGGTTTGTGTCGGTCCAGTCAATTTTCTCGGTCCGGTCGGTTTTTGGGTCCGCCATGCTCAACCCTAGTTTTCACTATATCAGACAATTGTCATTTGCATATTCGTGTTCATGTAGCTCCAAACAAACTACTACGTATAATTTAGGAGTTAAATAGAAAACTACAAATCCATTATCCATGACTGAAATTGTTACATGTCTAACAATCTCATAAAACAAATGATCATCTTCTTATCGAAACTAAAATAAAAAACAAACAACTCTTGTATACTCCAAATTAACAAGACTTTATCACAGGATTCAGCATTATGAAAGATTCAACAATCGAGCATAAACGTTTTTTAGAAGGTTAATAGATTAGAGCCTTGCATTTCAATTATTAGATACAGTTAGATGTTTTTATGGATCAGTTTGTAACTTAGAACTTTTAAGTAAGAAAATAGTGGCAGATGCATTCGTCTTGTTACTTGTATGAAACCAGTTTCTCCTGTTTGTGTAAAGAAAAAAAGAATGTATGCAGCACATTTTAAGATTGTTCTAGTACTTTTTTACACTGATTTAACCACGTGACTCAGTTTCAGAGAGCTTGTTTCTGAGATCCTTAAGAGCATCGACTACACCAGAATCAAGATTGTGCTTCAACAATTTACCCTGTACTGATGTTGATCTGAAAGCGAAACACCATGGTTTAACTTACATTAATACAAAAATAAAATTTGGAAGAATCTCTAAAGACCTTTCCAAGACATGTCAATGACTGGTTTTTGTTATCGACATATGTAGCGTACAAGATAATGATCTTTTGATACTTACAAGGTTTTTATTGCCCTCGTGTTGCGACAGGACTAAAAGTATTTTGTATGGTAAAATTATAATTTGTGACTGTTTGAAAATATATATCGTGAGGCAAGTTTTAGTTGTATAAATAAAATTGTTAAAACAAAACATTATAAAAGTATAAAGGTTAAATGTGAAAATTTTGAAATGAATAGTAAATTAGTAATGAATAGTGTTTTGTTTGAAAATTGATATCAAGCGAAGATTGCAACAATTACAAAAGAAAAAGAAAGGAGTTTCGAGATAAATGGTCAACATTCTGGCTTTATACCACAGTAATATTCATTTTCAATACTGTGACCAAATGATGCTTGATTAGATCGTTCATTTAATGAGCATATGATGGAACTTACTTGTGTTCTTGAAGCATTCTTTCGACCTCCTTTTGTGAAGTCTTGATCTGAAATGCACAAAGAAAGTTATGGTAGTCAATGAAGACATACGTTGACATCAAAGAATGAACTTCATAATTTCAAATAGTAAATTATCACAATGAAAAAATTATGACTAGAGAGACTCTGTTAGTCCAAACATATTCTATCATCTGAGATTGCTTTGTAACTGTGATCCGTCAAGAATAGCGTTTGATCTATTTACAACTAGTCTGCTATGATGTGTAAACACGTAACATCTTATACACATGACGACATCTATCAAAGATGATTTTTTTTAATAGCTTCTGTAACCATATTTTTTTAATTATTACAACACAAAATTTTGACAAATAAATTACACTGCTTCTTAACATAAGCAGTGAACACATTACAACCAATCAAATTATTTCAGATTGCAAGTTTGGGAATACCCATTTAGCAGGATAAAAGGAATATTAATGCATGCACATTTGAATACGGCTAATTTTGGAGTAGATACATAAGTTTTTTTTTTTCTTTTTATGTAGATTTTATTAAGTAATTTTATGCAAAAAAAAAAAAATGTAGCTCACAAAACAGAAATAAATGTACAAACTAAGAAGAAGTATTGTACCTCTGAAACCAATGCCTTTGAACTCCAAACAAAAGCTCCCTAAAACAGAAACTAGAATCATCAAAAAAGTACTCGAAGTAGCAAACCCAAGGTGGTAATTGCAACCATTCATATACTAACTCGTGTTACATTTGTTTGATAAAAGGTCAAACTACAAAAAGTTGGCTAAAATGGTAGAGGTCAAACAGGCTGAGCAGGTTAAACAGGTCAAAATTGTATTCATGTATTCAAATGCTTAAAATGCCCAACTTTGGCCCTTTACTCAACTGCCCAACCCACCTCTTTCACCATCTTAGCAAACGGGTATCATGAAAACATAGAAATACATGTTATCGGAAGACATATTTATAAGAGATAGACATACAGCTCCATGTGCTGCGTGTTGCTGACAACGATCAGAAGTCACAACCCATACTCTTGGGCAGCCATCCTCCCTCAGGGCTGCAACCTAACAACAACGTCAAGGTTTAACAGATGTTAGAACTTAGAACTATCCCCTCAATTCAAATGATTGAAGGGCGTTTGGATGTGCATTTTAAATGTGACACATAATTTTAATATAAATAAGACAATCACTAGTAACCAAATTTTTTTTTTTTTTTTTTTTTTTCTTTTTTTTTGAAAAATGAGACGTCTTGTTAGATGGGAGTAAAAAGTTCTCGGGAAAAAAAACCTTTTCATCCAAATTTAAAAACATTATTCAGATTATAAGTTTTAAAAGACAAACCAAACACCCTTATCACGAGTTCTTCAAATTTTCATTAACTTTTGAATGATTATGTGAATGAACTTACACGTCTAATAGAAGAAAAATCACATGTTATAAGTTACCTCTTTTTCTATCCATGCATCAGCGCAGGTTTCGGTTGAATAAACTATATCAACACTGCAATTTCAAGACCATCTAGTAGATAATTAATAAACTGAAACATTGCGAAGAATTCTAAGTATTAGGTTATCAATGATACCCAGCAAAAGATTCTTTGTGCATTGGAAGACCGGACATCATAGCATCAAAAACAACAACCACTTTCACCTCTGTAAATATCCAAACACAATATGAATTTACGGTATGTGATTTATTTG
This sequence comes from Artemisia tridentata subsp. tridentata, assembly GCA_021014915.2. Taxonomy (NCBI): domain Eukaryota; kingdom Viridiplantae; phylum Streptophyta; class Magnoliopsida; order Asterales; family Asteraceae; genus Artemisia; species Artemisia tridentata. Next base: position 403,003,818 of record CP139508.1, read on the forward strand.
CCTGTGCTCAAAAGATTAAATGACACTAACCTCTTAACATTCCAAAGGTTATGAGCTCGTCAACAAGCTTTTGACGGGCAAGGTCAAGTCTTCCGCCAATAAAATGTTTTTTGAGTTTTGGCCAATAGCCGCAAACATTGTAACCGTCAACAAGCAACACAGGGACTGCAGTGTCGTCTATTCCCTGGTTTGTACTGTTGAAGAATTTCAGAAAATCTTTCCAGATAGTTATTTAAGTTAATTGAATCGAATGTAATGTTTTGGACTAAAAGAAGATGGGGAAAGAAGATTTACTAATAAAGGGTCAAAGTAGGGTCACGATAGAGCTCCGTATCATCATCTGGAAGGTCGTCTTTCTCCGCTTTCTTCCTACGGTAACTAGTTGCAGGCTTAGGCGAGCCCGATTTTCTCTTTTGATACTCCTATAAGTAGAAAACTTTCTTTTAAGTTTCTAACGATTGGCTCCCACTCAATTCTATATAAGCAGTGTATAAGATATTTACCTTCCATAACTTTAAGAACTGCAAATTCTGCTTGACATTTGATGTAATTCTGGCCGGGGGTGGCTCAGAACCCTGTCAAAACGCAGGTGGTTAAAGTAACAAAAACTGAAAAATTTATTGCGAGACATCACGTAACTAAGCTTTAGGATATTATTATAAAACAATATTAAATGTACATTCAACAGATATCACAAAAACTATTGAGTACAAACTAATGTCATAACATTATAACTTAATTATCGTGCATATACATGTTTTATAATTGCGCTAGTCATGTATCTTGTGACGAGTGAGACATGCATATACATATAAGCACACACAAAAAGTCATACCAACATTACAAGTTTATATAAATGTGTGTTGTATGTAATTATTCAAATGCACCAGTATCAAATAATTTGGTTTATCAGTTAAACATAAAGTTATAACAGAAAAAAAAAAAAAAAAAAAAAAAAAAAAAAAAAAAAAAAAAAGGCATAATTCACAAACATAATTCGATTGAGGAGAGTTCCATATATACTCATTATGTCTTTAGACTATTAGACAAAAGGATATAAGCTTATTTATGTTACTACTAGTATTACTATGGGTTAACTTAAAAACATATTTTTCTGTATATGTCAAGTCAAATAACGATCTTATAACCATACTTAAATCCCTTAAATATGAATTTTCTTATAAATGGAAGTGCTCACTAGATTGTGGAGTTAGGGACCGTTTGGAAATGTGTAATCAAACAGCTTATGTATATGCTTATAGAAGAAGATAATGCAATCAACTTACTTAGAAAAACTTTTTCATGGAAAGGGGAAACTTGTAATTATAAATCCACTTGAGAAAACAAATCTCAAACTGCTTATTATAAACAGCTTGTTTCACCTAAAATAAGCAGATAAATAATCCAGTCTCCTCTGATCTCAAGAGTTACAGTCTCTAATCTTCAATGTGTTTTGGACCGTTTAGTGTTTGGATAACCCAAACTGCTCTGCTTAATAAGTAGTTTTTCATAAAATGTTGGGACCTACTTATTCCAAAGTGCTTATTTGAGACGAAACTAAAATTATTCTTTTGGCATCATTTCTAGCCTAAAACATCTTATAGATGAATTATATTACATATTTCTAGTTTATTTTCTTCCAAAATAAGCAAATGCAAACACTATACTTGAACTTATTTAAGCAGTAAAAATAAGCAATCCAAAACAACACCTAATAGAATTATCTCAATTATAAAAAATACCTATGTAAACAAATCTAAATATGTTCAAAATAGAAATGGGTAAAAATATAACCTTTGAAGATTGGGGATTCTTGTTCTTCTGGGCAACAATCTTGGAACATGAACTACTACTACCAACATTAACATAAGACAACAAAGCAATTGAAGATGAAAATGAGTTTAAGGTTATGATTGGTTTCATGGGTACACTACTAATTCTTCTTAAATCTTGTTTTTGTTCTTGAATTACATGTGATGCAATCCATAATACTATACCCTCTTCCTTTTTTACATCAAAATTAATACCCCAATACTTTATATTTTATAAAGTTTAAATCTTTTATAAAATCCAATGTCTTAAAACTAAAAAGATGATGATTAAAATTTGGTGTTTCTTTTTCTTTTCTTTTTGGTGTTCTTTGTGGTGTCAATAATGCCGCTTGTTCTTCAACTGAATTATCTGTTCGTAGAATGAAGTTACAAATGTAACCTTTAAGTTTGTACTAATCATATATTTAGTCCTTATGTATTAACTTGTGCAGTTTATGGGAAAAAGAAGTTCTGGCATTTCTCGCAATCATAGCTCAATAGTAAGGGACATGTAACGTAAAATTGATTTGGGGTCTAAATTTTGTTTCAGGGTCTTTTAATCATGAAATTACGTGATTTACTTTTTCTGTTTTGTTTGTGAGACCTGTCAATCGATGGGGGTCAACAGAGGGTCGGTTACTTTCTTTCTGTTAGAATAAGAAAGATTATTGGAGGTAACTTTCTATGATATTGTTAGAGCAAAGGGTGCAATAGCTAAGCAAAATTACTTATTCGGGCCTCACGGGGTGTCACGTCAGCATGACATGCCACAATTAACAACCCCTTCCCCAATAACAAACCACAACTTATTCATTTGGGTCCACCACTATCTATTTTTATTTCTTTTATTCAAATATCCAAATAAACTAAATTCATTTCATTAAAATAAAATTACAATACATCAAACTTAAAAATCATACAACACTGTTAAAAACGATACGGGATATTAAAAACGATACGGGATATTAAAAACATGATACGGATAACAAATCATACAACACTCTTAAACATTTCTCAAAACCTCCCACACGTGAACGTATTCGAAGCTTCTCCCCCTAAAGCGTTGTTCAAACATTTTCTTTGCATTGTTGAGAATCTCACCGTCATTCTCCCCGCCTGTACGCTGCAAATGTAAGTAAATAGCGTTGAATTTTTGACATTCACTGCTAAGTCTTGTCCATTTACCCGTGAGCGTCTTTCTGTTACGATATTCACCGTTAGACATATTGTTGAACATGTCTACAACCTGGTTCCAAAATGAGTTCTCATTGTTGAAGCTTTGGTTTTGGGAAACTGCAACCCAAATTTCAGCTAGCAACCTTTCTTCTTCTTTAGACCAACGATTATTCATTTCAAATGTGTTAAAAATATTGCAAGTGTGTGAAATATAGCCAAGAATGGTATGGTATTTATAACAATTTGAACTTTCAAATTCAAAATTCGAATTTAATTAACGAGCGGGATATTTAAAACTTGAAATTTCAAATTCAAATTAAAAAAAGAGGGTGGGATATATTTGTAATTTCAAATTCAAAAAACAAGGGCGGGATATTTTTATATCCGTTTCAAATTTCAAATTCAAAGTTAAAATATTAAAAACGTGTGGATTTGTACCCTATAAATACTCAGGCTTTTGAAACACATGTCACACACAAACACATTCAAACTGCTAAGATATTCAAGATCCAAACTTCTCAAATTCAAAATGTCTTTCAGAAAAGATTTCGGGCAACAATTTCCAAGTCCACCTCGCCAAAAGGATTTTGGGCAACAATTTCCAAGTCCACCACATGAAGAATTCCATACTCCACCTGAACATATCTTTCCGGTTTTCCATCCGGAAAATTTTCCGGTGAAAAATCTACCGGAAAATGAACCGGTGCACAATCCACCGGTTGCCGGCCAATACGAAAATCCGTTTGGTTTAACAGAGGAACAACTCAGACAAATGGACCAAGATATGCAAGTCTTACTGGAAATGGAACAACTTGATAGAGAAGAGGAAGCTGCTCGTTTGGAGCGGCAAGCCATGGAGGATGAAGAACGTAGGAAGAACTTGGAAATGGGTTGGTTCCCACCTGATTCCTCTTCGACTGAAGATGGTTACCCAGACTCAGATGATACGTTCCATTAATTTGTAGTTTCATTTTAATTTCCGTATCGTAGTTTCGTTTGTAATTTCGTTTTAATTTCCGTATCGTAGTTTCGTTTTAATTTCCGTAACGTAGTTTAATGTAATTTATATTTAACGTTTAATGTATTTCGTCTTGATGTTTAATGTATTCAAGTTTTTATAAAACATTACAAGTTTTATATACATTTACATTTTAAAGTTCACATACATATATACATTACATATTCAACCTTTACACATGTAAGATCCTATAAAAATCCGTCATGATAATCTTTGTTAATTAATAATAACCTCGACTTACCGTTTAGCCAAACCCATTTTTATGGGGAAATTTAAACTTTTATTTACTTACTACATTATTCTACCACAACACAACATTTCAACAAGTAACAATTATCGACACTAGTCCTCGACGTACTTTATGAAACATATTTACTTTGTAACTACTACTAGTCACATACCGCAAATCTCACCGATTGCAGATTATAAATAAAACCACTAAGTTATAACAGGATTACAACCATGCATTAACCACATTTTAACTACTAATTACAATTATATTTAACTAACACTAAATATACTTACTTCTCTCATTAAAACCAACTACAAACCATACCGGACTTTAAATCCATTTGGACGAACACTACCCGAACCCACACGTCCTTAGCCCAAAGCCACATTGCAACCAGACCCTTAATATGTTTAAGCCCATTTCACAGCCGAAGTTTCAAGCCCATCTCCATTAAAATGTTAACCTTGTAATTTCATTGTAGAACTCGACAGATACAACCTCTCCAAAACCGCATTCGACCTCTCGAGTTCCAAATACCACATGTTATTATTTTTAATCATTCTCATTCATCACTCAATGGATTATCTGTATGCCAACTTTCAGAAACACAAGTCGAGTGTTAGTGTTGTTTTGAAGACTCATTTGATTCGCTTTATATCAACTACGTCCGCATAAATAAAAATCACTAGAGCTCGACTGCTTTAAAATCCAATTTTCCTACATTCCCTAATGCTCTTTCCAACAAATGAGAATGTTTAGAAAGTTGCTAAGACAGCAGTAATGGATTAAACTTGCTAGCTCCAAATTTTGAAGTACAATAATTCCCAAACCATGTACATGCACAATACCAAAACAAAAGATAGGAAATTACCCACGTTTCACATCCACCAATTGTCCTATTATGTCGGTAAAAACACATAGGTGTCTCATTCTCTACAGGAAAACAATGATTGAGTTGAGGGGTAATGTGGTCAAGACATATATGGCATTCCTCTATATAACTCGACCATTGTTGTCAACTCACATTGCTCACTCTTCATTCATTATCCTCTCACCGTATACTTCACAAGACCAACAATGTAAATTACAACTTATAGATTCAAAACTAAAAAGAACTAAAAACCTTAAACACATGCCTTAAGCACGCTAAGAGCCTACTGCCTATTTATTTCATACACCCTGTCGAACCACCCAACTTCCTACCTCACCCATTCACCTCTCCTACTTCATACCACTCACCTCACACCTTTCTCCTTCACGAAATATTGGTAGAAACACGATAAGGGAAAGAAACCCATCAAGCACAAGTGTACCCTAGCTAGCTAAGTGGACTGTCTCGCTCTTGCTTCCCAGTCGACTCCCACTGCTTCCCTCACCACCTTTTTCAAAGGAGTAGTAAGTTACTAAGCTCTTTTACTTTAAAAAAACTGCACGAATTCACTCACACATGCATGCTTCAAATTTTATTTGAACGTATATAGGTACAAAATAATTTCTACAACCATTCTGTGGTTACATCCAAAGTAACACGCCCCACTGTATCACAACTCACTTTCACCACTAGATAGAAAGCCATGCATGCATTATTTGATTCTCATTCGATAGCATATATTAACTCACATGCACCAATCCTAGTTAAAATTTAAAACATCCTTATATTCGAACACCACAGTGACATAAGTTTAACCATGCATATTATTAAATTCGCTTTGTGAAATATTAACTATCACCTCTCGTTGTTCTCATATTTTAAACTTGCATTGCGTAATATGTAAACCTCACGTATGGCTAAAACATGAGAAGAAGCTAAAATATGCCAAGAGTTCGATACTCAGAAAACCGTCTCAAAGTAACATTCAATAGGACTTCGTATCTCACGACTAGGACCTAATGACTACACGTCCCCTTCACACGACCTAATAAAACTCCCAACTAGCTACCCTTCTCGTTTTAACAACACGTAAAAATCACGGAGAAACGATCTTTCATTAAACGCTACAACGATTACCTTAGAAAGGAGACTTAGGGTATTTTCAAAAGTTCCCAGTTGCAACTGTGCGACTGGTACAACTCGAGTCTTATTTACTTACAATTGGAACAAACAATGACCACATATTTTTACACCATTCGATAAATTACCCAGCTAGTTACTTATTTGGTGCTTTGAGTTCGACCTTATAAGATCCTTTTGACCCTCAAAAATCCACTAGTTTAAAGCTACTCGCTAGTAAAATAACTATAACAAACTTCAGAAATTAAATGATTTTCGAAGTGGGCTAAGAGTTGAGCCCAACAAGGGTTCGCGTTAGAACAGCCCACTAGGTCTATATAATATATTTTTAGAATCATAAGAACAGCCCAAGTCTAAGCCCAAAACTATTTTCACGCCCTCGCCACTAAAGTTATTATTGGGCCTTGAGTTAAGTTCGTTAATTGGCCCATTGATATGAAAATAAGCTCTTTTTTAGAATAAGCAGTTGGAATAAGTTAAAATAAACTTAATAAAGTTATAGAAATTTTCAGAATATTTTTCCCGTTATTTTTATGCAAAAAGGACTAAAAATGTAACGCGATCTAACCGAAAGGACCAAAACTGCCAAACCGTAAAACCCATGGACTGAAGCTGTGAAAACATTTTATAAGGGACTTAAATTGATATACCATTGAACTCCGAGCCTTATATGGACATATGGACAAGATTTGGACTACTATGGACTTTGGACTTAACCAGGGACTAACGACGTAACGCAACCACAGTTAGACTAAGAAGGATGAAATCTGAAAAGAACAAGGATCTATTTAATTTCACTTGCCATTCTTAGTTTATTTTCCATTTTGCACCCTTCACTTCCTAAGCATTTTCATTTTAAGTTATGCATTATTATAGTTTCGTTATTAGAAATATTAGTGACATCACTTTGCATATCATCTTCGCATGTTTTGATAAAGTAATATTTTGGGTCGACTGAGATAAGAATCAGGATGATATTATAAATATATCATATTTTTAACTTGAGGCATTTTAAGCATATCACACACTCACATCACCGATCAAATCGTTATACGATTTATCCTTTCCACATTCGTTATTAGTCGTAAGTTAGACTCTTAGACTTCGCTTATATTCAGGTCTAGTATTGAAGAAGTTTTCGTGATCGTTTACTGGGTCTTATAATCTCGCCTTGTCAAATACGCTCCAGGTGAGTCGTGGCCCCTACTTTTCACACTTGTTTTTAATAATTCTTTTGGGGGAGATACATGCTTAAACAGTTTCATATTACTTGAAAACTCTCATGACTTGCTCAAAACTATCAACTATGCTTTATATGTTTGAATCATACTTGAAAGGAATACATGTACGTTATATGTGCGAATTGTTTAATTAGCTTAAACACTGAACTTGAAACATAACATCTTCGAACTACTTGACGTAACATGATGCTGAAACTCCTTGTATGTATTCATATAACAAATGAATAAACTGTTACTTTACTATGATAATTCTACATTTCACTGGAAATAATTGCCAAGATCAGAATACGTATATTTTATGAACCCCGAGACCTATATTGCCTAAGCACACTTTATTGCCATAAAGTCCCTCGATCATGAGCCATTAATCACTGCGGTGAGCGCGAATATAGTGAACAGCTTCGAAACCTGTTAGAGGCTGACGACCTACCCCACTAATACTTTGACGGAATGCCTCATGGTTAGTCGTATTAGTCGTGGTGCACTATATTTGAGAAAAATAGGAATTGGCAAGTCACCTATTCACTTGAGGGCCATAAATCACCCATCAGGTAACCCTGGTGGGACACCCAATTGTTAACGTTTTGCGTGTCATGAGGCTTAGGGCAATATAACTTTATGAATATATGAATGTTTCATATATATCCTAGGATACAGCTGTATTTAGAAGACCACCACTTTACACTGATAAACTTCAGATTCTAGATTATCATACCCACTATATGATATGATTGTAGATCTTGTACTTGAACTTAAACTGTTATCATATGTGATGTAAATGAGAATTCTGCACAAGGCAACTCAAAATGCTTGGTATATCATTATAGTTAAAAGATGATACAACAGTTTACATTGAGCATATAACAACGTAGCTCATCTGCATTCATAACTTGAACTTATGATTTGAAGATCATACATGACTTACTTGTGGATTTTTATACAACACAACTTATTAATTATTTCATGAAGGATTACTATTTATTTCGACAAACACTATACACCTTTCGAAGAAAGTTATTTTCTATAAACTCCACGAACTCACCAACCATTGTGTTGACATTTTAAGCATGTTTATCTCAGGTAATTAACGGAGCAGGACAAGACACGGAGCGGGCATCTTTTACTCTGATAACTTAGATGGTGTAAAATCGAATATGTCATTCCTTTCAAAATTATCACATCTTTTTATGGGATTTTCAAACCAAATATTTCACTTTGTATCAAGGATATTATTTTGAATGACATATAACTTTCAAAACGCCCCTTCCGGGCCGTTTTCTGGAATTTTAACTTCGATCCTCACCGTAACACCCTAATTACTTTTCCGCTGCCACAAACCAAATTAGGGGGTGTTACAACACACAACAAAAATAAAAAAATAAAAAAATAAAAAAATAAATAAAAGGCAAGAAAACGAAGAAAAAAAACGTTTAAAGTACACAAGGTTTGCTCGTCGTCTGCACGAGCAACCATTGCAACGAAGGCCATGGCAAAGCAGGGGGTGCAGTGGCGAGCTGCCACGTAGGCCACGGCGAGCTGCACCCTTTAGTGATTTTATTGTGAACAGGATTGATGCATGATGTCATAGAGGATAAAATCCTTGGAGTTAGTTTGTGGATAAAAATTGGTGTTTAGTGTCGAAACATAAAAACAAGTTACTTTGGTTTCTAAGAGCACTCCTTATGGGGTTGTTATGGAGCTTGACGATGAGAAATTTATCATCGATAATGGTTTACCTCCTCATAATGTATTGATAAGTGTCAATGTTTAGGCATAGGCTTTGACATGCCAATCTTACCCCTTCTTTAATTATTCTTAAGAGTGTGTGTATGAGAAAAAGATGCTGGGATGTCTCAAGGGTAAAGTGGTAAAGAAACCGCTTTATGCCTCCGATTTTGGAAGGTTTATGATTTTTTTATCTTTTATATATATTTAGGCCTCTGGGTTATAAAGTTTGCGATTTTCGAAACACATACATGTATAATTGTTAAGATCCGTGGCTTTGTAGGCCTCATTTTTTTTCAAGCCCTCTATGGTATGAGATAAACGCTCAATGTTTGTTTGAAGATTAATCAGACACGTTTTCTCATAACTCGAAAGTATTTAACCAAGGCAAAAGTTCTTTATAGATCCAACTTTTACCATAGAACCCATCAAGCAATCTTAGCCACTCATTTTTCTTATCAAATTAAAAAAATTAATTTCCACCCTTTTTTTTTAAACTTAAATATCTCGCAAACCGTAAATCGTCAAGCTACAAAAAAAATACCATCGCGACGAGAATTAAATTATCTTTCTATAGACATGCATTGTTATATATTTTCGACGAACTTTTTTTTCGATGAACTTTTTTTTTTTCCAAAATTTCCGTCCAGAAAAATCATATATGATTCGTAAGAATCATATATGATTCGATTTTAACAAATCATATATGATTCCGTACGAATCATATATGATTCTTACGAATCATATATGATTCGTGTAAGAATCATATATGATTCGTAAAAATCGAATCATATATGATTCTTTCTGGGCGGAAATTAAAAAAAAAAAAAAAGTTCGTCGAAAAAAAAAAGTCGTCGAAAGTATATAACAATGCATATCTATAGAAAGATCATTTAATTCTCGTCGCGATGGTATTTTTTTTTTTTTTTTGTAGCTTGAAGATTTACCGTTTGCAAGATATGTTGTTTTAAAAAAAAAGATGGAAAATAAAAATGAGTGGCTATGATTGGTCCATTGGTTCTATGGCAAATATGAGATCTATATTGATCTCATCTCATTTAACCAATAGAACGAGTATGGACATATCTTTACTTTTCTATTTAACATGAAAAAGTTAAACCACTTGGACAGGGGCGGTTCTTAGTAGGGGGGGGGGGGCACCCGTTTTTTCGCTCAATAGTGCTAACTTATTCATATTTCGTCCGAAAAGATTTATATTTATTAAGTCGGCCCCTCCGATTATTTTTCTTAATTTTTTTTTTTATATTTTAATAAGTTTAAGAGTCGAATAAAATTTACCTTTTTAATTCTTATAGCCCATAATCCACTTAGCCCACTTAATTTATTTATCCCATTTACTCTCTTGGGCCCTTTTCCTTTTGTTTCCACATTCCAGCGAGCAAAAAAGAACAGAAAAAAAAAAAGAAAAAAAAAGAAGAAAAGACAACGCTCTATCTATACTCCATACCACCACCACCACGATCTACAATACCACTCCATCAAGACCACCAGTCACGACCGCCGTCTTGCTTCCACCACCAGACACCACAGATTCCGGCTTCTGCCACCACTATCCACCAGGTTTGTTTAATTTTGTTTTTGCAATTAATTTTGTTTTTGCCCTAATTTAATTTATTGCTATGTTAGTAATTTGTTATTCCCTTTTCATTCGTTTCAAGTTTCAAATTGCTAAGTTAATTGTGTTTTGCCCTAATTTAGATTATTGCTAAGTTAATTATTTTTGCCCTAATTTAGTTTATTGCTAAGCTAATTGTTTTTGCCATAATTTAGTTTTTTGCTATGTAAATTATTTCAAATTAATATTGATTCCCTGTTCTTTTTTTTTTTTTTTTTTTCTTTTTTTTTTTTTTTTTTTTTTTTTTACATTTACAAATTACAAGTGTAAACTCCTAATTGCTATATCGATTATGTTTTTTAGGATATCATGGGAAAGCCGAAAACTATTGATTCTTTTTTCAAAAGAAAAGATGATGAACAAGAGAGTAAACGTTACAAAGCTTCACTAAGTGAGCCACAACCAATTACTAATGAAGCGCCACAACCAGTTACTAATGAAGCGCCACAATCAATTACCAACGAACCAGATCTTAATAATCTAGAAAGAGATCCGGAAAAGCGAAAACAAATATGGGAGTATCCGGTTAATTCAAGGGAACAAGTAAGACGAGCTTATCTTTCTTTAGGTCCTTACCAAATACATCTTACGGAGTATGTTAATAAAGGTTCAAATAATCATACTCGTAGGTTCCAGTATTCGTATTTTAGGATGTTCCCAAATTGGTTAGAGTATTCTCCAACCACACATGCTTCTTAGGGTGATGGCAACGGGTAGCGGCTTCCCAGCGGCAAGGGGGAGGCCGCCGTTGAACACCGCCGCCAACCCCCAAGCCGCTAGAATCCTCCCATTCCAAATCTTGCACAAGACGCAGAAGCTAGGCGGAAAAGGACAAACAATTTTGTGGAACGTTGGAGTCAAACTAGCCGTTTGGCTGTTTGATTATTATTATTATTATTTATTTTAAACTTTATTACACTATATATATAACACTTCTTCATATTTTTACACACATATACATATATTTACACACATATAACACTCAATATATTCACTCACAATGGCACCAAAAAAACAATTTGTTCCTCCCCGTAAGAACACGAAAAAGGCTACGTCGCAAGGTTCGGGTCAACAAAACCAACCACAACTTCCGGATTTTTTAAACGATCCGAACATGTTGGCGTATGCTAATCTTTTGGCTTCCCATATTGCCAACAACCAACAAATTCCGACTCAAGAAAGCATTCCGGTTGATGTACAAGGTTCGTCAACCGAACAAGAAGTTGACGAAATGGAGGAAGATGATCCGAAGGGAAAAAACAAGGTCGATTGGGATGAAGACGACGAAGTGCGATTGTGTTAAGCGTGGTGTTATCACACGGAGACTAAGAAGGGGGTGGCGTGTAAACGCGAAAATTTTTGGAAGAAAGTTTTGGACCATTATGTCGCAAACGGAGGCGACGCCACACGCATTTATCATAGTCTAAACTCAAAGTGGCGAAAGATGATGGAACAAATGTCGATTTACAACGGTCTCTTTATCCAATCGGTATATTTTTTATAATTATTTTTATAATTATTTTTACGTTATAATTTTTAATAATTATTTTTAATATTGTTGTTTATTATATATTTATTTCAGTCGCGTTTGAAGGAAAGTGGGCTTAACGAGTACAATGTAGCTAAGCGGGCTAATGCCGATTATCAAAAACTCAAGAAGAAAAGTTTTCCTCACGCGAAGGCGTAGGAGGTGGTAAAAGATTATGATAAGTGGCAACAAGTTGCGCTACTTGTTGAGAATACGTCAAAGAGGAAGACTCCAACCCAAACGGGGAGCAATGACGAGGGGATAAACTTCAATGACGAGGACGAGTCGTTCGATGTACCAAACTTGAACGAAGATAATACTCCAACCCAATCGCGGCGAAGCAAGAAAAGCCGCACCGAATCGGGAAGTGTCGGGGATCTTGAGAAAACATTCGCCGAATACACTATTTCGAAGCAGGCGTTAATTGAAAAACAAAGAGAACAAGCCAAATGAAAGAAGGAAAAAGACGAGCTTCAAATGAACGATTTAAGGAAGAAAACCAAGGCGCGTGACTGAAAGATTTACACCGAACCACATGAGCATATCACAAACACTCGGTTGTTGAAGGTGGTGATGCAACAAAAATCCGAAATCGCGGACACGTACGGGTGGGATAAATATTGGGAGGAGGAGTAGTAGCTTGGTTTTATTTCTTGTATTGTCATTTTAATTATTTTCCGTATTTTCATTTGTAGTTTTGTTTTAATTTTCGTATCGTTGTTTAATGTAATTTGTATTTGACGTTTAATGTATTTTTATTATTTATAACATTAATTGTTTGTTTTTATATTTTATATATACATATAATTTTTATTATTTATAACATTATATATATAATAAATAAATAAACTGATGCATGATTCCGAATCCTCTAGAATCCTCCCACTGCCAACAGTTTTGGCTTCAGAATCCTCCTTTTTTGTCTGCCACATGGCAATCTGTGATTGGTCGGTGGGAATCCTCCCATGCTTCCAAGTATTCCATTGCCATCACCGTTATTGTTTTATGTGTTATCTATTTAGTCATAAACCAAGTGTGAGTCATTGTTATGATGCATTTATTGTTAAAGGATTTGATAAGTGGAAAAAAGTCAATGGGAAAGATTGTAGATTTTTGCAACACATTCGAACTTCTCAACGTAGAAATGCTGTGCAATTTAGTGAAAACTTGTTGAACCAAGAAGCACACATTGAAAATCTCATATTGAGACAAGATGAAGAGCAAAGAATAAAGAACCGTTTAGGTTAATCTTGACACTTCCCGTTTCTACTGCAACAACAGAGAGAGGATTTTTAGCCATGATGTTGATGCAAATAATGTTCTAAAAACGTTATTCAAATCTTTCGATATCTTCACGTTTTGAGGATGACAAAATGTGAAAACACGTTACGTTAAAATTAACGTAAACAAGTTTTTAATCGAAAGTTCCCGTTTCTACGCAAATCACTCTAGGTATGTACAAACAAATTTACAACTTGACAAATTATCAAAGAAGTGAATTTGTGTTTTAGACATCACATTTTTATGTGACAAAACATTTCTTTCAAAAATATACTTTACAAATTATTTTTGAATAATTAAGAAATGTTTTATTGGAAAAATAAGTTCAAAAATTATAACAGCTATTTCCCCCCCCAAAATCAGCTCCAAACTTCCCCAAATAAGTTTTCACCAGAAAAGACAAAAGAGGAGCTTTTTTGTCTGGCACAGTACCACTAAATTTAGTGGTGCCGTGTGTGGTTTAGTGGTACCGTGTCCCTGTAACGGCCAGATTTTTTCTGCCTATAAATACCAGCCCACTTCACAGATTTTGGGCATCCTTTTTCACACAGAACTTTCTGAGTTCAATACCCTTATCACATTTTCTCTTCTTGATCATTTAGTTTAGTTTTTCTTTTGTTTAAGAGTGATCCAATCATCCATTCAAGTGATCCTCTTCATTCCTCTTCAAGTGCAAGAGAAGAACACAAGATATCCAAGAGGATACAAAGTGTTATAGGTGTAGGTAGAGCACTTGTAACACTTGTTACACACTTGATTGTATCATAGTATACATCAAGATCATTTTTCTTTTGAGAGTTTGTGAGAAAAGATCATTGTGATCTTATAGAGATATTGAATATCTCTTGTAGCCATTGGGCTTGTGTGTTGATCAAGATTGATCAAGGCCGGGTTGATAGGATAGATTGAGTGAAGTGAGGGTTGATCATTGTGATCGTGTCGAGATCTTGGAGATCTCTTGAAGCCATTAGGCTTGTGTGATTGATCAAGTGAATCATATGTAGATCGGGTAGATCGAGTCTTGTGTGAAGTAGAAAGGATCAACTAGATCGTGGTAGATTGGTGCTAGCTAAGATTAACACTCGACATTTAGCTTAGTGTCAAAAATTGGATAAGCGACGTGTACGGTTTTCTCCGCCTGAAGGGAGGTTGTTGACATAGTGCTTGAAACTCTCGAGTGTGGTACTCGGGGAGTGGAGTAGGTCGAAGAAGTGCTTCGTAGCCGAACCACTATAAATCCCTTTATCTCGGTTTGATCTTTCCATCTCTTTACTTTACTTTCATTACTTTTATTAGCTAGTATAGTTTAGAGTTCATATTGGTGTTGATTACTTTCACATAAGAATTGAATCAAAGGTTTCCAATAGTAAAGCTTTTAAGAAGATTTAAAAACCGGTAAAACTATTCAACCCCCTCCCCCCTTCTAGTTTTTCACACATGAAAATATTCAAGACCCGCCTTCGCAATAAGATGTCAGATTCATATCTCGCGGATAGCTTGGTGATTTACATAGAAAGAGAAATTGCTGAAAAGATTGATTCCATGTCGATAATCGATGCTTTCAAAGATCTTAAAGATCATAAGGCTGATCTGTAACTCTGCTATCCGGTAGTCCGGTACACACATTTTCTCTCAGTATTTTCATATCTATTTTAGTTTTTGCTTGTTAGAAACTATTTACTTTTTATGTGTAAGAACGATAATTTGAATAATTGAAGAAAACTTAGATTTTTAGTCTTATTTTTGTTTGACCCGACCCAAATTAGAAGACCCTAATATAATAACCGAAATATAACGATAGGACAAAAAAAATTTCGGCCCCCTCCACTAAAAACTTCAAGATCCGCCACTGCACTTGGAGGATTCTAAAAAAAATATGGGTAGTTGTTTTAGCATTGAAAAATTCATTGACTCATGAAAAGTGTTCAGATATTGACGGTATGGATATTTTTATATCAATGATACAGATATATTCATAGAATTATATAGTTAAGCAAAATTATACACGTTTGAAATGATTGTAACACCCCAATTTCGTGATACGCAGCGGAATTCAAACCGGGTGTTACTCGACGGCACAACAGTTATAACAATAGAAAACGAACTATAATGGAGTCATTTTTAAAACATTTATCATTCGAATTATATAAATATTATAGTTTACAAAAATGAGGTCCCAGTAGTTTCACGGTTTACATAAATAAGTTTTCGAATGATAATAAAATTTATAGCCTTCTTGAATATCCGTGCTCCTCCGTGCCAGCCTCGATCATTATGAACCTGAGATACATGCTTAAAAGTGTCAACACAAAGGTTGGTGAGTTCATAGAGTTAATTTAAATAACAACGGTACACAAGATTTCATATTTTAAACGACTATTGTACAACATACAAAGTCAAAATCAATTTATTATTACACTAAGCTCATGACACCAACGCCTTAACACAACATCAATTATAGTGCATCTGGTTACCTAACCGGCTAACACAAATGGAATATAATTGATAACAATTTTCCCTACAGGTATCTTGCCAAATACCTCACATCTTCAAATATAGTGCGTCTAGTTACCTACCCGGCTAACACAAATGGGATTCGTCAATCCCATAGACCTATTCACAATATTCGCACCTACACTTAAGTAATTAATGGTTCATGATAAACAGGGACTTAATTGGCAATAAAGGTACTTAGTCAATAATAAACACATGCAATTCTGCATACAATTTTGTAACACTTGTGTCCGCAAAAACATAGGATGTATCTCCCCCAAGGGTTTAAAAAACAGTAAAGAAAATGGGGCTACAAACTCACCGTGAGTGGATGATATTAAATATATATCGAAATCGATGGATAAGTCGAAAAACTTCTACGTGCAACCTAAAATATGATGTTGCGTCTTAGATTTGGAATAATAATGCGAAAACATAAACGAGTCTATATATGTCATTACATTGATCATGATGTACTACTTGATAGTTTATGTATGTTTGTTTATGAAAACAGATTAGTTTGTGAAAATGTGTTTAGTTTATATATATATCTTATTACCGTTCGGGCGATCACAATCCATAGGTCATGTAGTAAATGTTCAAGAAGCTAGGACACTTTAATTCGTAAATCCAGCAACTCGTCGATATGTTTACCCAAATGAAACCCCTCACATGAAGCTCCCTAGTTTTGTAGTGCTCGATGTGTAAAATATAAGTTTTGCTTGTTTGAACCCGTACTTGAGCTTTTGCCGTAAAGTAAAATGAAAGTTTATGAAGTCCATAGGTTGTTTGGTTATGATTAGGAAATCATATGGTTATTACAAGTTATGAGTATAGTTTGATGAGCTATTGAAGTCGAGAAAAGGTCCTTTTGTGAATTTGTTTGGTATATGTTTTGGTTTGCCAAGGCTAAGGCTTTGGCTAATGGTCTCGGCTTTAGGAAGCCTTGAGGCCTTAGCCTTGGCCTTGCCATGGCTTTGGTCTCGGCTGCCAAGGCCTTGAGACTTCAGCCTTGGCCTTAGCCGCGGCTGTGGTCTCGGCCTAAGGCCTTTAGGCCCTTTGGTTTGCCTTAGCCGTGCGGCTAAATATATAGTTATGTGGTTATATAAAATCTGTTAATATTTGGACAAAAATAGGCTTCGTTTTGTGGTTTCCAGATCGGTGCTGTCGTTCCGGACAACTTTCGTGTTTTAACTTTTTGATGAATCGGACCAGAAGTGCCTCGAAAATAGTGTTTTTAATTCTGTTACAGAAAGGTTTGCAGTTTTTCAGTTTCGGGTTTTTGGTAACTTTATTTGGCCGTATCTTTTGACTCGTGTGTCCGTTTCGGGTGATTCAAGTTGCTATGGGTTCATTTTAACCTTGTCTATAACAATATAAAAATTACCAAGTCTATATGTGGTCGGTTTTGCGACAAAATTGTACATAAGTTCCTTAGTTTACACTAGTTAACATAATATAGCATAAAATGATTTATAAGTTTTAACTTGGTTTTAGAAACTTGTACATCATGATCCAATATAGAGAGTATATATAGTATAGCATGAACATGAAAATAAGTAAATGATGATGTTAAAGAAGCATAAACTAGGGCTTACAAAGGCTGGTTTTTGGAAAGAAACTAGAACAAGGAACAAACTTCACCCTAGAACTCTTCTTCTTCTCTTGTGAGTTTGTGCTAGTGTTTAGTTACTTAATTGTCTTTAAACTTAAGAATACCACTAAAGAGAGCAAGTAGTTGTTGTAGCTTTGGAAGAACCTCAATACTTGAATATTTCTTGAAGTAAGAAAGCAAAAGAGAGTGTGTTTGTGTTTGTGTGTGTGGCGTCAAAATGGAGGGGGGAAAGGGGTTTTTATAACCTCTTGAGGAGGTGCAAGAGTATGTGACTCACAAGACTTGCTAGCTAAGGTTTGCAAGGTGTGATGATCTTAGGTTAGTTTGAATGAGATCAAGCCATTTGGTCTTAAAGTAGCCAAATTGGTTACTTCCTCTTGTGTGAAGAAGCCATTTGGCCTTGAGTAGTCAATTTGATTACTTCCTCTTGTGTAAGAGATAAGATTAGTGACTAAATGTGTTAGGATTAGGAAATGTGTGTAGTGGTGTATCACCAAGACATTATGACTTGGTGCTTTTTCATTTTATACTCCCCACATAGGATGAGGAGGGGAAAAATGAGGTGGAAACTAAGAAAACTAAATGTCTCCTTGTCTAGTGTTTAGTGTAGTTTTGATCTCGGGAATTATTTGTCGTTAAGTAAATAAATTATGAAACTTAAAACCAGACGAGGTAAAAATATAAGACGCATGAAAATGTCATAACTTAATTAATACACTAAATCTTAGTATATTAATTAGGTGATAAATTTCACCAAACGAGTGGTCGTTGTAGCAATCGTAGAAATATAATTCCTACAATGTTTCCATAAAAAAAATGTAACTTGAAAAATATTTACGAAATGAATTATTTAAATAACGTAATTACTTGAATTGTGATGTCAAAATTTGAGAAAAGTTACAACATGCCAATTAATATACTTAGGGGTTGTTTGATAAAACAGTATGATTAAGTGCTGAGTGAATCAAAGTTGCTGAATGATTTAAAGATCCTGAATGAACTTGGTTCTGAATGATAATGAACGTTTGAGAATTGATCTGAATCAACGCTGTGCAGGATTTAAATTACCATTTTATCCTTTGTACGCAGTTATATTAAAATAAATTTTAACACATTAATAATTGTTCCACATTAATAAAATAAACTTATTATACGAAATAACATGTGTTTCATAAAATAACAAAAATGTGACCTTTCATCAATTTCAAAATAACAATTTTATATTATGCTCCTATAATTAAAATTTTACATAGTACTCGTAATATATATTGATATGCAAAGTACAAGTTTTCTTTTATGAGTAAAGTTAAAATGAAAAAAGGTGTTATTGACTAAAAAGAAGAAAAGGATAAAGTAGGAATAGGTGGGGCTCTATATGATTTTGCATTCTTGTGGCTAGGGGTGTTATCGGGTCGGGTTATCGGGTTTGTCGAGTCGGGTTGAGTCGGGTTTTGAGTTTTTAAAAAGTCACCCGCAACCCGACCCGATAAGTAATCGGGTTATCGGGTTCGGGTTGGATTCGGGTCGGGTTATATCGGGTCGGGTGATTCGGTTTATCGGGTGACCCGATTAAGTAAGAGTAGTAAATGTCATAAACATATCTTTTAAAGTAGTATCCATATATGAATTGATCTAAAGAAACTTAATATGGCCCATCCCACCTAGAAGAACTAGCTTATAGTCTTTTATTTTAATTGTGATATAACTATTCGAGAAATGGACGAACGGTGGCAAGAAATTTAACATCAAATAAAGGTTGGTTGATTCTTTGATAATACCTAAAACCTGAATTCTCAACAAAGCTAAATGGGAGCTCATCGACAACTATCATGTGTGCTAAAGCTTCCTTACTTTTTTTTTTTTTTTTTTTTTTTTTTTTATTTTTTTTACTTTTTTTTAATCAAACTTCCATGCCATCATCTTTTTTGCATCACCACCCTCAAAAGTTATATTAGTTTGAGAAGTACTTATTTTTTATAAGTAGGGTTTGCATGTCGTTAGATGATTTTTCATATTTGTATTACTATGCTTTCTAGAGTGGCATAAGTAAGTTTTGCCGCAATGTTTACATTTAGCTTTTTTGTCGTCAAGTTTCTCACCTTTTTTAAGCTTTAGTTCTTCAAATTCGTTCCATACAGGTGATGTTTTTTTGCGGCCCTTTGGTTGTTCTACCTCCTCCTCCATGTCACTGCTCTCAACCTCAACAGGTACTTGATTAACTGAGTTTGATTCCAACGTCATCTAACAACAATTAAAAAAAAAAAAAAGAAAGAAAAAAAAAACGAAACACCAACCAGACAAAAACTAACAAGAAAACTAATAACTTAAATATATAGCATTTCGAATATCATCTAAATTATTAAATTCTTTACTTTTATCAACTTCCTTTATTAATCGATTAATTCATTTGTTAATCAGCTGCGGCTAGGAATTTAAGTGTAGACCCACGATTAATTCAAACGATTTATGAGGAGGAAACTAATAATCAAACAATAAACCTTATTATTGAACAATTACCTTTTCTTTGAATGATGATGATCTTGTGAGTTGTGAATGTGAGGGGAAAGTATGGAAAACTAAGAGATGATAATGGTTGACTGATTTTTGAGGGTTGAGTAGAAGAATGGATTTGTCAGGGGAGGGAAGGGATTTGTCAGGAGTGAAGGTACTAATGGGTGGTTGCATACTTGCATAGGAAATTGATACTAGATATCAGACATTGAACCTAAAAAGTAATAATTAAAAAAGGAATAAGTGATTGTCGGGTCTTATCGGGTTGACCCGATAACCCGATAGCATTATTTATTTAACCCTAACCCGACCCGATAACACTATCGGTTCGGGTCAAAACAACCCGACTAGCTTTTTTGACCCGATTAGACCCGACCCGATTAGCCTTATCGGGTTCAGGTCGGGTCAACTCGACTCTACTGACACCCCTACTTGTGGCTATGCATGATTTAGAGGCTTACAAAATCGTACAGTGTTATATATTATTTTATCAAACAACATTTGCTTTGACCGATTTATATGATCTCCACTTAATTGCCCAATTCAAAGGCTATCTAATAGGCCCTTAATGTACTAAAAAAATCTTACTACGTAGTTCTTTTTCTAATCTTGCATATTAATATGTTAACCATCCATGTGACAGTTTCTTTGGTGAAATGAAGTTTTTTAAAACAAAAATTATTTAAAATTGACAGTGTCCCAAGGTGGATTGAACTCTATCCATTGGGAAAGAGTTATCACACCAAACCGATTTAATTAAAACGTAATTAAAGATTCTGCAGAAAAAAAGTGAATAACAAATCTTATATAAAAAAAAGTAGTAAAAAGAACTTTTAAGCGAAAAATACCTCACCTCCGATTTTCGCTTTAGGCCTCCGAGAGGCTTGAGACACCATGCAAAGATGTATGTGTAAAATTGCTAATGACGATGATGAAATCATAACGATGTAAATGGTTGGACAACGGCTGATTAGAAAGTTGCCGGAGCATCAATTTAGACTCGATGTGGCTTTGACATGACCTTGATTTATCAGAAATAGTGAGTAGCGATTGCAAAGGCCATCTTTAATCATGTATTTTAAATTTGATTCAACAACATTCATTCTTCAAAATTATTCATCTCCAACTATTTACTTCAAATATGAAGTATCTAGTGTAGTATATAAAAAAACTAATTGAATAATAACATAAAACATCTGGAGTATGAATAGTGATCTTTCAAATATGAAAGATATATTGATCGGTGCTTCAAAAAGATCTTCAAATATGGAGAATGGTTGGAGATGGTTTTTTATGTCTTCATTCTTTAAATATTGAGAAAATAAGTGTTTAGACTAACGGCATTTATGCAATATTGTTATAGTGGAGTATTAAATTACAAAAAGATATTAAATGAGATGGCCAGTGACAAATGTCAAATATCTTGATGAAGATCGACACTTGCTATTGAGATTAAATTAACTAATGATGACATCGACACTTTTTTATTTCATAATATATATAACAGATAACTATTGTTTAAAGGTGTTCTGTGTTCATAGATCATAACTCATATGCACGTTTAATTATCCAGATTAGAATACATTTAACATGGTGATCACAAAGTTCACAAATTAATTTGTTATGTATAGTTATTTATATATAGTAGTAATAATAGCGATATACTTCAATTTACTTATGTTGAGACTTGAGATAATATCATTGTTCAGGAGTGGAAATGGTGACGCGTGAGCTCGATCGGTGCACATGAAAAAGAAATATACATGAACATAAATTTTACATAAAATTTAGAGGTAAATCATAAGTAGATACCAAATGTCAGACTAAATATCATGAGTTTGATGCGGCGCTTAATGGAATGGAATATTGTAGGTAATTTTAATTTTTATATCAAATCTATTTTTTATCGGATTACACTCGTGATAAAGTGGGCCACGTCTATAAAATATATTAATCCAAAAAGTTATGCATAAATAGAAACATGTATCGCTCATGCATAATTGCTTGTACCAAAACACCATTACGAATGGAATTGTTTAGGATCAAATCATTAGCCATTTTTCTTGTAACAATATCATGTTTAACATATAACTCGCTAGGAGTTGTTCCTCACCACCAAGACGTGGACTCAGAATTCCTTACTACTCACAACGAAGCTCGAGCCCAGGTTGGGGTGCAACCTCTCAAATGGAACACGACATTGGCAGGCTATGCTCGTGGATATGCGTACAATATGCTCGGTGATTGTGACATGCGTCACTCGGATGGTCCTTTTGGAGAAAACCTAGCAGAAGGTTATGGTGATCAATTTACTGCAATTGACGCGGTTAACATGTGGGTTGGAGAGAAACAATACTATGATTATTACTCAAATTCGTGCGTTGGAGATGAGTGTCATCACTATACACAAGTAGTTTGGCGTGATACGGTTTATCTTGGATGTGCTAAACTTAAATGTCTTAACGGTTGGTGGTTTGTTATATGTAGTTATGACCCGCCAGGAAATTATGGAGGTCAGCCCGCATATTAAACGAATATGATGCAAAGATGCTTCAACTGTATAGATCAGTGTTCTGATTTGGAGCATTGATCTATAACTAATATGCTTGCATCATTTTTTTTAACGTGTGAAGATGGTGAAATAATTATTTTGTTCCTTGATCTTTTTGCACTACTTAATATGATTTTGTAATGTCCTTTTGTATTGCACGATTTATTTACCTTGAATTGAAATCATTTATTTTGTTTTCTTATTTAGGCATTGAATAAAATCCGTAAGTTAAAGTCTTAAAGATATGTTGATGTTTTAACATTTTCTAGCCGGTAAAGCACAAGACCGGCCCTAACATGGGTGAAAATAGCCCATAATAAAAAAGAATAGGCCTGGTCCAATGCAAACTAGAATGCCTAGTCCGTGATGGAAACAGGGTGGGTCTCCGGGACACCAATGAATTTTTGCAGCGCAGTGTTAATTTTTGTAAAGAATTCTCAAATCTTCGAAAATGCGCATGGTCCCCCAAAAATGTGTTTATAGTCTTATTTAATTTTTCATATATGTACCTGGTCACTTTTCTCTATGGTTCCATCCATGGCCTGGTTTTAGGAAAGCTCATCACTATACATTTTTTTATACGGAGTACCAAACTACATTAAATAGTATGTTTGTTTTTGTTTTTTTTTTAACAAGATTAGATAGTTCGAGATACGTGTATTATACTAATTGAAGCACTTAAAATAGCTATCATCAACCAACTTAATCCAAAATTTAACTCCATTGAAGCTATTGAAGATTTGAACACGTCCAAATTTTATGTCTTTATAATAACTACTATCTATAGCTTTCTCCAAAAAATCTGTTACAATCCTATCCACATTATTCGATTTCTAATAAGGACAGATTGGCAAAATGCACCGAACTGCTCACCACCTACCATCTTCATAAACTATGAGCTAAAATACATTCCACCAACCATCTTTATAAACTACAGTAGTCATGTCATCAACCAACTCATCTATCCACAAAAATGAACCAGTATGCATCACTGGAGCCAATGGCTTCATAGGCTCATGGCTAGTCCAGACTCTCCTAGACCACGGCTACACAACGATCCACGCCACAATCTATCCAGGCTCGTCCACTAGCCACCTTTACGCTCTCCCTGGCGCCTCACGAGCCACTTTAGTATTCCATGAGGCCGATTTACTTGATGCACAAGCTATCTCAAAGGCTATAGAAGGATGTTCGGGCGTGTTTCATGTTGCGTCCCCGTGTAGTCTAGAGGATCCATTGGATCCTCAGAAAGAGTTGCTTGATCCTGCTGTCAAGGGTACGTTGAATGTCTTGGAAGCGGCTAAGAGGTTTGGCGTGAGGCGTGTTATCCTGACTTCTTCTATATCGGCTATGGTTCCAAACCCGAGCTGGGATGATGGCAAGGTGTTGGATGAGTCTTCTTGGACTGATATTGATTACTGCAAGTCTCGCCAGGTTAATTTTCTAGCCTCATTTACCATAAGTACGGTATTTATGTGAATGTAAAATGTTTTTCAACCAAGTGTTGTGGCCCGTGGGTTCCTGTCCCACAAGTATGCAGTTTATTTGTCATATAGTTACTGTAATAGTTTGCCTTTCAGAAAAAACCAAATTCCTAAGTAGTTCTTTACCTAGTGACAAATACTTACACACTCACCAAAACAAAAACAAGAATGTCATTTATAAACACCCTTTTCTACACGCTTATAAAAAGCGTACGTGTAAATGTTTTTCAATTTTTTCGCATTGATAAGTTTGTAAAAATTTGTTACATATGAAAGTGGGGTTTTGGCTATTAAATACATACTTTCTCAAATGTACCAATATGGTACTTGTACTAATTTTCATTCCATTATAGTACGTGTACTTATAATTTCGTGCTAATATGGTATGTGAGTAACTTTTGACCGGCAAAACATGTTAAAAAGTAATTTTTTAAGCAAAAATGATCCCTTGTGATTTGTTTCTTTTGCAAAATAGGTCTCTTGCAATTTTTTCAAAATAAGTCTTTATGCGTTGTTAGGGTGCGTTTAGTTGGTGAAATTTTTTCCTTTTTAAAAAAATGAAGATATTTTTCCTTTGTATGTTTTCATACGTTTTTATCCGTTTTTGTACATTTTTATACGTTTTCATCCGTTTTCACCCGTTTTTATTCGTTTTCATCCGTTTTTATCCGTTTTTATACGTTTTCATACGTTTTCATCCGTTTTCACCCGTTTTTATTCGTTTTTCTTCTATTTTTATACGTTTTCATTTGTTTTCATCCGTTTTTATATGTTTTTATTCGTTTTCACCAACTAAACGCACCCTAAAAATGCACAAAGTCTTATTTTGAAAGAATCGCAAGGGACTTATTTTGAAAAAAACGTTTAAAAACGGATGAAAACAAATAATAACGGATAAAAACGAATAAAAGTAGCATAAAACGGATGAAAACGAATGAAAACAGATGAAAACGTATAACAACCGACAAAAACGAATAAAGACAAATAAAAACGGATAAGGACGAATAAAAATGGATAAAAACGCATAAAAACGGATGAAAACGAATGAAAACGTATAAAAACGGATGAAAACGAATGAAAACGTATAAAAATGGATGAAAACGAATGAAAACGTATAAAATCGGATAAAAATGGATGAAAACGTATAAAAATGGATGAAAACGTATAAAAACGGATAAAAGCAAATGAAAACATATAAAAACGGATAAAAATTGACGAAAACGAATGAAAACGGATGAAAACGTGTAAAACCGATGAAAATGAATGGGAACGAAAATTAGTACACGTACCATATCGGTATATTTGAGAAAGTAAGTGGCTATTTAATAGCCAAAAACAAAAAACACGTCACACTTTGGTGAATTGGTAGCCGGTCAATAAGTGACCATATTAGCACGAAATCAAAAGTACATGTATCATAGTGGAACGAAAATTAGTACACGTACTATATCGGTACATTTGAGAAAGTACGTAGCTATTTTATAGCCAAAACCCATGAAAGTGAGACAAGATATTGAAAATCATGACATTTAATGACATATTTATTGGAGTGACTTGTTTATGATGTGACCCCTAAGCCAAAACCTAGTTCGGCATTGATCTATAACTATCATTATTGTAATGGCTAATAGTATATACATCAAAAGTTGACCAGCGTTGACGGAGTTAGCGACACGTCTGTCGTATTACCCGCAATCTAGCGACGGCCAACTACCCCAAGACCCAAGTGGCAAATACCGACACTACAGTGATGAGTTAGTAACTAGGAAAACACCATCGCTGTCCGTTGTCGTATTAAAATATCTAGAGACGTATCAGCAACAGATCTTGATAGTCATAAATTTCCGATGCATTGCAATTAGTCTTTAGTTTATTTTTTTTCCCCAAACATATCTGTTGGGAGTTTGTTGGTAATATAACCGCAACTAATTGCAACGTCATTTGATATTGTGACCGGTTAAATTAAATAATTTAGATGGATCAGCGATTGTTTAGTGTTTATTTTTACTTCTTACCAAAAGACATCCATTTGTAATTTATTTCTGTAATTACAAAATTTTGACAACATTTTGGCTTAATTAAGTCACGTGAATAATAAACTGTTAATTTCACACGTGCATTCAAAAATAACTGTAGATGGTTTTCATCACAGAAATGGTACCCAGTGTCAAAGACATTAGCTGAGAAATCAGCTTGGGAATTCGCCGAGAAAAATGGACGAGATGTGGTAACAATTCTCCCGTCTACATGTCTAGGCCGCCTTTTACAGCCAACATTGAACGCTAGCTGTGCAGTCTTACAACAACTACTGCAAGGATCAAGAAACACACAAGAATACCACTGGTTGGGAGCGGTACATGTGAAGGATGTTGCAAAAGCACAAGTGCATCTTTTCGAAACACCTAGTGCTTCAGGTAGATACTTGTGCACGAATGGTATATATCAGTTCGGTGAATTTGCTTACAGAGTCTCGAGGCTGTTCCCTGAGTTTGATGTTCACAGGTAAGAGTGTGTTTGAGTATGTGTTTGGTTTTTGTAAGGGATAGATCGATTACTTGATTGATTGGTTCTTTTATTTGTGTACAGATTTGAGGGAGAGACACAACCGGGAATGGTGAGTTGTGAAGATGCTGCAAAGAGATTGATAGATATGGGAATGGTTTTTACGCCGGTGGAGGATGCGGTTAAGGAGACCGTGGAGAGCCTCAAGTCTAAAAGGCTTCTTGTCTCATGAAGTATCTCTACTTTTCCACAATTAATGTCGGTGATAAATAATCAGTTAGACGATCTGCTAAGCTTGAACCTAGTTACTCGGTTCGTTAGCAAAACAACCTTTTGATCAATTATATCGATAATGATAATGATAATGTTAATAATAAATATAACTTTCTGCCGAATACTAGTTATTCATACATATGTACTCTAATTAGTTGAAGTTATTGTATATGCAGTATTTATGGGTAATCAATAAGCAAACCTTAAGCGACAAATTTACAGTCAATATTTAACAACCATTTAATTATATCAATCATGTTTCAAATATTGTATTTGATCTGTTGATGCGGCAAGAGCAATATACTCACATATAACAAGGAAATATATACGCATACAAATATAAATATAAAGACAAATACAATCCAAATATACAAGCGTTTACCTCGTTTAAGAAAAAACACAATCTTAATTTGGATGCAGCTTTGGTGGCAGAAAACCTCCACTATAAGCAAACAGGCTGTCATTACTGTAAGGATGGCTGTAGTCACTGCTGGGTCCTTCATAACTTGCTGAAGTTGATGACGATGATTCACTACCAGGGTTAAGCCCTACTAATGCCATAATGCTCTCGAGCTCTTTCACAACTTCGCTCATTCGTGGTCTTTGATCTCCCTGCTCTTCAACACACCTCAGTGACAAATCCACAAACCTCTCTAATCCCTTAAGTTGGCTACTCAAACCAATGGTTGGGTCAAGAATTTCGTGTAGGTCATATAGCTCTTTCTCCTTGTTCATCGCTTGCCTCACTTCCCGCACGATGTACTTGCCTTTCTCAATTGGGTTTCTTGCGGTTATTAGCTCCAACATCACAACTCCGTAGCTATAAACGTCACTTTTTTCAGTTAATTGTAGAGTCGTGTAATATTCAGGATCCAAGTATCCCTACATCAACCAAAAAGATGTCACTATCTAGTTATGATTAATATCACACAACATAAAAAAGAGCTAGGATATAGCATTTGAAGTGTAATGGATAATACAAGTGTTACTAACCATGGTCCCTTTGACTTGAGTGGTAACATGAGTCCTATTAGCATCACTCAACGGCTTGGATAGGCCAAAATCGGCAACTTTTGCAACTAATCGTTGGTCTAGTAAGATATTATTTGTTTTAATATCTCTATGTATGATTGGAGGATCAGCTAGTTCATGTAAATACTGCAACCCTCTTGCTGCCCCGAGTGCTATTTTCAGTCTTCGCATCCAGTCCAACCTGATGCCCGATCTCCCTGCGCATATGAAACTTCATTTGAACTACAGTGACTGAAACTTTTTGCACTTTTTTTAACAAAAACTAAACTTTCTGCATGTATAGACCAGATATAATTTTGTTACAAATGTTTTCTGAACTTATTGTGACGACTATATGTAAGTGTGTCAATAAAGTTTTCCGAACCATATCTCACTGAAGTAGTATGTCACAAAAGTTCAAATTCTATGGTGACACATAGGCTTTTGCCGCAATAGACTTTAGTGATGGTTTATCTAGCAACTCTTCCTTTCCTAATAGAAAGATACTCAACAGGCTATAGCGACTATTTAACCTTTTGTGATACAATTTGTGTACCACTGGAATTAAATTCATATTCAAGTACCTGAAAGACTATCCTTGAGTGTACCATTCACGATGTACTCATAAATCAGCATCTGTTCACCCTGATCGAAACAAAAACCGATAAGTCCAACAACATTCTTGTGATGAACTCTTGAAAGAAGTTCAAGTTCAGTCTTAAACTCAAGTCCACCCTGACTTGATCCTTGTTGAGCTCTTTTGATAGCAATTAGCTGTCCTTTAGGAAGACTTCCTTTATACACCTACACAATATTCCTCAATTATTCATGATTTGTATAATTAAATGTAAAGTGTAGGCATGGTAATACTAACCATCCCATATCCGCCTGCTCCTATCTTGTTTATCTCTGAAAAATTGTTTGTATATTTGCTAAGTTCTTCAAAGGTGAAGGATCTCGCTCCTTTCAATTCAGGAACACCACCGTGCCCACTCTTCGGATCCCAGAGTGCTGCAAGTATTACAACATAATGATCACGTAACAACATTACATAGATGTGGAAAAAAATTGGTGAGTCGGGTAACATGTCAAAACTTATATACACATGGGGTTGGGTTTGACACAAACGCTGTATCCACATTTTCAGTTTTTTAATTATCTTTTTAAATTATAGCTAGTGAGCTTATATTAGCTATAAAACTATATTCCTAAATAACAATCTAACTATGCTAATAAAAATAATTAAGGAGGAGGTTTTTAACATCATTTGGATTCGAAGTGATTATGATCATACTTACCAAAAGGTTGGCTTTGTTGGGTGGCACTCTCAGCTCGTCCTCTCTGACGTAATGCATACATTCCTGCAAGTACTAATAACACCACAAGCACACAACCACCAGCTGCTGATCCTATGATAATCCAAGTGTTAGATGACTTGTGTTTCGCTCCTCTGGGCCCAGATAATCCTGTAAAGTGGCATATAGATGTCTACCTTTTGATATATATGATCTCCAAGAACACGCATAAATATAATGAACCATTCATTAGTTTCGATAATACCTGGCAAGAAATTATTGTAATTTTCAGCCATAAAGGTGTAAGTATTGAAATCAGTCTTCAAAGGCTTGAACGTTTGATTGCTAAGTGCAAATGCAACCCCAATAATCCCAGTCCTATTAAAGCTGGGTTCACCAGAGGGGAAAACTTCAAGTCTGAGCACAAGGTAATCAACCAAATTTCTACTAGGATTCTTTAGCGACACTGAATCTACAGGGAGTTCGGCATCCTTAAAGAATGTCATTAATAAATCATGAAGCGAGTTATAGATGGTTGCATTTGTAAGTGAAGAGAAGGAAGGAGCTTTGAATGAAAACAAGCCCGTGAAAGGATATGCGCATCGACAGTTTGGACTTGAAATAAGGTCCGGACCACATGAAGGGGGCACACAATTGTTCCACGGCGTCGAATATGGTGTAGTATTATTCGCGGGAAGAGAGCAAAATCTGTCCGTCACCCCTGACTCCGTACATATTGGATTATCAACAAGTCTGCAGTTGTAATATCAAATGGTTTTAATGGAATAACAAAGATGACAGAGGACTAAAATAGCTGAAAACCACCCCCTTTGGCAACAAATGTGCAATTTGCATTCACTTTTCTGCTCGTAATTGTTTACAAGTGTGTAAAAGGCTGTTTACATAAATAAGCACATGAATTCATGGGTTATTTTCACGCTCTTATATATGTGAAAAAATGTTAGCATATCTATAAGAGTGTAGAAACATAAAACGTGTCAACAAATTTTATGGTTTTCCATACTGACAAGTGAAAATATTTTTAACTACACATGTGCATTTAGAAATTTTACCATTTTTAAGTGTAAGAGCATCTATGTATACATTTTCTTAAATCATACAGATCTGTTCAGTTCCATATTTCTTTCACCATTATATACGTAGAAAAATTTCTGTACACTAGAAGTGGGCTAAAACATCAAATGGCCAACAAGTTATAAGTTTATGCATTGCATGCTTATAATGTAGGCGAAAAATTTCTAATGATTTTAATGATCCGAGCAATATGCATGTGAACATCTTTTACATTTTAATAAGTGCATGTGGGCATGCAGCTAAAAAAAATGTATATATACAAACGGTGTGTAGCTACAAAGCTTACATTAATCCAATAGCATATTGTCTTCGTTGTTTGAAATCCGTAATAAGGTTAGTTCTAAGATCAACAATTTCAAGCTGTCTGCTTGGATTCGAGCTGATATTCAGCGAGCCACTTATCCGGTTGTCACTGAAATCACTGTCAAAAGAATATTTACTAGTTATCAGCCTTTAGCATATAATTTTTATTTTTAAACTGTCTACAAACTGATATACTGACACATTTTGTAACTGCGGAATGCTGAACAAGGCAGCAGGAAGTTCTCCAATAAGGTTTGTTTTGTGCATTTTACTGTCATAAGAAAATTCCATGATAAGGTAGTTAGTATTTTATTCTTGTGATGAAAATAAACCAGTAAACTAAGTCGAAAAAACTTTGCTTACAGAGTTGTCAAAGACTGTAGAGTTGAAAACCATGGAGGAATTGAAGATTGATCAAAACTATTATTACTTAAATCCCTGAAAATGTGCAACCCAACAATAAGTTTCGGCTTATTTGTCAAAGAGTCCATTAACTGATACCCTGAAAATTTGATACTTACACATAGTTGAGCAGGTTCATGCCGGTGAGATCAGGTACAGGGCCGGTCAATTGATTGTTTGATAAGTGCCTATGAAACAAATGTATCAAACATCATTTATTTTCTAACTTAAACTGAGAAATAGTAAGCCGAGAGTTTATAGTTGTCATACTTACAGCTCAGTGACGTTGGTAAGGTTGTTGATGTTTGACGGAACATCGCCACTAAAGGAGTTCCTATCAAGTCGCCTGATAAAAAACAACACATTCATTTCTCAGCTAAACTGAAAATCAAATAAAATATTGGTAATGTTGGTTGAAAATGGTACTTACACGACCTCTAAAGACAGCACAAGTCCAAGTGTAGAAGGAATAGTGCCAGTAAGCTTGTTTTTCTCAAATAACCTGATCAAGTATAAGTTAATCCCTCATTATTGTATACGATTTCTTATTGTAATTCACTAGATTGAAACATACAGATGAATAAGATTCATGTTTGCGTTAA
This sequence comes from Artemisia tridentata subsp. tridentata, assembly GCA_021014915.2. Classification (NCBI taxonomy): domain Eukaryota; kingdom Viridiplantae; phylum Streptophyta; class Magnoliopsida; order Asterales; family Asteraceae; genus Artemisia; species Artemisia tridentata. The sequence goes on from CP139508.1 coordinate 403,035,614, forward strand.
AGATGCCAGGTGGGATATCACCCTCAAGCTGGTTGTCTCCGAAGTGACTGGGAGAAATCAATAATAAAAGATAAGTATAGGAGTGTTCTATTTATAATGCAAGTTATAAAAAAAGGACATAAAACCATACAAGTGTTTGGTGCGTATTAACATATCAAGACCAGGTGTTGTCCCATCAGAAACTGGTAGAGTCCCTTTGAGCTGGTTCGCAGAGAGATCTAACCAATAAAGATTGTTTAGATTACCAATTGTAGGTGGAATGGATCCGCTGAAGCTATTGTTGTTTAAAGACCTGAAGTACCGATGGTTGAGTCATTGAGAGACATATATATATATATATATATATATATATATATATATATATATATATATATATTGTTAAGCTAAATGCAATACAGAAGAGTCAGCAAACAATCAATCACCCAATTAAATAACAAAAAGATTTAATGTGGTTTTTCTGGCAGGGGTGGTTCATTTGCGTACACTGGCTGAGAGAATCTGTATTCTGCTGATTTAGAAAATGTTAAAAAGCATGAAATACCAGACAAAATATGTATGCCCATAAACTCCAGTTTGTATAAGACACATATATCCTTCTCTACGCAAGATTAATTAAAAAATATCATAGAACCCTTTTTTCTATCATGATGGCCATTCAGGGGTCCATACAGTTTCATGTTACACTCTAGCAGATAGAATACTTGTTAGGAGATGGTTTAGGAAATTTCTTACAAAAATTTGAGACTCTCCAGATTTCCGATGCTGCTTGGAATTGGACCATTGAAACCGCAACCAACCAGGACTCTGAAAAATAAGATCAAACGTAATCATTTAGTTGTCCAATCCTTAGTTCCTTTAGTCAAATGGGTTAGATCTTGCAAAATAGACAGGTCAAATGGTCACATTTTTGGCATGGGCCGTTTTTTTTTTTTTTGGGAAAGCAAAAATATTTTATTGCAAAACACTAAATTCATACAGAAAAACACACCACCATGCCTCAAAGCCTGAGACAACAGAAGGGAAACCATGAATATGCACAAAACTAAACGAAGAAGCTATATGCCTGGCACCTAGAGGACCGAAAGAAAAGTGAGGTCCTGACCAAGACAACGAAATAAAAATAAAGCAGGCCACCATTGAAATGGATCACCTTTTCCTCACTTTTTGCTTTAGTTTTTTTCATAATATTTAGTTTCATTTAAGAATATAAAAACTAAAATATTGCTAAACTTATTTGAACTTTTGAATAATTTTTTTTTCATGGTTTAAAATACTTTGGGCAACATTTGACCACTTCCACCAGTGTGATTGGTATTTTCATCTTTGTGTCGAATATAAATCAACCCAGATATAGCTAAATCATAACTATCATCGAAAATATATAGTAAAGCTACTCACAAAGTTGTTAATTTCCGCAAATTCCCGATTTTTGTAGTGAGTGACCCGGTCAACCCGGTATTATAAGATAGATCCCTGCATACAGAAATAATTAACTACAAAATTTCCTTTCAGGATGCCAATAGAAGTAAACTTTTAGAACTAAAATCAGATGGAAGGACTAACAGAATTTGTAATTCACTGAGCTGCCCGATGTCTCCGGGTAGCCCACCAGACAATCCCATGCTTGACAATTTTCTGTGAAGTTAAATAAAACAGTAAAAAAAAAAAAAAAAAAAAAAAAAAAAAAAAACTATATAACTATATAACTATAAGTTTTTGTTACTAAATCACTTGGAAAGTGAAAGTAAAGGACTTACAGTGAGGTCACACGAGAGTTGGTGCAAGTGATGCCAACCCAATTGTCACCACATGGGTCCGAACCATCGTTCCAGTTAGGTGGTGTGCCCTGCCAAGTATGCATGAGAGCCAGAAGAGCATCACCTGTGCCATACAAGTTTCACAAGTAAATAAGATTCTTGAATGCATATAGGTAGAAGCACATAACTAGCTTATTCAAAAGAGCTCTTGTCATCGTAAGGGTAAACTTGCAATCATGAATCTATCAATAATAAATTGGAAATAAGCAATATCAACAAGCATAAGCATTTTATCTCATCCAAATATATACTTAGAATTTGCTTATTTGCTTATATAAACGCAAGTAAGCAGATAAGCTTAAACAAGTAATTAACATATATGCTATTTCCATAAAAAGCAATCTAGCATATATAAGGAACGATTTTGAGCCAACTTACGAAACCTTTATGAAAAAACTGAAAGTTCAAACAGCAAACCTATCCATTCATCATTCAAGATTCAAGAATATTAACTTCCATACACCTAGAGAATCCTAGATATGAAACTTAGTAAAAAAAAAGAACATCGAATAAAATGGAACTTACGATCCATATTCTCAGACGTTGTGATCCAAATTTGGATGCAAATGATTACAAGTAAATGCCAAATTCTTGCACTCATCTTTCAGAGTAAATAATAGAAACATGAAACTCACAAATCACTTAATGCATGTTTGAAAATAACGAATGACAGCTAGTTCAAACCATTGAGTTAGTATAATTATGATTAAAAGGCATAAATTGATTAATTTATATTTTAACTAGAATAAGTAGAAAAGTATTCTAGGAAGACCTGTGAGGTCAACTGGTAGGGCCGGTTCTTGGAGAGTGTGAAATAGATAAAGTCATTTACGACCAGACATGTGTCAAATCTTTTTATAATTTTTGTCATTCCCGTTGGGATTTTGGAGGTTTGAATCATTGAGTAAATTACACCGTTGATCCCTAAACTCGATCAAATTTTTAGGTTTAGTCCTATTTTCGACGAAATTACACCGGTAGTCCCCAACATCCTGATTTTGTTTCGCCGGGTCCCAAAACCTTGACGATCATCAGTTTTCTTGTTAGTCTCCACATGTGTATAACACATGATGGGTATATCCATAATTTACCATTTTAGCCAAACACCCTATAACACCATTAATCCCTGACTTTTCCAATTATCGAATTGTTAATTTCACACTAGCTTTATAAAGTAACTGTACATGGTTTTTAACATTTTATAACAAAAATGGTACCCAATGTCAAAGACAATAGCTGAGAAATCAGCTTGGGAATTCGCCGAGAAGAATGGTACCCAGTGTCTAGGCCGTCTTTTGCAGCCAATATTGAACGCTAGCTGTGCAGTCTTACAACAACTACTGCAAGGATCAGAAAACACATAAGAATACCACTGGTTGGGAGCGGTATATGTGAAGGATGTTGGAAAAGCACAAGTGCTTCTTTTCGAAACACCTAGTGCTTCATGTAGATACTTGTGCACATATATCAGTTCGGTGGATTTGCTCATAGAGTCTCGAGGCTATTCCCTGAGTTTGATGTTCACAGGTAAGAGTGTGTTTAAGTATGTGTATTGGTTTTGTAAGGGATAGATCAATTAGTTGATTGATTGGTTCTTTCATTTGAATACAGATTTGAGGGAGAGACACTAATGAGGACATTACTCGTAGTAGGAGTAAGGGTACTACCAAACATAAGTAATCCTACTAATGTACACACTGAGGTTACTGGTGTGTTTTTCTTTTTGGTCGTGAATTTTATTTTAAGTTCCTTTATTTTGTTTGTTTTATAATAATTAGGTTATCTTGTGTTGGGGAAATTTTCAAAATACACTATGTTAAAATCATTTTGGGTTTGAGTCTTAGGAAGAAAATTAAGAGTTTGTTGTGTTTTGGTGTTTGACCCACAAAATGGCTATTAGCGACAGTTTTTCTGTCACAAAACCGTCGCTAATGAACCATCACTATTGTAAAGACGCAACTGTTCGTAAAGGTGGCGGTTAATTAGGTTGAAATGGTGTTTTTGACTGAACCATCGCAACTGTTTAACGTTGTATAAGTTAGAGACGGTTTTTCTGTCACTAAGTTGTCGCTATCGCTATTAACACCTTTTGGTGAACCATTGTGACTGTTACGAATAGCCACCATTTGGCCTATATATACAGCGAGATTTCTGCCTCTGCCGTTTTTGGTCACGAAAAACACATAATTTAACACATTGAAACCCTCTTTTATCACACCAGATCGCTATCGTCTTCGTTACTCGAGGAACGACTTCGATAGTGTTTAGAAAACCTTGAAAACTCAGTAGTTCAACCGGCTTATCACCAACCGTGCATTGTTGATAAAGAGCACTACCCGTTGCTTTGTTTTATATTGGGAAGTGATTCGCCAATAACCCTAAGCACATGTGTTCTATTGAAAAGGTGGGGGCGAAATTGCTTTAAGGATAGAGAGCACTCGACTCAAAGCAATAAGTTGTAGTCCGGTTTACCGATTGTTAGTTTATACATATACATTAGCCATTATTCTAGAACCCCGGAACCAACATCTTGTTCGACAAGTTTTAATACCCTATAAATATAGGGTTTATGTTTCATTATAATGGATCTTTTGATCATTGATTATTAATAAACTTTGTGTTTTAAGAGTTATTCTCTTGTTTGGGTTTTATTCTCGTAAGGTGCGCCTTCTTACCACCCTTGGATTTGGGTTATCTAAATACGCTTCCGCGCGTCCTGCGTGAGACACAGCCGGGAATGGTGAGTTGTGGAGATGCTGCAAAAAGCTTGATTCATATGGGAATGGTTTTTACGCCGGTGGAGGATGCAGTTAAGGAGACTGTGGAGAGCCTCAAGTCTAAAGGCTTCTTGTCTCATGAAGTATCTCTACTCATCCACAATTAATGTCGGTGACAAATAATCAGTTAGACGATCTGCTAAGCTTAAAACCTAGTTACTCGCGTATTAGCAAAACAATCTTTTTGGTAAATTATATTGAATAAAAAAAAAGTAAAGTAACTTCCAATACCGTCTTCCACGGGTTATGGGACCCAATACCGTCTTTCACGGTTTATGGGGGAGGTTGAGACGTAGACAGCCTTACCCCTACCTAAGGTAGAGAGGCTGCTTCCGGTTCTACCAAAGGTAGAAAAAGACCTCTAGCCTTGCAACTTATTCATACATATGTACTCTAATTACTTTCTGCTGAATGCAACTTATTCATACATATGTACTCCAATTAGTTTATGGGTAATCAATAAGCAAACCTTAAGCGACAAATTTACTATCAATATTTAACAACAACCATTTAATTATATCAATCTCATGTTTCAGACATTGTATTCTGTGGACGCGCCAAGAGCAACATACTCACATATAACAAGCAAATATATACAGATACAAATATAAATATGGAGAAAAATACAAATCCAATTATACACTCGTTTACCTCGTTTAAGAAAAAACACAATCTTACTTTGGATGCAGCTTTGGTGGCAGAAAACCTCCACTATAAGCAAACAGGCTGTCATTACTGTAAGGATGGCTGTAGTCATTGCCGCGGCCTTCATAACTTGCTGAAGTTGACGACGATGATTCAGAACCAGGGTTAAGCCCTACTAATGCCATAATACTCTCGAGCTCTTTCACAACTTCGCTCATTCGTGGTCTTTGATCTCCCTGCTCTTCAACACACCTCAGTGACAAATCCACAAACCTCTCTAATCCCTTAAGTTGGCTACTCAAACCAATGGTTGGGTCAAGAATTTCGTGTAGGTCATATAGCTCTTTCTCCTTGTTCATCGCTTGTCTCACTTCCCGCACAATGTACTTGCCTTTCTCAATTGGGTTTCTTGCGGTTATTAGCTCCAACATCACAACTCCATAGCTATAAACGTCACTTTTTTCAGTTAATTGTTGAGTCATGTAATATTCAGGATCCATGTATCCCTACATCAACCGAAAAGATGTCACTATCTAGTTATGATTATAACACACAACATAAAAAAGATCTAGGATATAGCATTTGAAGTGTAATGGATAATAAAAGTGTTACTAACCATGGTCCCTTTGACTTGAGTGGTAACATGAGTCCTGTTAGCATCACTCAACGGCTTGGATAGACCAAAATCGGCAACTTTTGCAACTAATCGTTGGTCTAGTAAGATATTATTTGTTTTGATATCTCTATGTATGATTGGAGGATCAGCAAGATCATGTAAATACTGCAATCCTCTTGCTGCCCCGAGTGCTATTTTCAGTCTTCGCATCCAGTCCAACCTAATGCCCGATCTCCCTGCACATATGAAACTTCATTTGAACTACAGTGACTGAAACTTTTTGAACTTCTTCTAACTAAAACATAACTTTCAAAAAGTATAGACCAGATATGATTTTGTTACAAATGTTTTCTGAACCTATTGTGACGACTATATGTAAGTGTGTCAATAAAGTTTTCTGGACCATGTCTCACTGAAGTAGTTATGTCACAAAGGTTCAAATTCTATGGTGAAACATAGGCTTTTGACGCAATAGACTTTAGTGACGGTTTATCTAGTAACTCTTCTTTTCTAATTGAAAGATACTGAATAGGCTATAGTGACTATTTAACCTTTTGTGATAAAATTTGTGTACCACTGGAATTGAATGAAAGTCATATTCAAGTACCTGAAAGACTATCCTTGAGTGTACCATTCACGATGTACTCATAAACCAGCATCTGTTCACCCTGATCGAAACAAAAACCGATAAGTCCAACAACATTCTTGTGATGAACTCTTGAAAGAAGTTCAATCTCAGTCTTAAACTCAAGTCCACCCTGAGTTGATCCTTGTTGAGCTCTTTTGATAGCAATTAGCTGTCCTTTAGGAAGACTTCCCTTATACACCTACACAATGTTCCTCAATTATTCGCGATTTGTAAAATTAAATGTAAAGTGTAGGCATGGTAATACTAACCATCCCGTATCCGCCTGCTCCTATCTTGTTAATCTCTGAAAAATTGTTTGTGTATTTGCTAAGTTCTTCAAAGGTGAAGGATCTTGCTCCTTTCAATTCAGGAACACCACCATTTCCACTCTTCGAATCCCAGCGTGCTTCATGTATTACAACATAATGATCACATAACAAGATTACATATATTTAGAAAATATTGGTGAGACGGGTAACATGTCAAAACTCATAAACACATGAGGTCAGGTTGTGTTGACCTAAACACTGTGTGTCTACAATTTTTTTAATTTTCTTACATATAGTTAGTGTGCCAAATATGAGTGGTAAAATTATATTACTCAAAAACAAACTAACTATGCGAATAAAACTAATTAAGGAGGTTCTAACATCATTTGGGATCGAAGTGATTACAATCACACTTACCAAAAGGCTGGCTTTGTTGGGTGGCTCTCTCAGCTCGTCCTCTCTGACATAATGCATACATTCCCGCAAGTACTAATAACACCACAAGCACGCAACCACCAGCCGCTGATCCTATGATAATCCCTGTGTTAGATGACTTGTGTTTCGTGCCTCCAGGCTCAGATAATCCTGTAAAATGGCATATAGATGTCTACCGTTTGATATATATGATCTTCAAGAACACGCATAAATATAATTAACCCTTCATTAGTTTCGATTATACCTGGCAGAAAATTATTGTAGTTTTCAGCCATAAAGGTGTAGGTATTGAAATCAGTCTTTAAAGGCTTGAACGTTTGATTGCTAAGTGCAAATGCAACCCCAATAATCCCAGTCCTATTAAAGCTGGGTTCACCAGAGGGGAAAACTTCAAGTCTGAGCACAAGGTAATCATCCAAATTTCTACTAGGATTCTTTAGCGACACTGAATCTACAGGGAGTCCGGTATCCTTAAAGAATGTCATTAATAAATCATGAAGCGAGTTATAGATGGTTGCATTTGTAAGTGAAGAGAAGGAAGGAGCTTTGAATGAAAACAAGCCCGTGAATGGATATGCGCATCGACAGTTTGGACTTGAAATAAGGTCCGGACCACATGAAGGGGGCACACAATTGTTCCACGGCGTCGAATATGGTGTAGTATTATTCGCGGGAAGAGAGCAAAATCTGTCCGTCACCCCTGACTCCGTACATATTGGATTATCAACAAGTCTGCAGTTGTAATATCAAATGGTTTTAATGGAATAACAAAGATGACAGAGGACTAAAATAGCTGAAAACCACCCCCTTTGGCAACAAATGTGCAATTTACATTCACTTTTCTGCTCGTAATTGTTTACAAGTGTGTAAAAGGCTGTTTACATAAATAAGCACATGAATTCATGGGTTATTTTCACGCTCTTATATATGTGAAAAAATGTTAGCATATCTATAAGAGTGTAGAAACATAAAACGTGTCAACAAATTTTATGGTTTTCCATACTGACAAGTGAAAATATTTTTAACTACACATGTGCATTTAGAAATTTTACCATTTTTAAGTGTAAGAGCATCTATGTATACATTTTCTTAAATCATACAGATCTGTTCAGTTCCATATTTCTTTCACTGCCCAAGAGCCACCTACCGGTATTCGAACCTATGGCAAGTGTCTGGGCAATACACGTCAAAACTCAAAACTCTTGAAAGAACCCCAAATCAAATTATCAACTTTCAATCTAAATGGAAAGTTTACAAGCTTTGCTTAGTTATTAGCGAACTTACATTAATCCAATAGTATAGTCTCTTCGTTGTTTGAAGTCGGAAATAAGGTTAGACCTAAGATCAATGAGCTCAAGTTGTGGGCTAGGATTGGAGCTAATATTCAAGGAGCCATCAATCCGGTTGTTACTCAAATCACTGTCAAAAGAACGGTTGCATATTATCAAGCTTTAGCAAATGAAAATCATTTTTAAACGGTCAACAAACTGATATACTTACACATTCTGTAAATGTGAAATGCCGAACAAGGCAGCAGGCAGCTCTCCTGCGAGGTATGTATAGCGCATCTTACTGTCATCACAATACTCCAGGATAAATTTGTTAGTGATTGTGGTGGTGAAACTGAGACAGTTAATTAAATGGAAACTTTGCTTACAGAGTAGTCAAAGACTGAAGTGTTGAAAACCATGATGGAATTTTAGTTTGTTCAAAATCATTATTGCTTAAATCCCTGCAAATCCCATCGAATAAATTTATATGTAATTTTTTAAGTGGACGATCAAGCTAGCTAGAGATAGTCTGATGTCTCGATACTTACACATAGTTGAGCCTATTCATGCCGGTTAGATTAGGCACTGGGCCAGTCAATTGATTGTTTGACAGGTACCTAAGACACAAATTATTCAAACATCATGTATATTTGAACTTAGAATAAGTAATAGAAATCCGAGTGTAAAGGGTTGTCGTGTTTACAGCTCCATCACGTTGGTAAGGTTGTTGAGGTTTAATGGAACATCCCCATTCAAAGAGTTCCTATCAAGTCGCCTGATTCGAAAAACACAATCAATTCCAGTTAAAAAGCAAATAAGATAAATACTAGAGGTGACAATTTGGACTCTTTTACTTATGAATGATATGATTCTCTTAAAATGCAAATAAAAAAAGTTAGCTTAAAAAGTAACAGGTTTAAAGTCAATGCATAAATCCTACTTAGTCACTTAACAAAAAGTCTAGATCTTTATTTATATAATATACTACAGATCTATAAAATAACATACAAATTTGGACAAAATGTATTTAGCGGGCAACCCCGACCCGTTTTGACACGACCCATTTTGATCCGTTTCCCAGCTCACCTGACCCATGCATTTCTCCACCTCTGCAAATAATAAACCGGAAACTAAAATTCGGTAAACAACGATACTTACACAACCTCAAGCGACGTCACAAGTCCTAGTGTAGAAGGAATAGGTCCCGTAAGCCGGTTGTTCTCAAACAACCTGATCATATAAAAGTTAATCTCTTTCGAATCTTGATCATGTACATATTATTAAGATCATTCATTAGAATAAAACATACAGATGAATAAGAGTCATCTTTGAGTTGAAGAGTCGAAGTGGGATATCACCCTCAAGCTGGTTGTCTCCGAAGTGACTGAAATCATTAAAAACACTTAAAGTATGGTAGTGTATATAAGCAGAATTCAGTGGGATAAAAAGAGGACATAACCAATTAACCGTACAAGTGTTTGGTGTTATTTAACATATCTAGACCAGGCATTGTCCTGTCAGAAACTGGTAAACTTCCAGTGAGCTTGTTCTGAGACAGATCTAACCAGTAAAGACTCTTTAGATTACCAATGGTAGGTGGAATGGATCCTGAGAAGCCGTTGGTGTTCAGAGACCTGAAGTACCGATGGTTGAGTCATTGACATAGGGACTGATACAATAGTTGTTGGTAAAATGTTTACAAGTTCTAGCTCTTACAAATATCTAAGTCTTTCGAGATTTCCAATGCTGTTTGGAATCGGACCATTAAAATTGCAACCAACCAGCACCCTGAAAAACAAAATCAAACATTAAGTTCATTTGAATTAAATTGCTTTGTGCATTAATAGTGGAAAAGTGAACAAGTTGCAACAATAAAAATCTTGGTATGTGTTGAACAGATCACATTTTTCCCATTTATCTTAAATTTAGATAAATATTTTGCATGTCAGTTATATATACAGAGAGAGGTTATAATATCGCAATACTAAGGTACGTTTAACGCAAACAAGCTCTGATTACAATATACATGATTTGTTTAGTTAACTAAGTTTATTAAAGCTTTTCAAAAAATAAGCTCCTATAAGCTACTTCAAATAGTATTTAAAACAATACATTGGGTGACGTTTGACCACTTCCACACATTTGATTTGTTTAGCTAAATTTTGTATTCAACCTGAATTGCTCATTCAAAAGTTTTCAAAATCCTTTCTTAATTGGACTGAGTGGTATAAGAATCCATGCAATGCTCTTTCACCTCCACTTTTGTAACTTTATTCTAGCTTCTTGCTAGCTTTTAATATAATTGCCGTGAAAAAAAAAATAATATAATAAAAAAAAAATCACATTTATATTTTCTTGTGGTACTTACAAGTTTGTTAACTTCCTCAAATTCCCGATCAAAGTAGTGAGTGATCCGCTCAACTCTGTATTATAAGATAGATCCCTACATACAAACATATAAAATAAAGATGTGCAGCCAACAAACTATGGAAACAAACTATCAAAACTAAAATAAAGGGAAGGACTTACAGAATCTGTAATTCAGTAAACTGCCCAATATCTCCGGGTAGCCCACCCGACAATCCCATGCTTGACAAAGTTCTGATATGTTAAATAAAATAATCAAAAACAGAAAATAACTGAGACTTTTTGTTTTTAAATGATCAGTTAGAAGGTGAAAAAGGACTTGCATCGAGGTCACACGAGAGTTGGTGCAAGTGATGCCGACCCAACCGCCACTACATGGGTCTGACACATCGTCCCAGTTGAGTGGTGTGTCTTTCCAAGCATCCCTGAGAGCCAGAAGAGCTTCACCTACAACATTAAAGTTTTCCATTTTTTATTTATTCTAAGAAAAAGTAATCTACCATATTTATAAGGAACAATTAGGAGCCAATTTACGAAACCATTATGCAAAAACTGAAAGATCAAACAGCAATTAAGCCTATGCATTCATCATTCAAGAATCAAGATTATTAACTATATCCTAAAAATGAAACTCTGTAGAAAAAGAACAATAATGAAAGTGATCTTACGATCCCTGTTCTGAGACGTTGTTATCGAAATTTGGATGCAAATGATTACAAGTAAATGCCAAATTCTAGCACTCATCTTTCAGTCTAAATGCTAGAAACATGAAAGTCACATATCATGTAATGCAGGTTTAAAAATAGCAAATGACAGCTACTTCAAACCATTGACTTAGTATAATTATGATTAGAAGGTATAAATTGATTAATTAATATTCTAATTAGAATAAGTAGAAAAGTATTCTTGGAAGACATGCGAGGTCATCTGGTTGGGCTGGTTCTTGGAGAGTAGGAAGTAGATAAAGCCAATTGTGACTAGACATACGCAAATATTTTTTACTATATTTTTTGTCTTTGGAATGTGTTGGGATTTTGGATGTTTGAATCATTCAATAATAAGTTAAAACTTGTTTACGACAATTGAGAGTGGCATCCAGGGTCTAATGTTTTGCAAAATTATTGTTGTTCACGAGTCTAACAGTAACTACAAACAGCACATAAAGGTTTTGAAGCTAGGTTCTTTAAGGGGTAAAAGATAGAATTTTTTTTTATTTTTTTTTTATTTTATTATAATAATCTTACTAAGAAAAAAAACATTTCATTCCATTTGTCCCACAAGAATTGCAACACATGAAACTTGTGACACATACATATTTCAAATATTTTCATCAAAAGACAAATTTTGTGGTATATTTGTTTGGGGTGATTTGGATTAGTTAGAGAATCTGATTGATTGTATGTGTTGAATATATATGTCTGGTTGATAGATTATTTTTAACTCATATATTTAAATCTGTATTTCTATTCAAACCTATACTTACTCATTCTCATTTTTTTAAATAAAAATGATCCAAGAAAATTAAAACCATGACTAGTTTCAAAATTATTATAATACTCATGATTTGAAAATAATTGTTTTATGGGTGAAATGCTATGAAACACCCTATTATTTTAATTCGTTAAAGTCAAATACATGTTGCTCAGCTATATATAAAACTATGTATAAAAATGTCATTGAAATTTGCAATCATTGTCATTTACATGAAATACGCCCAAAATTACACTAAGATTGATAGATTACTTTCAGTTCAATTCTTAAAAAAGGAAAATCGTAGGGATTTTTGGTGCTCCTTTTTAGAGCCTTCAAGAGCTGATGTTTTTGTAACACCCCCATCCGAGAACGTGTTAAATGTCACATTTATAACGTCAAACAGAACATACGCAAGCGGAAGACACTAGTACAAAAATGGAATTTAGTCGCACATGTAGTTTTTCGAACGGCCACACAGTAACTTTTTTATGTGACTAAATGTACCAGAATAAAATAAACAGCCACACTTGATCCGACTTGTGTGACTATTTCAGAATTTCATCTGAGGCTACAGCCACACATTTGAATATTTTCGTGACTAGAGGTATCTGGTAAAACTTGTTTTGATTTTTTAGTCACTTATAATTTGGGACGTGTGACAGATACAAATAAGTTTGAAACATTAGTCACACTATATATATACATATGTGACAAATATATGTCACACAATTGAAAAGTGTGACCAAAATTCATATATGGTCACATGAAGTAATTGTGTATGTGGCTAAATCATATACTCAAGTTTGTCACATATTATTTAAATGTGACTGCTGTTTTTTGTTGAAAATTTAGCCACATGAATTTGAAATGTGTGACAACTGAAAAGTAAGTTTGAAGCATTAGTAACGATACGCATTTAAAAGTGACAAATATATATCATACACTTGAACAGTGTGACCAAATGTCATATATGATCACACTTTTGCTTTTATAGTTCAAATATTTTATAAACTAATTTTACAATATTTCTCATATTTTGATATCTCCCTCACATATTTTCACTACTCCCGCTCACTTTTTCCCCAAAAATCAAATTTACATTTTGATTGTCCCTCCAATAGTTATAGTCACGTATTTTCACTACTCCCGCCCACTATTTTCACTACTTCCACACTTTTCTCATCCGCTTTCTCTCTTCTCTGCAGCCAACCACAAACCATTATGGGTTTTCTTTGCTAGTCACCTCTCACCACAAATTTATCCACCACAGAACCTCGTTGGGGCGTAGTATCAAGAAAGACAATGAATTTACGAGATCTTGATGCCTTCACCCCGGTGAACTCATGCGGTTCCAACGTGCCCAGAGGCCAGAGGCGAATCCGTACAGGGCAAGCAGCGATTCGTTTTCCATCATCTTAGGTATCTGTCATGATTCTATAATCATAACACACAATTAGATTCAATCACAAAGAATCAAATCGTTTGTAAAAAAAGGAAAGAGATTGTACAGAGTGATAATTAGGGTTAGGGTTTTGAATTTGCAAGGGTGGGTGAGGGGATTTTGTGATTCGACCTGGAAAAACTAGCATGGTACCCGCGCGTTGCGGCGGATACCATGGCACAGGCTTTTCGTTAATTCTTGTTGCATCATTCTTTATGCCAAATAGGTTTTAAGTTATCACACTTTTGCTTTAAGGGACATGTTGTCCCAGTCCCATTCACACACCACCATCATTCTTTACTCTTCAACACCTCACAAATAGTACTATTAGTTCTCTTTTATTGGCATTTTTATTAGTATTAGACACTTCATAGCTTACAAGTTTCAAATTTGGAATGTGGCTCCATACCGTATCATGCTCTATTATTCAAGTATTTACCTTGGTAAAATACAAAGAGATTTCAACTTTCCTCGAGACACACAATCTGTTTTTTTTTTTCCTCGAGACACAACATACTTTAACTTTTAGATAAGATAAACAATATGACAACATGGATCAAACCCAGTCTCAAATTCAAACATACTTGAACTTTGTAGGTAAAATAACTCGAGACATTTTGTGAATTAAATTTACAATGCCACAAAGAGCTAAAAGCTAAAAACAACATTCTATTACATACGAAAAGACCAAATAAACTCACTACTTTTTTCAATATTTCCAAAGACATCACACATAGAACAAACCAATTATTTTCTAAACTAACAGTATAAAAATATGGTTACTATTTTTTTTATTACAATAAAGATTATGACAAATTAAAATAAAACTACAAATTTACAAATACATCTACAAAAAAAATATAAAATTTTTACATAAGCTTTAACAAACATTTCATAAAATTTATAACAAAACTTACATAAAAGTTTATATCAAAATTTACATGAAGTTTGCGGTGGCGAGTAAGCAGATTACGGTGGCGCCAAGCAACTTTCGGCGAGAAAGAGAGACAATCTTCGGATCTACCAAATAAATACAGATCTATTAAAAAAAACCTTCAAAACTACAAAAAAATATATACATCTATAACAAAAATTCGGATCTAAATAATAAATAGATGGATCTATTAAAAAAACCTTCAAAACTAAATAAAAACAAAGACAAACCTCATTCGAGTAAAAGAACACAAAATTCCAATAATCATCACATGATTCCCCACAATCACATCCACAATGTTTCATATATTTATCTGAATGATTTACTCATAAAAACTTGTATACATGTTCCAAGGTCGCTGTTAACATGGTTTTATGCCTTTCACTCTTAGTTTTTTAACAAATAAATATATTCCTATATTTTATAATATCTTCTAATAAAACAAGGAAATGTATGAACGAAAATAAACTACCATGCAATATTAGGCAGGGTGTTCAAATATTTCGAAATCAAAGAACCAATTGGAAAACTGTTGAAAAATCATATCAAATTTTAGGTTAACTGGACCAGATCTTTTAATTTTTTTGGTTTAATTAACCGAGTTAACAAGAAAGGTTTTCAACATTGATTACGATTCATGATTTTAGCGATGAACATTTAACCAAAAACTGAAATGTTAAGTTATTCAGTAGCAGATCCAGAACAGAAATCCACATAACCAAATGTCGGCAGCAGATCCGGCAACGGAATCCGTTGCTAAACACGAAAAAAAAATGAAAAAAAGGGAAAGAAAACACCCTCAAGTTACAACTAACCCGGCGATAGCAACGATTTCCAGCGAGAGCACACCTTTTTCCGGCGATAAAGTAACCAGCTGAAAAAATAAAATAAACACTATTTATAACGAAAAATACTATAGATCTATAACGAAAAATACCTCAACTTTATGGTGGAGGGTTTCCGGCAGCGACACAATTTTTCCGGCGACAACAAATTTTTCCGGCGACATATTCAAAAATGTTAGGGTTTGGTAAAAGTTGGATATGGGTTTCGTGTCTTGGTAGGGTGTCGTTGATGTGGTTTCGAAGGTTGGGTGGCGTTGATGTGGTTTTGCAGTTGGCTGTGTTGGTGTGGTTGATGTGGTTTTGCAGTTGGCTGTGTTGGTGTGGTTGATGTGGTTTTGATGTGGTTTCGAAGGTTGGGTGGCGTTGATGTGGTTTTGCAGTTGGCTGTGTTGGTGTGGTTGATGTGGTTTCGAAGGTTAGATAGAGAGTGATGAAGAATGTATTGAAAGGGTTAAAGGTTTTATGGGGGAAGTGATGTATGGCTGTGATTTTTGAGGTCCAATGGGAGGGAGAGGCGTCTTGAATTTATTGATGATACAGTTTTCAAAGAGAATTTTGGTGTGCCCAATAGTGTTCGAACCAAGAAAGGAATGTATTGATGTTGCAGGTGTGTATAGAGATACAGTGAAGGGCAATAGTGTTCGAACCAAGAATTAAAGTCTGATGATACAGTTTTAAAGGGAAACAATATTATTATTAGTATTTTTATTAAAGAAGTGAAGGGCAATTTCGGAATTATTAAAGAAGTGAAGGGTATTTTTGATATTTCGCATGTCTTAAAATGTCTAACTTTCAACATGTAGGTGCATAATCTTTATAAGGGAGTTTGTGATTCGACCTGGATAGAAGAACTGGTGTTTGTTTGTTTGAATTAAAAATTCAATTGAAGGTATTGACGGATTTTATTTTTATAAAAACATTAGTTTTGATGGTATTGTACTTAAACTTATCAGAATAGAATCAATATCGGTTATCTATATACCGGTCGATTATTAGGGTTTTGTTTATATTATTGTTGATGTGAGATTGCTGCGTTTTGATTGTCGATTTTCTTTGAAGCTTAACTAATCGGATTTGAGTTTCTGGCTGGCACCTACTGCTCGCAGAATGCTTGCTTTGGTACCTGATTTATTGGGGTAAGGTCACTCGTATACTCTGCTCTACTATCTTTGGCTATGGTCAACTATGGGGTGCATTAACGTGTATTGGTTATGGCGCACCTCAAAGATTTCTGTCTTTGTTTTTTGCATAAATTTGGCGTCATCTGTTACACACGATCTGAATTCATACCTGTTGCGTGGTCTTTTTGTAGTTACTTGCTAAAGCGATCTCACTTTGACCTGCTTCAATATCTGTTCTGTAGGTTGCGGAAGTTGCTCCAGAGGAGCGAGACTTTTCTGGCACACCACATGTCCCTGTATACGTTATGTTACCAGTGAGTTTTTTGATATTTTCTATTTGTTGCCTCTGGTCTGAAAACACGTGTATCCTTATTATTGCATCTTGTTTTGCGTCGTAAGACATCTCGCTGTTTATGGGTAGAGATTGTTGAATGTACAGACTGATTTGGACTAAAAACTGAATGAGATATAATAAGCACTCTAAAAATGCATTAGCTAATTTTTGTTTTGATAATACTGTGTTTCTGATATAAGATCCTGACATAAATGTGCAAATATTAAGTGGTGTAAATGTCATTTCAGTTGGGGAACATTAATATGTAATGTGAGTTGGTTGATTCTGATGATCTGAAGAATCAGCTAAGGATGTTGAAGTCGATTAATGCTGATGGTGTTATGGTTGACACATGGTGGGGAATTGTGGAGGCCAACAATCCCCAGCAGTACAACTGGAAAGGCTACAGGAAACTCTTTGAGATAGTGTGTGAATTAGATCTTAAGTTACAGGTTTGTATAACAAAATGCCATTAATCTCTGGTTTATTTAGAAAACATGGTAATAATCACTGCGACTTGCTATCAGGTTGTTATGTCGTTTCATGAATGTGGGTGATGATGTTCATATTCCATTGCCTAAGTGGATAATAGAACTTGGTAAAGAAAACCCTGACATATATTTCACAGACCGAGACGGAAGACGTAATCCTGAAAGTCTTACATGGGGAATTGACAAGGAACGTGTTTTGAGAGGCCGCACTGCTGTTGAGGTATTACATTTGGTTATCGATAGATGGTGTATGCATAGAAATTCCATTGTGTAATTAAACAACATAATTACATATAACTTGGTGGTATCGGTTTGGATCCACAAGATTCCATTTTTTATATTCATTGAAGGACATTTTTAGAAATTTAAGGGGCAGTAATAAATTTTACAGTACTTATAACTTTGTGCTAGTTAAAATTTGAAAATCTCATGGAATGTGGTTTACGAGGGTAATATTGGAAATAGGAAACTCTGACGGGATTGAAAATTAACTTTAATATCAATCAGTGTCCCAACACTTGAAAGGACTAACATTGTTAATCTAAGTACCAAGTTTTGGCATAGTCGACTACCCCAAAATTAATCTGGACGTCATATGCTTCTTAGAGATGTTGGGCAAAGCTCTTGGAATTCCTGAAAATAGTGTGAGAACATTCACCGAAGCAGAGATTCGAGCTGGGTAAGATGCCATATATACCGAATAGTTTTTCAGACATGTTGCTAGATAGAAATAGGATTATAATGGACCATACGTTATATAGTATTTACATATCACAACACACTTTCTTAATTTCTTAATAGGAATTCTTTGGTCTATAGTATTATTTTTCAGGTTTCCAAACTCTGCACGATGTTTCTAAAGGCAATTAGGACCACACTCGGATCTCAAGGTTTTGACATTCTTGTTTGCTTAAAAATTTTATTGACAGGGGAATGAGGCGAGGCAGGTGATAATAGTGGTAAAGCGAAAACTTGACATGATAAAGTTTTATTTGTTTAACATTATGAGTTTGTAGGTCTTAGTAATATAACACCAGGTTAATCGTTCACATAAATGTTCTTATCGTTAATGCTTGGCCAATGATTTGATTTTACAGATTAATCCTAATTGTTGGAAGTCACTTTTTCTCAAGGAAGCAATTGCATATCACTATAAACAAGGTAAGTCAAAACTGTTGTAATTTGTACGTTTAAAAAAGTAAACTTATTTTGGAAATTGATGGTTTGCTAGTGTTTTGTTGTTATATGCAGAAGGAAAAAGGAGTAGCATATCCGTTTAATCATATGATCCTCGTACTCCAATTTGGTCAACAAATCCTTGTATACGAGTATGTACCCAATGGAAGTGTTTCAATCCACTTGTATGGTAAGTCTGCGCCTAGTATTCGGTTTTGCTTCCTGCTTTTTTATATTATGACATTCAGTTGCCATTTACTTAAGTACAAATTCTTTCTGAATCCACCAAAATATTTATTGCATTATGATTTATGATGTTCCATGATTTCAACGTACGCGGGCTGGTCAGGTTACTAAAGAGAAGCTTGAATTCAAGCATAGGCTTTCGATAGCTCTTGGGGCAGCTAAAGGTGATCCTCTGCAAAATCAGTGAGCAAGGGTCCAAAATTTCTTATGAAGAGGTGACACAGCAGGCCCGCCTTCTCAAGTTACAGCTGATGAGATATTCCTTGCTCCAGAGTTATACCCTTTTCATATCTTTGTTTGTATTCACAATTATGGAACACTATCTAAAATTGTATTTGTGATAGGGTGAGAGTTCAGACGCTTCTCGGAAAAAAGTGACATTTACAGCTTTGGTGTATTCCTTTTGGAGTTGGTTAGTGGTTAGGAAGCAGCGGAATTACTATCTTCAGACTCCAACCAAAATATTATTGAATGGGTACAAAGCTCAACACTATTTGTATATGTTTCCATGTGGCTGTTCAGTTGTTATATAATCCTGATTTCGTTGCTTTAAAATGTACATGACCATCAAGAAGCAGGCACCTTATCTAGTATTATTGATCAACGGCTTGGGAACAACTTCACAGCAGAAGGTATGGAAGAGTATATCTAGCAGAAGTTTCTAGTGTATTGATGCGTGGTTTTGTAACCTTACATCAGGTTTTACTCTCTCGAGGGATCTCAAGAGGCTTACAACCCCACCAGGCAGTGTACCTGACCGATGTAGTATAGTGTAGTGGTAAGTACGGGGGATTGATCGTTCTCCACAGGGAATAGTGTTCGTTAGGTATGAAAGACTACTCTAATAGGTCTAAGGGTTGAGGAAGATTCTTTTTATGTTTTTATATTTTTTTATGAAAGCAAGTAAAATCTCGGTTTTGAAAGAGTGGGCGGAATTAGTTGCTAGTCAACTAACCCAAATAACTACAAATGCAAATAAAATAAATAACTGAAAATAAAATGTTGTGAGAAACTTATGTGTAGAGAAATGTGTTTACTTAGATTTCCTTACTCCCTAACTATCTTTTACCGGTTAATTAGTGTGTATTAGTCGCGTGGATGACGGGTGTATTACTTAATACCATTTGTGGGGTGGCGTACGTACTTCCCCAACTCTACAAGCTCCTACTTCACTCCTATGTCGAGCCGGCTAGGAAGCTCCTAACATGGGATCACTAGAATTCGCTTGTGCATTAAATACAACCATAAAAACCTTTAGTACGCATTTGGTTCATGTTTCTTAAGACGTTCAAGCAAGTTACCGAATAGGAAGTTAGCCAGTTTATTTAAGCCTAACATAGATAAACAATCATCCAATACAACTAATAACACACTAATAACCAATAATCAATAGCTAGGTTTCATTACATCTAAGCAAACACAAGATAAATTTAGCCTAACATGTTAATCAAAAGACAAGAATAAGATAAAATCAAACAACACATAGACATATTGAATGATTAATTGATAACTTATCTTCAATGTAACATGGAAGATCTCAAGGCAAAAAGCCTTGAAAAAGAAGCTAAAATCGTCTTAGGGTTTTCTCCCAAAATTCCACACACTAAGTTCTCCACTAATGACAAAAAATTAGAAAACTATATATAGATTTTTGGATCTGACGGCGTCACGTTATGGAGTGCGACGCCGTCACCTCGCCGCTTCTAGGGTTTCCGGATGACCTTCTTGACGCCGTCCCTCTTTAGCTCTTCCAAAATCCATTCTGGCTTATCAAGGCTTGACGCCGTCGAACCTTGAACGTGACGCCGTCCCCTTTTGATTTAAGCAGTGACGCCCTTGATCAAGTTAAAGCGTGACGCCGTCAGAATTCACATGCTATTTTCACTGGCTTATCATGAGTAAATTTCACGTCCAACTTTTCTTGCCAAGGCATGACGCCGTCCAGGGTAAATTGTGACGCCGTCAAAGGTAACTTTTAGCCGATTTTTGAGACTTTGCCGTTTTCTTCACTTTTATGCTCCAAAAACGTCCAAAATGCCTCCTTTTCCAGATTTCTCCTCAAAAGTACCTAAAATGACAAAAGGAACGATTTAGGGCAATATTTGATCAAATAAATACGATTTAAGGCTTAAATGACCCCTTAAAAGCGGTACACTTTTCGCTTCATCAAATACCCTTACACTTGAGATTTGCTTGTCCTCAAGCAAATGCGCTTTTATTCTAATCAAAATACAAGTTAGGGGTCATTTAATGCAAACATAAAAGTAATTACAACAAATAATCGTTCCACTTCAATCATAATAAGCACGGAGATTATGAACTAGCACCTCACAAGTAGTGTTTAGATACTCACATCTCTCAAGTGTCATCAAAATAATTCTCATAAATGAAAACGGATAATATCTCTCACTACCTGTCATAGCAAATAGATTACCATAGGCTTGGGAAAGGATCGAAAACCTCCTCCACTAGGCGTAAGCACCTAAGATAAACTATCAAAGAGGGCTTTTAAATGGGTTGTAACGTTAGGTGTAGGGAAAAGGAAAACACGGTTTGGTTGGATAAAGGATATTTTACTGGTGGCGAGTTAATGATCTTGATCAATTACATGTACTATACAATGTTGCTAAGCCAAGACTAGACTCGATCTTAAGCTAGAAATGAAATAACAAAATAACAAAAACATAAAACAAACATAAAATGAAACGGGATGGTAGTCCGTATGTTTTTTCTATTTTTCTTTTTCTCATTTTTTTTGTATTTTTCTTGATTTTTTCGATTTTTTTTTTTTTTTTTTTTTTTTTTTTTTTTTTTTTTTTTTGCATACACTTTTGCCCTACCATCCAAAATAATACATCATAGGGGCATTGCATCCCCCTTACACTTGAACTTTTACATAACTTTACAAATACTAATCTAATGACTCGAATTAAGATAATTGAAAAACTTGGAGTACTTTTAAAACATTTAGCACATATGGGGGTAATAAATGATGTTCATCCCCATTACTCCATTACACTAGTACTTTACCCATGAGTCCCAATCGTCCCAAAACAATATGTACAAGGATATGACTCGACTTAGCAACCATGTAATCAATTAGATAATTAACTTGGGTTTAAACAAATGTTGTCACAATAATGCACTAAAGATGAATGCATACAAGGTGGGCTAAGGCGATTTGGGTGTACATTTAAGTGGGGTGTAAACAAATTCTTCCTTTAAGTAAAATGCTTAAAGGTCGAAACGAAAAGATAGGCTCTGAGGGGTGTACTAGGGGTATCGTGTACTAAAAATGAGTACAACGCAAAGGGTGTGGGAGAATTACTTGACCAATGTAGCCGAAGTAATTATAACAAAAACACAGGTGTAAAACGATGGGTTAATCCTAATGCCTCTTATCATGTAGTAAATCTAACTACACGAATGTAGTCTCACTTGTGGCCTCGGAATGGTCCTAACGCAAGTTCTAGAATCTAAGTGCTACCGGTACACACATCATAGCATAAATGCTTTTCCTACCAATTCTAGGGGCGAACCTCACATATTTGGGGGTGGAAAATTTTTTAGTGGTACGGTTTTTGTGCTAGTCATATAACTCCTATCCGTGAGACGCTTATTAAGATCAAAGTTTCACTCCTATATGTTGTAAAAAATTTTAAATTTGGCACTAAAATTGCCCTAACAGGTATTTCTCTCAGTTTTATTACACATCTACTATTAAACAAACAAAAATCAAGCGTAATAGTATTCTCTAAAATCGTACTTTTACCCTCCCCCCCCCTTACACTTAAGATGAACATTGTCCCCAATGTTCAAATAACAAGATGTAAAAGAAAAAAGTAAAGGAAAGAATTCAAATACTCCCCTGATTCGTTCGGTGGATAATGAAGTTACACGGTTAGATCTTCCTCCAAGGTAATGTTGAAGCTCCATGACTAATGCATCGCCATAAGCTTGATTCCATAAACATCTCCTTGTCCAAAATAACCTGTTAAACCTGAGAAAACAAACACGAAAATCTGCATAACATCGGCGGGATAAATCTATATATATAAGGATATAATGCTTGTGGAATGATAATTTTGCAGATTCCTGGAGATTATAAGTTGGAGATTTTAATAAAAACTTTTTAAAAACAAAACTTTCAAAAATTTCTGAAAATTAAATCTGACGCCGTCAGGTTATAAACCCTGACGCCGTCAGAAATGACCTGACAAAAATTCTCATTTTAAGTTTCCGGAAAATTTCTGGAAAAACCTTTACCTTACTTTCTGGAAATCCTGTAAAACATCATTATGACTCGATACAAGCATTTGACTCAAACAAATACGAATATGTATGTTAATTTATTATTATTACGATTCATGTTCATTTGTGTTCTAATAAACCGATTTAGATTTCCCTTACACTTATCTTTTGCAAAATACCTTTATATGTAGTTAAGACGAAGTTAAAAACAAAATAAAGCATTTTCACAAATTACTTTTGAACATGAATCAATACTAATAAAAATTAAACACACATACGGAAACAAATAAAAACAAACAAACAAACGAATAAACACACAAAGCAAATAAAACAAATAAAGCTTGGGTTGCCTCCCAAGAAGCGCTTTTCTTTATTAACGAGTCTTGTAGCTAGACTCAAAGTCACGTACATTACGTGATTCCATCTTCAGTCACAGTTCCTAGGCCATTCTCCTTTGATCCTCTATCAGAATCACTTTCATAGTAAAGGTATTTCGGGTCCACGTGATCAAAAGGATTGTTTCGGTATTTAGAACCAAGTTCCTTATCGTGCTTAAAGAATCCGCTTGACAGGTCAAAAGTATCCTTACATCCCCTTCTCACATCATCATCACATAACACGAGTTGGGAACTTAACCCATCGAGCCCTTTATAATCAATCTCCTTGAATTCTCTCATCTTGTAAGGCGTTTGGTATGAGATTTCCCTAATCCCATCGGTGAAAGTCATGATCCTATTGAGCTCGTCCACAACCAAGCTTGTGGCCTGGCAAAAAGGTGCCCCAAAAACAACTTGTGATAACCTGGGATCGATGTACTCTTCGATATTATCGACGATTGCGAAGCTCATAGTGAATGTCATATTTCCTACAAACACCTGTATATCATCATCTATGCCGATGTCGTCCTTCCCTTTATGAATCATCCCCCATCTGCAAATGTTGTTATAATGAAACAAGGACATCACATTTTTGGGTAAACATGTGTCAATGTAAACATTATAAAAATGCTTGTGACCAATCATGCAAGGTATTTTGAGATTATTTGGATCATGTCGCTTAATTCGGCCAGGCCTTCTATCGTGTAACCCCCATGTGTTGCCACTTGCTGATGGTTGATACTCATACACTTCTTCACAGCCATCCCAAAAAATCACTTTCCTGACACCATCGGTAAATAATGCACTCCTATCATCCTCATCGAGTATCACTCCCGTTGCTTTTATGAATGGTTTGCCTAGAACAAGGCCAGTTAAGGATGGGCTGATGATAGAGTTCATGTTATTAATTACAGTTAACTTGATATGAAAGAGGAACTTTTCTATCACAATTGGTACCCTCCTTATTACCCCGATGATATTAGACCCTTCATATTTGACTTGTTCAGTGAAGGCTTCGTTATATAGAGAGAGGGATATTGCGCTCATAGAAGAGTTGGGGTTTATGTAGGCATCTTTTATAAACTTTTTCCTAGTGGTGCAAGATATCTTAAAGACCCTAGGAGCGCCATCCTCTATTCTCTCTCCGAATCCCATGGGCGACCTTGCTGTGCCCCTCTCAAGTTCCTCTACCAGGGGGCGGTCTAGCAGTCCTGGGAGCCCATGAGGCATTTCGGATTTCTCTTCCGAGCCCTCCTCATCACTCACCTCTATTGTACTCGAGTTCTTTGGTGAGTCTAGATAGTCGTCGGGCGCCTCGGGTTTCTTTTCGGGAACTTCACCCTCCATTTCATTGTCCACATTCTTGGCTGTTTGTTGGTCCAAATTTGGTTTAGGAACAGGCATTGTTGTAATGGTGTTCACGAAGTGGAGAGGTTTCGAAGGGGTATGAGTATCTCCTGTTTTTTTTCGTTTTATGATATGTATTTGAAGAGTTTACTAGGGTGCTTGATTTTTACAGGAGGGGGTGTTTGGTGGGTCACCGTAACAGATTTGATCTCATTAACTCGTGCCAACTCACAAGTTGACCTGCCAGCAAGGCGATCATTGATAACCTTTAACAGGTTATCAACCTTGTTGTTCATATCAACTTGCTGTTGTCTGAATTGATTCTCAAGTTTGGAGAGCTGTGTTTCTTGAGAGAGAATGAATTTTTGCAGTGATTCCTCGCGATTTTGTTGTTTATGCGTGTGTCGCTGAGGATAATGTTCAGACCAGGTGAGCGGGGTAGAGTCATTGAATGATACGCTACGAGTTTGGTTCCAACTAAAATTTGGCTTATTCTTCCATGCCTCATACCCATCTTCGGAATTTTTGGGCCCATAATTAGTGGTGAGCCACTTATCTCCCGCCTTATCGATTCGCGAGGATGCGAATTCTTTGAAAGCTTGTTTGGGAAGTTCCATGCAATCATGAGTGTCATGGGGACCACTACATAATTTACATGAAGAAGTGATTTTGTTCACTTGGCTTGAAGGTTTAGGAGCCTCGTAGGATTTCATGAGAAACTTGACTTGGTCTTCAAGTTCTATGATCCTACGGTCGGGAGTGCTTGAATTGTTCGAAGGCAAATATATTGCCTTGACCGTTTTATTCAAATCACGGGGATCACTCCAACTTTCGTTGTCATAAAGAGCAAGATCCTCTAGGAGAGCCCATGATTGTTCCGCACTTAGATCACGTAGCTTGCCACCGGCCGATTGGTCAATGGTTTGCCTCGTGGAGAGATTGATATGGTCATAGAAGATTTGGACTTGGAGCCAAAGTTCTATGCCATGGTGGGGGACTTTTTGGAGTAAGTCCTTGAATCGAGTCCATGCCTCGTAGAGAGTTTCGCCTTGACGTTGTTGGAACATCAAGATATCATTCCTTAGCTTGGTAGTTCTTCCCGGTGGGAAAAACTGAGCAAGGAAACGAGTGGTGAGATCATCCCAAGAGGTGATGGATCCTGCGGGTTAACGTTCTAGCCACTGACTAGCTTGGTCCCGCAAAGAGAATTGGAAGAGACGCAATCGGGTCGTCTCTCGAGTGGCAACATCAAGGTCTATAGAATCAACGATTTTGAGAAAGTCCTTGAGATGTCGATTAGGATCTTCAGAACGAAGTCCATGGAATGCGCATCCGCTTTGCACCAACCGGATGGTGTCGGATCGCAAGGGTGTGATATTGGCTCCTTGAGTGAGCTCAATGGTGTTTCGATAGCCATGGTGGCTAGGACGGGAATACTCTCCTAAAGTACGGGCTCTAGGAGGTGGTGGTGGTTGTTGTGGTGGTGGGTTGTGGGGGTTAAGGATATTACCATCTTCCATGATGTCGGATGGTATGGTTACGAACAAAGACACGAAGAAAATAGATAGACTAAAGAAAACCTAGAAAAATAAAATAAAAATCTCACTAGAAAGGAATTTAGTGAGTAGACCTAATAGAAATAAAAATTCAACCTAAACAATAACTATTCCCCGGCAGCGGCGCCAAAAACTTGATGCGTGGTTTTGTAACCTTACAACAGGTTTTACCTCTCGAGGGATCTCAAGAGGCTTACAACCCCACCAGGCAGTGTACCTGACCGATGTAGTATAGTGTAGTGGTAAGTACGGGGGATTGATCGTTCTCCACAGGGAATAGTGTTCGTTAGGTATGAAAGACTACTCTAATAGGTCTAAGGGTTGAGGAAGATTCTTTTTATGTTTTTATATTTTTTTATGAAAGCAAGTAAAATTTCGGTTTTGAAAGAGTGGGCGGAATTAGTTGCTAGTCAACTAACCCAAATAACTACAAATGCAAATAAAATAAATAACTGAAAATAAAATGTTGTGAGAAACTTATGTGTAGAGAAATGTGTTTACTTAGATTTCCTTACTCCCTAACTATCTTTTACCGGTTAATTAGTGTGTATTAGTCGCGTGGATGACGGGTGTATTCCTTAATACCATTTGTGGGGTGGCGTACGTACTTCCCCAACTCTACAAGCTCCTACTTCACTCCTATGTCGAGCCGGCTAGGAAGCTCCTAACATGGGATCACTAGAATTCGCTTGTGCATTAAATACAACCATAAAAACCTTTAGTACGCATTTGGTTCATGTTTCTTAAGACGTTCAAGCAAGTTACCGAATAGGAAGTTAGCCAGTTTTCTTAAGCCTAACATAGATAAACAATCATCCAATACAACTAATAACACACTAATAACCAATAATCAATAGCTAGGTTTCATTAGATCTAAGAAAACACAAGATAAATTTAGCCTAACATGTTAATCAAAAGACAAGAATAAGATAAAATCAAACAACACATAGACATATTGAATGATTAATTGATAACTTATCTTCAATGTAACATGGAAGATCTCAAGGCAAAAAGCCTTGAAAAAGAAGCTAAAATCGTCTTAGGGTTTTCTCCCAAAATTCCACACACTAAGTTCTCCACTAATGACAAAAAATTAGAAAACTATATATAGATTTTTGGATCTGACGGCGTCACGTTATGGAGTGCGACGCCGTCACCTCGCCGCTTCTAGGGTTCCCGGATGACCTTCTTGACGCCGTCCCTCTTTAGCTCTTCCAAAATCCATTCTGGCTTATCAAGGCTTGACGCCGTCGAACCTTGAACGTGACGCCGTCCCCTTTTGATTTAAGCAGTGACGCCCTTGATCAAGTTAAAGCGTGACGCCGTCAGAATTCACATGCTATTTTCACTGGCTTATCATGAGTAAATTTCACGTCCAACTTTTCTTGCCAAGGCATGACGCCGTCCAGGGTAAATTGTGACGCCGTCAAAGGTAACTTTTAGCCGATTTTTGAGACTTTGCCGTTTTCTTCACTTTTATGCTCCAAAAACGTCCAAAATGCCTCCTTTTCCAGATTTCTCCTCAAAAGTACCTAAAATGACAAAAGGAACGATTTAGGGCAATATTTGATCAAATAAATACGATTTAAGGCTTAAATGACCCCTTAAAAGCGGTACACTTTTCGCTTCATCAAATACCCTTACACTTGAGATTTGCTTGTCCTCAAGCAAATGCGCTTTTATTCTAATCAAAATACAAGTTAGGGGTCATTTAATGCAAACATAAAAGTAATTACAACAAATAATCGTTCCACTTCAATCATAATAAGCACGGAGATTATGAACTAGCACCTCACAAGTAGTGTTTAGATACTCACATCTCTCAAGTGTCATCAAAATAATTCTCATAAATGAAAACGGATAATATCTCTCACTACCTGTCATAGCAAATAGATTACCATAGGCTTGGGAAAGGATCGAAAACCTCCTCCACTAGGCGTAAGCACCTAAGATAAACTATCAAAGAGGGCTTTTAAATGGGTTATAACGTTAGTTTTAGGGAAAAGGAAAACACGGTTTGGTTGGATAAAGGATATTTTACTGGTGGCGAGTTAATGATCTTGATCAATTACATGTACTATACAATGTTGCTAAGCCAAGACTAGACTCGATCTTAAGCTAGAAACGAAATAACAAAATAACAAAAACATAAAACAAACATAAAATGAAACGGGATGGTAGTCCGTATGTTTTTTCTATTTTTCTTTTTCTCATTTTTTTTGTATTTTTCTTGATTTTTTCGATTTTTTTTTTTTTTTTTTTTTTTTTTTTTTTTTTTTTTTTTTTTTTTTTTTTTGCATACACTTTTGCCCTACCATCCAAAATAATACATCATAGGGGCATTGCATCCCCCTTACACTTGAACTTTTACATAACTTTACAAATACTAATCTAATGACTCGAATTAAGATAATTGAAAAACTTGGAGTACTTTTAAAACATTTAGCACATATGGGGGTAATAAATGATGTTCATCCCCATTACTCCATTACACTAGTACTTTACCCATGAGTCCCAATCGTCCCAAAACAATATGTACAAGGATATGACTCGACTTAGCAACCATGTAATCAATTAGATAATTAACTTGGGTTTAAATAAATGTTGTCACAATAATGCACTAAAGATGAATGCATACAAGGTGGGCTAAGGCGATTTGGGTGTACATTTAAGTGGGGTGTAAACAAATTCTTCCTTTAAGTAAAATGCTTAAAGGTCAAAACGAAAAGATAGGCTCTGAGGGGTGTACTAGGGGTATCGTGTACTAAAAATGAGTACAACGCAAAGGGTGTGGGAGAATTACTTGACCAATGTAGCCGAAGTAATTATAACAAAAACACAGGTGTAAAACGATGGGTTAATCCTAATGCCTCTTATCATGTAGTAAATCTAACTACACGAATGTAGTCTCACTTGTGGCCTCGGAATGGTCCTAACGCAAGTTCTAGAATCTAAGTGCTACCGGTACACACATCATAGCATAAATGCTTTTCCTACCAATTCTAGGGGCGAACCTCACATATTTGGGGGTGGAAAATTTTTTAGTGGTACGGTTTTTGTGCTAGTCATATAACTCCTATCCGTGAGACGCTTATTAAGATCAAAGTTTCACTCCTATATGTTGTAAAAATTTTTAAATTTGGCACTAAAATTGCCCTAACAGGTATTTCTCTCAGTTTTATTACACATCTACTATTAAACAAACAAAAATCAAGCGTAATAGTATTCTCTAAAATCGTACTTTTACCCTCCCCCCCCTTACACTTAAGATGAACATTGTCCCCAATGTTCAAATAACAAGATGTAAAAGAAAAAAGTAAAGGAAAGAAATCAAATACTCCCCTGATTCGTTCGGTGGATAATGAAGTTACACGGTTAGATCTTCCTCCAAGGTAATGTTGAAGCTCCATGACTAATGCATCGCCATAAGCTTGATTCCATAAACATCTCCTTGTCCAAAATAACCTGTTAAACCTGAGAAAACAAACACGAAAACCTGCATAACATCGGCGGGATAAATCTATATATATAAGGATATAATGCTTGTGGAATGATAATTTTGCAGATTCCTGAAGATTATAAGTTGGAGATTTTAATAAAAACTTTTTAAAAACAAAACTTTCAAAAATTTCTGAAAATTAAATCTGACGCCGTCAGGTTATAAACCCTGACGCCGTCAGAAATGACCTGACAAAAATTCTCATTCTAAGTTTCCGGAAAATTTCTGGAAAAACCTTTACCTTACTTCCTGGAAATCCTGCAAAACATCATTATGACTCGATACAAGCATTTGACTCAAACAAATACGAATATGTATGTTAATTTATTATTATTACGATTCATGTTCATTTGTGTTCTAATAAACCGATTTAGATTTCCCTTACACTTATCTTTTGCAAAATACCTTTATATGTAGTTAAAACGAAGTTAAAAACAAAATAAAGCATTTTCACAAATTACTTTTGAACATGAATCAATACTAATAAAAATTAAACACACATACGGAAACAAATAAAAACAAACAAACAAACGAATAAACACACAAAGCAAATAAAACAAATAAAGCTTGGGTTGCCTCCCAAGAAGCGCTTTTCTTTATTAACGAGTCTTGTAGCTAGACTCAAAGTCACGTACATTACGTGATTCCATCTTCAGTCACAGTTCCTAGGCCATTCTCCTTTGATCCTCTATCAGAATCACTTTCATAGTAAAGGTATTTCGGGTCCACGTGATCAAAAGGATTGTTTCGGTATTTAGAACCAAGTTCCTTATCGTGCTTAAAGAATCCGCTTGACAGGTCAAAAGTATCCTTACATCCCCTTCTCACATCATCATCACATAACACGAGTTGGGAACTTAACCCATCGAGCCCTTTATAATCAATCTCCTTGAATTCTCTCATCTTGTAAGGCGTTTGGTATGAGATTTCCCTAATCCCATCGGTGAAAGTCATGATCCCATTGAGCTCGTCCACAACCAAGCTTGTGGCCTGGCAAAAAGGTGCCCCAAAAACAACTTGTGATAACCTGGGATCGATGTACTCTTCGATATTATCGACGATTGCGAAGCTCATAGTGAATGTCATATTTCCTACAAACACCTGTATATCATCATCTATGCTGATGTCGTCCTTCCCTTTATGAATCATCCCCCATCTGCAAATGTTGTTATAATGAAACAAGGACATCACATTTTTGGGTAAACATGTGTCAATGTAAACATTATAAAAATGCTTGTGACCAATCATGCAAGGTATTTTGAGATTATTTGGATCATGTCGCTTAATTCGGCCAGGCCTTCTATCGTGTAACCCCCATGTGTTGCCACTTGCTGATGGTTGATACTCATACACTTCTTCACAGCCATCCCAAAAAATCACTTTCCTGACACCATCGGTAAATAATGCACTCCTATCATCCTCATCGAGTATCACTCCCGTTGCTTTTATGAATGGTTTGCCTAGAACAAGGCCAGTTAAGGATGGGCTGATGATAGAGTTCATGTTATTAATTACAGTTAACTTGATATGAAAGAGGAACTTTTCTATCACAATTGGTACCCTCCTTATTACCCCGATGATATTAGACCCTTCATATTTGACTTGTTCAGTGAAGGCTTCGTTATATAGAGAGAGGGATATTGCGCTCATAGAAGAGTTGGGGTTTATGTAGGCATCTTTTATAAACTTTTTCCTAGTGGTGCAAGATATCTTAAAGACCCTAGGAGCGCCATCCTCTATTCTCTCTCCGAATCCCATGGGCGACCTTGCTGTGCCCCTCTCAAGTTCCTCTACCAGGGGGCGGTCTAGCAGTCCTGGGAGCCCATGAGGCATTTCGGATTTCTCTTCCGAGCCCTCCTCATCACTCACCTCTATTGTACTCGAGTTCTTTGGTGAGTCTAGATAGTCGTCGGGCGCCTCGGGTTTCTTTTCGGGAACTTCACCCTCCATTTCATTGTCCACATTCTTGGCTGTTTGTTGGTCCAAATTTGGTTTAGGAACAGGCATTGTTGTAATGGTGTTCACGAAGTGGAGAGGTTTCGAAGGGGTATGAGTATCTCCTGTTTTTTTTCGTTTTATGATATGTATTTGAAGAGTTTACTAGGGTGCTTGATTTTTACAGGAGGGGGTGTTTGGTGGGTCACCGTAACAGATTTGATCTCATTAACTCGTGCCAACTCACAAGTTGACCTGCCAGCAAGGCGATCATTGATAACCTTTAACAGGTTATCAACCTTGTTGTTCATATCAACTTGCTGTTGTCTGAATTGATTCTCAAGTTTGGAGAGCTGTGTTTCTTGAGAGAGAATGAATTTTTGCAGTGATTCCTCGCGATTTTGTTGTTTATGTGTGTGTCGCTGAGGATAATGTTCAGACCAGGTGAGCGGGGTAGAGTCATTGAATGATACGCTACGAGTTTGGTTCCAACTAAAATTTGGCTTATTCTTCCATGCCTCATACCCATCTTCGGAATTTTTGGGCCCATAATTAGTGGTGAGCCACTTATCTCCCGCCTTATCGATTCGCGAGGATGCGAATTCTTTGAAAGCTTGTTTGGGAAGTTCCATGCAATCATGAGTGTCATGGGGACCACTACATAATTTACATGAAGAAGTGATTTTGTTCACTTGGCTTGAAGGTTTAGGAGCCTCGTAGGATTTCATGAGAAACTTGACTTGGTCTTCAAGTTCTATGATCCTACGGTCGGGAGTGCTTGAATTGTTCGAAGGCAAATATATTGCCTTGACCGTTTTATTCAAATCACGGGGATCACTCCAACTTTCGTTGTCATAAAGAGCAAGATCCTCTAGGAGAGCCCATGATTGTTCCGCACTTAGATCACGTAGCTTGCCACCGGCCGATTGGTCAATGGTTTGCCTCGTGGAGAGATTGATATGGTCATAGAAGATTTGGACTTGGAGCCAAAGTTCTATGTCATGGTGGGGGACTTTTTGGAGTAAGTCCTTGAATCGAGTCCATGCCTCGTAGAGAGTTTCGCCTTGACGTTGTTGGAACATCAAGATATCATTCCTTAGCTTGGTAGTTCTTCCCGGTGGGAAAAACTGAGCAAGGAAACGAGTGGTGAGATCATCCCAAGAGGTGATGGATCCTGCGGGTTGACGTTCTAGCCACTGACTAGCTTGGTCCCGCAAAGAGAATTGGAAGAGACGCAATCGGGTCGTCTCTCGAGTGGCAACATCAAGGTCTATAGAATCAACGATTTTGAGAAAGTCCTTGAGATGTCGATTAGGATCTTCAGAACGAAGTCCATGGAATGCGCATCCGCTTTGCACCAACCGGATGGTGTCGGATCGCAAGGGTGTGATATTGGCTCCTTGAGTGAGCTCAATGGTGTTTCGATAGCCATGGTGGCTAGGACGGGAATACTCTCCTAAAGTACGGGCTCTAGGAGGTGGTGGTGGTTGTTGTGGTGGTGGGTTGTGGGGGTTAAGGATATTACCATCTTCCATGATGTCGGATGGTATGGTTACGAACAAAGACACGAAGAAAATAGATAGACTAAAGAAAACCTAGAAAAATAAAATAAAAATCTCACTAGAAAGGAATTTAGTGAGTAGACCTAATAGAAATAAAAATTCAACCTAAACAATAACTATTCCCCGGCAGCGGCGCCAAAAACTTGATGCGTGGTTTTGTAACCTTACAACAGGTTTTACCTCTCGAGGGATCTCAAGAGGCTTACAACCCCACCAGGCAGTGTACCTGACCGATGTAGTATAGTGTAGTGGTAAGTACGGGGGATTGATCGTTCTCCACAGGGAATAGTGTTCGTTAGGTATGAAAGACTACTCTAATAGGTCTAAGGGTTGAGGAAGATTCTTTTTATGTTTTTATATTTTTTTATGAAAGCAAGTAAAATCTCGGTTTTGAAAGAGTGGGCGGAATTAGTTGCTAGTCAACTAACCCAAATAACTACAAATGCAAATAAAATAAATAACTGAAAATAAAATGTTGTGAGAAACTTATGTGTAGAGAAATGTGTTTACTTAGATTTCCTTACTCCCTAACTATCTTTTACCGGTTAATTAGTGTGTATTAGTCGCGTGGATGACGGGTGTATTACTTAATACCATTTGTGGGGTGGCGTACGTACTTCCCCAACTCTACAAGCTCCTACTTCACTCCTATGTCGAGCCGGCTAGGAAGCTCCTAACATGGGATCACTAGAATTCGCTTGTGCATTAAATACAACCATAAAAACCTTTAGTACGCATTTGGTTCATGTTTCTTAAGACGTTCAAGCAAGTTACCGAATAGGAAGTTAGCCAGTTTTCTTAAGCCTAACATAGATAAACAATCATCCAATACAACTAATAACACACTAATAACCAATAATCAATAGCTAGGTTTCATTAGATCTAAGCAAACACAAGATAAATTTAGCCTAACATGTTAATCAAAAGACAAGAATAAGATAAAATCAAACAACATATAGACATATTGAATGATTAATTGATAACTTATCTTCAATGTAACATGGAAGATCTCAAGGCAAAAAGCCTTGAAAAAGAAGCTAAAATCGTCTTAGGGTTTTCTCCCAAAATTCCACACACTAAGTTCTCCACTAATGACAAAAAATTAGAAAACTATATATAGATTTTTGGATCTGACGGCGTCACGTTATGGAGTGTGACGCCGTCACCTCGCCGCTTCTAGGGTTCCCGGATGACCTTCTTGACGCCGTCCCTCTTTAGCTCTTCAAAAATCCATTCTGGCTTATCAAGGCTTGACGCCGTCGAACCTTGAACGTGACTGATGAACTCAAATAAGTACATTTTATTACTATCATTTATCCTATTAATTTGACTTGTTTTACTATATTATTTATGAGGATTGATACTTAATCGTTTACTTTTGTAATTCTCAGTTGAAAACAAGCATTTGGTGAAACTTGGCGATTTTGGACTAATTATGGAGCAAAACATGCATAAAGTGAAGAGTCTACTGAAATGTACAAGATCAAGACTATTCTGCTCCAGATGCGCCGCATCTCACTCATGACATGCGCCGCATCGCTATCAAGATCTCACCAGATACGATCCAAGATTCAAGAGGACATGCGCCGCATCCAAAGATAAAGATACGCCGCATCTTCTGGCGGTGTACGAATATTCCTGAATATTATAATCTTGGACCCCACGCGAAGTTACCTTGATACGCCGCATCGGACCAATCCGATGCGCCGTATCGGCCATATACAATCCTTACCAAGAATTCAAGAGATCAAGTGAAGATTAGAAGCTTAATGAAGAAGTCAAGATTACAAGTCGACACTTGAAGATGCTTTCGTATTTTGGCCATAAAATCTTCATCCGGACTCCGTTTTAGGTGATTCAAGCGGCCACGGAAAGAGAAAAAGGAGATCTACCTGTATCTGAAGGAGATGCGGCGCATCTGGTCCTTAGATGCGCCGTATTGGAAGATGAGGCGCATCTGGTATTTAGATGCGCCGTATTGGGTCAGTTTCAGACTTGGAGGCTACGTTTACTTATAGATGCGGCGCATCTAACTCTATAGATGCGCCGTATCGACCCAGATTTCAGAATATATAAATACCGAACTCATTAACGAATTTGGGCATCTTTGGGAACCTTTAGGGTCACTCCCAGACGATCACAACACCTCCAAACAGCAGAAGATCACCCTAGAAGACCTGATTACCCTTGAAGAGTATCTCTAATCATTGTAACGTATTCATTATGCTTAAATTCATTACGATTATGTTTATGCACTTTGATATAGAGATTATGGGCTAACACCCTTATGTGTTAGCCATGTTTATGATTATTTGATGTTTTGATATGTTTCTAATTCGATTGGTTGCTAAGTCTTCGTTTTAATTGTTTATGTTAGTAGTTTGTTTTATTGTAATAGTAAGCTTTAATTCATCAGGATTGGTGGCTTGTGTAATGTGACAACGAAAGATTGCACTCCCTTTAATACTTGCTTTCCCATCAATTAAAGTTTATATGTTGATGTCTTTGGTTACTACTTATTAGTGCATTGATAACCTCTGTGTTTATTAGTGGCTTGCGGGCATTTGACTGCGGAAAATAATGTGGCTCCCACGGTTATTACTAAATTGATCACTTAGGAATAACTTTTAGACATAAGTAATCATTAAGGGTTTACTCGCCGATAAGAATAGGACCAACGAGAAAGGGTTAACTACATACACTTCATATAAAACTAGCAATAAAACAAGTGACAAGCTATTTAAACATAAACACAATTATTAAGCAGCTTTATGCGGATTCCAATGGAATCTAGACTCTAGGTACAAGAGGTAGGATGGACCGCGCCTAGTCTTGAGCACCAATCACTGCAGGTCTTAGAACTTATTAAAACTTAATCATATATGAAACTTGGTTAACACACTCTTCTTATCTTTGGTATTTTCTATTGTTTGTTTATCTTAGTTTAGTTAGAATAAAACCAAACTCGTGCCAGTCTCTCAGGCTGAACCCCCCTTTGCGTTAGTTTAGAAGAGTCGAATACCTCTAGAATTAGTATATTAGAAATCTCACTCTTAGTGATCGACACCCTACTTACCAACTAGGCTACATTGATCGGGTACACTGCCCGTTAGTGTTGTTATAGGTTAAGTCGGCAAAATATAAATGTAAAACTTGATAAGGAATAATCACCTATACAACGACACATCAAGTTTTTGGCGCCGCTGCCGGGGAGTGAATTTATCTATTTGCTAGTTTTATTGGTATTTTTCTGTTTTTAGTTTATTTTTGTGTGTTTGGTTTATTTGTTTTATCGTTTGTTTGTTGTCTGTGTGTCTGTCTCAGAAGGGAGATACGGCGTATTCTTGTCTGTGAATACGGCGCATCTATCTGTTTCAATACGGCGTATTCTTGTCTGTGAATACGGCGTATTGACGCTCTGTGGGCAATTTTTTTTTTAGTTTGTGTGATTTTTAATTTTAAAAT
The DNA here is from genome assembly GCA_021014915.2 of Artemisia tridentata subsp. tridentata. Taxonomy (NCBI): domain Eukaryota; kingdom Viridiplantae; phylum Streptophyta; class Magnoliopsida; order Asterales; family Asteraceae; genus Artemisia; species Artemisia tridentata. The sequence goes on from CP139508.1 coordinate 403,072,492, forward strand.
TTTCTAAAAAAAAAAAAAAAAAAAAAAAAAAAAAAAAAAAAAAAAAAAAAATTGTTGCAGGAAGCTAATGCGGCGTATCCATTGTCTGTTGGATACGGCGTATTAACTTGTGTCGTATACGGCGTATCCATTGTCTGTTGGATACGGCGTATCCATCTTCTGTAACCTAAAAATATTTTTTATTTTTTTTTATTTTTTGTGTTTATTTAATTTTTACTAGTTTAGTTTTTATTTTTGTTTCGTCTACTGCTGTTCTTGGTTGTTTATCTTTCAGGTAATAATGAAGATGGACAATCCAGACATTACTATGGAAGAATATATGAGACTTGAAGAGGAAAGAGCCTTGAGCAATAATGGGATCTACGATTGGGAAAGAGCAAGATATGGTGCACAAGTCATCGAGGATAAGGAACTCACGATGGAAGAATACTTGTTATTGAAGCAGGAAAAGTCAGGGAAAGAAAGAAACAAATTGCCATTTCGACACACTTGGACTTTATCAAATGATGATGATAAGGAAGAATCATACGATTTTGGTGCAATTAGGTTTCCGGCAATAGTTATTGATGATGTTATTTCTCCGGAAGTTGCCCAAGATGAAGAAGGGTCACAAGTGTTTGATTTAAATGAAAATCCGACAATTGTTTACAAAGAAGCTTATTCATCCGAAAGTGCTTATGATGAAAATGAAGATGAATGTGGGACAATGGTGTATAGTGCTATTACTTGTAATTTTCCACCCGAGATGGAAAATATATTCTCATCATATCAAAAACACCATGATAATATTCCCTCGGATGAAGATAATGAGTATTCTGATATTGAAAAGTTTGATGCTATTGCGTACGATGGCATACCGCAATTACCACAACAAACGGAAGTATTTAGGTGTGGAGCGGATGAGCCAGATTATGACCCCACAAAGGATTTTGAAGAAATGTGGGATGACTTATTTGAAGCGGCTATTCGGGATAAAGCTGATATTGCAAGACCACTAGTTGAAGATGGAGATTCACAAGATGAATTGGAATCACTTACAACACAAAGTGGTACAAATTTATTTAATATTATTAATCCCGTTACTAATAATCTTGCTAGTTTTCCTAAACAGGTTGCAGAACAAAAAATTGATGAGGTGAGATCTATTACACTACCTATTGAAGCACATGAAGCACCTGTGATCAACCCGTTTTTGGTAGAGCTCGAGGAAGAATTTGGTGATGAGCTCCTTAACATTGCTATGATTGATGAAGATGATGATTCCGACCCTATGAAGTATATAGAGGAACTGGAACGTTTACTTGCTAAAGACCCTTTCTCATCTTCTGCGGAAGTCAAGGGACGCCTTACTACCAAAGAAACTAACCAAGAAGACAGGAGACTCATTTTTCCTCAACATACTACTCTTTCAGGAGAAGTGGTCAAGTCATCCAATTTATTAACCAAACCGGGTAAGGATAGGAAAGATGTACATATATTGCCAAGGTATGATTTTTATTTATTTCTTCCATCTTTACTAGCAAATTTACACTCTCTTCGTGTTTATTGCTACTATCACCCGCACTTGATCCCAAGTGGGGGGAACAATACCCTATTACGTAGTAAATAAGGGTAGAGTCAGGCTCGTGACTCGAACAAAAACAAGCGCTTCGTGGGAGGCAACCCATGCTTGTCTTTTATTTTCTTTTTAGATTATTTTACTTTCTTGTGTTTATTTTTATTTGTTTTTTCTGTATGACTGCTGTCGCTGTATTCTGCTGATACAAACGATACGGCGCATCTGTATTCTAGATGCGGCGTATGGCGTTTTAATTTTATATGCAGCGCATTTAATAATTCGAGTACGGCGCATCTATCCCCTTGGCGCCGTATTCTGTTTTTAATCAAAAAAAAAAAATAAAAAAAAAAATAAAATAAAATAAAAAAAAAAAAAAAAAAAAATAAATAAATAAATAAATAAATAAATAAATAAAATAATAAAAAAAAAATAATAATAAAAAATTTAAACCATAACCGACATACGACGCATCTGTTTTAACAGATACGGCGTATTTTCTATTTAAATTAAAAACAGTTTCTCGAATTATTAAATAGATACGACGCATCGATCTCTATCGATACGGCGCATCTTCTGAATCAAAGATCTTGTATTTTGAAACGTAACGAAAATACGGCGCATTAACTTTTGTTAATACGACGCATTTAATTTTAATAAATATAGTTGATTTTTGATAATTTAACTCGATACGGCGCATCCTAATTTATAAGCGGCGTATCTACTTTCTGAATAAAAATCTGATTATATTTTAACGTAATAAGATACGGCGTATCCAACTTTATGGATACGGCGCATCGTCCGCAGACATCAGCCATTTTTATTCTTTATATTCATTTCTAAATTCATTAATCTTCTAGCGAACAGATGCTACTGACGATTTTACCTATGATAACAGGTTTTGCTATGGAAGATATGTCAATGAACGGATATCTTGCTAAAGGAACAACAAAACATGATTAATGGATTGGTAATTGAGTGCACCAATTGTCAACGGTGCTTAACAAAGTTCTTTTGGTAAAACACGATTTGAAAGGGATTACACCTAGAGGCGGAAAGTCAACCTTTCAAATGTGATCGGTATTAAGGAGCTGAACGTGAGTCTAACTTGAAGACTCTGGAATAAAGACAAGTGCTGACCGGGAGACAACCCGGATTTATCTTTTATTATTCTGTTTTCTGTGTCGAGTCAGTCCAGGCCGCATGAAGATACGGCGCATCTCAGTCCTGAGATGCGACGCATCCTCTGCAATGGTCATATCTTATTTTATTTTTCTGCATTTTTATTTTTCGACTTTAAAACTTTTTATCAGTTTATTTTAATGCGGCGCATCCCTGGTTAAGGATGCGGCGCATCTTTTATTCTGATTCGTATTTATTCCAGGCTCAATACGTCGTATCTTTTTCTATAAGATACGGCGTATCAACTGACCTGATGATGTACAGTTTAATATTTCCTAAAGGTTGTTGATGCGGCGTATCCAATATCCCATGGATACGGCGCATCGACACTCTGACCTGTAATTTTTAGTATTTTTATTTTTCTAACCAATGATTAACGAGATATTCTCGAGTCTATTTTTCTGTGGTCTCTATATTTTTACAGGTCTGGGCAATTGAAGGTATTGATGAACTCCCATATTACATAAGCTCAAATTCTTACATTGGAGGATCATACCGAGCAAATCTCAGGGGAGTTTTCCGTTCTAATTCTTTCTATTTCCTGTTTTTAATTTCAAATTAAACAACGAGGACGTTGTTTATCTTAAGTGGGGGGATAGAGAATTAGAACGTTTACTTGTCCTTATTTTTTAAAAAATATGCTTAAAATGTGCTTAATATATCAAACTTAAAATTTTTTTAGCATGTTTTTGTTTAAGATCTAAGTTGCATAGCTGCACACATGACGTTATTTTCAAAAATTGTGATTTTTCAAAATTCACAAATCTATGAGTGTGCCGGTGACTTGTAAACTTTAGAACTTGGCTTGTATACTATTCGAGACCACCATAATGAGTATTATTTATATAATTGGAGTGACTTGTCTAAATTGGTAAATTTCTAGGATTACACCCAAATAGCCTATTATATGTTATGTGTTATTAGCTAACTACACTGGTTAGTTAACCCCTGTATAAACCCTTTGTTACTCTCACTTTTAGAGTAAGATACCCCTAGAAAACGCTCAGAGCCATTCCTTTCGTTTCTTACACCTATGTTTAAAATGTTTCGTTACACCCTTACACCTTAGCCTACCCTGTAGATTAGAATCCGTGGTTGGTTGATTGCTATAGGCAAAGTGTGTTTCCTTACATTACCTGTGTTCGCGTGCGTAATTCATTATCTTTGGTTAGATCGGGAAATTGCACAATGCAATGGAGTGAAAGTACATATTGTATTTTTGATTTTCGTGTGTTTACTACTTTCACTATTATTTTATCTGAAGTTATGACGATTTTTTGTGATGGTGACGTGGTGAAATTTTACACCAATATTTATTTATGTTTTATTTAAAAAAAAAAATAATAATAAAAAAGAAAAAAAAAAAAAAAGAAAAGAAAAAAATAATAAGAAAAGAAAAAGAAAGAAGAAAGTTGGAAGTTTGTTAAACCAACGATGTAAAGTTATGTAAGTGGTTCATATGGCCACTATTTGTTGTATTATATATATGGATAGAATGGGAGTTGGCCGTTACGGGAACGCCAACTAAGGTTATTCTTTGATTGAGATCTTGTTGAGTATAATTCGTGTCTACCTAAAGCGTGTGTTTCAAGTGTTAAAGCGTGAGTTATTCAATGATATGAGTCTTATTCATGGGATGGTTGGGATAGTGATTAACCACACTTAGGATTTTAATTTATTTGTTTTGTTTATTTTTATTTTTACACCAATTTATATCCCAAATGTTATCCATGCCCTTTATTATTCTTTATCCAACCAAACCTTTGATTTATTAAGATTAGGGATTTGAGCAATCTTAAGTATCGTAGTCGTGGATTCGGCTATGTATTTATGATTTTGTCGCCCTTTTTGATATATTATTATTGGTGAAGTTTGGACCTATCTTTAGCCTATTCGAGTTAAGGATTTGAGCAATTGCAAGTATCGTGTTCGTGGATTCGATCATGTATTTGTGATTTTGTCGCCTTTTCTGGAATTTGAGATCGATAGTGAAAAAGAATAATTAACCCTTAAGCCTAAAAACCCTTTTTACCGCTTTAGACTTGTTATTCCTTAGCTTTAGTGGTGGAGATGTGTATACTTGCCAAGCTTATGATAGAATATTCGTCGCGACTGGACAGTTAAACGATTAGATTTGCTTTTATCGAAATATTTTTATCCTACTTCTAATTCGTTAAGTGTTTAGTTGTGTGATTATGACAAAAACGAATACATGCTTAAATATAAAAATAAATCCTAATATCTTTTAGGATACATTTTCATAAGATTAATTCTAAGGTTTACTTGGGGACAAGTAAAGTTCAAGTGGGGGGATATTTGATGAACTCAAATAAGTACATTTTATTACTATCATTTATCCTATTAATTTGACTTGTTTTACTATATTATTTATGAGGATTGATACTTAATCGTTTACTTTTGTAATTCTCAGTTGAAAACAAGCATTTGGTGAAACTTGGCGATTTTGGACTAATTATGGAGCAAAACATGCATAAAGTGAAGAGTCTACTGAAATGTACAAGATCAAGACTATTCTGCTCCAGATGCGCCGCATCTCACTCATGACATGCGCCGCATCGCTATCAAGATCTCACCAGATACGATCCAAGATTCAAGAGGACATGCGCCGCATCCAAAGATAAAGATACGCCGCATCTTCTGGCGGTGTACGAATATTCCTGAATATTATAATCTTGGACCCCACGCGAAGTTACCTTGATACGCCGCATCGGACCAATCCGATGCGCCGTATCGGCCATATACAATCCTTACCAAGAATTCAAGAGATCAAGTGAAGATTAGAAGCTTAATGAAGAAGTCAAGATTACAAGTCGACACTTGAAGATGCTTTCGTATTTTGGCCATAAAATCTTCATCCGGACTCCGTTTTAGGTGATTCAAGCGGCCACGGAAAGAGAAAAAGGAGATCTACCTGTATCTGAAGGAGATGCGGCGCATCTGGTCCTTAGATGCGCCGTATTGGAAGATGAGGCGCATCTGGTATTTAGATGCGCCGTATTGGGTCAGTTTCAGACTTGGAGGCTACGTTTACTTATAGATGCGGCGCATCTAACTCTATAGATGCGCCGTATCGACCCAGATTTCAGAATATATAAATACCGAACTCATTAACGAATTTGGGCATCTTTGGGAACCTTTAGGGTCACTCCCAGACGATCACAACACCTCCAAACAGCAGAAGATCACCCTAGAAGACCTGATTACCCTTGAAGAGTATCTCTAATCATTGTAACGTATTCATTATGCTTAAATTCATTACGATTATGTTTATGCACTTTGATATAGAGATTATGGGCTAACACCCTTATGTGTTAGCCATGTTTATGATTATTTGATGTTTTGATATGTTTCTAATTCGATTGGTTGCTAAGTCTTCGTTTTAATTGTTTATGTTAGTAGTTTGTTTTATTGTAATAGTAAGCTTTAATTCATCAGGATTGGTGGCTTGTGTAATGTGACAACGAAAGATTGCACTCCCTTTAATACTTGCTTTCCCATCAATTAAAGTTTATATGTTGATGTCTTTGGTTACTACTTATTAGTGCATTGATAACCTCTGTGTTTATTAGTGGCTTGCGGGCATTTGACTGCGGAAAATAATGTGGCTCCCACGGTTATTACTAAATTGATCACTTAGGAATAACTTTTAGACATAAGTAATCATTAAGGGTTTACTCGCCGATAAGAATAGGACCAACGAGAAAGGGTTAACTACATACACTTCATATAAAACTAGCAATAAAACAAGTGACAAGCTATTTAAACATAAACACAATTATTAAGCAGCTTTATGCGGATTCCAATGGAATCTAGACTCTAGGTACAAGAGGTAGGATGGACCGCGCCTAGTCTTGAGCACCAATCACTGCAGGTCTTAGAACTTATTAAAACTTAATCATATATGAAACTTGGTTAACACACTCTTCTTATCTTTGGTATTTTCTATTGTTTGTTTATCTTAGTTTAGTTAGAATAAAACCAAACTCGTGCCAGTCTCTCAGGCTGAACCCCCCTTTGCGTTAGTTTAGAAGAGTCGAATACCTCTAGAATTAGTATATTAGAAATCTCACTCTTAGTGATCGACACCCTACTTACCAACTAGGCTACATTGATCGGGTACACTGCCCGTTAGTGTTGTTATAGGTTAAGTCGGCAAAATATAAATGTAAAACTTGATAAGGAATAATCACCTATACAACGACACATCAGTGACGCCGTCCCCTTTTGATTTAAGCCGTGACGCCCTTGATCAAGTTAAAGCGTGACGCCGTCAGAATTCACATGCTATTTTCACTGGCTTATCATGAGTAAATTTCACGTCCAACTTTTCTTGCCAAGGCATGACGCCATCCAGGGTAAATTGTGACGCCGTCAAAGGTAACTTTTAGCCGATTTTTGAGACTTTGCCGTTTTCTTCACTTTTATGCTCCAAAAACGTCCAAAATGCCTCCTTTTCCAGATTTCTCCTCAAAAGTACCTAAAATGACAAAAGGAACGATTTAGGGCAATATTTGATCAAATAAATACGATTTAAGGCTTAAATGACCCCTTAAAAGCGGTACACTTTTCGCTTCATCAGTCTGACAAATGTGTATATAGCAAATTTGATGAATCTGGTAAAGGAGTCATCATTTGCCTATATGTTGATGACATGTTGATCTTTGGCACTGACCAAAATCAAGTGGACCTTACAAAGGAATTTTTGTCATCAAGATTCTCCATGAAAGATATGGGGGAGGCAGATGTTATCCTTGGTATTAGGATTAAACATGAAGGTAACAAAATTTCTATCTCTCAGTCTCATTACATTGAGAAGGTGTTGAGGAAATTTAATTACTTTGATTGTACTCCAGTGAGTACTCCTATGGATACAAGTGAGAAGCTAATGCCCAATAAAGGCAAGGCTGTATCTCAACTTGAGTATTCAAGGGTAATTGGCTGCTTGATGTATGCCATGACTTGTACTAGACCTGACATTGCATTTGCTGTGGGAAAATTGAGCAGGTATACTAGTAATCCTAGTGCTCATCATTGGCAAGCAATTCAGAGGGTACTGAAGTATTTGAAGAAAACTATGGATTATAGTCTCTCATACACTGGTTATCCTTCTGTACTAGAAGGGTATACTGATGCAAGTTGGATCAGTAACACTGAGGACAATTCGTCTACTAGTGGCTGGGTATTCCTACTTGGTGGAGGTGCAATTTCTTGGGCATCCAAGAAGCAAACCTGCATCACCAGTTCAACCATGGAATCTGAATTTGTGGCCTTAGCTGCTGCTGGTAAAGAAGCTGAATGGTTGAGAAACTTGCTTCTTGAGATTCCATTGTGGCCTAAACCTATAGCACCTATATCTATCCGGTGTGATAGTGCTGCTACATTGGCAAAGGCTTATAGCCAGATGTACAATGGGAAGTCTAGACACTTAGGTGTCAGGCATAGCATGATTCGTGAGCTTATCATGAATGGGGTGGTATCTATAGAGTTTGTTAGATCTCAACATAACTTAGCTGATCACTTGACGAAGGGTTTGGCTAGAGACTTGGTTTTTAAGTCTGCTAAAGGGATGGGTTTAAGTCCACCTTAGTCACTGAATGTAAAGACACCCAACTCCCTCCTGAGGAAACTTTGGAGTTGAGTTCAATGTGGAAAGCTGATCATTTAGTGGACTGGAGCACTGTTTTATTTACATCCCAAGGTTGTGCTCAGAACCTGCTGGAAAGGAGGATGAAGTCTTCACTTCTTAATGGTTAATTTTCTTTGAAAAAGTGCTTTGCAGGGGCATGATTAAAAGATGAACCACCTGTGTAAATGTTGAAGTTTTGCCGCTTCAGGAAGCTTTGGACTTTTAGCTTTTACAACATTTATTAATTGGATATGGACACATGGCTTGTATAGTGTCAGGAGTATTTTAGTGTTTGAAAATGTATGTGTATTTTATATTCAGGTATTCAAATGGGTTGAAGGGTTCAATTCTTAGAACACCCTGATTCTCGAATATTTGAACTTGTAAGGTACTAAGATGAGAATTCAATCTTCAAGATATTTTCATTTATGCATATATTTTGTTTTGTGTTTATTTTTCATGCAAAGGGAGTGAACTAAATTTGGGGAGGATTGTTGGAAAAATTAGTACACTTGAGGGATAAGTTTACACCTGGTAATGGGCTTGGAGGTATGGAGTATACACCCATCAGGTCAATGAACACCCTGACTCATATTATGTGGTTATGTTGTTCTGATGCTAGTTATTATGATGGTACTGCTAGCATCATCATAGTACTGCTGAAGTAGAACAAGGTACTGCTAGCTTAATAAAGGTACTGCTAAGTATAAATGACAATGCTGCTGATGCAGTTGATTCTGCTGTTAGCATTATCTGTTCCTGCCGATAGCATTGTCATTCCTGCTGATAGCATTATCTGTTTCTGCTGATAGCTTTATTGCTGCTGATGCAGAACAACTCTGCTGCTAGTGTATCAATTCTGCTGATAGACTGATGGGCAATAGACTCTGCTGCTAGGCATCAGACTCTGCTGCTGGTTATAACCACCGACTCCTACTATTATGGAAACTATTATGGATAATTAATGGGCCGTTAATTATACATAATTCCATGGGCTAGGGTTTTGAGTAGACTCTATTATAAATAGAGATCATCACATGGCATGAAAAAACACGACATAAAACCCAAAACACTAAAATACGATCGGTTCTTGCTTTGTGCCTAGAACAAGAACATCACTTGGTTTTATCCCATAGAGATATTCGTGTAACCCAGGCATATGGTCGAATAGTTTCTATTGGAAAGTGATACCACGACTTCAAGTGAATATCCGGTACCCTTGATTGATTATCTTTACCCTGTTTGGGTGCACTACAACACACACAGAAACCAACAAAATAAACATGTTTTGTGTGACTAAATATTACAAAAGACCACAAAAAAAAAAAAAAAAAAAAAACATAAAATTCATGTGGCCATTGGATGAACAATAGTCACACAAAATACACATTTCTTCACTTTAAACAGCATATGGTCACACTTATTAACACTTTTGGCCACTTTTTGCTTAATTGTATGTGACTAAATACCCAAAATAAACATGTTTTGTGTGACTAAATATTACAAAAGACCACACAAACATAAAATTCAAGTGACCATTGGATGAACAATAGTCACACAAAATACACATTTCTTCACTTTAAACAGCATATGGTCACACTTATTCACACTTTTGGCCACTGTTTTTTAAATTGTACTACCTCCGTCCCATATTAAGTGTCCATAATGGAATCTTGGGATGTCCCAAATTAAGTGTCCAGGGAATATTTTCAACCAATGAGAAGAGACTTTAGTGGGTAATAGTGATATTTGATTGGTGGAGAGTGTAGTTAGTGGAATTTCCTAAAACTTTGTGCATTTGGAAAGTGGACACTTAATATGGGACGGAGGGAGTATGTGACTAACTCCAAAAAAATAACACACGTTGTGTGACTAAATCATCACAAACGTCACATTTATTATATATTCATGTGACTATAAAGTGTTTACGGTCACACAAAAATGATTAATCCAACAAAATTTGTGCCTAATTTGTCACACATATTCGGGTTTTGGTCACTCTTTTTCAATAAAAACGGTCACAAACTAAACAATGTGACCATATGGCACCTATAGTGGCGCGACTTTTCGTCACACACACCCAAAAAAACGTGTGTGACTATATGCATATAGTCGCACATTTTTGGTGTGACCGTAGGCCAAATCTGTACTAGTGAGACTTTAATAATACAATGGTTACAACAGTATTTAAGGGATAATAATAATGTAATCAATCGGAACATAACAACTTCCAAAACTAAGATACTAAGTCAAAATGAAAACTCTAAGTCCAACTCTAATCCATAGGGAGCTATCAACAGTGCAGTCCACTAAGAGCTCCTAAACACTCTTCACTCAAAACCCAGCTTCCCTCTTAAAACCTGCCGTAGGAAAAGAAAATGCGGCTGAGCTTAAAAAGCCCAGTGAACAGATACATACAATGAAAGGTAATAAGCAAACGAATGAACGAAACGAAACTAAGAAAAACTGCTGAACAATATACCATAAGACATGAGAAAATAAATGAATGAATAAGGAATCAGAAATAGCAAAGGAATGCCCACGAGCCCTAAATAGATATGTCTAGACATGATACATGAATAGACCCAAAACAGATAAACATCATAATCATAGAAAAGTGTACATAGAGTAGCTAGCTCACAATGTACCAGAAGTGAAATGGGGTGTATGACACACACACAATCCATTCACTAAATAACTGAACTGAACAAAGTACCTAGGATGCATCCATACGCTCCCTGCAAAACATATATACATATACAAGTTTGAGACTGTGCATACGTACGTTAATATAATAATAATAAATATGGCGGCCATGGTTGCTATATAGCATAAGTGGGAACGCTGTGTACTAATCACACCTCCATAGAGCAGTATCATGCCATAGGTGCCTCTATGACATGGTCATGGTACCTCCATGACTAGTTCAAAACAAATAGCTCGGGCAATAGAATGAAACAGATGATACAAATAAAGCATAAAGGATAATTATCAATTATCCAACAAAGATAATACCAACTGAATGAATCATATCAACATGATAGAAAATGCATAATAATTAAATGTGGATCATAAATCATAATAGCAAAAAGGTAAATGAAATAGAGTACAAATTGTGGAAAACTAGAAGGGGGGTTGAATAGTTTTACCGTTTAAAATTAATTTAAACTGTTTTGTAACTTATGTGAATTCAATGAAACTGTGCACACAAAAATAATCAAACAATATATCCAAGAAGTAAAAGAGATAAATGATCAAACCACATAACACGGATGTTTATAGTGGTTCGGCTACAAGTTCTCTTTTCCTTGCCCTACTCCACTTCCCCGAGCCTATAACTCGAGAGTTATCCTTCACTAAGAAACAAACTCCCTTCTAGGTGGAGAAAACCTTTACACGTCGCTTACTTCCTTTTCCAGTACTAAGCTAAACACCGGGTTCTATTTCAAGGTAGAACCAACCTAATGTCGCCTATACAATTACCGACACTAAGCTAGATGTCGAGTTCTTTACAAGGGTACAACCACTCCCGTTTGGTTCTTTCACAAGGGTACAACCACTCCCTACACTCTTTGTGTTTTGAGGACTAAAACACTAACCACACTCACTAAGATAAATGATACAAATAATGATGTGTGAACTACAACTATATCACACAGTAACTATGCTAAAGGTTTTACACTTCTGTGTTGAACCTTGATGCTTAATCTCCTTTGCTACAAAAGGAAAGATCAATGAAATGAATGAATGACAAATATTAGATGATATGTAAATGAATGAGTATGAATGTTAGGCTCTATGAGTGATGGTGTGTCCAAATGATCAGCTTGCTATTTATAGGCAAGCTGGTGAACAGCCGGCGGATCCGGCGGATCCCATAAAAGGGATCCGTCCTTTATATCGTTTGGTTCCGCCAACTTGACAGCAAAATGACAGCTAAGAGTTTTGGAAATCTTTCCAAATCCAGCTGTATCCTCCACACCTTTGTCATGTCATATCAAAATCTTCCAAAGTCAACTATCTTGCTTGAAGATCTAGCCAATATATTATGTATGATGCATGCCATGATCTCATTGTATCATTTTAAAAATAAAGTTTCCTTTTAAGGAAATAAACTAGTAGATGTGTAAAATGTAATTCTAAGTAAACTTGTGAAATGTAAAATGTGTTTTAAAGAGACTTTAGCTAGCATTTATAATTTGCTAAAGGATATACTTTGTAATTGTCATTAACAAAACTAAGTAAAGACCGTAAAATATAAATAACGTTTTTAGGACGATATTTGTATTAACAATCTCCCCCTTTTTGTTGATGACAAAACATAAAGTATATTTTTAAGCAAAGGAATAAATATAGCATGAGTTCTTCAAAATATAGATTAAGTTTGTTTTATTTGAGTTTTAAAAACTCTTTTTATGCAAAAGTGTATGTACTGTGATGATTCACAGTTATGTAAACTTAATCCTTTCTCCCCCTTTTTGTCGAAACAAAAAGAAGAGTTGCGTAGCGGAATACGATTTTGAGAACTTTAAGAGCTCCCCCTTGTTTGATACTCCCCCTAAATGGAGTAACAAGGTAATGATGCATGATCCTACAAGACAAATGGTTAGAAAAATGAAATGCTCCCTCTCGATGTATACTCCCCATTACAAGAGTCCCAACGTATACATTAGAAGGGTATGAGATGCTGCAAAAGAAATGTTAGTTGTGAATAGCCTCAATGGAGAAGCATAATGCATATGATATGGTCATTCAAATAAGAATGATAATCTAGTTGACTTTAAAAAGTAAAAATATAGTGTCTGATCAAAATTTTGTACCTAAAGTACAAGTGATCAAACTAGAATGTAGATTCCAAATAGCTATATAATGATGTTAGTTACCTAACTAATGATAATATGCTTTATGTTGATCACTCATAAGCATAAAAACATCACATTCATTCATTGAAAATTATGTGACAAAAGTCACAAACATAATATGATGTTACATGAAAATGAAAAATACATCCTAAAATTAAAAAATCCCACAACAACATCTAAAGGTCCTATATAATGAGACTAAAATTCTCCTATTGAGGAGGATGAGAGATGGCGTTTAGACGCTCAAGAATGTGGTTCAAAATGAACCTCATTTCATTTTGGAGCTCGTGCACCAAAATGTTTGTCCGTTGAGCTATGTGAGCGGTTCTTTCACACATGTTGCAATCATGGCGAGCAAAACCGGGCGGAAGAGTAGACTCATTTGGTTGTGGTGGTGGTGGTTGTGCTTGTTCATTGGTTGTTGGTGGTGTTTGGAGGGAGTTCATGAGGATGTTTTGGAGGTCTATGGCTTCATTGAGGCGGTGATCTACCATACCCGAGAGAGTGTAGAGACGGTTGAGCTCTTCACTAATCTCCTCTTGGGTTTGAGGCAAATTGATCCACATTGCCTCGTCTATGGCAATGAGAGTTGATGTGGGTGAGAGAGGTGGTATTTGAGGTTGAGATGATGGTGCATCATGGTATAAAGGACCATGGATATCCGGGAAAATCGGATGAAAAAGCATAGACTCTTGACCTTCAAAGGTCATGGGTGAGGTGATGTAGGTGGAGTCCTAAATAGCTCCATAGGTTGGAGTTTGGGTGAGTTTGGTTGTGATTGAGATTTGACAGTCTGTGATGGAGCGGGTGGTGGTGTGGTTGCTATTGGAGTTATGGATGGAGGTGGAGTTTGTATGACAACATTGGATGGTGTAGGTGTGGATAAAGTAAGGAAATTTTCACTTGCTATAGGAGATGAGATATTAAGAGGAGATGATTCCTCTGATGATGAGTTAGCAAGATTTATGAAGCAACAGGGCTTAACACTAATGCGGGCAGTGCGTTTTGGAGGTCTAGAGGTGGAGGAGTTGGTTGATTTGGTCATGGTGAGCTAAGAGAACTAAGATGTACAGGTTGTATGTTGTGAAGAAGGTGAATGAGTGAGTTTTGCTCTTAGTTATGATCTTAATATATAGGCAGATGGTTTATAGAAACTAGTGTTTGGATTTGATGTAAATCCAATAGAGAATGTTGGTTCCTAATGATTTGGTTCCTAATATGATGAAGATATGTAGTAAATGCAAAGGGATAGTGGAAAATCCTGTGATGTGATGTACCCACGGATTTGAAGGATCCCTAAAAAAGGGTTCCTTGTTTGTATAGGAAAGGTAACTCACTCCTTAAATTTAAAAATTCAAATTTTGGTGGGAAATGTTGTTCTTAAGTTTCTAAGAGTTTCTAAATCATTCTAAGATGTATAATGATCAGTGAACCTATTCTAAAGAATACTAGAAACTAAAATCTAAGAATCGGGATGAGCGGAAAAGTTTTAAGAAGTTTACTGTTATACCTGCGGATCCAATCGACAAGGCGTGCAGATCCAAATTTTTGGATCCGCCTGATCCGCAGGTTGAAGATTGGCGGAGCCAACGCTAACGCATGGCGGATCCAAAATGAGGGATCCGTCAGATCCGGTGTTAAGCTTGTAGGAAAAATGTTAGTGTCTGATAGAGAAAATTGATAAAAGAAAAATGAGAGGCCAAATCTATCATTAAAGTAAGATAGCACTACAAATATTTGATCACCTACAAATATTGAAATGTAACTTTTATTCATTGAAAATTTGTTTGTGACAAATGTCTCAAACTTGAAGTTACATTTAGAAGTCCCTAAAAATTGAAGAAATCCTAGAATAATTCTTTAAAGTACACTAGAATAATTCTAACAACTTCTATGAAGAGGAATTTGTTAGTGTTGATGGAGATATGATGGAAGCTAGCCACATAGTTTCTAAATCCTTAGTGTCACAAAAGTTAGAGTTATGTTCTTCATTTTCTTGAGTGTTTGTTTGATTTACCAACATTGAATCATCAATGTGTTGAAGTGTAGTAAGTAGATCATGTGGTTGAAGGTTTGATGAATTTAGTGGTGATGATGATTTTCTTTCTTCAGATGGTAAAGGTGATGGTGAGGAAGCTATTGGAGTAGTTACAGGTGGTGGTGTGCTATATGTGGGTGATGATGTTGTACCCAGTGGTATTATGATTGGTGATGGTAATTTTGTAGATGAAGACATGTTGACTATAGGAGTTATAATAGAAGTTGTAGTGGCAGTGGTGAATATGATTGGTGAGCTTACGTTTGAAACTGGATTAACGAGCCAGTAAGGTCTAACACTAATTCTAGCGGTTTGTCTGTATGGTCTAGACATATGAGATTTGTTTGATTTGTGCATTGTAGAGGTTTACAGGTAAAGAAGATGAAGATTTGGTGTGTTATGATCATCTTAAGGTTCTAATTTATACTTCCCATTTTTATAGAAGTTGGTGTTTGGATTAATGATGTGTAAATATCAAAGACTTGGAACAAGATAAAGTAGTTTATCCTATTGACAAAGTCAATCCATATAAATGAAGTTGACATGAAGATATGCAGAAAGATGACTCAAAAGGGAGAAATGTGATTGATTCACGGTTTTCGAGAAGGTAATGAAAGAGTCTGTGAGTTATGAGCAGGACAAAATATTCAAATTTTGATGGGAGGTGGATTTTCCTAATTCTCTAAGATGTCTAAATATAATCTAAGAAAGCTAAACTACAATCTAAGTATTGGAAAGAGTTGGATTTTGTGAAAAAGATTACTGTGTATTCCTGCGGATCCAATTGACAAAGCATGCGGATCTAAAACTTTTGGATCCGTCTGATCCGCAGGTTTAAGATGGGCGGAGCCAATGTTAACACTAGGCGGATCCAAACAGAGGGATCCGCCAGTTCCGCCGAAAAAAAAAAATTCTAAAAGGAACAGAGAGCAATGCAAATTTCGTGTTATTCGATAACAACCCGAAAATTCTTCTAGAACATATCTATTGTCTATTATGTAAAGCAAAGCTACCAAATATGTAGATTCTAGCACACGTTATAAGTAAAATAGATCATCACACTTCATTGCAAAGGAAGTTGAAGCCAAACAGTGGCTTAAATTCGGAAAATTGATAACAATGTATGTTATCATTAGTTCAAGTTGAGTTAATACCACAAAAGAGTGAAGTACTATCATAAGGTCTTAGTAAGCACATAAATTTAACAATACATAGTCTAATAACGTATTATACCAAACACTCTCACTTATCTTTCAATAATTTAAGTATTTTCTTCTGATCCTTGCGGAGTTTCATCATCCATCGTCCAACATTCTTTAATATTCCCTTTGCTTGTCGATGTTCCGCAGATTCATCATCAAGGGAAGGAAGTTGACTCAAGTTGTAACACCCCAACCCGACAAGGGTAAAGATATCACAACAATGGTTTCGTATCAGATCAAAACAAAGCATACATCTATAGTAATACAAGAATTCTCAAAGATTACAATTGAAATATAGGAACTACAAGGTTACAAAAGAAACTTCCAGTAAACACTAATTCCAAAATAATAACTTCTAATCACTTCTAAGTCCAAAAGTAGCTATCAAGTCTTCTAAGTCCAAGGTACTCTCCACCCATTCCCAGCTTCCTACTAAAACCTGCCGCAGGAAAAGAAATGCGGCTGAGCTACGAGAGCTCAGTGAACAGATATAACGATAACAAACAGTAGTAGAGAAAAGTACAAAGTAACAGAAATAAAGGTCATGCAGATATAATATAGGTTAAGGGAATAAGTAACTGAATACGAATAACGGAAAAAGAAAAAGGGATAGTAATCCACCACGAGCCCAGAAACAGATCATATCATATCATAACCGTGTAACCATAAATCTTCATAATCATATAGAGGGGAGACCTCTCAGATAATCAGATAATATGAGGGGTGTCCTCATTCTTCAAATGGAGTAGCTAGCTCCCAGATATATGTGAAAGGCGTGTATTGCACACAAGCACCAGTCACCAGACAATAATAAATCATATATAGATAATCCACTAAACAGAACAGATCTAGGATTGCAATCCGTACGCCCCCCGAACCATATACCAATCATAATAAAGCGCGCATAATCAAATGGGGACGGTGTGAGGAATCACTCACCCACACATGAGTCATGCCAGTGGTGCATCACAAACATGGACATGGAACCCCCATGCCTAGTGTCACAGAGTTTGGCTCGGGTATCAAACTAAGAGTCAGATATCATATCAAATCAGATGTGTCATAATCAAAGGTTCATAGCATAATGTTCATGTCAAAATATTTCGGAGCTAATATCAAAGGTCCAAATCAGAGTTTTATTCAGAAAGGTTCATAATAAAATAATCAAGTCAAGGTTCAGATCAAAAGTTCATTTCAAAAGTTTCTATTAAAAGTCCATTTTAAACAATCCTTTATTCATGATTTTCATAAGATGATCCTTTAAAGTGGTTTTCATAAAAATAACCTTTCAAAACGGTTTTTATAAAGATAGTCTTCAAAATATAGTTTTCATAACAGTTAGTAACACTTTATATAAAAATAGTTTCGCATCATTTATAAACATCTTTTTAAAGTGGTTTTTCTCAAAACATTTCCATGGTATAATTAAAAGGTTTTCATAACATAGGTTCATAACAGAGGTCATATCGGATGGGATCAACAGAGAAGGTTCAAGCAAAGGGAATCATAGCAATGGCATCAATTCAGAAACTAACGGATCAGAAAATGAAAGAGATCATGAGAAACCTTATAAGGAAGGTCAGAATATCTGTACCTTATACCGCAAATGAAAACACAACAGAAAATATCAAGGTCGGAAGCAAACTCCATCTTCGGCGAATCTACACGAATTCATAACTAACTTATTAAAAGCTTATTTAATTCAGACTACTTATTTAGTCGGCTTTCCAGTTTTAGTAACTTTCCATATTTAGTAACTTTATATTTTTAGCAGGTTTCCATAATTAGCAAGTTTCCATTTTTAGAAAGTCTCCATAATCAGAAAGATTTAAGTATCATAACTTAGGTTAAGTCATTATTTAAGCATATTATGGACATAGGGTAGATTTTAACAAGTTATGATAGTTCAGGGTTAAATATGACAAGTTTCCATAAATTAGGGTTTTAAATTGCAATTTCATCAATTTCAAAGGTATAAAATGAAAATACTTCAAGTTACTGATTTAAATACACATTTTATTCAGAATGACATCTTAATCCCTTTAGTTTCATAATTTACAGTTTATACCCCTCTAGTTACAATATTTACAAAACAAACCCTATATTTACATAATTCATGATTTAATCCCTATAATATCCATGTTTACCAACAAGCATCTTATTTTACAAAATTACAGAATGTCACATCAGAATTATATATAGTACGAATCAGACCCCTCAGATTTCAGAAATGACACGATTTGTCCCTTAAGTTTACAAAACTTATAAATTAAATCATAATTTAGTACAATTACATATTAAGCCCATAAATCCTCAAAATTACACATTACACACTCAAAAACATTATTTACTCAGAATGACTTCAAGTTTCCAGAATTTACACTTTTAGTCCCTCTATTTAAATTAAATTCAATTCGAAACCCTAAATTACACATAATTCCAAATCTTGCAAATTTTACACATAAGGACCTCATGTTATATTTTTTACACTTTGCTACTGACTTAACTAACATTGTAAAAATAGCCCACAAGTTTCATTAATTACAAAACACTCCCTTATATTTTTAAAATCAAATCGTTAACACAATTAAATTACCAAACCCTAACCCTAATTTCCCCAAATCATCATCCAATCATTTTTCCATAATTATATCATTTATTAGACCAGATCTAACCCAAAAACAAAACCCTAATTTGCTCGTTCATATTTTTATCCAATTATACGCTTTTATATTAAAACCCGATTTGAAACAAAAATTCGTCAAGGCCATTTTAGGTTGTAACAATTCGAAATAACATTTTTCCAGATTCATATGGATCATATAGAGCTCAAATAAAATAACTTGAAAATCCAGAAAAATCATATATAGTGTTTTATATTTTATATCCGTTTTTTTATCATCAATAGTTCAAACGATCAAACCAAGCTATAACAAATCAAACAAACATTTTTCCATTCTTATGTGATGATCATAGAACCCATAAAAATTATGAAAGAGACCCAGAAAATTCATATAGCACGATCTATAATTTTGCATACGTTTTAAGCATGTAATTTCCATTCGACTATTTTAACGTGCATGATTCTTTTTTATCATTTTATTTAGATCATATATGATATAAAGAGTGTGAGAAAAATACCAAACTGATTTTAGGACGTGTGGATCAAGCGCAACAATTTTGTACCCATCGGGTCTAGTATCGACCAAAGGAAAATCACCCCGATCGAACCAAGCCTCCAACAAACCAAACCCTATTTTTCCCAGCTACTTTTGATGATGAAAAACCCCAGAAAAATGCTAAATCCTTTCCAGAAATTCGTATGAGCCATGGGAGAATTTTTGTGTGTGTTTTGTGTTATTTGGTTTTAGGTTTTAGGGAAACAAATAAATGGGTAACTAAATAATTGAGATAGGGCCGAACAAGGAGGGGGGAGAGGGCCATAATTTCGGTCCATCATTGACCAAATTAATTGGTATAATTTTTGATTTAATTTCCTTAATTAACTTGTAATTTAATTAGGTTAATTGTAATTTAAATGTAATAAATGTAAATAAAATTTCATGAGGGTATTTTGTACATATAATTAGGTGAGACAATAATTTTTGAGCATGTAAAAATTATTTCATTTCATGTGTAACTTGTTACTTGAATTTTGGAATCATTTTGATACTTTAAATACCCTTTAATCAATTTTTAAACTTGTAGGGGCATTTTAGTCATTTTACATGTTTAAGATTTTTGGGTTTTATACAAGTAGTCAATTGGAGGAAGCTTAGAGTTAGGTAAACCATCTTCATCACTAGCTGATGATGATGATGAAGATGAGGATGAGGTGTGTGCCCGTTTCCCTTTTCCTACTGCCACTCTATAGTCACTAAGCGGAACGAAGGTGTGTTTGATTTCGATGTAGTCTGGAACAAAGCCGAATGAGTCTAGAGGAATAGGAATGGAAGCTCTAAACAAACGTGTAAGAAGCATTCCATATGGCATTGAGGTTTTTCCTAAGACACGTATATCGACCATTCTTTTGGCGATATAGTAGGCTAGATTGAACTTTTGATGGGTAGACACACAATAGAGCATGTAGCATAAACTTACATTCACATGATCTTTGTTTCCAATGGTGCTAATGACATTAGCTCTAAGAATCTCTTCAAGTTTCTTAAATTCGGTTTAAGTTCATTTAGTTCCATAGCGAATGGATCACGACTAACATCCTTTCCTCGGAGTTTCTTAGTTTGGTTGCTTCTAGGCTTGAAAAGATGATCACGGATTGTTTCTTTAGGAGTTAGAGGAGTATCATATGGGTGTTCACGACCTAGGTTTGAATCAAGAATGGTTAAAGGCCATTTGTCTGAGTAGAAACAAGTTCCTTCTCTAGGAATGCCTAATACTTCCCCGAAATGATCTAATGGGAAATTGTAGGGATTTTGATTTATTTTGAAATGGATGCTAAAAGATCCAAGGTCATCAGTGATGAGTTTCACGGAAGCATAAAACTCGAGAATGAATCTAGGGATGATTGGCTCGTCTATGTCTAGGAGTGCATCAAATTGAATGACAGTCATTTGTTCATGGATGTTTGTTTCTTCTAAGAATGATGAATCTACAGTTCTGCCTTCATGAACCTACCGACTTTCTAAAGCTTTAAAAATTTTGACTTGAGATTCTGAGAGTCCCTTTGTTTGATGATGTTTGGGTAGGTAGTTGGTGGTCTTTTTGTGATCATAGTTAGTAGCGGGAGGCATGGTTTTCCTAGACATATAATTAAAGTTAGAATCACATAATATAAACATATGTGTCTGAATGAGAATAATGTGGAGTATGATTATCTCGACTCTCTGAAGCAAAGATTTTTGTAGTAAAATATGAGATAATCCAAACACTCCTGATCCGAAAATATATGTGGATTATAACGTTTTCGATTTTGTATGAACAATTATTGAAAGGAGTTTTTCCTAGTTGTGAAAAAGTAATCTCAATGGAGTATTTGATGATTATTGTAGTGTCTAATTGAAAACATGATTTTTGAAGTGCCTCATTATTTTTTATAATCCCTAATTTAATTTAGTCCAACATATATGAATTCTAGACACAAATAAGAGATTGAGATGGATTAGGATACTTACAATGATCGATTAGGAATGAGTTAATTGTGGTGAATGAAATATTTGAGTTTTGGGATGATAAGGGTCGTCAATAAATTGGTTTTTATGTGGTTAGTGAGTGTAATGAACAGTAAAAAGTGTCTGTTTATTGAGAATTAGTCTCAGCAAAGCACGGATCCGGCGGATCCCAAACAAGGGTTCCGCCCTTGTTGTCAATTGGATCCGCAGGATCAGAATGTATGTTTGTTTATTA
The DNA here is from genome assembly GCA_021014915.2 of Artemisia tridentata subsp. tridentata. Taxonomy (NCBI): domain Eukaryota; kingdom Viridiplantae; phylum Streptophyta; class Magnoliopsida; order Asterales; family Asteraceae; genus Artemisia; species Artemisia tridentata. The sequence continues at coordinate 403,094,342 of CP139508.1, forward strand.
CCGTTTTAGTTTGGACTAGGATTTGAACAATTGTTTTAACTACTTTCTAGGTTTCAATAAACCATAGACAGAAGTAGGATTCTTTCTTGAGAGGATTATCAATGTTATCTTTTGAGAAACTTTCTCAAATCGAGATCTAAACATTGTTTAATGATGATGGAGAGCTAAACTTTTGTTGGGATGAACAGTTGCAATGATGTTGCAACAGAGAAACAGGTTATGGAGGTCAATAATATAGACCACGAGAGTTTTCTCCACACTTTGCCTTAAAGTGGAAAGGACTGTTTGTTTCTTAGTAAATCATCATGTGATACAATGTCTCACATTAGTACACACATTATTTGAACTATTCCTATATCTCTAATTACCGGGAAGATCATATACTATGGTTTCTACACCTGTTCCTTTGGGATGTCTCTTAAGTTCCTAAATGGTTTCAAGTTGGAATCATTTTGAAAGTGTAGATGAAGATAATATTTGGATTACTAGCTATGGGATAGAGTATTCTATCTAATGCATCTCTATGTTTAGGGTTATCTTATGATTTTACTATCTTTATGTTTTGGAGAACGTGAGTGTTTTTCAAATGGTTTCCAGTCTAAAATTTTGTTATGCATATCTGTGATATATTTAAATAGGTTGAAAATATCCTTTTTCCTAATTTGTTAACTTAGATGAAGTTTATGATTTTGAGAAGTCATGACATATCTTGATAAGTTGTTTTGGAGACGATGTCATCCTAATAGTACATGATCCTTCCCAGTAATGAGTGTTCTCTACTAAGTTAGTTGTGTGCTTGATCATCCCAAACTTTTGATTCTAGCTTAAGTTTGTGATCACGGCAATACCAAGAGAACATGCTATATACTTATCCTATTTTACCTAAGTATTGATGCTATATTGTTGAGATATAATCCTAGTTAAAACAATACTTGTCTTTAGGAGTTTTAATCTAATTTTATGTCATAAAGATTTAAGAACCTTTTCTTACTCATCATGTTAATTTTCAAATACTATATTAATAACTTATGTTAAGTGAGCATGAAATCTGAATTATCTATGAGAGCAATTATCATGAGGAGTTATGAGGAACCGTACATTTTTCCAATGATTATTGCTAAGAATGCTATTGAGCAAAATACAACCTCTGTTGAACACATTGTGGATCTAATCCTTTCTTTCAAGCATACCTAATGAAAGCTCAAGTATTTGGTCCCTAATATCTCACGGGTCCATTTGGGTTAATCAAAAATATTACCAAGGTTCGCTAATATCGTGGAGGTAGTCAAATGGGATTTCTTTATATAATGAAGTGTCTACTGTCGTTTTAACTTCATTCTTTTCTTTTCTTCTAATTGAATTAGTGTTAGGCTCTCTACACATCTTAACAGGTTCAATACTATTTAAGTTTTGACTTTTCTGTACTGTACCTACGGATCCTTTGGTTATAACGTGCGGATCCAAAGTTTTGGATCCGTGGGATCCGTGGGTCACTGACTCATATGATGTAGTCTTATTTTCTTTTGTCATTTGAATATGAAAATCATTTAAGTGTCCATTTTTCATGAAATCTGGCTTGAAACTACCATAAGGTATTTTTAGTAACCTCATTGTATCATTTGTACAGTTTATGTGTTTATCGAATCTTTTAAAAACGGGGTTTTGTTTTATAAGATTCTCTTGGGTAAGCTTTAGTATTTCTAATTCATGTTTTAGTTCTTGACATAAGACACATGTTTTAGTACTTTTACTTTTTTCTAATCCTATCACTTTTTTCTTTTAACTGATGAATTTTATTTTCTAAAAATTCCTTTTTGGTTTTCAAGAACTTATTTTTACTTATGATTTTTAGAATAATTTTACATAATTTGTTATATTCTATATCTAACATGTTATCATTTATAAAAGAGTATGACGAGTCAGAAAGTACCTCTTCTGTGTCATTGGCCATGAGAGCAACTTCGTTGATCTTTGGTTTTTTGTCATTATCTTTATAATCTCCTATTTGAGATTTGTTCTTTGGAGGCTTTGGACAATCTCTTATCAAGTGACTAGAATTCCTGCATCTAAAACACTTCCTATGGTTCTTTGACTTCACACAAGTCTCAAAGTGATTTTTCCAGTCTATAAAATTGTTTGGTTCAAAAAGTGATGGTCTTTGCATAGATTGCCCTTCTTTAAAGTTTTCAAAATCCATTTGATCGTTTCAAGTTTTAAAATACAATATATTTTAAATTTCTTGAGTAACACCTCTGATACCAATCGTGGAAAACTAGAAGGGGGGTTGAATAGTTTTATCGTTTAAAATTAATTTAATCTGTTTTGTAACTTATGTGAATTCAATGAAACTGTGCACACAAAAATAATCAAACAATATATCCAAGAAGTAAAAGAGAGAAATGATCAAACCACATAACACGGATGTTTATAGTGGTTCGGTTACAAGGACTCTTTTCCTTGCCCTACTCCACTTCCCCGAGCCTATAACTCGAGAGTTATCCTTCACTAAGAAACAAACTCCCTTCTAGGTGGAGAAAACCTTTACACGTCGCTTACTTCCTTTTCCGGTACTAAGCTAAACATCGGGTTCTATTTCAAGGTAGAACCAACCTAACGTCGCCTATACAATTACCGACACTAAGCTAGATGTCGAGTTCTTTACAAGGGTACAACCACTCCCGTTTGGTTCTTTCACAAGGGTACAACCACTCCCTACACTCTTTGTGTTTTGAGGACTAAAACACTAACCACACTCACTGAGATAAATGATACAAATAATGATGTGTGAACTACAACTATATCACACAGTAACTATGCTAAAGGTTTTACACTTCTGTGTTGAACCTTGATGCTTAATCTCCTTTGCTACAAAAGGAAAGATCAATGAAATGAATGAATGATAAATGTTAGATGATATGTAAATGAATGAGTATGAATGTTAGGCTCTATGAGTGGTGGTGTGTCCAAATGATCAGCTTGCGATTTATAGGCAAGCTGGTGAACAGCCGGCGGATCCGGCGGATCCCATAAAAGGGATCCGTCCTTTATATCGTTTGGTTCCGCCAACTTGACAGCAAAATGACAGCTAAGAGTTTTGGAAATCTTTCCAAATCCAGCTGTATCCTCCACACCTTTGTCATGTCATATCAAAATCTTCCAAAGTCAACTATCTTGTTTGAAGATCTAACCAAGATATTATGTATGATGCATGCCATGATGTCATTGTATCATTTTAAAAATAAAGTTTCCTTTTAAGGAAATAAACTAGTAGATGTGTAAAATGTAATTCTAAGTAAACTTGTGAAATGTAAAATGTGTTTTAAAGAGACTTTAGCTAGCATTTATAATTTGCTAAAGGATATACTTTGTAATTGTCATTAACAAAACTAAGTAACGATCGTAAAATATAAATAACGTTTTTAGGACGATATTTGTATTAACACAAATCATGAGAAATCTTTAAGGAAAAGATAGAGTACAAATAGGTTAAGTAATTTTGAAAATCATTTAAACACTGTTTTTATAAACTTATTCTTTTAAAAGCAGTTTTCATAAAAGTTATTAAACCTTCATATAAAAGTGGTATCGCATCGGTTTCATAGCAATCATTTTAAAACATTTTTTCTCAAAACATTATCATGATATATTTAAGAAAGGTTTTCACATGAAGTTATAATATCAATTGAATTTACAAAGTATCAAATGATTCGAGTACTGAAGTCACAGGAGAGAACGAACGAATCATATCAGACAAAACAACCAAACAAATATCAAATGGATCATAAATCAGAATATCAAACATCAAGGAATCAAGTCATGAGATACCCTTACTGAGAAAGGGCGGAATATCTGTACCTTATGAAATTGAAAGCAAATGGAAAAGAACACAAGGAAAGGTGGATCACTCCTTTTTCACCGAATCTTCACGAATTATAATTATATATTACTTATACGCTCATTTAATATCACAACGAATTTTTAATGCTTGTTATTAATTACATCCTCATATTTAGGGTTTACTTAAGTTAGATGTGATATCAAATTAAGTTTAGCCGAATTAGAAGTTTAGGGTTATACCGAATTAGAAAGTAGGTTAAGGTAATAAAAATAGCAAGACAATAGAGAGCATAAAGGGAATCCGGATTTGTTAGCATTTATTTTATTAAATGTGGAAGTGATGGTCATTTGCTAGAATTGAATCTAAGTGTCAAATGTATTAAATAGTTTAGAAAGTGGGCTAGTGGTATTAGATATGTCTGTAAGTTAAATGTATAAGTGTAATACTTACACTAGCCCACACCAAGCCCAAGTAAAGCCCACCAAAGCCCTTTGGTGTTGGCTGTGTCGCTATATTAACACACACACTCTCACATTCCTAAGTGTCAAAAAGGGTCTTGTGTCTCACTAGAGTGTGCCTCATTATTGTATCAAGAGAGAGTGTGTGTGTGTTCCCATAGAGTCTTTGTATTATTTCTTCCACAAGTGATAATCATTCGACTAGAAGTTTTACCATACGATCCACATACTACTTCTCTTCTTGTTATATACATTGATCTTGTGAGTGTCATCATATTGTGTTGTGTTTTTGTGATAAAGAAAGGGAAATCGAGCTTTACAAGTGGGATTTAGTTCCAAGACCAATTGACAAACTCGTTATTGATCTTAAGTGGTTATGGAAAAACAAAAAGGATGAAGAAATGACTGTAATTCGCAACAAAGCTCGTCTCGTGGCAAAGGGATACAGACAAGAAGAGGGGATAGATTTTGAAGAGTCATTCGCGCCAGTTGCAAGGCTTGAGGCAGTCAGGATATTCTTAGCATATGCGGCTCACAAGAACATCACAGTTTATCAGATGGACATCAAGATAGCTTTCTTGAATGGAACTCTGAAAGAAGAAGTGTACGTGAGTCAGCCAGACGGATTCGTTGACAAAGATCATCCAGATTACGTCTACAAGCTAAAGAAAGCAATCTATGGTTTGAAACAAGCCCCACGGGCGTGGTATGACGAGTTATCATCTTTCCTACTTCAAAATAATTTCACCAAAGGAACAATTGATCCGACCTTGTTTACAAGAAAATTCAAAAATGACATTTTGATTATTCAGATTTACGTGGACGACATAATTTTTGGGTCCACTAATCCGACACATTCAAAATATTTTGAAAATCTCATGAAAAGCAAATTTGAAATGTCCATGATGGGTGAATTAAAATTCTTTTTAGGTTTACAAATTCATCAATCCCCACGTGGTACTTTTCTAAATCAAGCTAAATATACAATTGAGATTTTGAAAAAACATGGAATGGAAAATTGTGACTCTGTTGGTACACCAATGGTCACCTCACCAAAAATAGGTGCTGATTTATATGGGAAACCCATGGATCCGAAGAAATATTGGAGCATGATTGGTTCTCTCATGTACTTAACTGCTAGTCGACCCGATATACATTTTGCTGTTTGTTTACTTGCACGGTTTCAGGAAAGGCCTACCGAACTTCACCTCCAAGAGGTTAAACGGATCTTTCGGTACCTACGAAGAACCATTAACATGGGACTTTGGTATCCGAAGGATTCGGAGTTTACACTAATCACATTTTCAGATGCAGACCATGCCGGTTGCCAAGTTACAGCAAAGAGTACATCAAGAGGAGCACAATTTTTGGGAGAAAAGCTAGTAGGCTGGTCATCAAGGAAACAAGACTGCACTGCTCTATCAACAGCAGAAGCCGAGTATGTGTCTCTATCTGCGTGTTGTGCCCAAGTTCTATGGATGAGGATACAGCTCACAGATTATGGCTTCTCTTTCGACCGCATACCTTTGTATTGTGACTCGAAAAGTACCATAGCCATCTCGTGCAATCCAGTTCAACACTCGAAGACCAAGCATATTAGAGTCCGTTACCACTTCATAAAGGAACACGTCGAAGAGGGTACTATTAAATTATTTTTCGTGAAGACTGAATACCAACTCGCCGATCTATTTACTAAAGCCCTCCCAAAAAAGCGGTTTGATAACTTAGTTCGTCGAATTGGAATGCGAAGCCTAACTCCCGAAGAGTTAGAAAGTCTTCTAGAATCTTTGTGAATTATCTCATGAAGCTTCGCATGTAAATATTTCTCAAAAAACAAAATACAAAAATAGAAAATTTCAAAAAGACATAAAAAATATAAAACACAATAACCAAAAATATTCTTCTCACGACATGTCTCTCGTATAATCAATATTCTGTACATATCTCGAAATGTCATTCAACAATGATACGGGCGTGTACAGATGCTTGAGCGAGAGTTCATTAAATTTTTTTCCAAAACATGTCGTCTCTCAAATTTCTAATCAAATGGCTTTCATATACTTCAGTATGAAACCCGTTCTTTATCGTGAAATCTTTCATTGTAGCTCGTGTTCTCCAACTCGAAAAGATTTCATATAAAGGCTACATTCATGACTTCTGATTATTTCCGATCAGGACTCGTAATGTTAATGGCAAAAAGCAAAAACCATGAGCACTTAATCAAGATTGTTTCAAAAAGATTTTTCAAAGTCTTTCTATAAATTTTGTGCTCACAATAACTCCCTCTAAGACCCTTAAATGCTTTTAAACTCTAAATGTTTAATCATATGCTTTGTTTAAGGGGGAGTATAAAAAGAAAAATGTTCCGATTTCATGCTAAAATCTGTCCGTCTCTCCAAAACGTTTCATTTTAATCAACTGTTTTCAAAAATATCACTTCATGCTATTTTTGAGGGGGAGATTGAATGGTAATTAGGTATAGGCATGAGCAAAAATCCCGAAATACCGAAACCGTACCGGTACCGAATACCGGTACCGATGGTATTCGGTATCGGTATCGGTATTGAATATTTGAAGTTTTCGGTTTCGGTACCAAACGGTTCGGTACCGGTTTGGTACCGGGAAAACCGAATATGTACCGGAATTTTAAGGGTTTTTTTTAGTTGGCATGCATTAATAGAATATGTACCGAATATTTGAAGTTTTCTTGTATGCTGTTTTTGACTAATGCTGTTTTCGACTAATACTTACAAGTTCCTTCGCATGCTGGAACATTTCTGTATGCTACTGTAATTTAGCTAAAATACACCTTGATTATAACCCAAAAGAATCATTATGCAGGATCAATTTATCACAAACTGAGTTATTAAGATCTTCAAAAGTCTGTATAATACGAATGGGCTATTTGTCCTAAACATCCATGCATAAATGAACCCCCTAAAAAGATTAAATGAAAGTAACATAGCATAAGAATACATAGAGATTAATCAAGACACCATACTCTACTATATACCACTGGTAACTTTTCTGGTTTGAAAAAACAAGCATTGAGCTTTCAAGATATCAACTTACAACTGCCATGTAATGTAGCTGTGAAATTCGGTATCAATAAGGTATAGAACCGAAAATCTCGGTACCGAAACCGGTACCGAACCGATACCGGTTTATTGAATTCGGTACGGTATCGGGATTTGATTTTGGGTATTTTCGGTTTCGGTATTCAATAGTTTCGGTACGGTTCGGTACCGGTACCATACCGATCTCATCCCTAATTAGGTATAAGGGGGAGAGGACGTGATTAAAATGTGATCTAAGACCGTGGTTTTAATCTCAAGACTCAGTGTTAACCCTCGAATTGACGAAACTAAATGTCCGTTATTGAAAAGACATGTCCTGGACGGGTAATAATTTCAAGCTAGTCTAACTAGTGATGCAAGCGTGTCTCGCAAAGGACTTGTCTAAGTAGAATGTACCAATTCAAGAGATGATCTTTGAATATGACCGGGACGGGTAATAATTTCAAGCTAGTCTAACTAGTGATGTAAGCGTGTCTCGCGAAGGTCATGTTCATTGAAAGTCGATCATTTCAAAATGTGCGAACTCTACCCAACATGTGCAGTTTATTTCAAAAATGCATGAGCACATGTGAAGGGGGAGTATTTCAAAAATGCAAAACTCTCAATGTGTTAAATAAATGAGTTTTCTCATAAACACGTTGAGAGATTTTTACAAGGTTTTATGGCAAGTGATCGATAATCTAGGATAATCATGGAGAAATAAGGTGATTATGGTTAGGTTATGTCCAATGATCTGCCAGAACCGGAGGGATCTACCCGAGGACAATTCCAATAGATTAGAATTAGAAGTCCTTAGGTAAGATTGAAAAAAGGAGAAAAATGAGAAAGGAGAAAGAAGGGGTTGAAGAATGAAAAAGAAAAGTTTAATGAAAGGGTGAAAAAAAATAGCCCTCCATGAAAACTTAGGATAGAAACCGGGTCAATACATCTGCTATCGGTACTCACTAAGGTGATACTGATATTGAAGACAAGACGTCATGGACCCAGTGACGCGCTGCACAACCCCTCCCAGCCACTCAGATATCTCTTAAAAGATATTTGTTTCATTTCTCACGGAGAACACTGCATAATCTATCGACCTCTCACTCCGAGATGTGTTGATATTGAAAAGGTGGCACTCTGCTCCATGCCTCCGACGACTAAAACCAAAACGCACATTATAGAGTCTAGAGACATGAGATTCATCAAAGATCTCTTAGGAACACTTCCTATGCAATACACTTGTGTTCATCTAAAATGATACAAGTTGTATGACTCTTAATGAGATCTAAAAGATCTTGCCATATGACATGACGGTTACTCGCTTCAAACGGTCTACAGTCTTGAAGTGATACTTCGGTATACTTCAGAGGCTCTCAACGGTCTTGCTAAAGATTAGAGAAAGTTTTCACACTATGCTGATAACGATCTCGAAATCTGAACCTATAAGCGCTGGACAATTTATTGCTAACTGTTTTATGCAGGTACCGAAGAAAGTCCATTTTACCATCATCATCTACAACGACGAAGCATCTGGACAGAAGAAGTAGATCAAGGCAAGAACGACTAAAAGACGATTCTTTGAAGATCACAGTGCATGAAGGAACATTGAATGAAGACTATTATACATCGACACACAAAGTTCAAGACATGGAAGGCAAAAGACCAATCACGGGAGCGTCATTGAAATGACCATCCCTTAGGGGGAGATTGTTAACATTTATTTTATTAAATGTGGAAGTGATGGCCATTTGCTAGAAATGAACCTAAGTGTCAAATGTATTAAATAGTTTAGAAAGTGGGCTAGTGGTATTAGATATGTGTGTAAGTTAAATGTATAAGTGTAATACTTACACTAGCCCACACCAAGCCCACCAAAGCCCTTTGGTGTTGGCTGTGTCGCTATATTAACACATACACTCTCACATTCCTAAGTATCAAAAAGGGTCTTGTGTCTCACTAGAGTGTGCCTCATTATTGTATCAAGAGAGAGTGTGTGTGTGTTCCCATAGAGTCTTTGTATTATTTCTTCCACAAGTGATAATCATTTGACTAAAAGTTTTACCATACGATCCACATACTACTTCTCTTCTTGTTATATACATCGATCTTGTGAGTGTCATCGTATTGTGTTGTGTTTGTGTGATAAAGAAAGGGAAATCAAGCTATACAGGATTAGACACACAATAATCTCGAACAAGTTAACGAACCTATCTCGAAACTAATTACACACTCTCGGATCACACATACAAACACACCCTTTCTCGAATTCAAAACAATATCAAGACCCACACCTTAATAGCCCTACGTGACAACATAATACCTCACTCTTATTCTCTTACTAACGGTTTACAACACACACACATGCATGCAAGTTTCAGATATCAAGACACACATATATTAACTCTTTTTAAAAACTACAACCTAATGAGACTAAACTGTTATACGAGACAACCAGGACACCATACCCCTTATTCATTTAAAATATGATTTCTAGCCACATATATATGTTTAAAACACTCATTGACACCATAGCGTAACCCTTTTAAATCTTCTAAGCTTTATACATCGACACGCATATATATTACAGACCCGTTTCAATTTATAAATCTCGTATGCAGTTAAATATTTTAGACACTATGTGACACATCTGACACACTTTATACTACCACCTGCTTCCTTTATTACTGATTCACATGCATGCAATGAGATCACAGCCACCCCTTTTTCCTTTAACCCTTGACAAACACATGAAAAATCACACATGCAATCATCCATAAAATCTTTAACATGACACTTACGCGACATATGCAAACCGTGACCACAGAAAAATCATAACCCCTAAATCCCATACAAGCACACACATGGCATCAAGTTAACGAGTAACTATATGTTATAACGAGACCAAAACGCCCTATGTCTAACCCCTTTTTAGATCAGATTGCAAACACAGGTTTCATAGGTTTATTTAGTCGATATTATACATGTACAACAGCCCCATGTCGACACACAAATCAAACACATACACTCACACATAAAACAATAACACAACAGCCCACGCAAACTAAGCCTTAGTTCTCTTGTTAACATGTTCATAGTGTTTCCAGATTTTACAAGGCTCATTAAACATTCATTAAGTGGCCTAATTAGGGTCTACACATCAGATTTAGTGCTTAATATATGTAGGTCGATCAAAACGGAGAACCATGGGTCGATGCAACATACTTAACAATAGTTATTCTATGATTTCATGTGGCGATATATTCATGTACGCATAAGTTAACATGTAAACGAAACAACAACGAATCAAAAGAGCATGATGATGATTATGTTAAGGTGTTGTTTAGGTCGTATAATCAAGGATGAGACAAAAGGAAGACGTATGCGAGTACCTTGGATGTTAACGAGACAAACAGAAAGAACAAGAACACCACACCAAGTCGTATATAACCAAACTGAATACCCTTTAGCACTACAAATCGATTACCCACAGCAACAAGCCTCGACCTTCTGAATCTTGAGAGAAAAATAGAACCAGGAACTTGTGTTTTGTTTTGCCTTGTGTCGTATAAAAAGAAAAAGAGGAAGAGAGGCCGAATAATATAAGATGGAAAACGTGTATTTTGTTTTGGAAAGAAATTAATACCGCATCAATTATATCAAAGGAGTGTGTTGAGATATATTAGGCTGAGATAGGGCAACTAATGCATTCTTAGGTTATAATTTATAATGTATAGGATTAGGATAGATTTTTAATTTGTAACAAACTTTATTATTTGTTGGTGAAACGTAGCTTTGTGTGTGTTAAAACAATGTAAACAACGACAATAGTGTGCTTGTTGGTGAAACGTAGCTTTGTGTGTATAAACTGGTGGATACCACATTAGCATTTGAAGGTCAACGTGTATTAAGGCCTCAAAAGTTCATTTCTAACGAGTTTTTTTTTTTTTTTTTTTTTTTTTTTATTTTTTTATTTTTTTGAATTTGAACAGCTTAATTGATCATAAAAAGATCCCTAGCAAAAAGCTAGGGAGAAGAAAGATTACAAATTGTAATTACAAACATTTCTAGTGATCCCTAACGGGATATTAGACCTTACACACGATTATTGTATGTATGTGAAAAGGCATAAGGTTCTCCAGCGAAGCGATCTTCGAGATTCACATGTCGTCTTGCGAGTTAACTTGGGTGATCCCTAACAGGACATTAGACCTTACACAAGATTACTGTCATTTCTAAGGAGTAATATTTGTAATCCACTATCTAAAGTTCTAAATGCAATACTTTGCCATTAACCCTTATTACTTGAAGCAACACGTATTAAAAAAGAATTAAAACTTTGAGCTCAGTCTTACCTTATAATCATATTATGTAAATTATATACTTGCACATGATTCAAACTTTTCTCAAAAAAAGATTTAGATCGGCGGTGAAACAGTGGCCTCATGTATTTTTTCGGATGTCGACTAATCTTTCCCAAATGACTTAGCCTCAGACAAGGAACGCATGTTCCAGTGAACTTTTGTCAAGAGTGATAAAATGATCTTTTCGTGACTCGATAATTATTATTTTTTTCTTCTTAAAGACACCTCTACGCCATAGGGCGATACTGGCATCTACGTCGTATACGCTACGAATTCCAAATCATGGAAACTATACAAACTCTACGTCGTAGTGCCAACATGGCCTCTACGCCTGATATATGTGTTTTCACATACCTTTTCTTTATCAAAAACGGACTCGAAAGACCAAAAATGTATCATAAATGCCAAATATATGCTTGTTTTTGTGTTTGTGTATGTGCAGGTAATGGATATGAGAAAAGGACAAAAATAAAGACAAAACGGACAAAAACGAGCACGAGATTGGAAAGAGCGTGAAAAGCCGAAGCCGGGGATGTGATTCTACATTATTGATCAACCTTAAACCCTTAACTTTAAAACCTAATCCTAATGTTAAATCCATTTCACCATTAGTCCCTAAACCCATTTCACCGTTAGTCCTAAAATTACAAAGTTAGTCGTAAAACCAACAGGTGTTAAATCCTAAACTATAACACCTAGTCTAGCCCAAACTTGTTTAAAACCCAAAAGTCCAAAACCAATAAACCCACAACCCGACCAGCCCACCCCCCTTTTTCATTAAACTAACCCAGTCAAAAATAGGCGGGAAAAGTGGTTTTTACTATTCACCCATCGTTCCCATACTTACCCCGACTCACACGCACCCAATTAACTCCACTTAGGTGAAATTAACCATTCTAGAAGTCCCAGACATCATCCCTGGCGTATTTGGCAGGCCACGTTGGCAATCCCAACCTACATGATTGGAGGAGACAACCTGGCACATGATCCAAGGGTGTAGATTGGTGCTTATGATTGAAGCAATCATTGAGGGTCAGGATTTGAAGATGAGGACGCTCCTCAGGTTCTGGAAGGGTCCAATGGAGGCTATAAATAGGGGTCCTCACCTCACACACAAGTCGTGTCTTATTCTAGCTTATTGTAGGGCTTATTGTAGTTTTCTTAAATTGTCCTTTTAATTGTATTTCTTTTAAAAGTATTGTAACTCTTTTAAGTTTTTAATAAAATTCAGTTTGTTTTAAATCATTGTCTATTTTACTTTAATGCTTAAAAATGTTTGCATACGGATAATAAGCACTAATAAGCTAGTTTCACCTTACAAACACTCTCAAACACTCAAATAAGCTTCTCTAAGCTTATTTGAGCTTTTGGATATGTGATTGCAAGGTTTGGAAGGAATTTGTTTTGGTAATTTGGTTTTAAGTAAGGATAAGCCAAATATGGAAGGGCTTATAGGGCTTATTCTAGCTTATTATAAGCAGCTTGTAGAGTAGCTCCTCGAGCTTTAATCAACCTTTGTTAAGCTAAGGCTGTTGTAAGTTTTCAAATTTCATTTTTAGCTTAAATACTGCTTATAGCTTAATAGTTCTGCTTACTGCTTATTCTGTGCTTATTCCTGCTTGTTTTTGCTTTATATTTGCTTATTTGAGTTTAATTTGCTTAAATCTAGTAGTATTAGCTTAATCTTTAAGTATTTGGTATAATCTGTCTGAGTATAGCTTGAATCTGCTTATTCTTATAGCTTATTGTTAAGTACTTTTTAGAAGTTGTTAATTGCTTATTAGATCTTAATTTAGTTAGTCTATAATCTGTTTTCAAAATTCTCAGCTTAATTTAGTCTAAATCAGTTTTAAAATCAATTTTAAGAAGTTAAAGAGGTGTTTGGATCTCAGTTTTAGCCAAGTGCTAAAACTGCTAGTGTTGGTTTTGGCTATTAAGCCAAATTTGTTTAGCTTAAAAATTAGTTTAATAAGTACTAGTAGTTTTTAAGTTTTTAAAAGCATTTCTACATAGATTTATAGCTTTTAGATTGGTTTTCAAAATTTCAAAGTTCAAAACTGCTTGTGACAGCTTATTTTGATAAGTTCATCAAAAGTTCTTTTGAGTTGATGTTTTTTAGTTCAAAACCAGTTTTATATGTTAGTTGAATCAATTGAGTCAAATTTTATAGTCTAATTGTAGTCTGCAAGTTTTTTGTCAAAAATCAAAAAAACCAAAAAAATAGTGTAACTGTCCTGTCTTGTCAGCTTATTTTTAAGCTCAATTTTTGTTCAAATCATCTGAAAGTTGTTTTATGTGCTCTTTAGTTGGTGTTCTTTGCTGTTTTAAAGTGTTAGATTATTTCATTAGCTTTTAGTGGCTTAATTGTAGCTTAGAAAGTAGTGGTTCAGTCTAATTTCAAGTTTTTCTTTTAAGTTTGTTAATCTTCAAATGTCAGTTTTTATCAGCTTATTTTTAAGCTCAAATCTGTTTCAAAATGTCTGAAAATTGTTTTATGTGTTCCTTGGTAGGTAATTTTTAGCTGTTTAGAGTTTTTGAGGCTTAGCCTATTGATTTAGTAGCTTATTAAGTAGCTTAAAAGTGCTCTCTCAGGCTGTTTTGATAGCAGTTTCACTTTATAGCTTAATTTGAGGATTTGAGCTTTTTGCTTATTGAGAATTGTTAATTAGAGGTTAGAACTGCTTATTAGGTGTTGTAGATTAAGTTTGCTCTGCTTTTGGCTTTTTGGAGTGCTTATCAGTTGCTAAAAAGCCCTCAGCAGGCTTTAGTTTAAGTCTAGCAGTACTAACTCATAAGTTAGTACTGCTGAGCTTTTCTGGCTTATTCCAGCTTATTTTGCAAGATTTGAAAAAGTTGTTTTCACAAAAATTGCTTATTGTCAGTTTTTAAATAAGTTTCAAAAAGATTTTAGCAAATAAAAAAAACATTTGGGAGTGGGGAAGTCTCTGGTTCGAATCCAAGACCTCAACCCTCTCAACCAAATCTTTAACACACACACACACACACACAACCATCTGCGCCCTTGGGACTTTTCTGTCTAAGGGTGCAAACCAATTATACTTAAGGACATTTGTCCAGTATTGCTTATCAGCCCATTTTAGCTTATTTCTAGCTTATTTCAATAAGCTGGATCTTTAGTTTTATTTTTCATATAATCAGAATAGATAAAAGAACTTTTCAGAATTTTTTCAGATTTTTCATAATTAGTTTAGTATTTTTAATAATATTTTTAGATTAAAAGTGTTTTTAATTCATAATAAATAAAATAAAAATAAAAAAAATATAAATCTTTTTTCTAAAATTATTTTTAATCATTTAGGACTTTTAGAAAATAAATTTGCATTTCTAGGGTTAAATTTTGAAATTTAGGTTTTTATTCCCGTTAAGTTCCCGTTTTAAGTTTAATTTGCGTTAGGACTTAATTGTGCTTTGATTTCTTGATTTGTGTGCTTAATATTTGATTCCTAGTTTACGTATTCTATTTTAAGTACCATAATCCAAAATATCTTGATTATTCAACCATCCGATCACAAACCGAATCCGATTTTCCATTCACACCTCGTTGGGACATATAATGACCCGGGAATATTAATTACTTCCGGAAATATATATAGTTTGACCTTCTTTGGCCATTTAGGATTTTCGCTCTTTGACGGGAGCGAATTGACTAATTGGTCGGTTAAGTATCACTTTCTATATATATACTGTTGAGAAACGATAAAGTTTTTGGCGCCGCTGCCGGGGAGGTGTGTAAACGAATTTCAAATTTCCGTTCGAAGATTAGTGATTTGAAGATCATTCCCCGTGAAGTTACTTGCTTATTTTTGTGGATCTTTTCTTATATTATAAAAACCAAAAAAATAAAAATAAATATATTTGTTTTTCCATTTTTCTAAAAATAAAAAACCCAAAAATATTTTCTTTTTCAAAATTTATTTTTCTTTAGTTTTTAGTGGATGCGCACTCGTTCTCAATCGAATTTAATCGATAAATCTCCCACAATACCGACTCAACGTTATCGTCGACGTAACAAACGAGTAAACGTACCCGAGATACGTACTCTTGTTGAAGCTCCCATAATCGAAATGGCGGACATGCGTACTATGTCGGAATTGCTCCAAGCCCTCACCGATGGTTACGGAGATGCTATAGTTTTACCACCGATTCTTTCCGAGAATTTGAGTTAAAAACCGGTTTAATTCAACTTGTAACGTCAAATCAATTTCATGGTTTCGAGAGGGACGATCCTCACGCTCACATCTGATGGTTTAATAAGTTAACTTCGACTATGAAATATCGGGATGTCCCTCAGAGCGCGATCAAGTTGATGTTATTCCCATTTTCTCTCGAGGGGGCAGCCCGGATTTGTCTTGAAAAAGAACCCCCTCGTTCTATTACGACTTGGGAAGATCTCGTCTCTAAATTCGTAAATTATTTCTTTCCTCCTTCTAAGACGACGAATCTTAAGAACGATATTACGAATTTTCAACAACGTTTTGATGAAAAATTTGGTGAGGCATGGGAACGATTCAAGGATCTCCTTCGTAAATGCCCACATCATGGTTTTTCGGAATTGCACCAAATCGATACGTTTTATAATGCTTTGACGCAAACCGATCAAGATTCGCTTAATGCAGCCGCCGGTGGCAATATTTTGAACAGTACACCGAGAGATATTTTAACTATTATCGAGAACAAATCAAAAGTTCGCACTTCACGAAACAAACCGGTTGTTTCCAAAGTAAGTGCCAATCCTCCTTCTTCTTCGTCTACACCAACGCATCCATCGGAGATGGCCGAACTTATGGATGCTATAAGATGTATGATGAGAGAGATTAAGATTCAAAACCAAAAACCGGAGCCCGTTAAAGCCGTTACCGAAAATTTTGTTATTTGTGGTGGTCCCCATCCTTATTATGATTGTCAAGCCACCGATGGCAACGTTTTCAATGCTACAGCAGCAGCAGCAGCGAATTACAATCAAAATAAAGGATTTCGCCCTCAAGGAGAAATTAATTACCGTGTTAGTAACTAAATGGGACCACCCGGTTTTCCTTCCGTTCAAAACAATGAAAGCCGTTTCAATCAAAATAATCTAAACCAAGGTTATAATGCTAATCAAGGTTATAACCAAAACCGTGGAACAAATTTCAAACAAGGAAACCAAAATTACCAAGCTCAACCTCAACAAAGTTATCAACCTCCTCCTCCTCCTCAAGTTGGACCTACAAATGATTTTTTGCGCTACATGAAGACGAATGATGTTAGCATGCCAGCTATGCAAAATTAAATCAACAATATGAAGGTCGAGCTTAAGAAAGAAATCGATACTACGTTGACTAGACAAACGAATGAGCTTAAGAACATGATGAGTAGTTTTATACAAATGAATTAACCCTCGAGTTCGGGATCTCTTCCAAGCAATACCGTTGCTAACCCGAGAGGTGATTTGAAAGCTATCACCACCCGAAGTGGTGTTGCTTATAATGGACCTACGATTCCTACTACTTCTTCTTCTCCTCCGAACGTGAAACCGAGGTGACAAAGGACACGGTGCCTCCTACTAATAAGGGAAGTACCGAAAACGTCCAACCTCCGGTTGTCAAAGTTTCTGAGCCCGAAGTTGCTCCCGTTAGTACTCCAAAGACTAATCCAAAACCGTCAATACCTTACCCGTCAAGACTTATTGATCAAAAGCTCCGTGAAAAAGCTAAAAATCAAATGGAGAAATTCTTCCAAATCTTTCAAGATTTACACTTCGATATTAGCTTCGCAGATGCTCTTCTTCTCATGCCTAAATTTGCTTCGACAATTAAGAATTTGCTAAGTAATGAGGAAAAATTATTTGAATTGGCTAAAACCCCGTTAAATGAGCATTGTTCGGCGGTTCTCCTCAAAAAGTTACCCGAAAAACTTGGAGACCCCGGCAAGTTTCTCATTCCGTGTGATTTTTCGGGAATGGTTGAATGCTTAGCCTTGGCCGATCTTGGCGCTAGCATTAACTTGATGCCACTTTCCGTATGAAAGAAGCTTTCCCTTCCCGAACTTACTCTTACTTGTATGTCTCTCGAGCTTGCGGATCGATCAATTACTCATCCGATCGGTGTCGCCGAAGATATCTTCATTAAAGTGGGAAAGTTCATTTTTCGGCCGAATTTGTAGTCGTTGATTTTGATGCCGATCCTCGGGTTCCCCTCATTCTCGGGAGATCCTTCTTGAGGACGAGATGTGCTTTAATTGATGTTTATGGTGAAGAATTAACCCTTCGTGTTAATGATGAAGCTGTAACTTTTAATCTCAATCAAACTTCGAGATACTCCTCTAATTACGATGCTATATCGGTTAACCGGATCGATGTTATAGATATTGCTTGTGAGGAGTATGCTCAAGATGGTCTTGGATTTTCGAACAATTCTCCGAGTGGCAGTCCCACTCCATTTTCAGAACCTATCGTTGCCGACTCTTCCCCTTCTCTCACTTCGTTTGAGGGAAGTAACTTCATTTTGGAAGAGATCGAGGCTTGTCTTAAGAATGATCCAATCCCACCGGGGGATGAAGACGATGACTTTGATTTCGAATCATATCTGAGAGAATTTGAATACTTGCTAAATCGTGATCCATCACTTGATTCTTATCCTAATACCGAAATTAGTGATTCACAAAGTGATGACGATCTCTTTGATTTTGGAGCTGACCGAAAAGAATGGGAATATCTATTATATGTGGGTTAGGATTGCCAACGTGGCCTACCAAATACGTCTGGGACTTCTAGAAGGGTTAATTTCACTTAAGTGGAGTTAATTGGGTACGTGTGAGTTGGGGTAAGTGTGGGAACGATGGGTGAATAGTAAAAACCACTTTTTCCGCCTATTTTTGACTGGGTTAGTTTAATGAAAAGGGGGTGGGCTGGTCGGGTTGTGGGTTTATTGGTTTTGGGCTTTTGGGTTTTAAACAAGTTTGGGCTTGACTAGGTGTTATAGTTTAGGATTTAACACCCGTTAGTTTTATGACTAACTTTGTAATTTTAGGACTAACGATGAAATGGGTTTAGGGACTAATGGTGAAATGGATTTAACATTAGAAATAGGTTTTAAAGTTAAGGGTTTAAGGTTGATCAATAATGTAGATTCACATCACCGGCTTCGGCTTTTCACGCTATTTCTAATCCCATGCTCGTTTTTGTCCGTTTTGTCTTTATTTTTGTCCTTTTCTCATATTCGTTACCTGCACATACACAAACACAAAAACAAGCATATATTTGGCATTTAAGATACGTTTTTGGTCTTTTGAGTCCGTTTTTGATAAAGAAAAGGTATGTGAAAACACACATACCAAAATCCCCTAGACTAAGGTATTGTCGTGCATTCACGCAATGTCATCACATCAGTTTATTTTGAAAAAGATGAGTTTTTCTTATTTCGATAGATTTTTAGTCCGATAAAGGCCCCCAGTTTAGATGCTAACTAGTTTAAAATCCTTCTTTCGAGAACCGCTGCCCATAAAAATGAGGTCCACATCAAGGTCCTAATTTAACACGATTTAGGGGATATCCTTTTTATTTCATCCGAAACAACTCATCTACGAGTCCAGAGACAGAAGCATTATTTAGATATCCCCGGAGTCGAAATTTGGCATTATTAACATTATTAAGCACATTAGCCCTCAGCCCTTTATAACAACTGCAACAACGGGAGCGAACCGTCAGGAAACAGTAGCCTATTATGACCTTGGGGATTTCCTCCACATTTTTGAAGTCTGAGTCAATGGGAGCGAACCGTCAGGAAACATAAAACTTTTATGGCTTTGGATTATTATTATTTACTTCCACCTTTTGAACAACCATGTCAATGGGAATGAACTGTCAGGGCACAGTAGTCTATTATGGCTTCGGTTTATTAAATTTATTAGGTGCCAAATCCCGAGTCCTGCGGTCTTTCAACATCCGAAACAATAGCAGCTAACTATCAGGAATCAGTTGTATTATTTCCCCGCAACACTGGCAGTACCCTGATGTGTACCCAACTTTCATAAGCAAGAATTCTTTAAAGAAGGAGTAAAAACTAACTATCGCCAAAACCGTGCACCTTTAATTATTTTGAATTTTTTTATTTTTGCGTTTATTTAGCTGATGGGAGCAAAAAGCCACAATTTAACCGCTATGAGATCTAAAGAGAACCAACTACTCCACGCTTAACATCTAACTTATATTTAACTCTCTATCGTTTTTTGTTCTTCGCAAATTTAAAATCCTAAATAAAAGGATCCGCGAATGCTTAGTCTAATAAAATCAAGCTTTGCATATTTTAAAGTCAATTATGGAAACTTGCAAATTCTTGGCTTTGTTAAGCTAGAATTCGCGTTAAAAAGCTTCTTGTATAAAAGACTAGAAAAAGCTTTCAATTATAAAGGTTAAGGGGACAAGTTAGAGCTCAACACGCTCGATCAAGTCAAAATTTTATTCATACTCTCACCAATGGAAAGTCAACAATGTGTCAAAACACTTATTATATTTTTGCAAAATTAAAAAAAAAATAAATATGTTTTTTATTTTATATTTTTTTATTTTTATTTTATTTTTTTATTTTTTTTGAAGGAAAAACGGGGTTGCGAGTGTATAAGGCAAAATGCAAGGTAAAATCAAATCGAAAGATCAACGTCGTAGAGTTATTATGTGACAAAAGCCCAAAAACCAAACACTGGCTACGCCGTAGAACCTCTCTGGTCTCTACGCTGTAGGCCAGTACAGATGCCCAGGACTGCACATTTTTACACTTGACTCAAAACACATTTAACATCAACAATCAATTTAAACATGTGCTTTATCATTCATTTGACACTCCAAACTGTAAACAAACATTATATAATGAAATATACGACATTTGACCCGTTTGACCTTAGAGTAGGTATAAATAGCCATTAATCCAAGTACCATATTTAAACACTTTCAAACCATTTATACGAATTACTACAACGTATTTAAAATCTGCTTTGGACTTATAAAAGGACTCCACAAACTCTACACTTTTCAAGACTTTAGAACTTAACGACACTTGGGGGTTCAACTCGCTTTCGTAGCATGCTTACCTACCATATTTACTTGTCTAAGTATCAAGCAAGCACTTCATCCCTTAACTGCATCTTAAAGCTACTATCCGAGCCCTCATTTAGATCATAGAAACCTACAAAACGGTTAATCAACTAAACTGTAAGCATTATGTTTAGTAAGTAAAACGACGATAACATGGCATTATAAAATCATTTACTCATATTAGAATCATATTCATTCAACATTTGTCCACAAGACTTATCTACGCCATTACTTGCATAAAGGCTTTAAATAACCTCATTCTACAACAACGTAATCTTACATACCTTAACTTGTCCCACAACTAGTCTAATCACCTCCTTAGCTAGTTTTGCTAAACTAGCCCATATTCTAACCTTAATCCAAGCACAATAAGCCAAACAACTACAAAAATCCTTACACAATATTTCACTTAACACAAAAACTCAAAACACACATAATATAACACATAACAGTAGATGGACTTCACCCAAAAACACTATAGCCTCTGTACTTTATCTTAAAATCACTTTTACCCGAAACCTTCAATTTTCCTCAAGAACCCTAATTATTAAATTCCCATTAAATAATTAACTAGGAGTACTTAAGGGTTAAACTCTTGAATTAGAACTCTAATTTTTTCATAATGTGATCATTAAAATCCTTGTTCTCTCCCTCCTTCCTTATTTCTCTCATCCCACCACAAAAAAAACACACAAACATTAGCATTGTGTTCTCATGTTGAGTAAAAGGGAGGAAAGAAAGTGAAAGTTATTTTAGTTGTGTTCTTTAGTTTTTCTTAGGAAGTAAAGTGAATGAAAGTGAGTGAAAGTGGTGATATTTTATGTGACAACCGGTAAATTTTGGGGATTATTTTAATGCCGCATTTTGATTTAAAACGAATATTTAATATCTGAGAACCGTTTTGGGAACGTAGTGGGAATTTGTTTTGGAATATAGGGAATTTTATTGGAATACTGTTACGTGATATATGAAGTTTCCCCGTAGAACTTGAGATTTAGCACAACGTGAGTCGGCACAGTATAACCTAATAATACGAGAAATATTTATTTTTGACACGTTAAACGGATATAGACGTATTTATAGTCATCTTTAACGGAAAAATGAATTTAAAAATATTGGCGCAACTTAAAATGCCTCACGAGAATTTTTATTATGTTAAACGGACCCGAGAAACGTTACGATATAAGTTTAGCCAAACTGTCACTTTTGGCCCCCCTTGCGTCAATTTCAATCTGTGCCCCATTACTTTATGCGTTTGATAGAAATGGTCCCTGGGTCAATATAAAACCTTATTCCCCCCCCCCATTTCACCCAAACCCTAACATATATTCTCTCTCTCTTTGAGTTGTAGCCGCAGCCCAACAAAACCCTACCACCACTCCACCGCCATCCACCACCACGAAACCAACATAAACCCACCATTAAAACATCATCCCTGTCACGATCTAGTGGTGCACGCGCCGTTTCACCACCCACAACTACCATTACGCCGCCTCCTCCTCTTTTGTTATCGTGTTTTGGTAAGTGTTAAGTCCGGATCGAAACGAAAAAGGTAAAATACCACCGATTCACAACCCCTTGTGAATCGGTGAGGCTTAAAACGAAAGAAAATGATTAAAAACTATTAAAAACATAACAAAATGTATGGTATCATCGATCTTGTGGTTCGTATTCGTGTTTGGTTCACGGTGCCGAGGAGATAATCTCTCCCTCGAGCTTATGTTTGGTTGTTTGGTTCGAACAAGCTCCCACCGAGCTTATTGATAAGCTCTTAAGCTTATTTGGTTTGGTTTATATTTTGAGTTTGATTTTTGTTCGATATGGGTCATGGTCACGCAGAACCCACTTGTGGGATTTGGTTAAAAGTTTGATTCGTTAAGTTTTGGTTAAGCTCGATTGTGAGGATTTGGTTAGGAATTATTTTGGTCCGTTTGGTTTACTTTTGGCTCACGACAGATTCGAAGTCGAGACCCCGTGGTCTCGGCAAGGTGAGTAATATGGTCCGAATGGTTTACATTGTTTGTAGAAATATTGTGGTTGGTTGAAACTTGGGACTCGAGCCGTAGGTTAGTCTTGGCCGAGATTGATTATTGATGACTTGAAACTTGTGACTTGTTATACGGAAATGATGTATGGCTACAAGCGTTAGCCGAGACCTTGTGGTCTCGGTGGGACCTCGACGTGCCCAAATTATTATTACTTGGACTTGTTGATACATTAGATATGTTGACTAGTTGACCCGGCTTATAGCCGTGAGAAATGATTGGAAATGTGACACGATACTGTAAATACAAATATCATCCTAAAAACGTTATTTATATTTTACGATCTTTGCTTTATTTTGTTAATGACTATTATAAGGTTTATCTTTAGCAAAGCATAAGTATATGTTGAAGTCTTTTACATTTTAGTAACAAGCCTTTTAAAACACATTTACATATCACATGATCACTAGGAATTACACATTACATACATATATACTTTTACATGTTTATTTTTATTTCTTAAAAATGGAAATACACATGACATCATGGTATGCATCATTTACATATCTTAGTTGACTTTAGAATATATTTTGGAAAGATCTTGAAGCTAAAGAGTTAACTTTGGAAGATCTTGACAAGACTTGACAATATATGGAGAGATTTGAAAATCCCTTAGCTTGCTTGTCCCCGCGAAACCAAACCAGTACAAGGGCGGAACCAATTTTTTGGGTCCGCCAAATCCGCGAGTTGTCTGCTCAGTTTTGCCTATAAATAGCAAGCTGATCATTCAAGCACCCTCATCACTTACATAGCAAAAATTATACATTCATTCATTTATACATTACTAACCCATTTTTCATTCACTTCATTCTTAGTGATCTTTCTTTTTGTAGCAAAAGAGATCAAGCATCAACAAGCTTCAACACTGTGTTGCAAGTCCTGATTAGTTAGTTACTGTGTGATCTAGTAGTGTTTACACATCATTCTTATACCATTCATTCAGTAGTGATCGGTTAGTGTTTTAGTCCTCAAAACACATAGAGAGTCGGGAGTGGTTGTACCCTTGTTAAAGAACCAATGGGAGTGGTTGTACCCTTGTAAAGAACTCGATGTTTAGCTTAGTACCGGATAAAGTGTAAGCGACGTGTATAAAGGTTTTCTCCGCCGAGAAGGGAGTTTGTTTCTTAGTGAAGAAAAACTCTCGAGTTAGAGGCTCGAGGAGTGGAGTAGGGCAAGAAAGAGAGTCCTTGTAGCCGAACCACTATAAATCTTCGTGTTGTGGTTTGATTGTTCCTTTCCTTACTTACTTAACTTATATTGTCTGTTTGTGTGTATTTACTTTGAAATCACATTAAGTCACAAAGTGAATTAATTTAGAAAAAGGTAAAAACTATTCAACCCCCCTTCTAGTTTTCCACGATTGGCATCAGAGCTACGTTACTCAAGATTTTCAAAATATATTGTATTTTAAAACTTGAAACGATCAATGGATTTTGAAAACTTTAAGGAAGGGCAATCTATGCAAAGACCACCACTATTTGAACCAAATTGTTTCATATATTGGAAAAACCGCTTTGAGACGTATATGAAGTCAAAGGACATAGATCTATGGTATATCATTGTAGAGGGTGATTACAAACCCATAAGTAATGATATATCGAGTGGTCGAGATATGGGTACTTCTCTTACTCGTCACAGTGATGAGCAAAAGAAGTTGATTGCCAAAAATAATGAAGCCAAAATGATGCTTTATAATGCCTTACCTAAGAAAGAATATGAAAGAGTTTTTATGTGTAAAACGGCTAAAGATATTTGGCAATCATTTATTATCATTCATCAAGGGAACTCACAAGTCAAAGATAACAAAATTGATCTTCTTGTTCAACAATATGAACAATTTGTTATCTCTGAAGATGAGACAATTGATAGTGCTTTTTCTAGGTTCAATACTATTATTACATCTCTTAAAGCACTTGACGAATCTTTTTCTAGTAAGAATTTTGTCAGGAAATTTCTTAGAGCACTTCATCCGAAGTGGAGAGCAAAGGTGATAGCTATTTAAAAATCCAAGGATCTTTCAAGCATGAAACTGGACGAGCTCATCAAAAATCTCAAAGTTCACGAGATGGTGATGGAAAAAGACTCAGAAATAGTTAAAGGTAAGAAGGAGAAGATGAAGTTCATTGCCTTAAAAGCTGGGGTAGAGTCAAGTGACGATGAAGAGTCTAGCTCAGATAGCGAAGATGAAGAATATGCCATGGCCGTTAGAGACTTCAAGAAGTTCTCCAGGAGACGAGGAAAGTTCGTAAGACAACCCCGTAAAGAAAAGAAACCTTTCCGGGAAGACTGTAATGATAGGAAAGGAAAAGTAGATAGAAAGTGTTTTAGGTGCGGAGATTCCGGTCACCTAATAGGAGAATGTCCAAAGCCTCCAAAGAACAAGTCTCAAATAGCATTTGTTAGTGGAGCTTAGAGCGACAGTGAAGGTGATGACGACAAGCCTAAGAATGACGAAGTTGCTCTTATGGCTAATGACTCTAACGAGGTACTATCTGACTCATCCTACTCCTCTATTGATGATGACACAGTAGAAATAGAACATAACAAACTGTGTGAAATTACTCTTAAAATCATAAACAAAAACAAGTTCTTAAAAACAAAAAAGGAATTTTTGGAAAACGAAGTATATTGGTTAAAAGAAAAAGCTTTAAGATTAGAAAAGGGTAAAGAATGTGAGGAAACATGTGTCTCATGTCAGGAACTTAAACTAGAAATAGAAACACTTAAGTCCACACAGGAAAAACTTATCAAACTGAATTCTAAATTTAAAAGGTTTGATAAACACATTAGTTGTATGGATGATATACTGAAAGATCAAATGTTTCAACTTGATAAGACCAAGCTACATTTTATGAAACTAAGAAACTTAAGTGACTTTGAGAAGCAAACAGTGAAAGTACAAGAACCTGTTCCAACTAAGTCAGACACCCACGGATCTGGCAGATCTAAAAATTTGGGTCCGCCAGTTGTACCAAAAGGTTCCGCGGGAACTGTTGATGAACAAAAGGTTCGCAATTCGGATCGTACTGAATTTGTAAAAGTCACAAAGAAACCTAGCACTAGTACAACTGTTAATAAACAAAAACCAGTAGTGTCTATAGGAAAAAGGTCAAGTTTAAAAAGAGTTTAGAACCAAAACAGTCCAACAGACACCTAAAACTAGTTTTCCCAAACACCCCTTTCCAAAGAGTAACTTTAACTCACAACATCATTATCAAAATAATTGGAACCAAAACATGTCTAGAGACTTTCAAGGTCCCAACTACATGCCATGGAATACGTGTCCACCATTTTCATACATTAACTATGATAATGTTATGTTTAACCCAAACGGACCCATGAGATATTGGGGACCAAACGGTTGAGTTTTTCTTGAACTTAGGTGTGCTTAAAAGTTGAGTTAGAACCAGATGAGTGGATTAAAGATAGTGGATGTTCAAGACACATGACGGGAAACAAAAGCCTTTTCTCAACCTACCAAGTGTACCACGGAGGTAATGTTACATTCGGTAGCAAGCTTAAAAGTAAAATCATCGGAAAAGGTATAATCTCTCATGACTCTCTTTCTATCGATGATGTTGCTCATGTAGATAACTTAGGATTTAACTTGCTTAGTATTAGTCAATTATGTCGCAAGAAGTATAACGTCCTTTTCAGTGAAAATGGAAGTAAAATACTTAAAGATGGCATAACCGTAGGAAAATGTGTTTTGAAGAATAACGTTTACGTTATAAAATTAGACAAAACACCTAAAGACAAACTTTGTCTCACCTCTCTGGACGAAAACTCAACTCTATGGCATAGATGCTTAGGTCATGCCAATATGAGGCTAATCCAATCCTTATCATCTAAGGAACTCGTTAGGAACCTTCCCAAGTTGAAATACGACCAACACTTTTGTGATGCTTGCAAAATTTGGAAACAATTTCATAATAGCCATAAGGCTAAAAACATGGTGTCTACATCTAGGTGTCTAGAATTGTTACATATGGATTTGTTTGGTCCATCCGCTATACAAAGTTATGGGGAAAACTTCTATACTTTGGTAATAGTAGATGATTACTCTAAGTATACTTGGACTAAGTTTTTGAAAACTAAAAACGAGACATTTGATAAATTTGAAATTCTAAGTAAGAAAATTCAAAATCAAATAGGAAATAACATTGTGTCTGTTAGAACCGACCACGGTCGTGAATTTGATAACGAAACCTAATTCAGAACTTTTTGTGATGCTAATGACATAACACATAATTTTTCGGCTCCTCGAACTCCTCAATCTAATGGTGTAGTAGAACGCAAAAATAGGACAATTCAAGAAATGAGTAGAATTATGTTAAATGAACAAAACATACCACAAAAGTTTTGGTGTCATGCCGTAGATACATCCACATACATCTTAAATAGAGTATTAATTAGACCATTTTTGAAAAAGACTCCATATGAGTTATATAGAGGCAAAAAGCCTACTTTAGGATATTTTAGAGTTTTTGGAAGCAAGTGCTTCATTTTAAACACTAAGGACTATCTCACCAAGTTCGACCCAAAGTCGTATGAAGGTGTATTTCTTGGGTACTCGCTAAGTAGTAAAGCCTACATAGTTTTGAACAAAGAAACCTCAAGAGTCGAGGAATCGTTGAACGTAACATTCGAAGAAAGTCCACCTCCTTCTAAGACATCACCTTTGGTAGATGATGACTTAGTTGAAAGTCAATTGGTTGAAAACCAAGAAAACATAGAAAATGACAAAGAAGACTAACTGGTAAAAAGAGAAATAGTCAATATAAAAGAATCTAGAAGTCACCCTTTAGACAACGTCATAGGAAAAATTAACGAAAGAAACTTAAGGTCAAAAGTACAAAACCAAAGTAATTTCTTTTGTTTTGTTTCAACCATTGAACCTAAAAATGTTAATGAAGCGATAAAAGATGAATCTTGGGTCATAGCGATGCAAGAATAATTAAACCAATTTTTAGAAATGATGTTTGGACATTAGTCCCTCAACCTCAAAATCAAACCATAATTGGAACTAAATGGGTATTTAGGAATAAAATGGAGGAAAATGGAGTAGTGTCTAGAAACAAAGCAAGGCTAGTCGCTCAAGGCTACAATCAACAAGAAGGTATAGATTATGACGAGACATTTGCACCCGTCACTAGGCTTGAGTCAATTAGAATACTACTTGCATATGCATGTGCACACGATTTAAACTATTCCAAATGGATGTTAAAAGTGCTCTTCTCAATGGTTTTATTAATTAGGAAGTATACGTTGCACAACCTCCCAGCTTTGCCGATTTTGAAAAACCTAATCATGTCTACAAACTTAAATAAGCTTTATACGGACTTAAGCAAGCACCAAAAGCTTGGTATGATCGACTTAAAACTTTCCTAGTTGACCATAAGTATACCATGGGCCTAGTAGACAATACTCTTTTCACCAAGAAAAAGGGCTCACATACTATCATAGTCCAGATATATGTGGATAACATTATATTCGGTTCAACTTGTCAAGAGTTATGCGACGATTTCTCAAAAATCATGCATGACGAGTTTGAAATGAGTATGATGGGGGAACTAAACTTTTTCTTAGGTCTCCAAATCAAACAATTAGAAGATGAGATATTCTTCAACCAATCTAAGTATATCAAGGATATGCTTACGAAATTTGGTCTTGAAGATTCTAAACCAATGAAAACACCAATGTCTTCCAAAACCAAACTCACCAAGGATGACAAAAGTGAATCCGTAGATAGCACTAAATATAGAGGGATGATTGGTAGTTTACTCTACCTCACGGCTAGTAGACCGGACATTATGTTTAGTGTTTGTCTATGTGCATGCTTTCAAGAAGATCCCAAAATATCCCATCTTGAAGCCGTTAAACGGATATTTAGGTACATAAAAGGCACTACACATTTAGGATTATGGTATCCCAAAGGAATGGGTGTAGAAACCATAGTGTATGCCGACTCAGACCATGCCGGTGATTATGTCGATAGGAAAAGTACAAGTGGTATTTGTACCTTTGTAGGGCATTGTCTCACCTCATGGTTTGCTAAGAAACAAACGGCTCTCGCAATATCAACAACTGAAGCCGAGTACGTGTCAGCAGGAAAAGCTTGCCAACAAGTTTTGTCGATGAAACAAGCTCTCGTCGACTATGGAATTGAACTCAATGACATTCCCATTCTTTGCGACAACAAAAGAGCTATCGACCTCAGCAAAAATCTAGTCCAACACGCTAGAACCAAACACATAGAAATACGACATCATTTCCTACGCGACAATGTTCAGAAGGGAAATATCTCAATTGAGAAAGTATCCTCAGAGGACAACATTGCCGACATCCTCACAAAACCTCTTAAGAGAGAACCTTTCAACTTTCTTAAACTTGGTTTAGGATTAATGGAACCTAGTGAGTAGATAAAACCTTAGCTTGAACCTTAGATTAACCAAACACCACAATAAACCAAAACCTGAGTCTGATCCTGTGGAACTAAACGACAACAAGGGCGAACCCTTTGTTTTGGTTCCACCGGATCCGTGAGTCTCCAGGCTAATTTTTTTAATATATATAACAAACACCATGTACTGTGCATCACAACTCCCAAAAACATACCAACTACTGGAACTCGACTCAAAATCAACCAAATTCATAATTTAGGTCATCTCCTTTCACCAATTTGTGCTTTAAACATCTCTGTAAGTATCCTAATCACATCTACATTCCTGATATGTGTCTAGGATTTCTATTTCATGCACAAAATCAAAACATGGGGTTTATGCATATTTTTAGCAAAATCATGAAACATATTTACTGAATCGCATCACAAACCATGTTTTACTTAGTTAGGAATTGCATATTGTAGTACATTATCATTATTCATCAAAAACCCCATGAGAAATTTTTAACAAAATTTTCTCACAACTAGGAAAAACGGTTTTTGAACATTGTTCATACAAATACAAAAACGTTATGTTTTTAAGACATCACTTGCATAATGTCTCTTGAATGCTAAAGAGAATACATAACCAATATGTATTTTTGGGTATATTCAATCGAAGCTACATTAAAGTAGGAGCGTTTGGGTTATCTCTTATTTCATCATAAAACTTGCATACATAAAATTTTCATGCATCAAAAGGAGTCGAGATAACCGCACTTCCACATTGTCCCCATATAGGCACACACTAGAAATTTATATGCGTATTTTCAATACTTTAACTAAACTATGTAATTTTCATATCTAGGATAATCATGCCTCCCGCGAATTATTATGATCACAAAGAAACCGTCAAATACCTACCTAAACATCACAAAACCAAAGGACTTAGTGAGGAACAAGTTGAAATATTCAAAGCCTTAGAAAAATGCTTTGTACATGAGGGTAGAACCATGGACCCCTCATTCCTAGAAGGAATTGTAACATATTCATAACACTTAAACACACATATGGATTGATCTTGGCTGAATCTTTTAGAGAGAGAAGGAGAGAAGGAGGCTGGGAACTTTAGAGAGAGAAAATGAAGTAATATTAGTGTGGAAAACTAGAAGGGGGGTTGAATAATTTTATGTCCTTTTAAAATTTATTATGAAAACTTTATTTACTTTTTAAAACTTAGATTCGAATTTATGTGATCTCAACTCCTTGAACAATATGAACAATATGTGTATAAGTAAATATAAATAAGTAATGCAAGTAAGGTAATAAAATAAAATAAAAGCTAGAGATGGAAAGATCTAACCGAGAGACAAGAGATTTATAGTGGTTCGGCTACAAGGACACCTTCCTTGCCCTACTCCACTCCCCGAGCACCTAACTCGAGAGTTTTCTTCACTATGTCAACAAGCTCCCTTATGGCGGAGAAAACCTTTACACAACTTTAGCTTACACCGGCTTAACGACACAAAGCTAGATGTCGAGTTCTAATCTTAGCTAGAACCAATCTCACAACTTAAACACGACTTAATCACACCTTCTTCTTCACGACTACTTCACGACTTCTTCACGACTTCTTCACAACTTCTTCACGACTTCTTCACGACTTCTTCACGACACTTCACGACTTCTTCACTACTTCTTCACGACACTTCACGACTAAGCACAACCTATGTTCACTACTACTTCTTTACACCTTCACTACTTACACACCTTAACAACACAACTTCTCTACTTACACACTAACCTATCCCAAATAATTATACATACAACTATCTAACAACAATACACAACTTATATACAAATATATATGATGACACAAACAACTTAGGTATCTAAGTTGCAATACTTCTTCTAGTTGTTGAAGGAGTATTCTTCTCTTGCACTTGAATGGAGGAAGCTTGGATCACTTAGAAACCAAAGCTTAAGATTATATGATCAAAGGGTTTTTGAAGATATGAAATGTGATTTAAAACAGAAAGTTTCAGTGTGCAAAAGGTGAGTAAAAGTCCAGGAGAAGGCTGGTATTTATAGGAGAAAAATTGGACAGCTGGAGGTCTACTGGAGCGGGGGCGGTCCCCTTAAATAGGGGGTGGTCCCCTTAATTATTAAGGGGGCCACCTAGCAAAATTAAGGGGGCCGCCTCTACTGACGTTGGCCAATTTTGTCCTTTTGTGGGGAAGGTTTTTCTGGAACATTTTAACTGATTTTGGTTAAAAATTTGAATTCATATTTTTATAAAAGATTAAACATTTTTATTTAATACCAAAAATGTTTTTCAAAAATATATAAAATGTTTTTGATGTTTTATAAAAAAATCTAATTATTAAGAAAATGTTCCTTTGATCATATAATGCATTAAGCACTTGTTTATTCATACCTTAAGTGATTAAGTTGTATAAATGAATATTTACAACTAAATACTTGTTTATTTGATAAGTTTATGTTTAATGAGTTTATATTTTGTGATCATTAAAACATAGAGATATGAATAATGTTTTTAGGCATTATTTATGTCAACAATCTCCCCCTTTTTGATGATTACAAAACTTAAACTTATTAAATCCAAAAATTTATTTTTGGACAAGTATTTAGTGAGTTTACATTCACTTCTCCCCCTTTTTGTAGAATCAAAAAGGTTATGCCGACAAGTTTTAGAAACTAAATTTGTCGGGACGAGAACTCCCCCTTGATGGTTACTCCCCCTCGTTCGAGGGCACCAAGGAGACGAGCTATGGAAATCTTGGCTGCAAAAACAAGTTAGGAGACACAAGATACATATACATAGCAAAAATATTTAGAACAACCAACTAATACATTCAAGATGATCATATAAAATATGAATCATCATTACATTACATAAAATACCTGAAAGCTAATGATTACAACAAAACTAGAAATACTAATGGTCCTCATATTGCCAAAGAGAGCGATTGGACTTGCTTGCGACACAAAAGAGTGAGGGAGTTTATTTTGAGGCGGAAAGCATGTGGATGGGTTTTAGTTATGTGATGGTGAGGGAAATGGAGCGGATCCATTGCGGTTATATCGTTGTAGTGGAGGAATGGGATGAGGACGAGTGAGTAGATATTCAATCCAAGAAATATCTTCACTTAAGTGGAGGATTTATTTTTGAAGGAAGATGCAACAAGGGCAATAGTGGGTGTGGTTTGTAACTTGATCCAAGTTAAGAGAGTGTGGTAGGCAATTTGAGTAAGGTGAGGATGGAGGTTGTCCCTTGTTGCGTTGTGTGAGGTGCATAGCAAGGAGATCATTAAGATCATGGATTTGGTTAATCTCTTCATGAAGCTTTTGCCTTTCATGAATGGGGATTTGGTTATTTGGTGGAAATGGATGGTATTGGGGTGAAAGGTTTGATGTTTAACCAAGGTGATGAGGGTTTTCAAGTATTCCATTGAAGTTGGTTTGAGGTTTAGGGGGTAGTTTGGAATGAATGTGGATGTTTGGCCAAAATGGTAGGGTTTGTGAAATGGTTCAATGGAATGAGGTTGTGATCTTGGAGAGTAGTTGGGGATGAATGATGATGGAGGTGTTGGTTGTCTAGTTGTGATGGGCTTGTGGTGAGGGTTAGGTTTTCTTTTCCACTCGGGTTTTAAGGTCATCCTTGCTAGCTTAGAGGTTTTTGGTTTTGTGTTGATTGTAGAAGACATGATGGGATGATTGAATGTGGTGAGATATGGGGTTATTTATAGTGGAGGATTTGTGTTGTTTAGGAATGAAAAGGCTTGTTGGGTGTTTAGGACAAAATGTGTTTGTGAATTTGGGGAAGTATAGGATCAAATGGGCTAAAAAGCAGAAAAAGATTCTCTGAACCCGTCTAGCAGATGGCCGGTCCCCTTAATTATGGGCGGTCCCCTTAATAATTAAGGGGACCGCCTT
This sequence comes from Artemisia tridentata subsp. tridentata, assembly GCA_021014915.2. Lineage (NCBI taxonomy): Eukaryota > Viridiplantae > Streptophyta > Magnoliopsida > Asterales > Asteraceae > Artemisia > Artemisia tridentata. The sequence continues at coordinate 403,127,530 of CP139508.1, forward strand.
ATGAATTAAGGGGGCCGCCCATCTGGTACCTTTCTGGGTTCCAGAAATGGGTTTTTCGGCAGAAATAGGTGAGGATGGCTATGTTTTGAGCTTTTGGTTTTAGGCAAGTCCCACTCTTTGAGGCAATAGTGAAACATATTAAGCATGCATGGTATATAAGACAAATAAATAAGCAAGCAATAATTAATATCTAGCAATTAAGAGAATTAAGGAACCTAAACATCTTAGGCAAGGGTAATGAAACAAAGGCACTAGAAACTAATGGGGAATAGGTGATGGAACAATTGTAGGGATGTGATTAATAAGCTTGTTCTAGTGTGTGCCTATATTCAACAAATGTGGAGATGTGATTGTTTCGACTCCTAAATGCAAAAATTTCCTAAGAAACAATCCAAGGACTCCTTGATTTGATTTTGCTCAATATATGAATATCAAAGATGTATATATTAGATTATATACTTTGACAATTCATGTGAGATCTTTATGCATGAAAAAATGTTTTTAGCATTATTCAACAATGTAAGAAAAATAGTTTTTATGTGTTTTCCTAGATGTGAGAATGATTTGTAGAAAATAGATTGGGTTTTGTTTATAAATATGTTTATGCAAAAAAATATCCCAATCTTTTATTTTGTGCAAAACAGATTCCTAGACTCAGATTGGAAAGAAACAGATAAAAAAAATTGTTACAGTCAAATGGCCGGTCCCCTTAATGATAAGCCGGTCCCTTTAATATTTAAGGGGACCGCCTTTATGACATTAAGGGGTCCGCCCATCTGGAAAAAATATTTACTAAAAATGCAGAAAATTCAGTCAATTTGTTCCATCATTCCTAGGCCTAAACGTAAGTGGTTAAAGAGTTCACGCTTAAGGGGCTTAGTGAATATGTCTGCTAAGTTATCTTCCGATGCAACCTTTTCTATAGATATGTTTCCTTTTTGAACGTTATCGCGGAGGAAGTGGTGGCGTATTTCTATATGTTTAGTCCTAGAGTGTTGAACGGGATTCTTACTTAAATCTATAGCACCTTTATTATCACACATAATTGGGACGTCATCTAACCTAATGCCATAATCTATGATGCGTGGTTTTGCAACCTTACAACAGGTTTTACCTCTCGAGGGATCTCAAAAGGCTTACAACCCCACCAGGCAGTGTACCTGACCAATGTAGTATAGTGTAGTGGTAAGTACGGGGGATTGATCATTCTCCATAGGGAATAGTGTTCGTTAGGTATAAAAAACTACTCTAATTAGGTCTAAGGGTGAGGGAACATTCTTTTTGTATTTTTATATTTTAAGTAAAGCAAGTAAAATCTCGGGTTTGAAGGAGTGGGCGGAATTAGTTGCTAGTCAACTAACCCAAATTACTACGAATGCAAATAAAATAAAATAACTGAAAATGAAAAGGTTGTGAAACTTATGTGGAGAGAAATGTGTTTACTTAGATTTCCTTACTCCCTAACTATCTTTTACCAGTTGATTAGTGTGTATTAGTTGCGTGGATGACGGGTGTATTCCTTAATACCAGTCGTGGGGTGGCGTACGTACTTCCCCAACTCTACAAGCTCCTACTTCACTCCTATGTCGAGCCGGCTAGGAAGCTCCTAACATGGGATCACTAGAATTCGCTCATGCATTAAATACAACCATAAAAACCTTAGTACGCATTGGTTCATGTTTCTTAAGACGTTCAAGCAAGTTACCGTATAGGAAGTTAGCCAGTTTTCTTAAGCCTAACATCGATAAAAAATCATCCAATACACTTAATAACAGACTAATAACCAATAATCAATAGCTAGGTTTCATTAGATCTAAGCAAACACAAGATAAATCTAGCCTAGCATGTTAATTAAAAGACAAGAACAAGATATAATCAAACAACACATAGACATATTGAATGATTAAACGATTACTTATCTTCAATTAAACATGGGAGATCCAAGGGTATGAAAACCCTTAAAAATGGCAGAAATTCGTCTTACGGTTTCTCCTCACAAAGTTGCACACTAATGACAAAAAATTGCAAAACTATATATAGAGTTTAAGGGCTGACGGCGTCACGTTGTAGATCTTGACGCCGTCACCTCGCCGTGTCTAGGGTTCCTGGATGGCCTTCTTGACGCCGTCCCTCTTTAGTGCTCCAAAATCCGCTCTGGCCTATCAAGGGGTGACGCCGTCAGAAATGAGCTTGACGCCGTCCCTCTTTAGCTTAAACCGTGATGGCCTTGATCACTTCAAAGGGTGACGCTGTCAGACTTTCCATTGTAAAATTCTCTGGCTTATCATGTGTATTTTTCATATCCACATATTTTGCCAAGCCATGACGCCGTCAAGAGCAATACTTGACGCCGTCAAAGGTACTTTTCCAGCTGATTTTGAGACTTTGTCGTTTTCTTCACTTTTATGCTCCAAAAATGTCCAAAATGCTTCCTTTTCCAGATTTCTTCTCCAAAGTACCTAAAAAGACAAAAGGAACGATTTAGGGCAATATTTGATCAAATAAATACGATTTAGGGCTTAAATGACCACCTAAAAGCGGTACACTTTTCGCTTCATCAATCTACGAGAGCTTGTTTCATCCATAGTGCTTGTTGACATGCCTTTCCAGCGCTTACATATTCGGCTTCTGTGGTAGAAATAGCAAGAGTGGTTTGCTTCTTCGAGAACCAAGATGTTAGACAACATCCCATTAACGTGCAAATTCCGCTAGTGCTTTTTCTATCCACGTAGTCTCCCGCATGATCCGAATCCGCATAGACGATGGTTTCTATGCCCGATCCCTCAGGATACCATAATCCTAAGTGTATAGTGCCTTTAATGTATCAAAAGATACGCTTAACCGCTTCTAGGTGAGAGGTTTTGGGATCCTCTTGAAAGCGAGCACAAAGGCAGACACTAAACATGATATCCGGTCTACTTGCCGTTAAGTATAGTAAACTACCTATCATTCCTCTATACTTAGTGTTTTCTACGGACTCACCCTCTTCATCTCTTGTGAGTTTTACTTCCGTAGACATTGGTGTCTTCATGGGCTTAGCGTCTTCTAATCCAAATTTCTTAAGCATTTCCTTAATGTACTTAGATTGATTAAAAAATATTCCATCTTCTAATTGTTTTATTTGTAATCCTAGGAAGAAATTAAGTTCACCCATCATACTCATCTCAAACTCATCATGCATGATTTTGGCGAATTCATCACACATATCCTGACAAGTCGATCCGAATATAATGTCGTCGACATATATTTGGACAATGATGAGATTTGGGCTTTTCTTTTTTGTGAAAAGAGTGTTATCTACCATTCCCATGGAATAATCATGTTTAATAAGAAATTCCTTTAATCGATCATACCAAGCCTTGGGAGCTTGTTTGAGTCCATATAAAGCTTTCTTGAGTTTATAAACATAATCAGGTTTTGCGAAGTCAATGAATCCTGGAGGTTGTGCCACGTATACCTCCTCATTGATAAAACCGTTAAGGAATGCACTTTTCACGTCCATTTGAAATAACTTAAAATCTAGGGCGCATGCATAGGCAAGAAGTATTCTTATAGATTCTAATCTAGCTACGGGGGCATAAGTTTCATCATAATCTATTCCTTCTTGTTGATTATATCCTTGGGCAACTAACCTAGCCTTGTTCCTAGTAACTATTCCATTTTCATCTAACTTATTTCTATAAACCCACTTAGTTCCTATGATGGTCATGTTCATGGGATTTGGGACTAGTTCCCAAACGTCATTAGTCTTAAATTGATTTAGTTCTTCTTGCATAGCCATAACCCAACTTTCATCTTTTAATGCCTCATTTATATTTTTAGGTTCTATAGTTGATAAGAAACAAAAGAAGTTATTTTTATCTTGAGCTTGTGATCTAAGGGTTCTTTGATTTAAGTTTCCTATTATATTATCTAACGGGTGTGATTTAGATTCCTTAACATTTACTATTTCATCTTCACCTAATATTATATCTTCATTATCATCACCTAAGGGTTTAATTTTACTAACCTCAATAGCTTCTTCTTCAACTAGGTCATCATCTTCTAGGGGCAATGTCTTAGGTGGTGGTGGAGTTTCATCAAATGTTACATTTAAGGACTCTTCTACTTTCATAGTGTGTTTATTAAGTATTATGTATGCTTTACTATTTTGTGAATACCCTAGAAAGATTCCTTCGTACGACTTAGGATCAAACTTAGTAAGGTAATCTTTTGTATTGAGAACAAAACATTTGCTCCCGAATACCCTAAAGTAATTTAGATTAGGTTTTCTACCTCTTAATAACTCATATGGGGTTTTTCCTAATATTCTCCTAATTGAGACTCTATTTATTATATATGTTGATGTATCTACGGCATGGCACCAAAATTTTTGTGGGATAGATTGTTCATTTAGCATTGTTCTACTCATTTCTTGTAAGGTTCGATTCTTTCTTTCTACTACCCCATTTGATTGTGGAGTGCGAGGAGCGGAGAAATTGTGAGATATCCCATTTAAATCACAATATTTTCCGAATTGCACTTCATTATCAAATTCCCGACCATGGTCCGTCCTAATTGATACTATAGAACATCCTAATTTATTTTGAATCATTTTACTAAATATTTCAAATTTATTAAAGGCTTCGGTTTTATCATTTAAAAAACTAGTCCACGTGTATCGTGAATAGTCATCTACAATTACTAAGGTATAACGATTACCTCCGTAACTCCGCACAGCGGTTGGACCAAAAAGGTCCATGTGTAATAATTCTAGGCATCTAGTAGTGGAGACTATATTCTTAGCTTTGTGACTAGCATGTGCTTGCTTTCCTATTTTACATGCATCGCAAAAGTGTTGGTTATATCTTAGGTTAGGAAAGTTTCTAACTAATTCTTTAGAGACTAGGGATTGTATTTGTTACATATTTGCGTGACCTAATCTTCTATGCCACAATGTAGAGTTTTCATCTAAGGTTGCTAGACATATTTTATCTTCCGGTTTATTTCCTAGTTTCATAACATATACGCCACCTTTCCTAACTCCTCTACCTATGACCTTTCCGTCCTTGACTATTTCGCTATCTTTACTTGTAAAAGTAACCCTACACTTATTATCGCATATTTTTCCTATACTAAGCAAGTTATATGTTAAGTTATCTACATGCTCAACATTTTCAATAGTTAGGGAGTCTTGAGAGATCGTACCTTTGCCAATGATTTTTCCACGAAAATCACTACCGAAAATAACGTTACCTCCGTTGTATGCCTTGTAGGAGGAGAATAGCTTCCGGTTTCCCGTCATGTGCTTTGAGTATCCGCTATCCTTAATCCATTCGTCGGGCTCCAAATTTATTCCTAGACATATTTCATCGGTGGCTTGAGCTACAAGGCACTTTTCGTCTTTTGCTTTGTCCGCTTCATCTTTGTCGCTATCGCTCCATGTTCCACTAACAAATGCGCTTTCGTAATCATAACCCGGTGGCTTTGGACATTCGCCAATGAGATGGTTTTGACTTCCACATCTAAAGCATTTTCTTTTCCCGTAGTTATCATTTCTATTTCTTTGTAGCGATCTTCTTTCATCTCGTGGTTGTCTCGTGAATCTTCCTCGTCTCTTGAAGAATTTCTTGAATTCTCTAACGGCCATTGCATATTCTTCGTCTTCACTCTCGTCACTTGAATCATCGTCATCACTAAGTTCCTTTTTGGCTTTTAGCGCGAGAGACTTGATTTGATCTTTCTTGCTCTTGACCGTTTCCGTGTCCCTTTTTATAATTTCTTCATGAACCTTTAAGTTGCCAATAAGCTCATCAAGTGATAACGTCATCAAGTTCTTTGATTCTTCAATTGTCGTGACCTTCGCGCGCCATTTTGGATGTAATGCCCTAAGAAATTTCCTTACACAATTTTTGCTAGAAAAAGTCTCATCAAGTGCTTTTAAACTTGTGATGATTGTGTTAAATTTAGCAAATGCATTATCAATAGATTCCTCTTCAGGAATTGTAAATTGTTCATATTGTTTCACAAGAAGATCTATTTTATTATCTTTGACTTGACTATTACCTTGGTGAGTGATTAGTAAAGAATCCCAAATTTCTTTTGCGGTTTGACACATAAAAATTCTTTCATATTCTTTGCGTGGTAACGCATTATAAATAACCATTTTAGCTTCATTATTTTTTGCTAGTTTCTTTTTTTAAATCATCATTTTGTTTTTCAAAAGGTACAATTTCATCTATTTTAGTTAGGATATTATATTGAATAGGGGGAAAATCACCATAGGTAATAACATGCCAAAGATCAAGATCCTTTGATTTCACATAAGTTTCGAATCTATTTTTCCAATAAAGAAAACCATCACTTTCAAATAGTGGTGGTCTTTGCATAGATTGCCCTTCTAAATATTTTAAAGATTCCATAGATCGTTTCAAGTTTTAAAATACAGTTAATTTTAAAAATCTTGTTTGACGTGGCTCTTGATACCAATTGTGGAAAACTAGAAGGGGGGTTGAATAGTTTTATGTCCTTTTAAAATTTATTATGAAAACTTTATTTACTTTTTAAACTTAGATTCGAATTTATGTGATCTCAACTCCTTGAACAATATGAACAGTATGTGTATAAGTAAATATAAATAAGTAATGCAAGTAAGGTAATAAAATGAAATAAAAGCTAGAGATGGAAAGATCTAACCGAGAGACAAGAGATTTATAGTGGTTCGGCTACAAGGACACCTTCCTTGCCCTACTCCACTCCCCGAGCACCTAACTCGAGAGTTTTCTTTACTATGTCAACAAGCTCCCTTATGGCGGAGAAAACCTTTACACAACTTTAGCTTACACCGGCTTAACGACACAAAGCTAGATGTCGAGTTCTAATCTTAGCTAGAACCAATCTCACAACTTAAACACGACTTAATCACACCTTCTTCTTCACGACTACTTCACGACTTCTTCACGACTTCTTCACAACTTCTTCACGACTTCTTCACGACTTCTTCACGACACTTCACGACTTCTTCACTACTTCTTCACGACACTTCACGACTAAGCACAACCTATGTTCACTACTACTTCTTTACACCTTCACTACTTACACACCTTAACAACACAACTTCTCTACTTACACACTAACCTATCCCAAATAATTATACACACAACTATCTAACAACAATACACAACTTATATACAAATATATATGATGACACAAACAACTTAGGTATCTAAGTTGCAATACTTCTTCTAGTTGTTGAAGGAGTATTCTTCTCTTGCACTTGAATGGAGGAAGCTTGGATCACTTAGAAACCAAAGCTTAAGATTATATGATCAAAGGGTTTTTGAAGATATGAAATGTGATTTAAAACAGAAAGTTTCAGTGTGCAAAAGGTGAGTAAAAGTCCAGGAGAAGGCTGGTATTTATAGGAGAAAAATTGGACAGCTGGAGGTCTACTGGAGCGGGGGCGGTCCCCTTAAATAGGGGGTGGTCCCCTTAATTATTAAGGGGGCCGCCTAGCAAAATTAAGGGGGCCGCCTCTACTGAACGTTGGCTAATTTTGTCCTTTTGTGGGGAAGGTTTTTCTGGAACATTTTAACTGATTTTGGTTAAAAATTTGAATTCATATTTTTATAAAAGATTAAACATTTTTATTTAATACCAAAAATGTTTTTCAAAAATATATAAAATGTTTTTGATGTTTTATAAAAAATCTAATTATTAAGAAAATGTTCCTTTGATCATATAATGCATTAAGCACTTGTTTATTCATACCTTAAGTGATTAAGTTGTAGAAATGAATATTTACAACTAAATACTTGTTTATTTGATAAGTTTATGTTTAATGAGTTTATATTTTGTGATCATTAAAACATAGAGATATGAATAATGTTTTTAGGCATTATTTATGTCAACAATTAGATTAGAAGTGTGAGGAGTTCTAACCCTCTCCCTAGGTGGAGAGGGGTATTTATACTTACTAACATATGTGCCCCGAGTGGGCTGTAGAGTGAGCTGACAGTGGGTAAAGAACCGACCCACTCCACAAATACTAATGGTAACTAAGCTAATAATAATAATACTAATAGTTCTACGAGCTAGTTAATGCTAACAGATACTCAGGGTGACCAAGTCTTCACATGAATATTTATATTCCTAACAATCTCCCCCTAAGGGAGGTCACCTCGGAAATAATATTTTGACTTCTAGCATTCTATCATGTGTGTTTGTCTTCTTAGCTCGTAGTTCTTGATTCTTCAAAGTCATTGATCTTTGTGCGTTCAGCAGCGAACTTTTGATGACTGATCTTTTATCTTGGATGATTTTAGAGGATTCTTTGAGGTTATCATCCAACATATGTCTTCTAGTCATCTTGTTGCAGTATCATCTCTGTGTGAAGTTGTGATCTTTGAGCATTCTTTGAGATCATCAGTCACTGTAAATCTCCAAGCTCATCCGTTGTAATATTGCCTCCATGTGATTTGTTGTGACCGTTGGACTCGCATGCTCACACTTTTCTGGATCATAATAACTATCATCAGAGTTACGGAAGCTGTGTTATAGGTCTGTCATTGAGAGGATTCGATACACTTGAAGGGTGTTAGTCCTTTTATAACGTGTGTATATGATATCTTGAGTTAATATGATTAAGTATGCGGAATCTACTTAATCATACTTAGAATGTTTATTTTGGTTATGGAAATGGAACAATTATGTTTGTTATTGAACAATGAGCACATAAAGTTTATCTATAAATGATTCAATATTATACAAAATAACACGAGTGATCTTCACTATCACTAGGGTTACAAAACCTTGAATCTTAATGTTTCTAAAACTTGTGATATTGTTGTGTTTGTTCTTTTCTCTTAACAGATATTCAAGTTCTATATTTTGGCACACTAAATATCTAGTCTAAGATCTCTAATTTATAGTCCAAGAGAGATCTTTACAAATATTGTCAAGTCTAATCGAACACATGCTTGAGAGTGTCAGTCATTAAGATACAACATGTATCTGTGTTTACAACTTGTTACTGAACACTTTGTCTAAAGATATTATCTACCGTGTATTGTTGACAATTATACACATAATATCTTTGTATACTTATCCAACCAGCAGTAGAATACTTCAACAGTTATCCACTTAGCAGTAGAATCTTCTTCACCAGCAGCAGCATCTTTCAGTAGTAGAATGTTTAACGCTAGCAGTAGAATCAAATGCACTAGCAGTAGAATGATACTTAGAGTATTTCTTTGAGCAGAACTGATCTTGTGAACATGTAAATTCCAATACTAATCTTCAGAACATTTAATTCCCAACAATCCTCCCCTAAACATGTGATTTCCCTTAATCAACATGTTTTCTGAATTAAATGAGGATTGTGAAGATCTTTTAAACACTTCTTAGTCAGACCCTTGATCTGAGCTTCCCTTTGTTCTGTAAGACTAAATATCTTTCTCAGTAACTCTTCTGCCATTTTCTTTTGACTTCAACAATATTAGTACCAATCTTCAAGCTTCAAATAAAGCCTAAAAGATGGTGCAATTTCCTTGGATGGAGGAATTATAAGAGGCAATGGTGCTGTGTATCTTGGATGCTTGTTTCAACAAGTGAAATCATCTATCAGCATGCCTTTGTAAGTGATGAACAAACGTAGTGAACTGAAATTGAAACTGAAAGCTCCTAGATAGAACTTTCTCCTTTGGAATGCTTCATCCCTTCTGAATATATATAATACTCCAGAATCAGCTATGTTCTTGTCATTTTCAACCTCCATGTCATCATCTTGTATGCTCTTGTCTTTTTCTCCCTTACATTTGGTTAATCTTCCTTGGGCTTTATTTCCTCCCCTGAGATATTTCCTCCCCTGAGATGTAAATAACATTTCCTCCCCTGTTTGGAAGATCTCTCACCATCATCCCATCATCATCTGATCTATCAATGTAAACTTGTTTTCAGACAATGTTGTACATGTAGCCATCAATTCCTTAAGAGTTTATGTGCTGCCCTCTTCACTTCTAGGTGTGTTAACTCCTATGAGAGGTGATTCATGGGGCATTGACTCATTATCCATCAATGGATGATTTTGATGAGTCCCTTTGAAAAATCCTTTTTAAGAAACTTTTGACTTAGCAGTATGTTCATGATTTTATTATAGAAAAATCATACTGCTTTCAACCATTTTGAAGGGATCAAGTGTATAACAGACACTTAATCAAGAATGCGGTTTAAAGCAACCTCTGGTTGTGTGAGAACTAATATTTTTCAGTTATAAATAACTGCATGTGTAAAGATAAACCTATTCAAAAGGCTTTCTTGACAGGGTTTCCAGCTCATAGCAATTGTTGCCTCTAACACAAGTGTTAGATTCACTTTTACTAGCTGTTCTTTCTATCAGATGTCCTTAGACTTGCTCATTATACTAATTAAAGTATAAAATGATAGAAAGTAAGTTGAATCAGTTACTATCTGATCAACTGAACCATCAAGTCAATGTGAAACATGATAACTAGTTTTCAAGAAAGAAGTTTTAATGGATCAATTAACTTAGGAGTAAACCTTTGTTAATAAATTCCCAAACTCAGTCCATCATAAACCTATTATGTCAGCAACTGATATCATTATTCTGCTGCTTCCATTTCACTTGAAACTTCCTTTTTGTTCAATGTTCATACCTGAAAATGTTAGTCCAAAACCAAGAAACAAATAAAATTTGTACTAGCAGCACAAACTTTTCACTAACAGTAGTATTGTATAAATCCAGCAGTACAATCAAAAATTTATATACAAAAACCACATAGATTAAAAAGTTTAAGGATTAAGCATTCCAATACTTACTACCAAGTATTGAAACCTTCCAACATCAAAAGCTTTAGTGAGAAGATCTGAAAAGTTGTGACCAGAATCAATTTTAAGAACTTGAATCAACTTTTTCTCATTACAATCTCTAATAAAATGATGTCTTATTTCAATGTGTTTTGTTTTAGAATGTTGCACTGGATTTTTAATTATGCAAATTGTACTACTATTATCAATATGTATGACAGTGTTCATGAAATTGTACCCATAGTCAAGAAGTTGGTTTTGAAGCCATAGGACTTGACCACAGCAACTTGCAGTAGCTACATATTCAGCTTCAGTTGTTGAAGTAGCCACAATTGTTTGCTTCTTACACTGCCATGAGATAAGTCTACACCCAAGGAATTGACATCCTCCATTTGTTTACTTTCTATCCAAGCTAGCACCAGTATAATCATTATCCGAAAATGATACCATGTCAAAAGGTGATTCTTTTGAATACCATAGACCTAACCTTGGTTGACCCTTGAGATATATAAAAATCCTCTTGACAGCTGTTAAATGAGAAACCTTTGGAGTTACTTGAAATCTTGCACAAGTACAAACAGAGAACATGATGTCAGGTCTTGATGATGTGAGATACATCAAAGAACCTATCATAGATCTGTATGTGTGTACATCTACATTGTCTCCATCTAAATCTTTAAGAAGTGGCTTCTCAGAATCCATTGGTGTGCTTGCCATTTTTGAATCAGCAAAGTTGAACTTCTTAAGTATCTCAGCAACATATTTATCTTGACTAATAAATATGCCTTCACATGATTGTTTAACTTACAAACCCAAAAAGAATGTAAGTTCCCCCATGGAACTCATCTGAAACTTATCATGCATAAGCTTCTCAAACTCCAAACACATCTCCTTCCTTGTAGATCTAAAGATGATATCATCCACATACACCTGAACTAGCAAAAGATCACTCTTGTGCTTCTTGATGAATAATGTCTGATCAATCTTTCCTCTTTGAAATCCATTTTCTATTAAGTAGGAAGCTAGTGTTTCATACCATGCTCTTGGTGCCTGATGAAGGCCATAAAGAGCCTTAACTACTCTGTACACTTTTTCTGGATGGTCAGGATCAATGAACCCTGGAGGTTGTGAGACATACACCTCTTCTTCAATAGTTCCATATAAAAATGCACTCTTGACATCCATTTGGTAAACCGTGAAGCCAATAAATGAAGCATAAGCCAAGAAAAGCCTAATTGCCTCAAGTCTTGCTACTGGAGCAAAAACCTCATCATAGTCTATACCTTCTTCTTGTGTGTACCCTTGGGCTACTAATCTAGCCTTATTCCTAATCATTATTCCCCTTTTATCCCTTTTATTCTTAAAAACCCATCTAGTGCCAATTACCTTTTCATCTTTAGTTAAACCATCTAGCACCCAAACCTTCTGAATCTTAAACTGAAGAAGCTCCTCTTGCATAGCTTCCGCCCAGCTTGAATCATCTAGGGCTTTAAGAATGTTCGTTGGTTCAGCCTGAGAGAGAAAACATACAAACAAGCAAGAGTTTGAAAACTCATGCTGCTTTGAAGCATAAAGAGCATCAAGAAGCCCTTGTTGGTCTGAAGATATCAGTTGTTGTCTTGTCTTCACACCTGATTGTACATCTCCAATCACATTTTCTAAGGAGTGAACTTTGTGAATCCTGGTGTGAGGAGTAGAAAGAACTTGATAGTTAGGTGAGATAGTGCTCAAATCCACCTCTTTATCTGAGAAATCTGCTTCATTTGAGTCTGAAGGGCCAGCAGTAGAAACATTTGGCTCAGCAGTAGAAAAATTAAGCCTAGCAGTAGAATGCTCTGTCTCAGCAGTACTATCATCAGTAGAAACATTCTCTTGTTCTTTTGTTCCATCTTCCTTGTGTTCATCTTCAACATCTTCTTTAGCTTTACCAGAAGAAGATTCATCATTTGTTGAATTTGAAGCCACACTGGTACTTATTGGCATCCATACATGATCTTGATTTGTCTCCTTGTCTAACCTTGCCTCATTTGTTGTTTGTGGACCTGAAAAATCATTAGTTTCTGCAACAACAGACACATAATTCATAGAATGGGTTAGTGTATCAAGATCAAATAGCCAATTAGGACCTTGACCTGCTACATTGGATTTGTTCTCTAAAAATTCCACATGCAGGTTTTCCTCTACTTTCTTAGTTCTTAAGTTGTATACTCTAAATGCTTTACTATTGAGAGAATATCCAACTAAGAATCCTTCATCTGCTTTACCATCAAACTTTCCAAGATGGTCTAAGGTATTCAGAATTGTCACATGAAATCCAAAAAGGTCTAAGAAATCCTATTGCAGGAGTTCTACCTCTAAAAAGCTCATATGATGTCTTATTGTGATATTTGACAACCAAAACCCTATTTTGAACATAGCAAGCAGTATTAACTGCTTCAGCCCAAAAAGTGATAGGCAATTTAGAGTCGGCTAACATGGTTCTAGCAGCTTCTATGAGTGTTCTATTTCTCCTTTCAGCAACTCCATTTTGCTGAGGAGTTCTAGCTACACTAAACTATCTCCTAATACCTTTTTCCTTGTAGAAGTCATCCATAACTTTATTCTTAAACTCTGTCCCATTATCACATCTAATGACTTTTACTCTTTTTCTTACTAGGTTTTCTATCTCTGTAATGAATGTTTTAAGAATGCTAGAAGTCTCATACTTAGAACTTAAAAAGAAAACCCATGTAAATCTGCTATAGTCATCAGTAATAACAAGACAATATATCTTATGCTGCATACTTCTAACAGAAGTAGGTCCAAATAAGTCCATATGAAGCATAAACAATGATTGATCAATAGAGTTAAAAATTTTGGGCTTACAAGTGGCTTTGTGTTGTTTACCTTTAAGACAAGCAATGCATGTTTGGTCATTTTCAAATCGTTTTTTAGGTAAACCTCTTACCAAACCATTCTTAACAATCTGATTTATGGTTTTGAAATTTATGTGACCAAGCCTCCTATGCCATTTTATTGATTTATCCAATGTGGCCTTTGCAACAAGACAAGTAAGAGCCTCTTTAGGAACAATGTTCTTCATATCAACACTGTACGTATTGGCTTTTCTTGGAATTTTAAGAAGTACGTGACTTTCATCAGGCATCTTAAAATCAGAAGAAAGTACAAAACATTCAGTCTCAGTAAAAATAACTTTGTTCTTTTTGTCACACATTTGTGAGACACTAAAAAGATTATACTTAAGCTCTTGTACATAGTACACATCTTCAAAATCTAAATTTCCAGTTTTAATGGTACCTTTACCGGAAATTTTGCCACAACACCTCATCCAAAGCTAACATAGCCTCCATCTATTGATTGAAAATCTGAAAGGTAAGACTTGTTGCCTGTCATGTGCCTTGAACATCCACTATCTGCGTATCCTTGATCCTCTTGTTTATCAGTTGAATGTTCCTGCACAGAAATAAGGAGTATTAGTTTCCTTTGGGGACCCAAGCCATTACTGACTTGGATCTGCCTCGTGCATCAATGTAATTTAATCTCTTAAGAATGGTTGATGCACCCTTGGGTTTAGTTTGTTTCCAAACCCAACATGCTGAGGCCTTAACAGCATTTGCCCTGTTTTCTCAAGCAGCAGTATGAACTATATGCTTAGCCGTAGAAACTGCTAGCTTTGTAGTTGTTCCCTTTGGTTTCCAAATTTGTTTTTGGACCACTGCTATTGTTTTAATGGGCCTTTAAACAGTCTTTGGTGCATGTTGAAAGTTGTTTTTGCACCTTTAGCTGTTTGTTTTGGGTAAACAGACATATATGGTCTAGCAGTATGAACTGCTTTCCTAGCAGTAGGAACTGCTTTTGAAACTGCTCTGGGTTTAGTTCTATTAGAATTATAGTGATCTTTAGTTGTTTTCCTTTTGAAGTTCACCCTATTGCTTGTATACCCAGTTACCCTTTGGTTGCAGAAAGCTGCAAGATGGTCAAAACTACCACATGTGTAACAAGCTTTGTTATAAAAAGCAAAGTCATCACCTTATTGGTGAGACTTGAGGTTATTCCAACTCCTTTGGTTACCTCTAGGCTTGTTTGTAGTTCTATATTGTTTACAATATCTAACTGGTTGCCTAACACGTTTAACATTGTTTTTAGGCCTATTAGTATCATGTTTGACTATCTTAGGAACACTTGTTCCTGCTTTCTTAACCACATCAGGTTTAGACATAACCTGATCATCTTCATCACTATCAGTTGTACAATCCTCAACAACTATAGCATCTGATTTCCTAACAGAAGACACCTTGTCCTCAGGAAATGAAGTTTTACTTAAACTCTCACTTACTTCTTCTACCTTAGTGTTCTTAGCAGACATAGAACCATATTCCATTTTTGGTTCTTGAAACTCATCAAAACCTGTGTGTGCTAGGTCTATACCTGGAGGTGAAGGAACACCTCTATATGGTGGAGGAACAGATTTATAACTTAAACCAGACTTAGCTTTATTAATAATTTGAGCTTCCCAAATTCTATTGATACTAACTGAGGCATTATCTAGAGTGTCTACTGTGATCTTAACATTTTCACATTTCTTTTTGTGATATGCTAGAGATTCATTCAGCACAGTAATACACTCATCTTTGAACTCTATGTTTCTTTTTAGTGCATTCATGTCATCAGTAAACCTAGATTCATTTCCTTGAAAATGCAAGATTTGTTTTTCAAGAACAGCTATACCTCTTTTATGATTAGCTAAGTTAGCTAATGCATTATATAACTCTTCTAGTTGATCATCAGATTTCTTTTTAAGATTTTCATAAGCATTAAGAGCAGAGCATGATTCAGTACATTTGATTATAGAATTTACATCTGAATCAGAAAAGGCCATTAGTGCAGTCTCAGTGGCCACCATTGCAGCTTCTTTTGGTGCTTCCTCCTCATCAGCCATGAAGCTCCAATCATAGCTAACACCATCAATGGATAGCATAGCCCTTGGCTCTTCCACTGTGACTTCCTTCTTCTTTATCAAAGTGTCCTAACCTGTGACAGTTGAAACACTCTACTTTCTTCTTATCAAACCCAGCAGTTTCATTACCATTAATGGTAATCTGCTTACCAGTTCTTTGCCAGAACTTCTTAGCCCTCATGCTAAGTAAAGCAACCTGCCACTTGATATCCATCTCTTCTAAATCATTATCATCCAACTGATCAAGGTCTTCATGAGTTAGAGGAGAACCACTAGTTTGACTAGACATGAATACATAGAATGATGGATCTCCAAGTCCAGCAGCATTCTTTTGTGAACTAGTAGTAGGACCACCATAGTTAGCAGTAGAAACACCTGCATCTTATCTACCTCTTCTGACTTACTAATACTAGAATATGACAAGAGTGCCACATTCCCAGAACTAGTACTATAGTTTCCAGACTTCTTTAGACTTTGTTCAACAATTTTAAAATTGTTGTACAAATCATTGAGTTTCATGGTTTCAATGTCTGGTTTATTCATCTAGACAACCATATGAGTATGGAAGTCATCAGATAGGCTTCTTAAGAACTTCATGTTGAGATCTTCCTTAGCTATCTCAACACCCAACACAGCTAACTGACTGACAAGCTTGTGCAATCTTGAGAACAGCTTATCAAGAGTTTCATTACTATTTGAACTGAAGTTTTCAAATTGTTGTTTCAGCAATGTCTTCTGTGTTTTCTTGGTAGTTTCATTACCACCAAACCATGCACAAATCTCTTCAAAAAGAGTTTTTGCATCTGGATACTTGCTAAAAGATAGCACCTGTTCACCAGGAATGGTCATAAGCAACAAATTCCTTGCTTTTTGATCATTCCTCTTCTGTATCCTTTCTTCATTGGAAGATGGTCCAGTATTCCTTTTCTGAATTGTTTTGCCTTCAAGAATGACATCTGAATAACCTAGTGAAAAAGAATCACCATACAGAATAATATCCCAAAGAGCATAATCTTGAACCATAAAGTATTGCTCAATCCTTAACCTCCACAACTCAAACTCATTCTGTTTGATCATGGGCAACTTTGTAGCAATATTCCTAGCCTGAGTATTTTCCACATCCATTTTTTTTTTCTTCTTCTTCTAAATCACAGATATCAGCCTTGCTCTGATACCAACTGAGAGGATTCGATACACTTGAAGGGTGTTAGTCCTTTTATAACGTGTGTATATGATATCTTGAGTTAATATGATTAAGTATGCGGAATCTACTTAATCACACTTAGAAGGTTTATTTTGGTTATGGAAATGGAACAGTTATGTTTGTTATTGAACAATGAGCACAGAAAGTTTATCTCCAAATGATTCAATATTATTCAAAATAATACGAGTGATCTTCACTATCACTAGGGTTACAAAACCTTGAATCTTAATGTTTCTAAAACTTGTGATATTGTTATGTTTGTTCTTTTCTCTTAACAGATATTCAAGTTCTATATTTTGGCACACTAAATATCTAGTCTAAGATCTCTAATTTATAGACCAAGAGAGATCTTTACAAATATTGTCAAGTCTAATCGAACACATGCTTGAGAGTGTCAGTCATTAAGATACAACATGTATCTGTGTTTACAACTTGTTACTGAACACTTTGTCTAAAGATATTATCTACCGTGTATTGTTGACTATTATACACATAATATCTTCGTATACTTATCCAACCAGCAGTAGAATACTTCAACAGTTATCCACTCAGCAATATAATCTTCTTCACCAGCAACAGCATCTTTCAGTAGTAGAATGTTTAACGCTAGCAGTAGAATCAACTGCACTAGCAGTAGAATGATACTTAGAGTATTTCTTTGAGCAGAACTGATCTTGTGAACATGTAAATTCCAATACTAATCTTCAGAACATTTAATTCCCAACAGTCATCTATCATGATTACTTTGATAATGATTTGTAAGTGTGAGCATGGAATGTGGATTGACACGTCTCTACTGGAATCTGGAACCACCATCGCCATCTTTATATGAATCTGAAATAAAACAGTTAGCAATAAAGTTGGAGAACAAATATGGCTTTGTCATTCATTCGGGGTGGTTGGATTAACCTTCGGTTCCGTGAGGACCGACCTGTGATCAGGTAGAATCCCATTTAAAGAAGATTCTCCTTGACAGGAATCTCCAGCTTGTTGTAAAGACTCATTCAACGAATTAATCATTGGAATCGTCATACAAGCATGTTCTCATACCGGAACGTCTCAAAGCAGACAACACGGTAGAGTGAATCAGTGAATTAAATACCCACTGATTGATGAGAAATTGATTAGAAAAATCACTCGCGTGTCACTGGATAAACATTTTATGCAACATGACGAGGGTTTTATAAATTTAATCATATTTCTGTCATAAACACTTTTGTTTGAAAATTTTCACAATCAATGTGCTCGAATCTCAGTTGGTGAGCACATTGAAAGGTTTTCCAAAAGCATCCGTCAATCCATTTCCTGGAACAAGTTTGATTCAAATGTGAATCGCCCCATCGTTTCTTTCCAGTTGTCACAAATTTGATCCATGAAGGATCTCACATGTCACCTACCAAGAGTTTGTTTGATGTTGGCTCTAGAAGGATTTTCATCTTCATTGTGAATACTTATGTATCACTTCGATGTTCTGGCAATACCACGAGGATAATGCATAGGACTCTTCATATATATTTTCTTACTTTTCACGGTATATGAAACAGCAAGCATATTGGAAATGTGTCCTAATGAGATTTATGGATGATCTCTTGGCTCTAGACTCAATAGTGTGTTTTAATTTAGTGATCGGAGGCTGGAGAGGACTGCCACCTTTTCAATATCATCTAACTCGGAGTGAGAGAGACGATAGACATGTATTGATCTCCGTGACAAATGAAACTAGAGTCCTTTGAGGGACCTTGAGTGGCTAGGGAGGGTTGTGCAGCGTATCATTGGGTCCATGATACTTTGTCTTCAATGTCAATGATCAACTTAGTGATTCTGACAGCATATGTATTGACCCGATTTTTGCCTAAGGTGTAAGGAGGGCTTCTTTCTTTTCACCCTTTATCTTTACATTTCTTTTTCATTCTTCAACCCCTTCAGCGCTTACCGAGACTTCATCACTAGCACCTTGTTGGGTTTGTTCCAGTACTAGCTCCATCTCAGTCGGCACTCTTCCCTTATTCACACTTTTCTCCTTTTTAATCATGCCTAAGGACTTCTACACTAACTAGTGGATTGTCCCTGGGTAGATCCCTCCGGTTCTGGCTGGGTCATGGGAACTGATACCTAACCTTACCATCCTTATAACTCCAGTACATAAAGTAAAATGGTCGGTCTTTGGTATTCTTCCACAATTGCCATCACAAATCATTTGCTCCCCCTCAATATGTGCATCAATATACGAAAGAGTTTAACACATATGGGAGAGCCTACACTTGAGTCCAAAAGATCACATTTTTTATCAGATTTTCATATTTAAATCACATTCTCTCCCCCGATCAAAAATTTCAAACCATTTGAGATTTGTGATCCCAATTGATTTAAATACGTTTAGAAAATTTGGGAGAAAATGTGGTCAGGTTTAACATATATTCTGATAATGGAACATTACGATGCTCCCCCTCAATCTATGAGGGAGAATGTTAGTGTCAGGTATGATAAGTTTGGAAGATTTTGAATTTAACAAAAATCATACACTGACACATAGCAACAAGTTTCATAAAATTCACTGCTTATTTGGTACAAAGTAACATGTTTTGATGATATAGAATTTTGAAAATCATCACTCTCCCCCTCAATCGATGACCCGTTTTCTAATGGAATTGCTGTAGTCATTGATTAAGTGATAGATTTTTATGAAAAATTCAATTCTGATTGATATTCAAAAATCATGGTACCACCAAGTTTTCATACAACTACTTTCTTGAAGAATCGTAGATTGGAAAGTACTTGCGAAGTAAAGAAGACTTCTCTTCTTATACGGGGAATGATGCACTGAAACGTACATCAAATCGAAGAAACATGGATATAAAGTAATCCATGCCCAGGTGAACATCACCCAATTGGAGGAACAGCCGTCTTTTTTGGCGACATGCTTTCCCCATAATAATGCACGGGTTGCAGTCTGAAATAACTGCAAGCCGATAAGACATGTTTTAACCATTTAGTATAACTTCTGCTCAAGCTTCATTTAAAGACCCGTGTCATTATTGAATGACATTTCTAGGACCGTAAATGTTATTGATAAACAGAAGACATGCCTAGAAGAACTATTTTTGGTATTTTTTGTTTTTCTTATTTTTATGGTTTTTATAGGTTTTATATTTTTCTATTTTCTTTTTGTTTTAAGATATATACAAATATATACAAGGATATGTGAAGCAAATCCTTTACTCCTCCTTTTCTTCTTGAAGACACTTGAGGGTTTCAGGTGTCAAACTCTTCATGCCAAGTCGCGGGAGAATAAATTGAAACCGTTCTCTCGAAAGTGCCTAAGTGAAGATATCAGCCAACTGAAACTCCGTCCTCATGAAGTAGAGTTCAACAATCCCTTTCTCAACCTATTCCCTTATGAAGTGATGCCTGATGTCAATGTGCTTTGATCGGGAATGTTGGACATTGTTGCAGCAAAGAGCGATAGCACTTTTGTTATCACAATACAGATGAATCTTGTTGTATGCAAAACCATAGTCTGATAGTTGTGATCTCATCCAAAGAATTTGAGCACAGCACGCGGACATGGCAATGTATTCAGCCTCTGTGGAAGATATTGAAGTACTCATTTGCCTTTTAGAAAACCAGCTAACCAACTTTTCCCCAAGAAACTGAGCACCTCCCGAAGTACTTCGACGAGTATCTTGACACCCTGCATGGTCCGCATCTGCACAAGCCGTGAGTTCCATTGCGGTGCCCTTAGGATACCAGAGACCCATGTGAACAGTCCCTTGAAGATATCTGAAGACCCTTTTTACCGCTTTCAGATGCTTTTCGGTGGGCTTGGACTAATACCGAGCACACATACATACAGCGAACAAGAGATCTGGCCTACTAGCAGTGAGATACATTAGGGATCCAATCATACTACGAAACTTTGTTTGATCAACCGGATCCCAGAGAGATCTTCATCCAACCTTGATCTCTCAATCATAGGGGTGTCAAAAGCATCACTTGAGTCAAATCCAAATTTCTTCAATATTTCATTCACGTATTTGGATTGGTTAATAAATATGCCTCCGGGACTTTGAGATATTTGTAAACCCAAGAAGAACGACATTTATCCCATCATAGACATTTGGAACTTAGAACTCATCTCGTTAAAAAACTATCACATTCGCTAGGATCAGAAGAAGCGAAGATGATATCATCTACGTAGATTTGAACAAGAAGTAGATGTTTGCCCGATTTCCTAGTGAATAGTGTAGGATCAACAACACCTTTGGAGAAACCATTAGCCAAAATAAAGTTTGATAAAGTATCATACTACGCCCTGGGTGTTTGCTTTAGCCCATATAGAGCCTTCTTTAAACGGTAGACGTGAGTAGGACGATCAGGATCCACAAAACCTTCTAGTTGACTGACATAGACTTCCACTTTCAGATCACCGTTGAGAAATGCTGTCTTTATATCCATTTGGTAGACAATCATATCCTGACTGGCAGCATTAGCTAGAAAGATTCTGATGGCTTCAATTCTAGCAACTGGAGGAAATGATTCTTCAAAGTTTATGCCCTCTTCTTGTCGATACCCATTTGTAACAAGTCGTGCCTTATTCTTTAAAACATCACCGTGCTCATCGAGTTTCACTTTGAAGATCTACTTTAGAGCAATAATCATTGCACACTTTGGAGGAGGCACTAATTCCCAAACTTCAAGTCGATCAAACTCATGAATTTCATCTTGCATAGCAGTAAACCAACAATCTTTAGACATGGTTTCTTTGAAGACTTTTGGCTCGACTTTGGATAGTACGGAATTGAATAAGCACCACAGTGCATCGGTGGCAAGTTGCTTGCGAGTGGATACTGGACGAGAAGGATTACCAATGATGTTGTCAATTGGATGATCATTGGTCCATTTTCTGAGATGATCATATGGTTAAGGGTATTGAACTGATGTTGCAGTGTTGTCATCTCCTGAAGAAGATGTCTCTGTAGAAAATTCAGGAGCGAATACATTCTCAAATGGAATATCATCAGCAGGAGCGAAAGGATTCACTTCAAAAGAATTGTCTGCTACAGAACCTTGTTGTACCACAGGAGATTGTATGTTTGAAGATGATGGTGAGTGACTGGCAGATGGTGCATCCTGACTGATTGAGACAGATACAGATGGACCCTCTGAGTTTTGTAGAACTAGAGAATAAACAACTGGAGGTACCGGTGGAGCTTCTGTTGTTGTGAATCCCGTTTGTGGCTCAAAATATTCATCAAACATCGAATCAAACAACTTCTTCAACTCATCACTGGTTGGGGGTACATAAGGAACTGCAGGAGTGGGATTCTGTATAAGACCTGAACTAATTGGTCAAGGTGTCAATAAATTAGGTACGGGTCCAGAACTGGTTTGTCCAGGAGCCGTTTGCTCAGTCAGCTCATCGAATGTCACGTGAATAGTTTCCATGATTTGTCAGGTTCTTTTGTTGTAGATTCTGTATCCCTTGCGATCTGGTGCATACCCAACGAAGAAGCCTACGTCTGCTTTAGCCTTTAGCTTTCCCAAATCTTGACCGTCATTTATCGGATAACACAGTGCTCTAAACACTCGAAGAAAGGAAAGATCTGGTTTCTTGCCATGTATCAGCTCGTAGGGAGTTTTGTTGTGAAGAGTATGTATCAAGGAACGATTTTGGGTGTAACTCGCAGTAGCAATTGCTTCTTGCTTTTCCCCAGTTGACATGCAGAACAAACATGATCTTTCTCAAACTTTAATATGGGCATGCCTCGTACAAGATCCTTGCGAGAAAGATCATTTATGGTGCCGAAGTTTAAGTGGTTTAAACGACGGTGCCAAAGCCAAGATTTAGTCTTTGATGCCTTTGAAAGCAAGCAAATAGGAGAGGACCTCATCATTTCTTCAATTGAGATGGTATATAAATTGGTACCACGACTGCCTTTAAGAAGATCAACACCATCCAACTCTTTGACGAAACATGTGTGTTTTCTGAAAGCAACTTCAAGATCGGAGTCACAAAATTGACCAACAGAAAACAAGTTATGCCCTAGTCCTTCCACATAGTATACCCGGGAAATTACACTGTCGCCAAACACATAATCTCCGTAACCCATAATTGCCCCAAAATGGTCGTTCCCGAATCTAACTGTCCTAATAAACTTTTTCACGAAATTCTTGAGCCGTGAGCGATCCCCAGTCATATGTTTTGAGCAGCCTGAGTCCAAATACCAAAGAAAAATTTGTACGACCTGCATTTGAAAACAGACAACGATGGATAACTGAAAAATGTGGATCCCCACGTACAGCTGGGGTCTGTTTGGTTAGCACACACAAATTTTGGAACTACAGGATTCACAGATGCTACTGCATTTATAGTGGAAACTACACTAGAAGCTGCAGTTAACCTAGTTGCAGGGCATTGTGTCACTAAAGGCAAAATTCGACCAGTTGGCTGCCATTCCTTAACCTTCACTATTTTATGATTATTCAATTTAGTTAAAGGGCACTGATCTCCTAAAGTGAATTTCCTTCCAGTGGGTCTCCATTGATACCCGACATTAGCAAACGTTTTTCCTGTTGCTTTCCAAATTTGCTTACTTATTTCAGTTTTCCTAACATTCTTAACTTGGGATAGTACAGGAGACATAAAAAATGATACAATACAATCATCATGATTACCAGAAATTAAACATTCGTTACATGTTTTACAGACAGCATTAGAATTCGAATTAATTACAGTACTTTTAATACTAGAATCAACACGATTCATTCCATTCATTGCAAACTTATTGTTCCTAGGTTGGACTTCTACTTTCTTCTCGTGACCACTTTTAGCCGGCGCAGTCCTATCTTTCCTTGCATTGCCTCTAGGCTTTGACCCGCTAGCTTTGGTGTCACAGTTTACTCCTGTAGAAGTAATGATGGGAACATTAGTTTGTTTTACTGTCATTTGTTTTCCTGATTTTGATGTGCTGGGTTCAGATGTTCTTAGTGGTAGATCAAAGGTTACATGCTTGTTCTTAGTCGTAGAGGTTGATGCAACAAATCTATCTCTTTTGCTATCAATCTTAGGGCCTGTGCCAATGACATATTCTAGAAGTTCCTGAGACCGTTTAGCGAGGAAGCAGGCATCCACAACTGCACTATCAAGTGGTTTTTCTATCCTATTCTCTTCTACGATCTCACGAAGGGTATCAAGGCTATCCTTAAGGTGATTGAGATATACTTGATGGGCAGACCTATTGTTCCTAAGGGGAAATAGAATAGGCACAACATCAACAGCATACTTACTACAAGCAAAAACCTTTGGAACAACATTTTCACAAGTGATTATTGGCATTTCCCTTTCACTTGAGTCTTAAGATTCTCGATTTCATTTAACAAAGAATTTATCTTATCATTGTGACAGTTTCGTGTGACTTTAATTGAGTCATATAACTCTTTGTAATGCTGTTTGATTTTTGAAATTTCAGTTCGAAAACACTCATTTTCATAGTGTAACTTATTGATGGTGTCTTGATAGTGAAAATTCTGAGAATCTAAAGAAGATGGTTTATTGGAGCCAATTGCTTCACTTTTGTTAGACTTTAGTTGGGCAATTTGGGCCCTCAATTGTCGAATCGTGTTAGTGTGAGCTTGAAGTTTTTCATCGCGTTTGCTTAATTCAAAATATGTATTAAATTCAGGAGCATCCAAAGATATCTTGGCATTTGATAGTTTACATCTTTCTTCTAAGTGTTGATATTTTAATTGCAAATTAAGATGATCAACCTCTAGTTTTGAAAAATGCTTGACCATGTAATCATGGTCATCATTTTGAATTTTTTCCTGCAATTTCAAATTCTCCCCCTCAAGCTCAACAACAAGATTCTGGGTAACATTCAATGCAATAGAATACTCATGAAATTGACAGGCAGTTAATGCAGCATCAGTAGCAGTATAAAATATATCCTATGCAATACATCTAGCAATCAAATTCTCATTGGTGATGAGAATATTCTTTCTCTCAATCTCACGACTCTTAAGTTCTATCGCATTTCGAGCTACCTCATTTTTCATATCTTTAAACACTACTTTCATCTCACTAACTTCAGTTTTAAGGGTTTTTTGCATCCCTTCAAAATGTTCTTTGAGTAGTTTAAAGAATGGAATGACCTCAGTTAAGTAACACCTTTTTGTTTGTTCAAAACCCCTTTCCCCCTCATTAATTCCTGTTGGTGTAATTCTCTTCTTACATGTTTTATCAAAATCAGCAAATAGTTAACAAAGTACATGTATGCTAATTAAGGTTTTACATTCTGTGGGAAGAGTTAAGGGAACTAAATGCCTAGGTGTATTGGGAGGATACACAGTTGCAACCGCAAGTTTCCTAAAGGATGGAGTTTTGTCCTTAAGTTCATCGGCCTTTGTAACACCCCCAATTTCGGATAGCAACAGCGGAAGACTTAATTGGGTGTTACATAGAGGATCTTTCGTCATAATCATAGAAAACGACTTTAGAAAGACGTTTTAAGTTTATCATTCAAAATACAATCGTTTAAAATACAGAGGTGTTTCATAGTTGAACATGTTTATTTAAATTTGAATGATAAAACATTTATTTAAACCACCCGTACAGGGTTTAATGCCCACTCCGCGCCTTGAGTTCCAGCCTTTAGTTTCCTGAGATAACATGCTAAAAGTCAACAAAAGTTGAGTGATGTTCATAGGTTTAAGTTTAACAGTTTGAACATAAGTATAAGTGTTAATTGCATCGAATTACAATTAAACAAGTCAAAATCAAGTTATTATTGCATTAAGCTCATGACACGCAATGCTTAACGGGCATCAAATATGATGTAAAGTATAAAGGCCCTCGTGATGGGTATTTGCCAATAACCCATAAGTTTGTTCAAATAAAGTGCGCCTGGGTGGCTCATCCTAGCAGACCCAAACGGGGATTGTCAGTCCCTAATAGATCTATTCACAATTATTTACGTTCACTCGCAAGTGATTAAGGTTCATGATTGAGGGACTTTCGGCAATAGCTACTTAAGCAATAATAATAACAGTCATAGCATACAAAAAGTTTGTGTTCAGGTTTTTGTAGCATGTATCTCCCCACAAAAGATTTAAAGTTTAAGTGTGGGCTATGAACTCACCTTGTAGTACAGTAGTGGCAATAGTATCGTTATTCAAACGATGAAAAGAAACGGCTTCAACACACGACCTAAATATTATATGGCAAGTTTTAGTGGTTTGATAGTCTAAGTTTGGTTTATCACGAATCATAACGTTTAAGATTTTATTGATTTGTTTGCAACATTAAAATGTGCGCGTTTGAATGATCAAGGTTATATATATAAAATATAGAGTTATATA
This sequence comes from Artemisia tridentata subsp. tridentata, assembly GCA_021014915.2. Taxonomy (NCBI): domain Eukaryota; kingdom Viridiplantae; phylum Streptophyta; class Magnoliopsida; order Asterales; family Asteraceae; genus Artemisia; species Artemisia tridentata. The sequence continues at coordinate 403,153,851 of CP139508.1, forward strand.
TAAAAAGGGTTATGAAGTTATATATAAAAATATAAAGTTTTATATATAAGAAGGAATATATAGAGTTATATATATATGGATATATATATATATATATATATATATATATATATATATATATATATATATATATATATATATATATATATATATATATATATATATATATATATATATATAACATTTTTGGATGCGTGCTTGTTTGTCGGAGTGTAATGGTTGACAAAAGGGATCGTCGTTTTATAAACCAAAGTTGGTTGACGATAAGTTAGATTCTACGTTAATGATTTCTGATCGGCCTCAAACAGTCAACTTAAATCAACCACGGATGTGGTCAAATAAGGTCAAACTACTTGAGGTCAACTAACCAAGGAGTATAGTGTTTTCCCGGGTCGTTATATCCCAGCGAAGCGTGAAATTGTGTTTAAAGACGAATTGTGATCAAGTGTTATTGAATGGAAAAGGGGTTTTAAAATGGGACAAATATACACAAGAAAAGTAAATGTGAATTAAATTAAAAACGCGTAACAGGGAATCTAAAATGGGACAAAAACTGAAATTTATGAAATTTAAAACCTAAAAATGTAAAATGACTTAAAACTTATTTAAAAACTTAAATTATAATTTTTATACTTTTTATTTAATTATTATTAATTATTTATTATTTAATAATTATTAAAAACTAATTTAAATTATAATAAATACCAAATAAACAAAGAAAAATCTAAAACTTTTTCTATAAATATTATTAAGTGAAAAGAAGATAAGAAAATTATAAAAATGAAAATTACTTAATTAAAAATTTAAAAAGATAAAATCTATTAAATAGAAGCTATCACTTATTTTCTATTTTTGTTTTTCTTAAGGTCTAAAAATGTGATTATATTTTTCCTGGATTCTAATTAATAAAAGAAAATTATGAAAATTAAAATTATATTTTTCTGATTATTATTTTATTTATTATGATTTAATTACTATTATAAACTAATTAAAAAGATTAAAAATATCAAATGACTTAGGAAAAATCTGAAAAATTCAGGATAAGTCTAAATTAATATTTGAAAGCTAGTAAAATTAAAATCAAAAGTCTAATAAGCCCAGATAAGCAGTTGGGCAGATAAGCAGTTTGGCTAATAAGCTAAAAATAAGCTAATAAGCACAAAACTTAACCAAATGCTCAGAACAGGTTAAACCAACTTAAATAAGCACAAAACAACTTAAAAATACAAATGAACACAAGTAATAAGCAGGATAAGCACTAGAACAGTAGTAAAGCTTATGCAGAAAAAATCAGGAAACTAGCAAACTTGCAGAGCAGATTAAGCTATCAGATAAGCAGAAAAGCAGAATATTAAGGGGGCAAAAGCTTCTCTATACTACTGGGTATTCTAATACACAAAAAGCCCCATCTCAATCAACCCAATTGGACTCCAATTAAGCCAAAGATCAGGTGGGTTAACAACTGAGTTCTGTGCAGGGCAATTTCAGTGAAAATGGAGAAAAGTTGCAGGCTAGTTTTAAGCTATGAAATAAGGTTAAAAGTGGATTACCAGATGTTATTCTAAAAACTAGCTTGGTGAACTACTTGGAAACCAAAAATCAGATCCTAGGGTCAACTGGATAAGCAGATAAGCAGCTATGAAAAAGCTCAAATCTTCTTATGTTTTCTGTGTTATGCAGAGTTGTGCAGAAGTGTGCACACCTGTTCAAACCAATTCAACTCAATTTGACTACTCTAATATGACCAGGAGTGACTCAGAAATGCCAATAAACAGGCCAAAATAAGCTTGTGGCTTAATCTAGCTTATTTGGCCATTTTGAGTGCTAAAATTCACACAGTGGGCTAAAAACTAGCTTTTCTATCTAAAAGGCTAATTTGAACTTGGAAATAGCTTATATCAGTCAAAATAAGCTAGGTTGAAGTTGGGATAATGGTCAATCAACAGTACTCCTATGTTTGACCTTGTTGACTGACTTAAACCAAACACCCCTATAGGTGTCTGTTTTGGATTTAGCAAATGAAACACAATTTTATAAACTATAAGTCTATATTTTACTGATTAAATAACTTATTTAAACTCTAATAATCAACTTTAAACAGAAAAATAAGCAATTTAACAAGCTATACTACAAAAGGCTATTTTTGGCTTTTTTAAGAGTTTTGAAGCAAAATAAAGAAAATGCTATTAAACTACTGATACAACAGAAGAAATTAACTTAAAAACTAATGACAAGCAATAAATTACAATAAAAAGCTACTAATAAGCTATGGAACAGTAGTAATAGAAAATAAGCTAAAATTAAGGAATTTTGCTTACAACTGATGGAAACTTATGGAACAAAGAACAAGGACCAAGAAAACTCTAGCTTGTTCACACAAGCTAGAAAACCACAAAAAGCCTTCCAGAACAGCTTTTAACTTCAGAAGAGCTTAATGAGAGCTTGTGTTGACTTATGTTGACTTTCTTGATTTCTTGGATTAGAATAGGATTAAACTAAAATAAACTTACCACAAGCTATAATAAGCTTGCATAAGCTTATAGAAACAACTGAGAAGTTGTTTCAATTATCAATTAACTAAGTTTGAATTCTCAGTACACTTAGGATTTTAGAAACTAGAAATTATCATTAACTACTGGAATTTAAACAAAGATTAACATCAAACACACTAAAGTTACTTTGTATTGATTGTTAAAACCTTGAGATTACAATTTATTGCTACTGAAAGGGAAATACGATTTAAGCTAATCTATCTACTTACTCTTTATGAGCTACATTGTTATCTATATATACTAAATTGAAATGGGAAAACCCTAGTCGACATCACTTAATCTTTCTGCACCCTTGATTGGCTTCAATTTGATCTCAATCGTTCAATTCCACTTTTGGCGGGAAAACAGGACAAGTGGAAATTCATCTGTTTTAGTTAGTGAGAGTAGGGAAGAGGCATTAATTGAGTTTGGATTGTTAGGTAGCGTGTTTAGGAGGGGGAATGAGGTGGTGAAGCCAGCTGTGGAATGAGGTGGGGGGTGGTATTGTTTTGGCGGTTTGAAGGTAGAAGAAGCGTTTGACCAGGGTCAAACGTTTTGTCTGGGTTTATTTAAAACAAAAGGGAAATGGGCTTGGGTGGTTGGGCTGGGTTTATTATTAGGACTGGGTTAGGATTTTATTATTTTGGGTTAAGGGTTGGGTTTATAAAATGGGTTAGGGTTTAGTAAATAAAGCATGGTCCGGATTTTGGTTTTAGTTAAACACAAGGACCAATCTTGTAATTACTGAATTTATGAAGGGTTGAACCTGCAACATTTCCAAAGTTATCCAAAGGACCAATTCTACCATAGATGAATAGAACACGGGTTACATTTGATAATTTTCCAATTTTTAAAACCCAGGGACTATTTTTGGCATTTTCCAAACTTGGGGGACCAAAGTTGTAATTTTGCAAACTTGAACCTTAAAGGACTAATCTTGACAACTTATGAATCCCCAAGGACCTTTGATGATATTTAACATGTTTTGAATAACCAGGGACTATTTCTGCCAATTTGTGAAACTTCAGGGACTGAAAATGACAATTATGCAAACTTTGTTCGTTTTTCACTTGTTTTCAATCTTTTTGTTCCTGAGTCACATAAAAACACATTTTATGATATTTTCAGTATTTTGAAGCATATCTGCATGTTTTTAAATGTTTTTGCAGATAAAATGTGACAGAAATGATGAGTATTTAGACACTCATCAATTTCGTTAAGTGATTTGGTATATATATATATATATATATATATATATATATATATATATATATATATAAAATATAATATATATATATATATATATATATATATATATATATATATATATATATATATATATATATATATATATATAAGTTATAAAACTACGTATATAGAATTATTAGAAAAATTAAATGTCAACTAAACATATTTGTTTCGGGTTTTGGGTTTGTAAGATATTACCACTAGTATAAAATCTGAAATATCCTTTAGGTTTTTACAAAATTACACTTTTGACCCTAACGGCATAATCTTTGCACCGTTAGTCCTCGGTTAAGTTTTATTTATATTTTAAATCTAAAACTTTTATTATTTACATACTATACTCAAAAGTTTCTAGATTTATAGTTTTCATCACAAGATTATTAAAATGACAGTTTTTACCGAAAGTTTCCAACTTTGACAGTTTTAGTCCCTTCGGTTAGTGCTTTTTGCAAAACAAGTCCGAAAGTTATAAAAATCAAACTTTACTATTTTTATTTTATAACTATGTTTGAAATGACTTTTGTAACTTATGAAAATAGCTTAATTCGGTCGAGAGCTTATTTTTAAGCTTGTGGGCTTTTAACGAGTTAAAGCTTCGGCCCATTATGGGTTTGTGATCCATTGGGTTTAGAGGGGAGTTGGGCCTGGTTACGGGCTTATTCTTGGGTTGTGAAAACATAATAATTAAGCTTATATGATCAGCTTATGCGATAAGCTTATAACTAGCATATTGGGCTTATTAGCCCGATCGCTAATAGTTTTAGTTTGTGTAAAACAGATTTTGGTCGATTACTATAGGTTTAGCAAAGTTCGAATTTAGTTTTTATAGGTCGAATGAGTACATGGTTTGTTAGTTTGGTAGCTCGACTTTTAGGTCGAACCATAAAATGCAAGGGTTGTGTGTCGGGTTTAGAAAATATAAGTTCAAAGCTACGTGACTTAGCTTGTTTGGAATAGTTTTGAAAACTTGAAAATATTCTAAGTGTTTTTATAGAATTCGAAAGTTGTCAAGGTGACATGTAAACGTGTGATGTTTAAGGCTAGCATGTTTATGTAAGGTTCGAATAAATGTTGTTCTCGTTAGTTAGTATAGCAAATATTTAAGATGTCGATTTACTTATGTGTGTCGTTAATATAAATAACAAAATATTGCATCGAAGCAAAGCATGGTACGCGATAGAAATGAAAATAATAAAAGGAGAATGGTTTGAGACGTGCTTACTTCACCTCAAAGGTGGGGCGTATCACTATGACGAGACTGAGTTAGGCAGAAAGAACTATGTAACTCGATTCTTGGTACACCAAAGACACAGGAACGAGTTTGTGAGATTCCTTAGCTTGACTAGAACTCCTTCAACTTGTGTCAAGTTATTCGACCATGGGATAGTAAGACTTTGTTATATTTACGTGGAAAATGTGATATGTTTTTGTGTGGGAGTTTAGCAGAAGGCATGCATGCATGCATTTTATAGTGAAATTCTTAGGCTAGCATGTGAAATATGAAAGCGTGAATCGTCCTTGTGATAGTTCGACCAAGAGAAAAGGAACAAGGTAGAATCATGAGGTTTTTTTCTTGACTTTATTTGGTGTGTTTAGATGTCATCAAGATTACTAACGTGAATGTCTTAATTTGGAGAATAGCTTGAGTGTTTTGACAATTGAAATGATGAACCATCTTGACTGTGCTAGTAACCCAAATGATGGCTCTTTTGATGCTATTAGTCGGCGCTCACATCCAAAGAGAAAGAGACAAAGTGGATTTTTACATGTTGTGTTTTGTGACTTAGTCGAATACTTCACATTTTATACGTGATTAAGAGTTTAGTGTAAGGTTCGATTGTTAGTTTGTTCATTCGGTAAGAGCTCAGGCGAATTCATTTGTGAGTTAAAACATATATTGGGTCGGGTTAGAAGTTGTACGAAACATGTTAAACCAAAACATAAAATTTGGGTTGTGTTCATAGCGTGGCCAAATGTGTCGAGCTTTGGTGATTTTTAAGTGAATAAACGATCGAGTTAGGGTGAGATGTTGGTTTCCCTCGATTCTTAGTTAGGTTGAGTATTGGGTTGTATAAAGTATTGATATGTTTGTTAGGCTTATTTGCTTGTTATTTAGTCAAATTGTTCGATCCTTGTGGCTGCCGAAATGAAAGTTACGTATATAAGGTTTTTGGCTTGGTTTATGATTTGGGCTCGTTTGGTGGGCTAGCGCAAGAAGAGAAAGAGATGAAAATAATAAGGTCCGGTTGTGGTGTTTTTAGCTTACCGAATTATTGGGCTAGGCCCAATGGGTTTCACAGTCCACTTGGGTGTTGGGTCGAGGCCCAATATATTTACTGAGTTTTCGTGATAATTTCCGTGAGCTCGGGAATGTATTTGATCACATTCGTTTAATTGTCGAAATGTATAAACGTTAAGTATTAAACGTTAATTGTTTTTAAGTAATTCGCGATTTTTAGACTATCAAGGCTCGTGTGCAAGCATTGTTTCTTGGTAAATGATAATCACAAATATCGTTGTGATTTAACGTAGTGTAGCATAAATTAAAAAAAAAAAAATTTTTGTTACTAGTAGAAAGGGTTATTAAATAACGTAATGATTTATTAATCATTTATTAGCATTTACTATTCATAGGGGAAAATTACGAGAGGTTACAGTACCTACCACTTACACTGAATTCCGTCCCGGAATTCTAGTCTAAGATAGGTAATAGAAGTGTTTACAAAAATAGATGTGGGTATTTGGCTCGAATTTGGTCTTCGCGTTCCCAAGTATATTCCGGTCCTCGTTTAGAGTTCCATCGGACTTTGATAATGGGAATGCGGTTTCGTTTTAGTTGTTTGACCTCTCTGTCCATGATCTCCACGGTTTCTTCTGTAAAGACGAGTTTGTCGTCGAGTCGAATCTCTTTCAAGGGGATTACAAGAGATTCATCTGACAAACATTTCTTAAGGTTTGATACGTGGAAGGTGTCGTGAACTCGACTAAGTTCTTCCGGTAGTTCAAGTTTGTAAGCCACTGGTCCTATCCTCTCCTGGATTTTGAATGGACCAATGTATCTCGGGTTAAGTTTTCCACGTTTTCCTAAACGTACCATTCCCTTCCAGGGAGATACTTTCAACATGACCTTGTCTCCAATCTGGAATTCTATGGGTTTTCTCCTCACGTCGGCATAGCTCTTTTGTCTATCTCTTGCCGCTTGCAGTCGTTGCTTAATCTTAACTATCTTTTCGGTTGTCTCATGAATGAGATCGGGTCCGGTGAGTTGTATATCTCCAACTTCGGTCCAACAAACAGGCGATCTGCACTTTCGACCGTAGAGTCCTTCGAATGGTGCTGCCTTAATGCTGGCGTGATAACTGTTGTTGTAGGAGAACTCAGCTAGAGGTAAGTGTTTGTCCCAACCTTTTTCGAAGTCAATAACACATGCTCGGAGCATATCTTCTAAGGTTTGGATTGTCCTCTCGCTTTGTCCATCGGTTTGTGGATGATAGGCAGTGCTCATATCCAATTTGGTTCCCAAGGCTTTTTGCAAAGACTTCCAAAAATGAGATGTGAAACGACTGTCACGATCCGAGATGATTGAGATCGGCACTCCATGTCGCGAAACTATTTCTTTTAGATATAGCGTTGCGAGTGTGTCCATCTCGTCAGTTTCTTTGATTGCTAAGAAGTGAGCGGATTTTGTGAGACGATCAACGATGACCCAGATAGTGTCAAGTCCAATTGATGTTTTAGGAAGCTTAGTGATAAAGTCCATTGTAATACGTTCCCATTTCCATACAGGAATTTCGGGTTGTATGAGTAATCCTGACGGCTTTTGATATTCCGCTTTTACTCGTGAACAAGTCAAACATTTTCCGACATACTCGGCTATGTCGGCCTTCATGTTTGGCCACCAGTAAAGTTTCTTGAGATCTTGGTACATTTTTTCAGAACCTGGATGAATGGAGTACTTGGATTTATGAGACTCATTCATAATGAGATCACGTATACCTCCGTATAGAGGAATCCAACTTCTTTCTTTGAAACAGAGCATCCCGTCTGCTCTCTGCACAAAGCCATTCCTATTCTCTGGCATACCGTGAATCTTTTCACTAGGTCGGTTCTCTTCCTTAAGAGCTTCGGATTGAGCGGTGAGTATTTGTGAGGGCAGGGGTGAACGAATGGTTATTCCTAACGATTTGACTCTAAGAGGTTTCAGTCGTTCCTTCCGACTTAATGCATCTGCCACAACGTTGGCTTTTCCTGGGTGATAACGGATTTCACAATCATAATCGCTAAGTAACTCTAACCAGCGACGTTGTCTCATGTTTAGTTCTTTCTGATCTAAGATGTGCTGAAGACTTTTGTGGTCGGTGAATACTGTGCACTTAGTACCATACAAGTAGTGTCTCCATAACTTAAGGGCGAATACTACTGCTCCTAACTCTAAATCATGAGTCGTGTAATTTGCTTCGTGCGGTTTGAGTTGTTGTGAAGCATAAGCTATCACTTTGTTTCGTTGCATCAGCACAGCTCCCAAACCATGATATGAGGCATCGCAATACACTACGAAGTCTTCACTTCCTTCGGGTTGTGCTAATATTGGTGCTTCACAGAGCTTATTCTTTAATAGCTGAAAAGCTGATTCTTCCTCCTTTCCCCAGATAAACTTCTTGTTCTTCTGAGTTAATTCGGTCAAAGGCTTTGAGATTTTTGAAAAACCTTCAATAAATCTTCTGTAGTAACCCGCTAGACCCAAAAATTGGCGTATCTCTGTGGGGTTTGTAGGAGATGTCCAACCTTTTACGGCCTCAATCTTTGCAGGATCTACGTGAATGCCTTGACTGTTGATAACATGCCCAAGGAATTGTACAGTTCGAATCCAAAAGTCGCATTTGGAGAACTTGGCATACAACTGTTCCTTTTTGAGTAACTCTAAAATAATCTTTAGATGTTTGGCATGTTCTTGTTCGTTGCGGGAGTAGATTAGGATATCGTCTATGAATACAATCACGAACTTATCCAGATATGGTTTGCACTCTCGGTTCATTAGGTCCATGAACACTGCAGGTGCATTGGTTAAACCAAATGGCATTACTTGGAATTCGTAATGTCCGTAACGTGTCCTAAAAGCTATTTTGGGAATATCCTCCTCTCGAACTCTTAACTGATGGTACCCTGACCTTAGGTCGATCTTCGAGTATACACTCGATCCTTGTAATTGATCAAACAAGTCGTCGATCCTAGGTAGTGGGTAACGATTCTTTACAGTGAGTTTGTTCAATTCCCGGTAATCAATACACATTCGGAAGGATCCGTCCTTCTTCTTAACAAATAGAACCGGAGCTCCCCAAGGTGATAAGCTGGGTCAGATAAAGCCTTTATCAGACAATTCTTTCAATTGTTCTGACAATTCCTTCATTTCAGACGGCGCTAACCTATAAGGTGCTTTCGCCACAGGTGCCGCTCCAGGCACTAGTTCAATCTGAAATTCTACTTGACGTGGTGGTGGAAGACCGGGTAGATCTTCGGGGAATACTTCTGGGAATTCTTTAACGATCGGAACGTCTTCAACTCGTTTATCTTTTAATTTGTTTTCTGTTACATGAACAATGAATGCTTGGCATCCTTCGTTCATATATTTCACAAATCTGATATATGAGATGATACCGTATCGCGTTTTATTCTTGTCACCTTGGACAATGAGAGTTTCACCATTACATGGAATATGTACGGCTTTCTCATCACAGAGTATTCTAGCGCAGTGTTTGGATAACCAATCCATACCAATGACTACGTCAAAACTACCAAGCTGAATAGGCATGAGGTCGATGGGAAAAGGGTTGTCTTGTAGGATTATGGTACAACCACAAATTACGGAGTCGGTGCCAATTAGGTTTCCGTCCGCCATTTCAATTTCAAAAGTGGTGTTTAGTTTGGAAGGGGTAATGTTAAGCAAAGAAGCAAACGTAGTTGACACAAAACTTCTATCTGCTCCGGAGTCAAATAATACTCTAGCATTATGTTGATTGAGTAAGAACGTACCCGTGACGACGTCAGAGTTCAGTGGGGCATCTTCCTCTTTTAACACATATGCTCTTCCTCGAGTGTTGTTTGGCTGACCGTTTCCTTTCGGACAGTGGCTCTTGAAGTGACCTACTTCTTCGCATAAGTAGCAAGTCGGAGTTACAGGCTGTAGGTTGCTACCAGTAGCAGGATTCCTGCAATCCTTTGTCTGATGGCCCACTTTCTGGCATTTCAGACATTTGATTGTGCAAGGTCCACTGTGGTGTAGTTTGCATCTGTGGCACTGGGATTTTTGACCTTGGTATCCCTTGCCTTCAGTAGCAGCATAAGCCTTGGCGGTTTCTTGTCTTTGGTTTTGATGATGGTGACGAGTGTTTCAGTTTTGATGATACGGGTTATTGTTTCTATGGTTGTTGTTATTGAGGTTGTTGTTTCGGTGGTTATTTTTAATGTGGTGATGAGTGGTTCTTTTGTCATCGAGCTTTCTCTTGAGCTCATTGTTGTACTTGACCTCTCGGTCCAGTAGTTTTTGAGCAAGTTCGATGGCTGCTTCTAGAGTTGGTGGGTTTGATGAAGTGACATTTCCCTCAATACTACGGGGAAGTCCTTCGATATACTTTTCCAGTTCTTTTTCGAAAGTTGGTACAACAGTAGGGCATAGTATTTTAAGCTCTTGGAATCTCCTGTTGTATGTTTTAAGATCAATTCCTTTTACTACTAGTAGATGGAATTCATCCTCCAATTTTCTTAGTTCAGAACGGGGACAGTATTTCTTTAGCATCTTGGTCTTATACTCAGTCCAAGTGAGCTGATAGGCTGCTGTCATTCCCATGGCTTTGACTGTAGCATTCCACCATGACAAAGCATCTTGCATGAGAGTTCCAGTAGCAAAAATGACTTTGTTGTCCTCGGTACAACCGCTTCTCTGAAAAACAGTTTCAGATCGTTCGAACCAGTGAGCAAGTTCAGTTATTCCTTCAGTACCTTTGTAGAAAGTTGGTTGACAACTCATGAAATCTTTGTAGGTACACTTGCGGTTTGCAGCAGTTACACTTTCTCCTGTCGGTAGACTAGTGCCACTGTTGCGAGCATTTGCTGCTGCCTGTTCTGTCAAGATTGCATTTACACCGTCAGCGATTGCTTTTCGGATAGCTTCTGGAGTCATAGTAGGCGTAGCAGTTGAAGTTTCATGATTTGCGGCGGAGGTTGTTTTCCTTGTACGTACCATAGTTCTATCAATATTGCAAAAGCAATATTTTAGAATCTCATAATGATTACGTTAGGTTAGGATACTTTGGAAGGTAATTGAATATGGATTATAATAATATAATTTTAACCATAACAATTGAGTTTAATAATTCTGGTTTATCTCTGTAGGTACAGCAAATATCATATCATAATTTCATTCATAATATGTCTGAATCAATTCACAACACACATGAGAACATAAATGATTGAATTGCACTGTATGAACCAAAATTTCGCGAGACAATATATGGCAAATCATAACGCATATGCAAGAAACAACCATGGAATACATAAATCAACATCAATATAATACATCCACACAACATAGGATTAATAACTTGTTCGATTTGTTTTACAAAACATAAAGATACAAGATTATTTATTAATACAATATTGGTAGACTAAGACATCTCTTAGTTATATTGACACATCTCTGATCTATGGTCCTCCTGGTGCACCATCTAAGCGGCGCTGAAGATCTGCAATTGCTGCCATCAAGGTCTTCACGGTCTGGTCTCGAGCTCTTTCTCTAGCCTGGGAATCCTCAACCATAAGTCTAAGAATCAGAACCTGAGAGCTAACTCGGTCAAGCTCAGAGTCTAATGTCTCAATCACTGCCTGCATCGAAGTAGTGGCCTCTCCTAGTATAGAAATAGTCTCAATGGCTTCTTCTAAACTAGTACCTACTCGATCAAAGACTGTCTCCATCGCCAACTGACCAATCGCAAGGTTCTCCACTTCTTCCCAAAGTGTGTCAATCCGCTCGTGTGGTAAGTCATCAAGAATCTCTGCAATGTCATCCAGACGATCCTTATGTCTGACTAATCTGGCTGCCAATAAAGGTATGGTGTGATGGATAGGTTCTCCGGTAACCGGAAGAATCCTCGAAGTAGCTGTAGCCGAACTCTCCCCTAGTTCCATGGCTCTCGGTGCTCCTTCCTGGGATCTCCAATGACGGATGATAGGTAGTAAGTAAGACCATCGGCGTGCATCGACCCTCCTGTGGGTCCTGGTGCGAACTTTAGTCTCATCTCTAACCTGGGCATAGGGGTCTGATAAAGATGGAACCAAACGGTATGTCCTCTTGCAAGGTGGTAGAGGCTCCCTAAGAGTAGCTGAGAGTGGAGAAGCAAGGGGTGGAATAGAAGATGGTAATGGAACAGTGGTGGTCTGATGATAGAAGATAGTAGGTGGTGGAGCTGAAGATAGTGGTGTAAGCGGTGGTGTCCTAGAATGCTCAGGAGCTGGGGGTGGTGATGTTACAGGAGTCGTAGTTGGTATGAGTGGGGGTGGTGGTGGTACGATCAGTGCTGGTGGTGTACGTACTCGTTTTCGGGGAGTGTGTTTGCGAACAAAACTTTCTCCAGGGTGTCGGTAAAGTTGGTCAGAGGGTTCGGGTTCATACGGCTGGAGTTGTCGTACTCGTCCATGCCGGCGAATCGGGTCAGGTGATGGTATGGGTGATGTTGGAGGGGAAATCTCCAAGTCGGATGCCGGTAGAAATTGCTGGCTTTCCATGTACCGGTCAGTAGCAGGTGACATCGGTATAGCTGCCGTAGCAAAGTCTGAGGTAAATGGCATAGGATCCTCATTCTCTGAATCAGATGATACAGCGATGGGATGGGGTTTTGAAGACATAGTACTGTAATAATCCCGAATAGTAAATATAAGCTATTAACATAATCATAACTATGTTAAACTTTGTTAAGAACTCGTATAGTAAGCAACATCTAAAAATGTTGGAAGTGTGTAGGCACGGAGGGCATAAGGTGGTTTTTCTTTACAATGGTCCGTTTTTAAAAATGTAGTTATAGTCCAATGTTTAAAATACATCTGGTTCTCTATAACCATGAGCTCTGATGCCAATCTGTAACACCCCCAATTTCGGATAGCAACAGCGGAAGACTTAATTGGGTGTTACGTAGAGGATCTTTCGTCATAATCATAGAAAACGACTTTAGAAAGACGTTTTAAGTTTATCATTCAAAATACAATCGTTTAAAATACAGAGATGTTTCATAGTTGAACATGTTTATTTAAATTTGAATGATAAAACATTTATTTAAACCACCCGTACAGGGTTTAATGCCCACTCCGCGCCTTGAGTTCCAGCCTTTAGTTTCCTGAGATAACATGCTAAAAGTCAACAAAAGTTGAGTGATGTTCATAGGTTTAAGTTTAACAGTTTGAACACAAGTATAAGTGTTAATTGCATCGAATTACAATTAAACAAGTCAAAATCAAGTTATTATTGCATTAAGCTCATGACACGCAACGCTTAACGGGCATCAAATATGATGTAAAGTATAAAGGCCCTCGTGATGGGTATTTGCCAATAACCCATAAGTTTGTTCAAATAAAGTGCGCCTGGGTGGCTCATCCTAGCAGACCCAAACGGGGATTGTCAGTCCCTAATAGATCTATTCACAATTATTTACGTTCACTCGCAAGTGATTAAGGTTCATGATTGAGGGACTTTCGGCAATAGCTACTTAAGCAATAATAATAACAGTCATAGCATACAAAAAGTTTGTGTTCAGGTTTTTGTAGCATGTATCTCCCCACAAAAGATTTAAAGTTTAAGTGTGGGCTATGAACTCACCTTGTAGTACAGTAGTGGCAGTAGTATCGTTATTCAAACGATGAAAAGAAACGGCTTCAACACACGACCTAAATATTATATGGCAAGTTTTAGTGGTTTGATAGTCTAAGTTTGGTTTATCACGAATCATAACGTTTAAGATTTTATTGATTTGTTTGCAACATTAAAATGTGCGCGTTTGAATGATCAAGGTTATATATATAAAATATAGAGTTATATATAAAAAGGGTTATGAAGTTATATATAAAAATATAAAGTTTTATATATAAGAAGGAATATATAGAGTTATATATATATATGGATATATATATGTATATATATATATATATATATATATATATATATATAACATTTTTGGATGCGTGCTTGTTTGTCGGAGTGTAATGGTTGACAAAAGGGATCGTCATTTTATAAACCAAAGTTGGTTGACGATAAGTTAGATTCTACGTTAATGATTTCGTTAAGTGATTTGGTATATATATATATATATATATATATATATATATATATATATATATATATATATATATATATATATATATATATATATATATATATATATATATATATATATAAGTTATAAGTTATAAAACTACGTATATAGAATTATTAGAAAAATTAAATGTCAACTAAACATATTTGTTTCGGGTTTTGGGTTTGTAAGATATTACCACTAGTATAAAATCTGAAATATCCTTTAGGTTTTTACAAAATTACACTTTTGACCCTAACGGCATAATCTTTGCACCGTTAGTCCTCGGTTAAGTTTTATTTATATTTTAAATCTAAAACTTTTATTATTTACATATTATACTCAAAAGTTCCTAGATTTACAGTTTTCATCACAAGATTATTAAAATGACAGTTTTTACCGAAAGTTTCCAACTTTGACAGTTTTAGTCCCTTCGGTTAGTGCTTTTTGCAAAACAAGTCCGAAAGTTATAAAAATCAAACTTCACTATTTTTATTTTATAACTATGTTTGAAATGACTTTTGTAACTTATGAAAATAGCTTAATTCGGTCGAGAGCTTATTTTTAAGCTTGTGGGCTTTTAACGAGTTAAAGCTTCGGCCCATTATGGGTTTGTGATCCATTGGGTTTAGAGGGGAGTTGGGCCTGGTTACGGGCTTATTCTTGGGTTGTGAAAACATAATAATTAAGCTTATATGATCAGCTTATGCGATAAGCTTATAACTAGCATATTGGGCTTATTAGCCCGATCGCTAATAGTTTTAGTTTGTGTAAAACAGATTTTGGTCGATTACTATAGGTTTAGCAAAGTTCGAATTTAGTTTTTATAGGTCGAATGAGTACATGGTTTGTTAGTTTGGTAGCTCGAATTTTAGGTCGAACCATAAAATGCAAGGGTTGTGTGTCGGGTTTAGAAAATATAAGTTCAAAGCTACGTGACTTAGCTTGTTTGGAATAGTTTTGAAAACTTGAAAATATTCTAAGTGTTTTTATAGAATTCGAAAGTTGTCAAGGTGACATGTAAACGTGTGATGTTTAAGGCTAGCATGTTTATGTAAGGTTCGAATAAATGTTGTTCTCGTTAGTTAGTATAGCAAATATTTAAGATGTCGATTTACTTATGTGTGTTGTTAATATAAATAACAAAATATTGCATCGAAGCAAAGCATGGTACGCGATAGAAATGAAAATAATAAAAGGAGAATGGTTTGAGACATGCTTACTTCACCTCAAAGGTGGGGCGTATCACTATGACGAGACTGAGTTAGGCCGAAAGAACTATGTAACTCGATTCTTGGTACACCAAAGACACAGGAACGAGTTTGTGAGATTCCTTAGCTTGACTAGAACTCCTTCAACTTGTGTCAAGTTATTCGACCATGGGATAGTAAGACTTTGTTATATTTACGTGGAAAATGTGTTATGTTTTTGTGTGGGAGTTTAGCCGAAGGCATGCATGCATGCATTTTATAGTGAAATTCTTAGGCTAGCATGTGAAATATGAAAGCGTGAATCGTCCTTGTGATAGTTCGACCAAGAGAAAAGGAACAAGGTAGAATCATGAGGTTTTTGTCTTGACTTTATTTGGTGTGTTTAGATGTCAGCAAGATTACTAACGTGAATGTCTTAATTTGGAGAATAGCTTGAGTGTTTTGACAATTGAAATGATGAACCATCTTGAGTGTGCTAGTAACCCAAATGATGGCTCTTTTGATGCTATTAGTCGGCGCTCACATCCAAAGAGAAAGAGACAAAGTGGATTTTTACATGTTGTGTTTTGTGACTTAGTCGAATACTTCACATTTTATACGTGATTAAGAGTTTAGTGTAAGGTTCGATTGTTAGTTTGTTCATTCGGTAAGAGCTCAGGTGAATTCATTTGTGAGTTAAAACATATTTTGGGTCGGGTTAGAAGTTGTACGAAACATGTTAAACCAAAACATAAAATTTGGGTTGTGTTCATAGCGTGGCCAAATGTGTCGAGCTTTGGTGATTTTTAAGTGAATAAACGATCGAGTTAGGGTGAGATGTTGGTTTCCCTCGATTCTTAGTTAGGTCGAGTATTGGGTTGTATAAAGTATTGATATGTTTGTTAGGCTTATTTGCTCGTTATTTAGTCAAATTGTTCGATCCTTGTGGCTGCCGAAATGAAAGTTACATATATAAGGTTTTGGGCTTGGTTTATGATTTGGGCTCGTTTCGTGGGCTAGCGCAAGAAGAGAAAGAGATGAAAATAATAAGGTCCGGTTGTGGTGTTTTTAGCTTACCGAATTATTGGGCTAGGCCCAATGGGTTTCACAGTCCACTTGGGTGTTGGGTCGAGGCCCAATATATTTACTGAGTTTTCGTGATAATTTCCATGAGCTCAGGAATGTATTTGATCACATTCGTTTAATTGTCGAAATGTATAAATGTTAAGTATTAAACGTTAATTGTTTTTAAGTAATTTGTGATTTTTAGACTATCAAGGCTCGTGTGCAAGCATTGTTTCTTGGTAAATGATAATCACAAATATCGTTGTGATTTAACGTAGTGTAGCATAAATAAATAAAAAAAAAATTTACTAGTAGAAAGGGTTATTAAATAACGTAATGATTTATTAATCATTTATTAGCATTTACTATTCATAGGGGAAAATTACGAGAGGTTACAGCCTTTCTCTTTTCTATGTCTAAAGACCAAAATGTTTGTTCAGGCGTTAACTTCCTTTGAGGTGCAAACACAGTCAATCGATTCTCCTCATAATAATCATGGGGTTTGACTATGATTCGATTGGCTATACATCTGGGATCCTTCATTTTCTCAGTCATTCTTTCTCTATTTCTAACTTCTATCACATTACTCTCTTCTAATGATGAAACATCAGGAGGGGCATGACCAGGCATAATTATCACATTTTCATCATATAAGGCAGGTTGGGCTACTTTAGCATTCCTAAGGAGAGCTAATTTAGGTTCACCTACATTATTTTCACTATGCTTATCACATATCATTTTGTGCTTTTGAATCATTTGAGCAGCTTGTCTGGTTTGGTCTTGTGTGTACAGTTTGTTTTCAAGCTTATTCTTTAGCGTTTTAAGTCTATAGAAATCATTTAAGAGTTTTGTTTCTTTTTGTTTTAAATCTTGTTTTAGTGTATTTACATGCTCTTGGGCCTCTTGTTTTTGTTTAACAGTCTGATCCAACTATTTTTGTAAAGAATTCAACTCTTGTTTCAATGTTTCTTCCCTTAAATTACGCTCAGTTATAAGTGTACGCATTTGACTATCCAATTTTTGCTCACGTTCGGTAAGCTCAAATTTTGCACGTTGTTCATATATGGCCACCTGATCTTTATAAATGTTAAGCCTAGTGGTCAAGGTGTCATCTGGGACAAACATAGTGTTTTCATGCAACTCACAAGTATTGTTTACAACACAAGCATTATCAACAACAGAAGATGCACAACTTGGTACATCAGTCACGTTGTTGTGTTTCACATATTGTTCATATGAGATAATATTTCTATTTCCCACATCAACAGTATCTGAATCAACAACCTCTATTTGTTGTACGTTGTTGGGAATCTTCTGTTCATCTACCACATTATATGTGTCATAAAGCTTTAGTACCTCAGAAATCACAGATGCATTGGAGGGACCAGCTTGTTGAGGTGATGAGACAACAGAGGACAGATTAGCCATGAAGATCGTTTGAGCAGTTGGTTCATCATCCACATCAGAGTCAAAAGCATCACAGTCATCAGCTTGGAAGATGTTGGGATCATTTAGTGCAAGGTCCTGAACTGGCTGCTCGTCCACATCGGCAACAAAAGTATTTCCCCCATCGCCAGCAAGAAACAACAACTCTTCTTCGTCCAACACTGCTCCATTCTCTTGAGCTTGCATCAACAACATCTTGTCCTTGAAATAGTCAGCGTTCTGTGGACGCTTTGGCTGATTGCAGTTTCTGGCAATGTGTCCAAGTCCACCACGGTTGTAACACTTGGGTTGCTTCCCCTGCCCCTGATTTGCATTCCCTACTCTGATCTGCACATTACCTCGACCCATGTTCCTTTGATTCAAGTTCTGCCTCCCCTGAACATTCTGAACCACAATTCTTCCATCCTCCACAGTTGCCTGATTGCGTGGGTTTGATGAAGTTCTGAGTTGATTGTTAGTTTGAGGGAGTGTTGCTTTGAATTGTTGAACAAGTAGGGAAACTTGGTTGGTGAGGTTATCAATCATTTTGTCGGTTTGAGAGTACCCTGAATCCAGTTGTGGATTCATAGCAGATGGTGATGAATAGGGATGATGATAAGCTTGATCAGATGAAGATTGGTTGATTAGCTGAACATTTGCAACAAATGCAAGTGGATCATTTGGTGCAGTTGGATTGAGTTTTTCTTTCAACAGACGATCATAAGCAGCATTCTCTTTATGTTGTTGTAGGTAGGCATACAACTGTTCATAATTTGTATCTCTCAATCCTTTGTTGAGTTTCACTGCAGTAACAAATCTGTCCCATTCTGGTGTCATGTTGTTCACAAACTTTGAGTTGAGTTGGATGTTTGGCATTGTCATCCTGATAATTCTCATGTCGTTCACTGGCTTGTGAAATCTCACATAGTAATCCGTGATGTTTTCACCAGGGTTCATCTTGAAGTGCTCAAACTCATCATACAATTGCGACTCATGATCTTCTTTTGTAAGTTCTGATCCGGCTAGAAGCATTTTGACATTGTCCCAAACAGCTTTTGCTTCAGTGTTGAAGTTGATGAGTTTGTAAACATCTTTGGGAAAGCCTTGAATGACAATGTTGGAGGCTCTAATGTCTTCATCATACCTCTTCTTTTCATCCTCATTAAGATCATTGTAAGTTCGAGGCCTATCGATTCCAAAAGTGACAGTTCCGTCTTCACCGGTAGTAACAGCGTCTCTGGTGGTGCCCATCTGAAATGGTTCTTTATCAATGGATTTAAGAATGTTAAATCCATTTTCTTTGCCCAAGTAGTAAAGCCGTATTCTTCGTGCCCATGATTCATAGTCTGTCCTATCAAGCATAGGAGGACGGGTATCAGACCTGGCAGCCTGAATGTCATCAGAAGCTGTGCTCGTCATGATGTAGAAGTGAACGGGATTTTACAATTCTTTGATTTAAACCGAGAAATAGGTTCTTTCGCGGGATTTTACAAAAATCAAGAATAAACCGTTATTAGATTACTTGAGTCAAATCACAGTTAAAAGTATTACTTTAGTATCAAACCGCAACACCCAAACCGCAATCACAGACAACAAACCACAAATGTCAAACCGCAACAACAGACTACCAAACCGCAATACCCAAACCGCAGTCACACAAGACAAACCGCAACGTTTAGACCTAAACCGCAAAGAGTCAAACCGCAAAGACCTAAACCGCAAAGAGTCAAACCGCAACACCTGAAGTCAAACCGTAGACACTAACCGACAAACCGCAAAAGTCAAAAACCACAAACCGCAGCAGCAAAAAGGACAAAAACGTCACTTTCAGTACGTTTTGTCTTTTTTTCCCGTTATGGTTAAAAGCCAAAACGCAATCCCAAAATTACCAAACCGCAATCAGAGATTTCCAAAGTTGTCACAAACCGCAAGCAAGAAACCTTTATCGAGACACAAACCGCAGCTAAGAATGTACGTCCGACTTGCAAACCGCAGTCAAGAAAATATTCAAATCTTCCAATAACTACCACTACACGACAGGATGTTGTTAAGAAAGATGTAAGATAGTTTTGTGAACCCAAAAGTACAATGTTTTAACGATTTACACCACACACAAAGCACTACCAATGATTTTCTTAACTTTTCTAGTCGACCCACAAAAACAAAATAAAGATGCCAAAATTACTCCACAAATCCGTGAATATGCACTCACTAGAACCTAACCATGGCTCTTGATACCAATTGTAACATATTCATAACACTTAAACACACATATGGATTGATCTTGGCGGAATCTTTTAGAGAGAGAATGAGAGAAGGAGGTTGGGAACTTTAGAGAGAGAAAATAAAGTAATATTAGATTAGAAGTGTGAGGAGTTCCAACCCTCTCCCTAGGTGGAGAGGGGTATTGATGGAGCGTGATGTGTCGTTGCGGTTTAGCAGTATTAATGCCTACTCAAGTTTTAAATTTATATTTAGCCGACTTATCAATAACACACACACTTAACGAGTAGTGTACCCGGTCAGTATGAATATAATGGTAAGTAGAGTGTCGATCACTAAGAGTGGAACGTATTATCTAGTTATTCTAATCAGTATTTTAATATCCTAAGTTAGCTATACAACCTAATCTAACGCAAGGGGGTTCAGCCTGAGAGACTGGCACGGTTTGGTTATGATTAAATAGAAAACTAAACTAATGAGAACGAATCAGCGATTAGCACACACGTACACAGATAGATACTTGAGACAATAAGATGACCTGTCCTGATAATTAAGTAGCTTGTCACTTGTTTTATTGCTAGTTTTATATGAAGTGTATATAATTAACCCTTTCTCGTTGGCTCTAATCTTATCGGTGAGTAAACCCTTAATGATCACTTATGTCTATCCCACTATCCTAGAATATTGAGCATTTGTGATGCCCACGTTTCGTATACGCTAGAATAGATAGGCGAGGAAGGGGCATGGCGACCCAAGCAATGCTCAGCTAGACACAGAGGTTATCAATGCACTAATAAAAGTCACCAAAGACATCAACATATAAACTTTAATTAATGGGAAAGCAATTTTAAGGGGTGATCATGATTTTCCGTAGTCACATGACTTCAGCCCATCAATCCTGATGAATTAAAGTGTACTAATACAATAAAACAAAACTACTTAATGAATTGAATACACGCAGGACCTTCTTACAGCTCTTGTATCTTCTTTTAGGGTGTGTCTTGTGCTGCTAATACGTCTGAATTCGGCTTTAGGGTTTCTGTCTCTCTCTTATGAGTTAAGCTAAGTGTCATGAAATTCGTCTGGCCTTGGGGTATTTATAGTTTCTGTCTGAGGGTTAGATGCGGCACATAGGATAAGTAGATGCGGCGCATTGACTTAACTTCGCGTGGGGTCCAAGATTAATATATTCAGGAATATTCGTACACCGCCTTAAGATGCGGCGTAACTCCATTTCTCTATGCGGCGCATGTCCTTTGCTGACTTGGATTGTAACTTGTGAAGTCTTGATAGTGATGCGCCGTATGTACGAAGTATGTTGCGGCGTATCTGGAGCAGAATGATCTTGATCTTGTACATTTCAGTAGACTCTTAACATCTTGCTTGTTTTGCTACATAATTAGTCCAAAATCGCCAAGTTTCACATAATACTTGTTTTTACCTGAGAATTACAAAAGTAAACATTAACGTATCAATTCTCATATATAATATAATAAAACAAGTCGAATAAATTGGATAAATGATGATAATAAATGTACTTATTTGAGTTCATCAAATATCCCCCCACTTGAACTTTACTTGTCCCCAAGTAAACCTTAGAATAAATCTTATGAAAATGTATCCTAAAAGATGTTAGGATTTATTTTTATATTTAAGCATGTATTCGTTTTTTGTCATAATTGCACAACCAAACACTTAACGAATTAGAAATAAAATAAAATATTTCGATAAAAGCAAATCTAATCGTTTAACTGTCCAGTCGTGACGAATATTCTATCATAAGCTTGGCAAGTATACGCATCTCCCCCACTAAAGCTAAGGAATGACAAGTCTGAAGCGGTAAAAAGGGTTTGTTGGTTAAGGGTAAATCATTCTTCTTAATCTCTATCGATCTCACATTCCAGAAAAGGCGACAAAATCACAAATACATGATCGAATCCACGACCACGATACTTGCAATTGCTCAAATCCTTAACTCGAATGGGCTAAAGATAGGACCAATTAATCTTTACCAATAATATTGTATCAAAAAGGGCGACAAAATCATAAATACTTAGCCGAATCCACGACTACGATACTTAAGATTGCTCAAATCCCTAATCTCAATAAATCAAAGGTTTTGATAAAGAATGATGTAGGGTATGGATAATATTTGGGATACAAATTGGTATAAAATGAAAAATAAACAAAACAGATAAATTAAAATCCTAAGTGTGGTAAATTACTTTCCCAACCATCCTATGAATAAGACTCATATCATTGAATAACTCACGCTTTAACACTTGAAACACACGCTTTAGGTAGACACGAATTATACTCAACAATATCTCAATCAAAGAATAACCTTAGTTGGCGTTCCCATAACGGCCAACTCCCATTCAATCCATAAATATAATATACAACAAATAGTGGTGATATCGCCCACTTAATACAAAACTTTACATAAGTTGGTTAAAACAAACTTCCAACTTTTCCTTTTTCTTTTTCTTTTCTATTTTTTCGATTTTTTTTTAAAATTTCACAACTTTTCTATCACTATTTTTCCGTATAATTTTTCCATACTCTTCATACTTTCAGAAATAACTGTAATAACGAAACATTATAACCAAGGTGTAAGAAACGAAAGGAATGGCTCTGAGTGTTTTTCTAGGGGTATCTTACTCTAAAAGTAAGAGTAACAAAAGGTTTATACGGGGGTTAACTAACCAGTGTAGTTAGTTAATATCACATAACATATAAAGGCTATTTGGGTGTAATCCTAGAAATTTACCAATTTAGACAAGTCATTCCAATTATATAGATAATACTTATTATGGTGGTCTCGAATAGTATATAAGCCAAGTTCTAAAGTTTACAAGTCACCGGCACACTCATAGATTTGTGAATTTTGATAAGTTCACAATTTTTGGAAATAATGTTATGTGTGCAGCTATGTAATTTAGACTTTAAACAAAAACATGCTAAAAAATTTTAAATTTTGATATATTAAGCGCATTTTAAGCATATTTTGAAAAAGTTTAGGACAAGTAAGTGTTCTAATTCTCCAATCCCCCCACTTAAGTTAAACAACGTCCTCGTTGTTTGTGTCAAAGGTTAAAAACTGGAAAATAAAAGAATTAGAACAGAAAAACTCCCCTGAGATTTGCTCGGTATGATCCTCCATTATTCGTATAAGAGCAAAAATCAACTTTCTTGTGGATGAGAACGTTTAAGCTTCATAGATGATGTATCCACAAGAATGCAGGAATCTATAATACCATTCATACTTTAACACACCTGAATTAAGAGGGTTCAAACTTGCATAATACATTAGTAGTTAGTAAAAATAAAACTAAAAAAAAAAAAAATTAAAATTGTAAATCATCAGGTCAGTCGATACGCCGTATCTTACGGAAAAAGATACGTTGTATCGAGCCTGGAATAAGTACGAATCAGAATAGAAGATGCGTCGCATCCTTAACCAGGGATGCGCCGCATTAAAATACTGACAGAAAGTTTTAAAGTCAAAAATAAAAATGCATAAAATTAAATAAGATATGACCAGTGCAGGTGATGCGTCGCATCTTAGGATGGAGATGCGCCGTATCTTCTGCAGGTCTGACAGACTCGACACAGAACAGAAAAGTAAAAATTTTTCATCCGGGTTGTCTCCCGGTCAACACTTGTCTTTATTCCAGAGTCTTCAAGTTAGACTCACGTTCAGCTCCTTAATACCGATCACTGAAAGAGTCGGAAGCATCGCGCTCCCTTATCGCCAGTCCAGTAATATTTAACACCCCTTGCTCGTCCTTAATTTCCACGCCATTCTTCTTTAATATCTGTATAAACAAAGTTCTGTCCCTTTCTGGTAGAGATGACAAAATGATAGACGGGAAATTCTTATTATTATATAGGCATAAATATGCAAGGTGGGGTGGTAGTTCAATAAACACATCATTATTCAAATTTGTATTCTCAACTATTCTCCTACATTTGTTAATTACTTCGCAATCATACCACTCATCATCAGAATCATTAACAATATCGCGCCTAAGTTCGGTAGGTACATTAAGGTCAATAAACTCCTCAAAGTTTTCATGATTAGGATTAGTTGAGTTGCTTTGAATCAATGTTTCTCCAATAAGCCTAGCTTCAAGATCGAGGTCCGTACGTTCTCTTAATCCTAGCACATAGACGCCTCTAATTATGCTCTTAGCAGGATTTTGGCACTTATAGACTAGTTTATTATTCCCTACCTTTAATGAGATTTTTCTTTTAAACACATTAATCTTAGCATGGGCGGTAGACAAGAAAGGTCTTCCAAGGATTAAATGAATCTTAATATCCTTGGGCATATCTAATATAACAAAGTCTACGGGGAAAACAAACTTCTCAATCTTAACTAGCACATTTTCAGCAATCCCTTCAGGTCGTTTTACCGTTTTATCAGCCAATTCAATAAGCAGATTAGTTGGTGCTAATTTTCCTAGTCCTAGGGTAGTGAATGTCTTAAGTGGCATAACACTAACGCTAGCTCCTAAGTCAGCTAATGCATTATTGAAAGATTTGTCATTAATTAAACAAGGTAAAGTAAAACTTCATGGGTCCTTTTCTTTATGAGGCAAGGCATGTAAGTCGGTTGCAGAGCTCTCTTCTTTCATTGTAGCCTTGCTCTCCTCTTCAATCTTTGTCTTCTCTTTTAGTAATCTTCTTAAACTGATTAAAGAATTAAAGAAAAATTCGGGCTTTGCAGCATCATTACCATTCATCAATCTTCTAGGAAAAGGTATGTTAGGTATGACTTCCTCAGTGGTGCTTATGGCCTTGACATGATCTCTTGGGTTGGTTTCAGTTGAGCGAGGTAAACTTCCGTATCCCCTTTCTTGAAGAACTTTCCTCATTTGTCCGATTTGTTGTTCCAATGCTTTGATCGATGCTCCTTGATTTCTTGTTATAGTATCCGTTGAGGCTCAGATTTCTTTGATCATAGCTGTGTTCTCTTCATGTCTTTTAGCAGCATCGGCCATAATTTGCTTTAGAGTGTCATCCAAAGTCTGCCTCCTTTCTTGATAAGTGGGATTAAAGTTGTTCTTTTGATAGTATCCTGGAGCAGCTTCCCTAAATCTTCCTGAAGGTCGGAATGGTTGTCCAAATTGTGTGTACTATGCTTCTTCAAAAGTCTCACTTTCATTCTTATTAGGGCAATCTTTGGTGTAGTGAGGTCCTTCGCATTTTTCACATCCAACTTGGGCAGCATAAACTTTCTCATCACGCTTCTTCATCTCTCTACTAATTTTATCCAATTGAGCTTAAATTGCAGCAAACCCGTCAAAATTAGTGCTGCTCTTAGATCTAGTAGAGGTTCCGTCGTGCCATTTTTGAGAGTGATCAGCAGCTTCTTGGATAGATTTTCTAGCATTGGCTGCACTCATTTGAGGCACAGCTCCCTTAGCATCCAAGATTTGTCTAGTAGGCACGTCCAATCCTTGATAGAACAATATTATCTCCTGCATTGGACTTAGATAATGTTGAGGGCATTTCATCAATAAGTCTTTAAATCGTTCCCAAGCTTGATAAAGAGTTTCATCAGGCTCTTGCTTGAAACTGTTGATAGCCTCCATCTTTTTAGCGGTTTTAGCAGGTGGACAATATCTTTTCAGGAATTTGCTCTTCAAATCTTCCCATGTTGTGATTGAACTAGCAGGGTCATTCCTTAGCCACTTATTAGCAGCTCCTTTAAGCGAAATTGGAAAGATTCTTAGCATAAGTTGATCGTCAGAGACTCCTTCTGTAGTAAACAAATCTGCAATCTCGAGGACCTTTTCAACATGTTCATTAGCATCTTCATGTTCTGTTCCACTGAAAGCATTTTCTCTTAGCTCCTTGAGAAACTGACCCTTCAACTCAAACTTTGACTTTTCATCAAACTTCGGTCTAGCAATTCCTGAACTGTAATCAGCACGGGTTTTGTTCATGTATTCCTCCATAGTAGTGTTTTCCGTCATTGTTTCTGTTTCTTCTTCCTCCTTCTCTTCAGAAAAGTAATCAAGCTCGAACGAACTTGAAATTTCAAAGCTTTTTGTGTTGAAAAGCCTTTTAAGCGAATGTAAGGCTCGTTCAGGATCTTCGAAAGGTTTAATCAAGTTCTTAGTTGAACTCCTGGTCATGCACTTCCTGAAACCATCACAAAAGCATCAGTAGGGTATGTTCAAGAAAGTAAGATATCAGAAAATTAACAACGAAAAAGGAATACGAAAAAAATAAAAGTTGCTGATATCTGCAAACGATGCGCCGTATCCAAAAAGTTGGATACGCCGTATCTTATAATCGTTAAAATTTAATCAGACTTTTATTCAGAAAGCAGATACGCCGCTTATAATTTTAGAATGCGCCGTATCAGTTTAATTTATCAAAAATCGATTATATTTATTAAAATTAAATGCGTCGTATTAACAAAAGCTAATGCGCCGTATTTTCGTTACGTTTCAAAATATAAGATTTTTGATTCAGAAGATGCGCCGTATCGATAAAAATCGATGCGTCGTATCTGTTTAATAATTCGAAAACTGTTTTTAATTGGAATCGAAAATACGCCGTATCTATTAAAACAGATGCGTCGTATGGCGTTAGAGTTTAGAAAAATTTCTTATTAAAAACAGAATACGCCGTATCTTGGGGAAAGATGCGTCGTACTCGAATTTATTAAACGCGTTGTATTTTATAAAAATTAAACGCAATACGCCGTATCTGTGAAAATAGATGCGCCGTATCGTTTGTATTAGCACAGTACAACGATAGCAGAATGCAGAAAAATAGAAAAAGAAAAACAAAAATAAAATCAAACAAAAAGAAACAAAAATTAAAGAAAATAAAAACACACAAAAACAGAAAATATGCAAATAATACAATGAATGCAATTTATATAATATATAACAAGGTTAGTGGTTAGAATCTAAAAATTAAAAAGAAAAACCTAATTAAAATACTAATCAAATTAACAGATAATAACAATTCACTCCCCGGCAACGGCGCCAAAAACTTGATGGAGCGTGATGTGTCGTTGCGGTTTAGCAGTATTAATGCCTACTCAAGTTTTAAATTTATATTTAGCCGACTTATCAATAACACACACACTTAACGAGCAGTGTACCCGGTCAGTATGAATATAATGGTAAGTAGAGTGTCGATCACTAAGAGTGGAACGTATTATCTAGTTATTCTAATCAGTATTTTAATATCCTAAGTTAGCTATACAACCTAATCTAACGCAAGGGGGGTTTAGCCTGAGAGACTGGCACGGTTTGGTAATGATTAAATAGAAAACTAAACTAATGAGCACGAATCAGCGATTAGCACACACGTACACAGATAGATACTTGAGACAATAAGAAGACCTGTCTTGATAATTAAGTAGCTTGTCACTTGTTTTATTGCTAGTTTTATATGAAGTGTATATAATTAACCCTTTCTCGTTGGCTCTAATCTTATCGGCGAGTAAACCCTTAATGATCACTTATGTCTATCCCACTATCCTAGAATATTGAGCATTTGTGATGCCCACGTTTCGTATACGCTAGAATAGATAGGTGAGGAAGGGCATGGCGACCCAAGCAATGCTCAGCTAGATACAGAGGTTATCAATGCACTAATAAAAGTCACCAAAGACATCAACATATAAACTTTAATTAATGGGAAAGCAATTTTAAGGGGTGATCATGATTTTCCGTAGTCACATGACTTCAGCCCATCAATCCTGATGAATTAAAGTGTACTAATACAATAAAACAAAACTACTTAATGAATTGAATACATGCAGGACCTTCTTACAGCTCTTGTATCTTTTTTCAGGGTGTGTCTTGTGCTGCTAATACGTCTGAATTCGGCTTTAGGGTTTCTGTCTCTCTCTTCTGAGTTAAGCTAAGTGTCACGAAATTCGTCTGGCTTTGGGGTATTTATTGTTTATGTATGAGGGTTAGATGCGGCGCATAGGATAAGTAGATGCGGCGCATTGACTTAACTTTGCGTGGGGTCCAAGATTAATATATTCAGGAATATTCGTACACCGCCTTAAGATGCGGCGTAACTCCATTTCTCTATGCGGCGCATGTCCTTTGCTGACTTGGATTGTAACTTGTGAAATCTTGATAGTGATGCGCCGCATGTACGAAGTATGTTGCGGCGTATCTGGAGCAGAATGATCTTGATCTTGTATATTTCAGTAGACTCTTAACATCTTGCTTGTTTTGCTCCATAATTAGTCCAAAATCGCCAAGTTTCACATAATAGTTGTTTTTACCTGAGAATTACAAAAGTAAACATTAACGTATCAATTCTCATATATAATATAATAAAACAAGTCGAATAAATAGGATAAATGATGATAATAAAATGTACTTATTTGAGTTCATCAGGTATTTATACTTACTAACATATGTGCCCCAAGTGGGCTGTAGAGTGAGCTGACAGTGGGTAAAGACCCGAACCACTCCACAAATACTAATGGTAACTAAGCTAATAATAATAATACTAATAGTTCTAAGAGCTAGTTAATGCTAACAGATGCTCGGGGTGACCGAGTCTTCACATGAATATTTATATTCCTAACAGGAACCGTTCTTAGAGAACAACTTGCTGCCATTCGATTCAATAGTCTCGTAGACATCGATGAACCCATATTCCCCAGATTCATACTTGAATTCTATGCAACTGTAGGTCTTAGCACAAATGATTATGGTTACATGAATGTTCATTTCAAAATAAACCAAGCTCAGTTCAATATCCCTCTAGATCAATTTGGAGATGTCTTAGGTGTTCCAAGTCATGGAGATTGTTTCTATTTGGACAAATGGTCATTGTCCATTCTCGATTCCAACCTTGATCGTATGCATCCATACGACACACCTCTAATCTCAAAAGAGGACATACGTGCTCATCTTTTTGTTCCTAGAACCTCCCACACTAGGACTAGTTGAGGAAAAGAGGTAAATCCTGATCCGTTTGGCATGGAGCTAAACGAACTAATGCTCCAATTCAAAAAGTTTAAGGAAGTTCTTAGGGAAAACGTGATTACCACCATAGGAAATAGAGACCATGTTAACGCAAGTCTTTGCTACATGCTCTATTGTGTGTCAAACCACCAACCATTCAACCTCGCCTACTATATTGCCAAAAGAATGGCCGATATCCCTGTTCAAGGCACCACCGCCATGCCCTACAGGATGCTTCTCACCCGTCTTTATAGAGCCTTTGCACCCATTCCTAGAAATGCTTTAGGTTTTGTTCCCGACTACCCCAAAATTAAGCACACCTTTGTTCCACTTAGTGATCATAGGGTAGCCGTAGCAAAGGGAAAACAAGCTCATCCACCCAACTCATCATCATCATCATCATCGGTTAGCGAGGATGATGGTTTGCCAAATTCTAGGATCTCTCCACCCGAGTACTTGAGCCAACTTCCTCCTATCCAAAACGAATCAACGGAGTTTCGATAAACTAAAGGAATGATGAAGAATCTAGGACGATGGGTAATGAAGCTTCACAAGAAGTTTAGCAAGAAGTAAGGTTACGGGATGTTTGGTATTAGACAATTCAAAGACAATGATGTGTTGAATTCTTATATTCTTAGAACGTTATGTTTGTATGATATATTTCTGTGAACTAACATAATTTTTCAGGACGATAACACGTGATGTTATCAATTTTTCATGCTTAAGCCACCGTTTGGCTTAACCCACTTTTATGGTAAGTTATTATCATCGGATTAATCTATGTGTAAACGTGTGTTAGAACCTATGTTTTTAGTCTTATTCTATCACATATTAGTAGTTACATATGTTTTAGGAGAATTTTCGGGATTTGAACGAGTAACGCAAAATTTGACATGTTCTCGGTTTAAATTAGCACCTTTGAATGGCGGATTTGGCGGAACCAAATTTTGGGTTTCGTCAGTTGAAATCTTTGGCTCTGACAAAATACAACTTATGGATTTCGCGGAACCAAAATTTTGGTTCCGCCTTTGTTATCGTTTGGATCCGCCAACTCCAACAGTAACTTTTCAAAAATTCCCGACTAATCCCGATCCATAGATTATTGATTCCTAGTTTTTAGAATTCTTCTACTGATCATTAGACTCATTAGGATGATTTAGGAACACTTAGAATCATAAGAAATCCATTTCCCACCTAAATTTGAATATTCAAATTTTCCATGTAAGTTACCTTTCTGTAACAAGCAAGGAACCCTCAAATTGGTTCCTTGAAATCCGTGGGAACATCACATCAACAGATTTTCCACTCACTCTTTGCATTTACTGCAAATCTTCCATAATTTACTCAACTCCATTTGTATGGATTGACCTTGATGAAGTGACAATCTCATTTACTTGCTCCAAATCATTAGGAACCAACATTCCCCATTGGATTCACATCAAATCCAAACACAAAGATCAATACACCTTCTGTCTATAAATTAGGAAGATCAGGATCATCACAACTCACAACTTCACCATCAACTCTAAGTATCATCTCTATACTTGTTTGCAATCCTTCACATTTTAACCATGACAAAATCCAACAACTCTTCCACCAACAGACCACTACGCAGAACTGCTCGCATAAGTGTTAAGCAGTGTTGTTTTGTAAACATGGCAACTTTATCAGAGGAATCTTCACCTCTCAATATCTCTTCACCCATAGCCGATGATAATTTTCTAACACTCTCCACACCCACGCCATCAAATGTAGTAATTCATACTCTACCACCAACAATAACTCCAATAGCCACCACACCACCACCTGCTCCATCACAGCCTGCTAGATCTCCATCACCATCACAATCACCCAAACTACAACCAATGGAGTTATTCACTACTCCTCCAACCTCACCACACCCATATCTTGAAACTTTGGAAGACCTTCTAACAAGAACTACCAGCCCTGCTCCTATGAACTTTGAAGCTCAACAACCTCTTCTCTTCCATCCTATTTATCGGGATATCCACGGTCCTCTATACCATGACCAAGATCCACCACAACAACAACCTCAACAACCCTCACCAACATCCATACTTAACCCCATTGATGAGGCAATGTGGGATAACTAATCCCAATCACAACAAGAAATCAACGAGGAGTTGGACCGCCCCTATGCTTTCTCAAACATGGTGGATTCTTACCTCCATGAGGCTATGGACCTCCAATCCACTTTGATGGCCTCTATTATGTCCCCTAACTACATTCCACCACCTCCACCATCAAACACACAACCACCACCACCTCCAACTCAAGAACCAACCCTTCCACCTCCACGACATGATTGTATCATGTGTGAGAGGACCGCTCATTTGGTTCAAAGAACCAACATCTCGGTTCTTGAACTTCAAAACGAGATGAGGTTTATTTTGAACCACATTCTCGAGCGCCTTAATGCTCTTTCTCATCCTCCTCAATAGGAGCTTTTAGTTTCTTCCTAGTTTCCTTTTATAGGAACTTATAGGATTTATTCTTTTTAGGATTTATTTTCTTGTTATGTTGTAACATCATGTTTTGTGACTTATGTCACAAACAATTTTCAATTAACGGATGTTATATTTATACTTATGGGTGATCACTATTTGGCATAATATCTTGGTTTGTTTGATTCACTAACATCATTGTATGGTTGGTTTGAATTCTCATAATGATTTGACCACTTGTACTTAGGTGAATTTTTTGATCAGACACGTATTTTTGACTTTTTAAAGTCAAATGGGTTGAACTATCATGCTTGGTTGACCTATACATATGCATTATACTACTTGGTTGGAATAAATTCACAACTAACCTTTGTTTTGTAGCTTTTCTCAACCTTGAATCATATACGTTGGTACCCTAGCAACGGGGAGTATAAATCGAGGGAGAGCTTATCATATTCTAACCATTTATTTTGTAGGATCATGCATCATATCCTTGGCACTCCAATTAGGGGGAGTATTATCCAAGGGGGAGCTTTTAAAGTTCTCAAAATTATTTAATCATTCTTGGTACTCCAATTTAGGGGGAGTAATAACCAAGAAATGTTCACCACATTCCGCTACGCATATCTTCTTTTTGTTTCGACAAAAAAGGGGAGATAGGATTAAGTTCATACATCACTGTGAACATCACAGTACATATTTTTATGCTTAAAATAGTTTTTACTACTTGCATAAAACTAACTTAATCTATATTTTTAAAAATTCTTTTACTTTACTTATTCCATTGCTTAAAAATAAACTTTATGTTTTGTCATCAACAAAAAGGGGGAAATTGTTAATACAAATATCGTCCTAAAAACGTTATTTATATTTTACGATCTTTGCTTTATTTTGTACATGACAATTATAAGGTTTATCTTTAGCAAAGCATAAGTATATGTTGAAGTCTTTTACATTTTAGTAACAAGCCTTTTAAAACACATTTACATATCACATGATCACTAGGAATTACACATTACATACATATATACATTTACATGTTTAGTTTTATTTCTTTAAAATGGAAATACACATGACATCATGGCATGCATCATTTACATATCTTAGTTGACTTTACAATATATTTTGGAAAGATCTTGAAGCTAAAGAGTTGACTTTGGAAGATCTTGACAAGACTTGACAATATATGGAAAGATTTGAAAATCCCTTAGCTGGCTTGTCCCCGCGGAACCAAACCAGTACAAGGGCGGAACCAATTTTTTGGGTCCTCCAAATCCGCGGGTTGTCTGCTCAGTTTTGCCTATAAATAGCAAGCTGATCATTCAAGCACCCTCATCACTTACATAGCAAAAATTATACATTCATTCATTTATACATTACTAACCCATTTTTTATTCACTTCATTCTTAGTGATCTTTCTTTTTGTAGCAAAAGAGATCAAGCTTCAACACTGTGTTGCAAGTCTTGATTAGTTAGTTACTGTGTGATCTAGTAGTGTTTACACATCATTCTTATACCATTCATTCAGTAGTGATCGGTTAGTGTTTTAGTCCTCAAAACACATAGAGAGTCGGGAGTGGTTGTACCCTTGTTAAAGAACCAATGGGAGTGGTTGTACCCTTGTAAAGAACTCGGTGTTTAGCTTAGTACCGGATGAAGTGTAAGCGACGTGTATAAAGGTTTTCTCCGCCGAGAAGGGAGTTTGTTTCTTAGTGAAGAAAAAATCTCGAGTTAGAGGCTTGAGGAGTGGAGTAGGGCAAGGAAGAGAGTCCTTGTAGCCGAACCACTATAAATCTTCGTGTTGTGGTTTGATTGTTCCTTTCCTTACTTACTTAACTTATATTGTCTGTTTGTGTGTATTTACTTTGAAATCACGTTAAGTCACAAAGTGAATTAATTTAGAAAAATGTAAAAACTATTCAACCCCCTTCTAGTTTTCCACAGATATGTTACTAATTCTCGTGACATTTTACAAAACAAAAATAAAGATGAAAGATATAAATGGAGAATAAATTACAATTAAATTGTTATTTAATATATATCAACAAAAAGGAAAATATAATGTTTGAAAGATATAAAGTTTTGAATGATATAAGTTGGAAAATAACGGAAGAACACGAGGTTACGGGACGTATCGAGGCACATTTGCACTAGTACATTATTGTTATTATGGGAATTATTTGTTGGATTATTTATTTGTTGGGTTGTTGATTGGTAGTCGGTATATCTCGGGATTTTTGCAACACTGGAACTTGAAATATATATTGAAACTTGGACTATTGTTGGATTTGGAATATTATCGGACTTTGGATATATTAGACTATTGGGACACGAAACGACTACAGTACATTATACTCGAAATGAATTTAATGTAATTGAGCCATAACGGACAAACAATAGGAAAATATTGCCTAACGAACAATAATATCAATAATCCCTTGCCAACTAAAACGTATTTGGAAACTAATAAAGTCATTTGACTTGGAACGTTCTACGAACGAATAAGTCATGATGAGTTTTTGTTTAAAAATATAAAACATGTATGTTTTATAAAACTTACTGGGATTATAATCGACGACTACCAATCTTTTCAACTACTTGGTGTGTTTATTATGTGTGATTTCTTTGGGTTATCTCTGTCATCTCTTCTTGACTTCTTGTCATCCCTTCCGCGACGATCCCGTTATTGTCACACTTTTGGCGTCTGTACACTTGAGTCAGCGTCTTTTCACCGCTACACAAACGATGATACCAAACTCTAATAAACGGATACAACAAGATTATTTTTGGAATGGAATTGGTTAACTTTGGAAACCCTTGCGCATTTGATTTATGAAATATATTTTGAGACAAGTCTTTATATTATTAGGTTGTGCCGAGTTCGTTGAGCCGTGTTGTCATAGTTTTCGTTGTGCTATACTACCCTTGAGTTGTTGTGTTGTGCTACTGTTTGGTTTATTGTGCTGTTCTACCAACTGATATTGTTGTGATATTGCATTGCTGGACTGAGGTGAGTTCATGGCCGCTATTTTTACCTGTTTTATAACTGTTTTGGGGGAGAATACATGCACATTTTTTTTAACTAAACTCAGTGACTGTTTATTTTGAATATGCGAACTGTTTACTCAAGATTTGACTATTTGGCTGAAATATTTGATTTGGTTATTTGAATGCGTAATGTGATTAACTGATATGCATGTGAGTTTCACAACCCCACTTTTACTCGTGAACTATTTATTGAAACCTTGAGGTGAGGAAACATGCAAAACCGTTTTGAATGGACCTAACTATTGTTTTATGATTTGCTATAACGTGTTGAATGGCTAAGGTTAGATATTTACAACAGATATTTGTCTTAGACCAGGGTAGCAAATAGCCTGGATACCTTTTTCTATAACGTGTTGCCTGGCTAAGGTCAAATATATCCTAGGGCCCTACTGTGTCTGTCAATATGAGAGAGGGCAACCGTGACCTATCATATTGATACTGGATTGTTTGTGTTTGTTGATATATGTGGATTTTGTGATTTATACCTATCTTAGTCCAGTGTAGCAAATAACTTATCTTGGTCCACTGTTATACTTTTGCTTAAACCTATGAACTCACCAGCATAAGCTGACCTTTTAGCATGTATTCTCAGGTAACTGATGCAACTATTGTTGAATGCTTAACTTGGAGGCTTGGCAAGTGGCACGGTTCATGGATCAATTTCGACTCTAATAACTAAATTGGGGACCTACCTTATGTTTTATTTTGGGCTTACTTCTGCACTTTTGAATAAATGTAAATACTAAATATTTGGTTGGAATGTTTTAATTAATACTGATGACGTATTTCCATTTTCTTATGCCTGTGGTGCATACCAATCCCCGTAGTGCCCCGAAAGCTTGATTAGTCTTCTGTTGTACCAAAATTTGAGGGTATTACAGATTCGTATCAGAGCCAGGTTATAGAGAACTGGGTACTTATCAAAATCCTAGACTATAACCATTTTTCAAAATTGATCCTACGACCATCACGTGCATGCCTGCCAAGCACCTAGAAGTTTCCATGAGAGCTACGCCGAGTACGCGAATAGTTATGGAATTGTTTGTTGTGAACTCTAAACCGGGAAGTTCTCAATTAGAGACATTAGTTCTTTATCATGTACCGTTGCCATCCATTGCTATCAATCACTGTTTACATCTACCGCTGTTGAACTTTTGAGGATAGTGTACCGAATCTTGACGTTTTGATGAATCCGAGTACATGCTTATTATGTGGAGCTAGAACCCGCTAACGTTGATTGGAATAGTGTTCCTGTTATGGTGATTGATGTTCATTCCAATATTCTAACAGTGATGATAAAAATTCTTGTGCGATGTTATTCCGATATCCGAAATCTCATAGCTTGTTGATGTCTGTGGGACAGATCAACGGCTACAAAACGAAACTTAGTTAGGACCACGCGGACACAACCTACTATTGCTGTTAACACAGGTCGTCGTGGTCAGCCTCTAGTCACTCCAAACTGAACTACAAACAACCCAGTCCCAACAAGACATGCTATGGTGAATCAAGCTCTGATTGATCAGTTAGTGGCCTAACGAGTGGCCGAGATACTAACCGAGTCGAATCACTTAAACACCTCTGCCGGAACTTCAGGACCCGAAAACGATGCCCGTAGGGGAACGTATAAGGAGTTCCGGAACCGTATGACAAATGGATTGGCGAGACTGAAGGTGTTGTTGCTCTAAAGCGTTGGTTAGAAAAGACTGAAACCATATTCTGAATTGGTGAATTGTGAGAAGGAAATCCCAAGCGAAATATGCCTTGTTCACTCTGTGGGATGAAGCTTTGACTTGGCAGAACATTTACCTCCGATCTGCCAGTATTGATGTGGTTTATTCAATGCCTTGAGAAGAGTCTAAGGCGATGATGCTTAGGAACTACCATCCCCGTGATGAAGCAAGAAACATGGAATTTGAATTTTGGAATTATAAGGTGAAAGACACCGACATGCCAACCCAAACCCATCGTTTCCAGAAACTGTCACTATCATGCTCTGAGATGGTTCGTACCGAAGCACTCAAGATAGAGCACTATACTAATGGATTGCCCCCATCTACCAAGAATGATGTGATTACTTGGTGACCAGCCACTCTCTGCGATATCGTTGAGTTAACTCGCCGTATGAAGGACGTAGTGATTCGGGACGCAACTGAGAAAGTGGTTGACAACAAGAAGAAGTAGGAGGAAACCCGGAATAAAATGTGACGTCAAGGAATGACTGTCCTATGTAACGAGACGTACGCGCTACACTTTTCATTTTTGCCATTATCTAACGAATTACTTGACGTTATCTCCCGATTGTCGGTACTCCCAACATAAACCAGCTGCCTACGTTGCTATCTCATTAATATTTCGTAAACCCACAAAAGGTTTATTATCTACTCATTGTAACTAAACTTGGCATTACATCATTGGACCTTAATTATACAAAGACTGTCCACCTATGTATAATTTAGGTAGGAATCATGTTATGCTAGGAATGGTTGCTTAAACCTCCACCTAAAATTAAATTTCTCATTCTATGTTTGAAAGATCGCGAGCCGATCAATTCTACCTCTCTTCTGTTCCATGAATCCAGCATTATCTGGCATCATACTCTAATCTGAAAGGATACGTTACATCATCTACTGTCATAGAACGATCCCGCTGCATAATGTTTCACGTTACTCTACCTCTTCCTGTTCCGAGAACCTTTGTGTCGATTTGACAAATTTTTGAGTTGCACAACTACCTGATGATTTATAACCACATGTGTGACTGAGACATATACTGCTTAAGGCATATATGCAAACCACTATGACGGTTATATTCAGGTCCCTAATCAAAGTCATACCTGCTGCACTAGAACATTACCGATTCGCCCGACCGATTGCTAGTAACAACCAACACATTTCTCCTAGACTCTATCCTCCACGTTAAGAAGTAAGTATACCATTAAGACTAGTCGACTGTTAGTAGGAACCGATGTACACCGACTTAGTTTGATGGAGGAGCCAACAGAAATTTTGTGTCAGCTACTCTTAGACCTCTACTTGATAAGACTCAAACTGCTTAGACCTAGTATATGACAATGAGTCGACCGCTGTGAAGAACCGATGCCCTCTACAGAGAACCGACAATCTTTCGATCAGCTCCAAGGTTTGAGCAACTAGTTGAGGATCGATCCGGGATCCAGATAATACCATTAGAATATACTACCATCAGAAATGGTTGGGGAAGAGAAAAATCCCGAAGGCTGCGTTTACACCTGTGGTGACTGTTATGAATCCCTAGTTAGGCCTGTTGGTTAGCCGACACCCCAAACGCCTTCATGAATCTCATGAACCGCGTGTATAAGCTCTAATTGGACAAGTTGTGATAGTATTCAACAACAATATCCTAAACAACTCAGAAGAGTAAGGAGGAACACGACGAACATCTGGGATTAACCTTAGGGCTGCTTGAGAATGAACAACGATAGACCAACTTCTCTGAGTACGAATTTTGAATACCAACCATGTGATTTCTTGGTCATGTGAATTGTATTCACATAGATCTCGCCAAGATTGAGCCTATTAAGGATTGGACTACCCCTATTACTCCGATTGTGATACCTCAATTCTTAGGACTTGCTGGATGTTACCGGAAATTTATCAAAGGTTTTTCAAGGTAGCAAAGCCTTGAACCAAATTGACTCGAAGGATGTAAAGTGTAACTAAAGAGAAAATGGAGAGGAAGTATTGTAACTTTTGAAGTAGGAACGATGTAGTACGCCTATCCTAGCTGTACCAGAATGAAGTGTAGATGTTGTTGCAAATTGCGATGTTTCGTATAAAGGTTTACGAGATGTTTTGATGTGAATGGAGAAGGAAGTAGCTTACGCCTCTCGTCAATTTGAGACATACGAGAAAAGCTACACCACTCATGAGTTAGAATTGGGTGCTGTTGTACTTGCACTCAGAATCTAGGGACATTATCTGCATCACACGAAGTGTATAGTACACACAAAGCATAAAAGTAGCAGCATGTCCCAGACCAGAAGGAACTGAACATGAGGCAGTGTCGCTAGATAGAACTGCATGGTGATTATGACTGCAAAATTTACCATTATCCGGGTAAAGAAAACGTTGTTGCTGACACTCTTAGTCGAGCAGAAAGAGCACAACCATTAAGAGTCCGAACTTTAGGGATGACTAGCGGTTTACCTGTACAAACTCAAATGCTTGAAGCTCAAGCTGAAGCTGTCAAAGGAGAAAATCGACATTGTGCGAACCTCTATGGTATGTTAGAAAATGAAAATGGCTTCGTAAAGCGTTCCGATGGAAACTTCATGCTTTGGAGACAGAAACTGAATATCACCCTACGGGGGTATTCGTGATATGATTATGCATGAGTCACATAAATCAAAATACTCCACTCACCTCGGATCTGATAAGACGTATCAAGATCAGAAGAAACGATATTGATGACCGAGCATGGAGGCTGACATTGCAATATATATCGGCAAATACTTAGCATGTCGAAATACGATAGCCGAACACCAGAAACCATCAGATATATTGGAACAACCCGAATTCCCTATTTAGAAGTGGAAAAGAATTACCGTGGATATATCACCAGATTTCCAAGAACATATAGTGGTTTTAATACCATCAGGGTAATTGTGATCATCTTATCGAACCTGTTCATTTCCCCGTTATCAGTGAAAGCAATAGTATGGACAACTTGACCCTCTATACTTAGGAGAAGTTACCTCCCCGACATGTAGTGCCGATGCCTATCATCTCCAATCGAGACAGATGTCTCACGACAAACCCATGGAAATCACTCTGGACAACCTTGGGGACGAATCTCGACATGAGTACTGCATAACATCCCCAAAAAGATGGTCAAAGTGAGAGAACCATTCAAACGTTGGAAGATATGCTTCTAGCCTGTGTTATTAACTTCGAAAAAAGGCTGGGAGAGACATCCGCCTTTGCCCAAACTTTCCTAAGATAATAGAAATCCCGCCAGCATCAAGGCTGTACCGCTTGAGGCACTTTGTGGTCGAAAGTGCCGACTCTCTACCGGTTGTAACGAAATTGGAAACAGTCAACCCACTAATACTGAACTCATCCATGAAACCGCTGGAAAGATCATTTAGATCACAAGCAAAAGGCGAATTGCCCCCGATCATTAGAGGAGTTATACTAACGAATACCGCGAAACTCATGAATTTTGAATGAGGGCAAGGTGATGCTCAAGATATCACCACGTAATGGTGTGACGCGTTTAGTAAACGTGGGAAGCTTGACCCTCGCTATACTACTCTTGTCAAAATTCTTGCTAGAAATGGACCGGTAGCTCACGAGACTTATACTACCACCAGGACTTTGCGAAGTCCACAATACTCTTGACGTGCGTAATCTGAAGAAACGTTTTCGGAAGAAACTGCCGCTATAATCATTGGATTTTATCCAGCTTGATGAACATTGAATCCTGTTCAGGAACCTATTGGAATCTTGAATCGTGAAACCTAGCGACCTAAGCCAAGTCGCATTCCTTTCGTTAGAACTTGTTGGAAATCCTAGAAGAATCCCGAACTCACGTGGAAATGTGAGGATGAAATCGAGTGAATCTGTTGTCATCTCTGTGGAAAACTAGAAGGGGGGTTGAATAGTTTTTACCGTTTTAAAATTAATTTGCTTTGAATACTTCACGTGATTTCAACTTAATGCAAACAATCAAACAATATAAATAAAGCAAGTAAGGAAAGAAACAATCAAACCACAACACGGATGTTTATAGTGGTTCGGTCTACAAGGACTCTCTTCCTTGCCCTACTCGACTCCTCGAGCCTCTAACTCGAGAGTTTTTCTTCACTAAGAAACAAACTCCCTTCTCGGCGGAGAAAACCTTTATACACGTCGCTTACACTTTTTCCGGTACAAAGCTAAATACCGAGTTCTAGTTCGAGGTAGAACCAACCTAACGTCGCTTACACTTTTTCCGGTACTGTCACACCCCCAAATACATGATTTGCAGCGGAATGGAATACCTGGGGCGCGACTGCCATAGCATCACAGTTACAGTTATATTGAATGACCTAAAGTGTCGTTTTAAAAGTACATCATTTGATTTCATAAAACATTCAGAGTTTAAAAAAGATAGGTCCCAAAAGATTTGTCAAGTTGCGGAAATATGTTTGTTATAAACCAAACGATAGTTTAAGTGCATAAAAATACAAGTGAGACGCATCATCGCCGTGACTCTATGATAGGTCCTCATGCAGGCCATGATGTGAATGTCTTAATTACCTGAAAATACATTGCTAAAACGGTCAACAAAAATGTTGGTGAGATTCATAGGTTTTTGTAAATGATAAATTTGTACGGTAACCACAAGCATAAAGTGAAATGACAAGAATGCAACATAAAAATCATACATTGGCTCTTAAGCTCATGATCCCGAAGCTAGACTGATTATGAAAGCCACACCAGAGTGTTTTGCCAGACACTCTGAATCTGATATCAAATGAAATGCATCCGTTCGACCAGTTGGATCTACCAACCCGGATGGAGGAGTCACCCTCAATAGATCTATTCACTCACCCTTGCTTAATGTCAATTAACGGCTCATGATAAATAAAAGGGGACTTTAATATGGCAATGCGGTAACTTAAAGCAATGTAAATGAATTTAACATACTTGGACTCGTAATAAAATGATGTGCAATGTATTCTCCCCCGTAGGTTTGAAATGAAATATTAACTTGAAAAACGGGGCTATGAAAACTCACGGTAATCCATAAAAGTTTAGAGTACATGTGAAAGTAAATGAAATTAGTTGAGCATGTATCTCCCCCAAAAATTATTCAAAACGTATAAAAGTAGGGGCTATGAAACTCACCTTTGGCAAAAGCAATTCCCGATTTGAAACTTGGCAAATAGAAATATAGGTTCGATACCCTAACCGCGACCTAAATAATGCATATGTCTTAGGTTCGAAAACAAGACCATGCACGCAAGTTCATACTTTACGTTATCACTTGTACATGTTGTTGAAATATTTATTGCCAAAGTATAGTTGCGTCAGTTTGATCATTTATTTAGAAAATTCTCACATTAGAAAACGTAACTTGTAAATCTTGCGACCAAATTTTTGTCGTCATGTTAATGTCTATTTCAGAAATTTCTAATGCGCCTAATAAGTATATATATTGTTCCACCATTTCCGTTTCCTTCGTTTTAGCCAAAATATACTCCAAAAGGACCAAAAATCCATTCTAAAATTCCTAACAGCTTTCTAATAGAGAAAAATATTAGGCTGTCAACGTATATGTTGACGTAAACTTTCTTTTAGCCATAACTTTTGCGTCGTAGCTCCGTTTCTTAAGTTTGACCTATCCCCGCGAAGGTATTTAAGTATACTCTAGGCGTTTCAAGGTCTCAGCTAGTCTAGACATCATTTAACCTCAGTTTTTATCTCTTAAAATTCTGGACAGATTCAACTATTTTCTGAAAATATAGATTTCGCCGTAAAAACTGAAACTAGCGTATCTTTTTCGTTATAAGCCCGTTTTAACTCATTCAAGCGGCTACGTGTTCGTTATTGAGTCTATTTTCTATATTTCTAGCCTAAAATTGTCACCATACTACTGAGTTTTCTGTATAAACCAAAACTGGACAGAATCACTTTTAATAATGCCAAACTATTTCTCCAAACTTTCGAGCTATTATAACCTCTTGACAACCACTTCAATTCTAGTCCTAGTTCATCTATCAAATTCTCAACATATCCATAGTGATCTAACTATAATCTTAACAATATTCAAAGTCCATGTAAATAATCCTCAAGAATGTTTAAATATACAAGTTAACTAACATCCATGTTTTTAAGGTTTATTACCACTTTCTTGCGAAGAGTTTTACTAACTAGTTTTCTTGAATTAAAAACTTGATCAAAGCATAATCTTTTATTAAAGGATCTTCGTGAATGTAAATCTTTTTCAACATGTACAAAGTGATAACTAAGTATATACTTGACTAGCATTTTCTCATAAAGAAAAACATGAAATTTTGTAGTGTAAGATTACTTACAAAAGTAATTAGTGAGATGTGAGTGCAAGATACTTGTTTAACCTCAAGATCAATGCTCCAAATCAATGCTAGAATGCCATAAGAATGCTTGAACTTAGCCACAACAAGATTTTCCTCCTTCTTGCTCCTCCTATGTGTCGACTTGTATATGTTTATAGGAAGTGATTATATTTTTTTTCTTTCTCATGAACTTAGCTTGGTGGAAATGAAGATACATGCGAATCTATATATACTAGAAGACTTTCAATGGTTCCATAATGAAGTCAAAAGTCATAATGTGGCTAGGTGAAGGAGGTATGGTCGATGGTATGAGGGGGGGGGGAAGGGGAGACAAGACTTTCACCAAAATCTTAAGTTAGCCATGTTTGAAAACATTGAAGGTATGGTGCCTATTAATTACCATGTACTTTTGTCTAAAAATATCTTCAAACCAAGAGGGGGGGGGGGCGGCAATGAGGATAAAATGGGACTAGTTGAGTAGTTTTGATACAAGAGTGTATATATTGTATGTATTGGGTGTTAAAAATAAGTATTGGTTGTTGGTTTGGTGATTAACGAAAGTTGTACGTAAATAAACGTAGCATATAAAGAAATTATTTTTGGTGTGAGGAAATATTTTTGGAACTTTTCTAATCATTTAGGGAGTATAAAAATACGTTGGAAATAATCGTTGGGGGAATTGGGTATATCGGGTGTTAAATTTTTGAATTACGAACAGTGTTTGTTGTATTGACAACCGTAAGTATTTTAAGAAAAGGAAATTGTTTTTGAGTTTAAAATTGTGGACCGGAGCAGGAGCAAGGTACTTGATTGTTGTGGACTAAATTTAGCCTAAGTCCTAGTATACTAGAAATATATTCTAGGTTTTTCACGTCGGTTCAAGTAAAAGATTATCTATAAATTGTTTTCAAATGAATGTCTAGGAAATAAATTCGAGTTTGTTGAATAGTATTGACCTGAAATTACGATTTGTCACAGTCTTCCACCCTAAAAGGAATTCAGTCCCTGAATTCAGTTAGTGTTGGTCTCAGGAGTGGTATTGGTGAAAAGGTGTGGATGTTTGAGTCGCATCTGGTCTTCCCGCTCCCAAGTAAACTCGGGAACTCTTCGAGAATTCCAGCGACTTTCACGAAAGGAATTCGACTCTGCTTTAATTGCTTGCCATTTTTTATCCCTAATTCCTACAGGCCCTTCGATAAAGTTTAAGTTTTCCATCGTGTTGAATTTCTACTAATAGAATGATGAGGGATTCGTCGGATAAACACTTCTTAAGGTTGTAATCTGAAATGTATTGTGCACACTACTGAGCTCAGGTGGAAGTTCAAGTCTATAAGCTACTCGGCTGATTCTACTAGAATCTTAAATGGTCCAATATATCTAGGGTTCAATTTCCCGCGTTTCCAAAGTTGTATCATGCCTTTCCAAGGCAAGACTTTCAACATAACTCGTTCTCCAACTCGAATCCTAATGGTTCGCGGCTTAGGGACACCTAATCCCAATGATTTGCGTCATGTACCGACCTAACTTTTCTATTATTTTCTTGTCGCTTGTAACTGATTCTTGACCTGTACGATTTT
Source organism: Artemisia tridentata subsp. tridentata (assembly GCA_021014915.2). Lineage (NCBI taxonomy): Eukaryota > Viridiplantae > Streptophyta > Magnoliopsida > Asterales > Asteraceae > Artemisia > Artemisia tridentata. The sequence continues at coordinate 403,197,985 of CP139508.1, forward strand.
CCTTTGTTGTTTCACAATTTGAGTCCTAGACTAGTGAGTTGGGCTTTTCCGATTTTGGTCTGTCAATAGGTGATTTGTACTTCGATCATAGGGTGCCTCAAAGGGTGTAGTCTTTATATTCGTGTGATGGCCATTGTTGAAGGTGAAATCTGTCAATGTCAAAAGATTATTCTGAATATTTCAAAGTTGATTATACGACGCTAAGCACGTCCTATAGTGTTTGGATAGTTCTTTTCAATGTTCGTTGGTCTGAGGATGGTAGAGCGTGCGTATATCTGGTTTGGTAAGAAAATATCTTAAAGGGATTGCTAGAAGTTTGAGGTGTATCGTCTACCCTTTATTAGGAGTATTTGAAATTTGTACAACGTGTCTCGTGACTAATTCTATGATGATAGGTTCGTCGAAAAGGGCATTATCGGAAGGATAAAGCTATGGTAACAGTTTTGATTCCTCTTGTCTTGCTCTAACTGATGTCACGATATGAGTCTCCCTTTACCTAAGGTGCTTAGTCTTCATTGCTAAGATTCTTACTGTTTAATAGTTTTTCCCAAGATTTCCTTCGTCAAAAGTTTTCATGCTATTGTTTGTCAACCACAAGATCCTAAATGTATGAAGTGTTGTAGTATGGTGGTTGATTTTCAAAATTTGACTCGATAGGGAGGGTTTTGTTTGGAATCTTTCTCTGAATAAATGAATTTACAAGTTTGGATAAATGAATTTTACAAATTTGAATAAATGAACCCACAAGTTTGAATAAATGAAATCTTTCTCTCGATATGGAGTGTTTTGTTTGAAATCTTTTTCTGAATAAATGAGTTTGCAAGTTTGAATAAATGAATTTTCAAGTTTGAATACTTTCAGTGGTTATGCAAGATTGAACTGTTTTCAAATACGACCCAAAGTTTTATACACTGGTACAGCTTTCACCTTTCGTCACACCCAAAATGCGTGACTATAAGCATATAGTCACACACATTTTTTTGGGTGTGTGTGACAAAAAGTCGCGCCACCGTAGGTATCATATGGTCACATTGTTTACTTTGTGGCCATTTTCATTGAAAAAGAGTGACCAAAACCCGAATATGTGTGACTAATTAGGCACAAGTTTTGTTGGATTCATCAGTATGTGTGACTATTTCCCATCCTATGGCCACATGAAAATATAATAAACGTGACGTTTGTGATGATTTAGTCACACAACTTGTGTTGTTTTTTTCGAGTTAGTCACATACAATTTAAAAAACAGTGGCCAAAAGTGTTAATAAGTGTGACCATATGCTGTTTAAAGTGAAGAAATGTGTATTTTGTGTGACTATTGATCATCCAATGGTCACATGAATTTTTAGTTTGTGTGGCCTTTTGTAATATTTAGTCACCCAAAGCATGTTTGTTTTGGGTATTTAGTCACATACAATTAAGCATAAAGCGGCCAAAAGTGTTAATAAGTGTGACCATATGCTGTTTTAAGTGAAGAAATGTGTATTTTGTGTGACTATTGATCATCCAATGGTCACATGAATTTTTAGTTTGTGTGGCCTTTTGTAGTATTTAGTCACACAAAGCATATTTTTTTTGGTATTTAGTCACATACAATTAAGCATAAAGTGGCCAAAAGTGTTAATAAGTGTGACCATATGCTGTTTAAAGTGAAGAAATGTGTATTTTGTGTGACTATTGATCATCCAATGGCCACTTGAATTTTATGTTTGTGTGGCCTTTTGTAATATTTAGTCACACAAAGCATGTTTGTTTTGGTTATTTAGTCATATACAATTAAGCATAAAGTGGCTGATGCGCGTGTGCGTATGCTCTAATTTATACCCACGGTATGTCGTTGTGGTTTTAGTAGTATTCAAGTTTTAAATTTATATTTAGCCGACTTATCAATAACACTCACTTTAATGAGCAGTGTACCCGGTCAGTATGAATATAATGGTAAGTAGAGTGTCGATCACTAAGAGCGGAACGTATTATCTAGTTATCCTAATCAGTATTTTAATATCTTAAGTTAGCTATACAACCTAATCTAACGCAAGGGGGTTTCAGCCTGAGAGACTGGCACGGTTTGGTTGCAATTAAATAATAAACTAAACTAATGAGCACGAATCAGCGAGTAGCACACACGCACACAGATAAATACTTGAGACAATAAAAAGACTTGTCCTGATAGTTAAGTAGTTTGTCACTTGTTTTATTGCTAGTTTTATATGAAGTGTATAGTTCGATGCAACGCACCGAGATTAAGTCCTTTCTCGTTGGTTCTAATCTTATCGGCGAGTAAACCCTTAATGATTACTTATGACTATCCTATTTATCTTTCTTCCTACTTTTCTACAGACGATAGAATGCATAGGCGATCTAATAAATAGGCGAGGAAGGGGCATGGCGACCCAAGCAATGCTCAGCTAGACACAGAGGTTATCAATGCACTAATAAAAGTCACCAAAGACATCAACATATAAACTTTAATTAATGGGAAAGCAATTTTAAGGGGAGTCGAAGTGCATGGTTAAATCCATGATCACAAGCCCATCAATCCTGACCAATTAAAGTGTACTAATACAATAAAACAAAACTACTTAATGAATTAAATACATGCAGGACCTTCTTACAGATCTTGTATCTTCGTTCAAGGTGTGTCTTGTGCTGCTACTTCGACTGAATTCGGCCTTAGGGTTACTGTGGTCTTCGGTCTTCTAAAACTAGGGCTCTCGAAATTCGTCTGGTCTTGGGGTATTTATAGTTTCTGTCTGAGGGTAAGATGCGGCGCATAGGATAAGTAGATGCGGCGCATTGACTTAACTTCGCGTGGGGTCCAAGATTAATATATTCAGGAATATTCGTACACCGCCAGAAGATGCGGCGTAACTCCATTATTAGATGCGGCGCATGTCCTTGCTGTCTTGGATCGTATCTTGTGAAATCTTGATAGTGATGCGCCGTATGTAATAAGTAAGATGCGGCGTATCTGGAGCAGAATGTCTTGATCTTGTACATTTCAGTAGACTCTTAACTTCTTGCTTGTTTTGCTCCATAATTAGTCCAAAATCGCCAAGTTTCACATAATACTTGTTTTTACCTGAGAATTACAAAAGTAAACATTAACGTATCAATTCTCACAGATAATATAATAAAACAAGTCAAATAAATAGGATAAATGATGATAATAAAATGTACTTATTTGAGTTCATAATATCCCCACACAACCAAACACTTAACGAATTAGAAGTAAAATAAAATATTTTGATAAAAGCAAATCTAATCGTTTAACTGTCCAGTCGTGACGAATATTCTATCATAAGCTTGGCAAGTATACGCATCTCCCCCACTAAAGCCAAGGAATAACAAGTCTAAAGCGGTAAAAAGGGTTTTTAGGTTTAAGGGTTAATCATTCTTCTTAATCTCTATCGATCTCAAATTCCAGAAAAGGCGACAAAATCACAAATACATGATCGAATCCACGAACACGATACTTGCAATTGCTCAAATCCTTAACTCGAATAGGCTAAAGATAGGACCAATTAATCTTCACCAATAATATTATATCAAAAAGGGCGACAAAATCATAAATACATAGCCGAATCTACGACTACGATACTTAAGATTGCTCAAATCCCTAATCTCAATAAATCAAAGGTTTGGATAAAGAATAATATAGGGTATGGATAATATTTGGGATACAAATTGGTGTAAAATAAAAAATAAATGAAACAAATAAATTAAAATCCTAAGTGTGGTTAATCACTATCCCAACCATCCCATGAATAAGACTCATATCATAGAATAACTCACACTTTAACACTTGAAACACACGCTTTTAGTAGACATGAATTATACTCAACAAAATCTCAATCAAGGAATAACCTTTAGTTGGCATTCCCATAACGTTCAACTCCCATTCAATCCATAGATATAATATACAACAACTAGTGGTGATATCAACCACTTAATACAAAACTTCACATAAGTTGGTTAAAACAAGCATCCAACTTTTCCTTTTTCTTTTTCTTTTATAATTTTTTCGATTTTTTTTTTTTTTTTTTTTTTTTTTTTTTTTTTTTTTTTTTTTTTAACTTGAAACATAAACATAGATGTGTAAAATTTCACAACTTCACTATAATGATAACTCTGGATAATTTTTCCATACTTTTCATGACTTCAGAAATAACGGTAATAGTGAAAGTAGTAAACACACGAAAAATAAACTCAAAGATATACAATATTTACTTTCACTCCAATTGCATTGTGCAATTTCCCGACCTAACCATAGATAATGAATTACGCACGCGAACACAGGTAATGTAAGGAAACACACTTTGCCTAAAGCAATTAACCAACCACGGATTTTAATCTACAGGGTAAGCTAAGGTGTAAGGGTGTAACGAAACATAATAACAAAGGTGTAAGAAACGAAAGGAATGGCTCTGAGTGTTTTTCTAGGGGTATCTTAATCTAAAAGTGAGAGTAACAAAAGGGTTTATACGGGGGTTAACTAACCAGTGTAGTTAGCTAATAACACATAACATATAAAGGCTATTTGGGTGTAATCCTAGAATTTTACCAATTTAGACAAGTCATTCCAATTATAAAAATAATACTTATTCTGGTGGTCTCGAATAGTATACAAGCCAAGTTCTAAAGTTTACAAGTCACCGGCACACTCATAGATTTGTGAATTTTTAAAAGTCACAATTTTTGAAAATAACGTCATGTGTGCAACTATGTAATTTAGACTTTAAACAAAAACATGCTAAAAATTTTAAATTTTGATATATTAAGCACATTTTAAGCATATTTTGAAAAGTTTAGGACAAGTAAGTGTTCTAATTCTCCAATCCCCCCACTTAAGTTAAACAATGTCCTCGTTGTTTGTATCAAAGGTTAAAAACTGGAAAATAAAAGAATTAGAACAGAAAAACTCCCCTGAGATTTGCTCGGTATGATCCTCCATTATGTGTATAAGAGCAAAAATCATCTTTCTTGTGGATGAGAACGTTTAAGCTTCATATTTGATGTATCCACAGGAAATGCAGGAATCTATAATACCACCAAGACTTTAACACACCTAAATTAAGAAGGTTCAAACTTGCATAATACATTAGTAGTTAGCAAAAATAAAATGTAAAAATTAAAATGAAAATCATCAGGTTAGTTGATGCGCCGTATCTTATGGAAGAAGATACGTCGTATCGAGCCTGGAATAAATACAAATCAGAATAGAAGATGCGTCGCATCCTTAACCAGGGATGCGCCGCATTAAAATAAACTGACAAAAAGTTTTAAAGTCAAAAGTAAAAATGCAGAAAATAAAATAAGATATGACCAGTGCAGGAGATGCGTCGCATCTTGGGATTGAGATGCGCCGTATCTTTTGTGGGCCTGACTGACTCGACACAGAATAGAATATAAAATAAAATAAAAGATAAGCATGGGTTGCCTCCCACGAAGCGCTTGTTTTTGTTTGAGTCACGAGCCTGACTCCACCCTTATTTACTGTGTAATAGGGTGTTGTTCCCCCCACTTGGGATCAAGTGCGGGTGATAGTAGCAATAAACACGAAAAGAGTGTAAATTTGCTATTAAAGATGGAAGAAATAAATAAAGATCATACCTTGGCAATATATGTACATATTTCCTATTTTTACCCCGTTTGGTTGATAAATTGGATGACTTGACAATTTCACCTGAAAGAGTAGTGTGTTGAGGAAAAATGAGTCTCCTTTCTTCTTGGTTAGTCTCGTTGGTAGTAAGGCGTCCCTTAACTTCCGCAGAAGATGAGAAAGGGTCTTTAGCAAGTAAGAGTTCGAGTTCCTCAATAACCTTCATAGGGTCGAAATCATCATCTTCATCAATCATAGCAATGTTTAAGAGCTCATCACCAAACTCTTCTTCGAGCTCCACCAAATACGGGTTGATCACAGGTGCTTCAATAGGTAGTGTAATAAATTTCACCTCATCATCTTTTTGTTTTGCAACCTGTTTAGGAAAACTAGCAAGATTATTAGTAACGGGATTAATAATATTAAATAAATTTGTACCACTTTGTGTTGTAAGTGATTCCAATTCATCTTGTGAATCTCCATCTTCAACCAGTGGTCTTGTAATTTCAGCATCGTCCCGAATTTCATTCTTAAATAAGTAATCCCAGATTTCTTCAAAATCCCTTGTTGGGTCAAAATCTGGTTCAGGTATGTCATCATAAACTATTGCGTCAAATGGTTCGAAATCAAAATTAGAATACTTTTCATCTTCATCCGTTGGATTGTCTAATAGTGGTAATACGATTGCAGAATAATCTTCAATGTAAGGTTCCGTATACACATCATCTTGTGCAATCTCCGAAGAAAAAGTACTATCAATAACAATTGCCGGAATTGGTTTCACGGTATATGAATCTTCTTCATCATCATTTGACATACACCAAGTGTGTTGAAACGGCAATTTGTTTCTTTCTTTCCTTGACTTTTCTTGTCCTAAAATCAAGTATTCTTCCATAGTGATTTCTTTCGTCTCAATGACTTGTACACCATATCTTGCTTTTTTCCAATCATACACCTGATTATTGCTCAAGGCTCTTTCCTCTATAAGCTTGACATATTCTTCCATTGTAATATCCGGATTGTCCATCTTCCTGAAATAAAACTTACTCGTGCAAAAGAAGAGTGAAACAATCAAAGTAAAATAAAAGTTGCTGATATCAGTAGACGATGCGCCGTATCCAAAAAGTTGGATACGCCGTATCTTATAATCGTTAAAATTTAATCAGACTTTTATTCAGAAAATAGATACGCCGCTTATAAATTAGAATGCGCCGTATTAGTTAATTTATCAAAAATCAATATACTCATTAAAATTAAATGCGTCGTATTAACAAAAGTTAATGCGCCGTATTTTCGTTACGTTTCAAAATACAAGATTTTTGATTCAGAAAGATGCGCCGTATCGATAAAAATTGATGCGTCGTATCTGTTTAATAATTCGAAAACTGTTTTTAATTAAAATAATAGATACGCCGTATCTACTAAGGCAGATGCGTCGTATGGCGTTAACATTTAGAAAAATTTTCTTATTAAAAACAGATACGCCGTATCTTGGGGAAAGATGCGTCGTATCGAATTAATTAAACGCGTTGTATTTTATAAAAATTAAACGCAATACGCCGTATCTATGAAAATAGATGCGCCGTATCGTTTGAATAAGCTCAGTACAACGATAGCAGAATACAGAAAAACAGAAAAATAAAAACGAAAATAAACACAAACGAAAATAAACAAAAATAAAAGAAAACAATTAACACACAAAACAGAAAATATGCAAATAATACAATGAATGCAATTTAACCTAATATACAACAGAGTTAGCGGTTAGAATAAAAATTAAACAGAAAAACCTAATTAAAATACTAGTCAAATTAACAGATAATAACAATTCACTCCCCGGCAGCGGCGCCAAAAACTTGATGCGCGTGTGCGTATGCTCTAATTTATACCCACGGTATGTCGTTGTGGTTTTAGCAGTATTCAAGTTTTAAATTTATATTTAGCCGACTTATCAATAACACACACACTTTAACGAGCAGTGTACCCGGTCAGTATGAATATAATGGTAAGTAGAGTGTCGATCACTAAGAGCGGAACGTATTATCTAGTTATCCTAATCAGTATTTTAATATCTTAAGTTAGCTATACAACCTAATCTAACGCAAGGGGGTTTCAGCCTGAGAGACTGGCACGATTTGGTTGCAATTAAATAATAAACTAAACTAATGAGCACGAATCAGCGAGTAGCACACACGTACACAGATAAATACTTGAGACAATAAGAAGACCTGTCCTGATAGTTAAGTAGTTTGTCACTTGTTTTATTGCTAGTTTTATATGAAGTGTATAGTTCGATGCAACGCACCGAGATTAAGTCCTTTCTCGTTGGTTCTAATCTTATCGGCGAGTAAACCCTTAATGATTACTTATGACTATCCTATTTATCTTTCTTCCTACTTTTCTACAGACGATAGAATGCATAGGCGATCTAATAAATAGGCGAGGAAGGGGCATGGCGACCCAAGCAATGCTCAGCTAGACACAGAGGTTATCAATGCACTAATAAAAGTCACCAAAGACATCAACATATAAACTTTAATTAATGGGAAAGAAATTTTAAGGGGAGTCGAAGTGCATAGTTAAATCCATGATCACAAGCCCATCAATCCTGACCAATGTGGTCTTCGGTCTTCTAAAACTAGGGCTCTCGAAATTCGTCTGGTCTTGGGGTATTTATAGTTTCTGTCTGAGGGTTAGATGCGGCGCATTGACTTAACTTCGCGTGGGGTCCAAGATTAATATATTCAGGAATATTCGTACACCGCCAGAAGATGCGGCGTAACTCCATTCTTAGATGCGGCGCATGTCCTTGCTGTCTTGGATCGTATCTTGTGAAATCTTGATAGTGATGCGCCGTATGTAATAAGTAAGATGCGGCGTATCTGGAGCAGAATATCTTGATCTTGTACATTTTAGTAGACTCTCAACTTCTTGCTTGTTTTGCTCTATAATTAGTCCAAAATCGCCAAGTTTCACATAATACTTGTTTTTACCTGAGAATTACAAAAGTAAAAATTAACGTATCAATTCTCACAGATAATATAATAAAACAAGTCAAATAAATAGGATAAATGATGGTAATAAAATGTACTTATTTGAGTTCATCAGTGGCCAAAAGTGTTGATAAGTGTGACCATATGCTGTTTAAAGTGAAGAAATTTGTATTTTGTGTGACTACTGATCATCCAATGGCCACTTGAATTTTATATTTGTGTTGCCTTTTGTAATATTTAGTCACACAAAGTATGTTTGTTTTGGGTATTTAGTCACATACAATTAAGCATAAAGTGGCCAAAGGTGTTAATAAGTGTGACCATATGCTGTTTAAAGTGAAGAAATGTGTATTTTGCGTGACTATTGTTCATCCAATGGTCACATGAATTTTTAGTTTGTGTGGCCTTTGGTACTATTTAGTCACACATCGAATTAAACAAAGAGTGACCAATAATGTTGATAAGCGTGACCATATTATGTGACTGCATCTTTTAGTCACAGGGTTACTATATTTTTGGAGCAGAGTTGCTACTGCTAGTACTAAGGTAATCCTGCTGAAGTAGAGTTACTACTGCTAGTACTATGCTAGTGCTGCTGGAATGAGTATATATATTATATATAAAACAATATTCAAAACCACAAGAAATTTCAAATTGAATTAAACTCGAATGTATATAACTGGACAGGATATACAATTGTAATGTCGTACTTAATTAATCAAATTCTCAATAATCTAAATACTTTTGAACCTTCACCGCCTTATTAGCAGTTTGCCTTAAGTCGTTAGCAGATATATATTATTTCTTCAATGGTGCCGGTGGTACACATTTAGTCACATGGTTTGTTGGTGTAACTTGTAGTAAACAAAAGACGCTTCTATCAAACATTGAATTACATATGAATAATTATATATATGTAGGTTGAAACAACACATGTATGTACCTCCACTTCAAAAATAACTTGATCCTTTGGCCATGCAACGAAACTACCTTCGACTTTCTTAACTGTTTTTAACCCATTATGTGCTACGTCCAGTATGCATTAGGGCTGTAAACGAACCGGACGAATACGAACGGAGCCTTATTCATGTTCGTTCATTTAATTTTAACCAGAAAAATAAACGAACACGAACGCTTAAACGAACGAATTTTCTTGTTCATGTTCGTTTATTAAGAAAATGAGTTGTGCATGTTTGTTTATGTTCGTTCATTAAGACACTAAGCGAACGCTAAACGGACATAAACGATCGAACATAAATGAACATATACAAACAAACATAAACTTTATTAAATTATGCATCTAATAGTGTTTTATAAGTGTTGTTTTGTTTAAACAAACTAATTTTAAAATTATACAATAAAAAGGTATGATATATGAACATAAATAAATAAATGAACATAAACGAACGTTAACGAACGCATAATCGGACGTTCACGAACATAAATAAACGGACGTGACTTTTGTTCATGTTCGTTCATTTAACTAAACGATCGTAAAATATTGTTCATGTTCGTTCATTTAATAAATAAACGAACATAAACGAACTTTTTATCGAACGGTTCATGAAATGTTTGCTGAACGTTCAGTTCGTTTACAGCCCTAGTATGCATGCTGCATCAACTAACGATTCATCAATTGACACTTTGTAGCAATCACTTGGGAGTGGTCGGTTATGCAGCAATTGCTTTCCAAGAGACTGGTATACGGTACCCAAAGCAACAATATTTGTTTGCTTTATAATCCACAGTTTGCACTTAAGTGTCTACAAAAAAAGAATTTTTGCATGTATATATCAGAAATTATTTAAAAAAAAGAATAACAAGAAACATGTTGAAATACATACGGTTGGCAGTGCTTGTGTTGGAGACACATCTTGTTGCGATTGGGAATCCGGAGACCCGTTTTTTCGCTTCTTTTGCTTTGTCTTGGGTCCGACAGTTTTAGCAAGTTCCTATATGTGTATATATATATATATATATATATATATATATATATATATATATATATATATATATATATATATATATATAAACACATTACATTATTTAAACAGAAGAGTAACAAGAAACATGTTGAAATACATACTGTTGGCAGTGGTTGTGTTGGAGACGACACATTTTGTAGCGATTGGGAATCTGGAGACCCGTTTCGTCGTGACTTAAGGTTATGCTTAGACCTGACAGTTTTAGCAGGTTCCTATACGTATATATAAAACACGGTACATTAGTCGATCATGTATGTAAAATTCAAAAATCAAAGGGGGATGTTTTATTACTATACTTAATTACCATTGTTTCCGTTACCTTTTTAGAAGTTTCAAGGCCATTGGACTTCTCCTCAATTCCCGCATCTTTAGCACTTACCACATCACTTGTCTGAGTGTCGTCCACCTCATTAGCGCTGCTCTCTATATTGTCAATGGCGGCCATTGGAGTCACCTGCAATATAAATTAAGAAATATAGTCACTCATCAGTTTATGTTCAATGCCTGGTATCATTAGCATCAGTGGTGTTAGCATTAGAAAATGAAATTGTTAACAACATAAAAAATGGCTTACAACTGAGGCTATTGGCGATGGTTCAGATGGCAAACTTATATTCATCCCTTGATCATTCAACTGTTTCATAATTTGAGCAAGCACTTTATTTGTGTGTTCCACCTCACCGGATAATTTCTTGACCTACACATCTTTTTTGGTCATCTCGGCGGACAATTTCTTGACCAATTTATCTTTTACTTCACGCTCGTGTCTCTCATTATCCAGTTGAGTTTGAAGTAACGCAAGTTTTTCATCGGCTTCTTGTTTTCTTCTAGGAAGGCCAAAATACTCTTTGTATGTTACTCCACCTCCCACTCCTCTGGCATAACCGCCCTTTTCCTTACCAAATACAACTGTCATGGCATCAGTGCCATCATCAACACTCGAGGTTCCTTCCTTGATATTGTCATCAGCTTCTTTCTGCACAAAAAATATAGGAAATGTTTGGATTAAAAGTCTTCTTGATGCTGTTAGAGTAATTGCTGCTCATATTTGTGTCAATGCTGCTCAGCTGGAGTTAGTTTTGCTCATGAACTTCAATGAAAAATATGCTAGTACACAGTTACTGCTGGTATACAAGTGATGAGTGTCTAAATATTCATCATTTCTGTCACATTTTATCTGCAAAAACATTTAAAAACATGCAGATATGCTTCAAAATACATAAAATATCATAAAATGTGTTTTTTATATGATTCAGGAACAAAAAGATTGAAAACAAGTGAAAAACGAACAAAGTTTGCATAATTGTCATTTTCAGTCCCTGAAGTTTCACAAATTGGCAGAATTAGTCCCTGAAGGTTTAAAATGAAAGAAAAGTCAACTTTAGTCCTTGGGATATCAAACATGTTCACTTTTAGTACCTGGATGAAAGTTTTCTAAAAATGGCAACTTTTACCCTTCAAGTTTCAAAATTGGCAAAATTAGTCCTCGGGTATTTAAAAAGTTTAATTTATCAAATAATACCCTTGTGCTATTCACATGTTACAATTTAGCCCTTTTGATGACTTAATGGAAATTACAAGTCCAAACCTTCACAAATCAGAAAATAACAACATTGGTCCTTGGGCTTAACCTTAACTACAAACCAAACGGACCAAGTTATTTAACCAAAACCCAAAAATAAATAAAACCTACCCAATCCAACCCAGTTACTAAACCCCAGCCCAACTACATACCCAAGCCCAAACCCGACTCCCTTATTTAACCCAGAGTTTGACTTGGTCAAATTCTTCTTCTATATCACTAAAACCCGCCAAAACCACTCACCAATACCACCCCCATTTCCACCGCCTTCTTGACACACCCACCCCCTCCTCCTATCCCATCTACCTAACAAACCAAATTGCATTAATTGCTTCTTCATCCTTTCAAGTTAGCAGAGCCTAGTGGTATTTTCCCACTCACTCAGTTTTGGCGCCAAAATCTAGAACCAAGGGCTCAGATCGATTCAAGACCATCCAAAGGCCAAGAATGATTCAGAGAAGAAGATGAGTGACATCCCACTTAGTTTTTGTATAAATAGGAAGCAATGTAAGCCTTAATTGGCAAGTAGATAAATTAGCATAATCGTATTTTCATTTTCAGTAGCTATAAATTGTAATCTCAAGTTTCAGTGATCAATAAAAGTTAATTTAAGTTTGTTTGTTGTTAATCTTTGTATAATTTCAGTAGCTAATGATAATTCTAAGTTTTTAAATATCCATGTTGTACTGAGAATTCGAACCTAGTTAAGTGATAATTGAAATAACTTCTTAGTTGTTTCTATAAGCTTATACAAGCTTATAATAGCTTGTTGTAAGTTTATATTAGATTAAACCTGTTCTAATTCAAGAAATGGAGAAAAGTCAACAAAAGTCAACATAAGCTCACAATAAGCTATTCAGAAGAGATAAGCTATCTAGGAAGGCTTTTCTGGGTTTTCTAGCTTGTGTGAACAAGCTAGAAGTGTTCTTGGTCCTTGTTCTCTGTTCCATAATCAATTTCAGTTGTAAGCTTGTTTTTCCAAATTTGCTATTTACTGTACCATAGCTTATTAGTAGCTTATTATTGTTGTTTTATGCTTTTTACTTGTTCTTAAGTATATTTAATCAGTTTTTGTCAGTCTTACTAGCCTTTGTTTCATTTTACTTAAGAAACACTAAAAAGCTAAAAAATAGCCATAAGTAGCATAGCTTAACATATTGCTTAATTCTATTTTAAAAGTTGTTAAACAGTACTTAAATAAGTTAATCAATCAATAAAATCCAGAAATTACAAGTTTAACTATCCTGTGCTAGTTATAGATCATCACAGACCCTTTCAAAGGGGTGTTTGGTTTATGCAGTCAACTAGGTCAAACTAGCTTGTACTGTTCATTGACCATTTGCTAAACTTGGACCTTGCTTAAAATAGTCATAATAAGCTGTTTTTAAGTTCACATTAGCAGATTAGAATGATTTCATAGATTTGAGCCCTCTGTGCAATATTTAGAACCTCAAAAGTCCAAATAAGCCATTTTAAGCTATAAGCTTTTTTTTTGGCCTTTTTCTTGGCTCAACTGAGGTCTTTTGGATTCATTTAGAGTAAACACAAAATTTGGTTTAAGGTCCTTTGGCTTGTGCACCTCTGCACACCAACTCTGCATACTCAGTATACACTGAGTAGTATTAGCAGACATAGCCCTTTTTCTCAGCTCATTTGTAGCTTATCTAGATAAGCTGAGACTTTGATTTTTGGTTTACAAGTAGTTCACCTAGTAGGCTTTAAGATTCTGTGCTTGGATTCCATTTCTTAGCTTATTTCATAGCTTAAATCAAGCCTGCAAATTTCCTTTTTTTCCTGCCCTGAGCCTGCACTTAGCTTAATCAGTTTTTCATCATCTGAACTAGGGCTTAATTGGAGTTCAATTAGCCTGTTTGAGATAGGGCTTTTTGGGTTTTAGGATAGCCAGTAGTACTAGCTAGCTTTTGCCCCCTTAATATTCCACTTATCTGCTTATTTGAATTGCTTAATCTGCTCTACAAGTTTGCTATTTTCCTGAGTTTTCTGCATAAATTTTGCAACTGCTCAAGTGCTTAATTGGCTTAATTTGTGGGATTAGCTGTTTGATTTAAGTTGTTTTGTGCTTATATAAGTTGTTTAAACTTGTCCTGAGCCTTTCGTAAATTTTTGTGCTTATTAGCTTATTTTTGGGCTTATTCCCAAACTTCTTTTCAGCCCAACTGCTTATTAGGGTTTAGTAGACTTTTGATTTTAATTTTCCTATATTAAGAATATTAATTTAGACTTAACCTGAAATTTTCAGATTTTTCCTAAGTCATTTGATATTTTTAATCTTTTTAATTAGCTTATAATAGTAATGAAATCATAATAAATAGAATAATAATCCGAAAAATATAATTTTAATTTTCATAATTTTCTTTTATTAATTAGAATCTAGGAAAAATATAATAATCTCAGTAGACCTTAATAAAAATAAAATATAAAATAAGTGATAGTTTCTATTTAATAGATTTTATCTTTTTAAAATTTTAATTAAGAACTTTTTATTTTTATAATTTTCTTAGCTTCTTTTCACCTCATAATATTTATAGAAAAAGTTTTAGATTTTTCTTTGTTCATTTAGTATTTATTATAAATTTAAATAGTTTAAAAAGTAATTAAATAATAAATAATTAATAATAATTAAATAAAAAGTGTAAAAATATAATTTTAGTTTTAAAATAAGTTGTAAATAATTTTACATTTGTAGGGTTAATTTTCATAGATTTCACTTTTTAGTCCCATTTTAGATTTCCAGTTACGCGTTTTTAGTTTATTAATTCGCGTTTAATTTTCTTTTGTATATTTTTTTCTCATTTGTTAATTAGATATAAAAAAGCAAAAAAATCCAAAATATCTAATTCATCAGTCACTCTAATCCAAGCTTGAAGCAATTTGCCCATTCGCATCTCGTTGGGAAACGATCCGGGTAATCACTTACCTGGTTTCACACTACACACGAACGTGAGTTTTTGCAAGTATCCTTTTTCAAAAAAGGGTGATTTGTATTTATTCACGTGTATCCGTCGTTGCATAATATTTATATATACGTTTTAGCCCGGATCAACAAGCTATTACTGCTAGTACACAGTTAATGTTGCTGCTATGTAAGAATAATAATAGAATTAGCAGTCAAACTTACAAGTTGATCTCCCTTTGATTTAATATCATCATTTGGGTATTCGCCGTCTTTGTTTACCCTTCCTTTCACCCACATTACATCATGCGGGGTTTCTTCATCTGCTTCAATCTCTTTATTTTGGATCTAATAAACATCAAATGCATACACATGTAAAGTTAAACCAAGATAAACGAAAATATGAGGGTATTAATGCAAATGTGCAAATTGGGCAATGTAAACAGATTCATTTCTCATGGGCAATTTGTAAAACAAACATTATGTAATCTTACCATTTTCTCTTTGACATAAACATATCCACCTCGTCCTATTTTATGCTGATAAATATTTTGGGAACGCGCCATTTTAGCTTTCTCAGATTTCTCCTAAACACAAAAAATCATAAGGCGTTTAGATGCGGTAATGCTGCAAACTGAAAATTATAAAATGACATATACACTTAAATAAAGATGACTAATTAAAACCTTGTATGCTTCGGTGGTCATGTATTTAACATACTCAACCCAGTCTTGTGATTTCATTATTGTATTATACAAGTCCGGGACTTCAGTTAGTTTAGAAGGTATGTTTAGGTTAGGCAAAATGTAGTTGAATTTGAGCTTCCTTCTGTAATTCCTTAGCATTTTACCAAGACGAATCATTATCAATTTTCTGTATTTCAAGTCAACATCAAAAAAATTCTGCAAAGATTAACACAATGTTGTTAATTAGTTGCATATAATGTAATTGCATACATAAACTTATGTAGTACTGGGTTACAAAATAGTATATATGTACCGTGATTTCATCCCATAGTTTATCTCTTGATTGTTTATTCACCTTCTTCCAGTGTAGAATCTTCACACCTATCTGCTCACGAGCCACATCTCCTAAAAAACTCACAAACACTGCTCTGTTTGCCCCTGATACCCTACCGAATGCATCGAAGGTTACCTTGAGCTTTATTGCACCAGGTTTGTCATGCTTCGCGCGAAACTTTACTAGCCTGGTTGAGCCCCTCTTAGCTAGTATCTCTGCTTGGTTGGTTCCAGTCGCATCTATATCTTCATCATCAGAATAGTGTTCGGATTCATATTGTAAGACGTTATCATCAACTACAACATCATGATCAAGAGGAAGCAAACTTTGATTATCAGCAATGGGTTCAATATCCATGACTCTTGAGCAACAAAGGGTAAAAGAAAATGATTATGGCTTAGCTTGGAGAGTAATGGTGATAGAAGATTTGATTTTTGTTTTTTCTTTGCAGTCTTTTTTTTTTAAGGAGAGAAAAGAGGCTATACACCAAGAATATGAATCGTTGTGATTCAAAAAATTTCGATCCAAAAATTTGCCTCCAAGTTGTAATTTGAAATTTACATTTGAATTATTTGAAATTTTTTCCTTTGAACCTATTAATTAAAGCATAATCTTGAATAAATCAAAATTTTGGCTCCAAATGTTATATATCATTATCTTAATAATCGCAAATGTACCATACTGTGCAACCATCACATCAACAGTACAAACTACTACCCTTTTAACAAACCAAAATACTTACATAATTACCAGTTATTGTACCCTTACTAATTACATTTACAAAACACAAATTGCTACAATTTTTTTTTTGAACATTGAAGACTTTTTATTAAGTAAGTAATACTCTATTGAAAACAAAAGCCAGCAAGTTGCTGGGGAATACATAAAGGAGAATATTTAAAACATAATACAGTACATACATAAGGGAAAATCAGTATCCAAATTAAATGTCAGAATTGAACCAAATACCATTTACAAAACACAAAAGCTGTTAATGTATATCCTAAACACCTAAACCATCTTAGTTTTTCCTTTCCCATGGATGCTAGAAGATGCTCCAAAACCTATAGGATTCTCTTACACGGAATTCCCAAGACAATATCCTAAGTAAATTTCTTTTTGTGTGCCTTTTCAACTGGTATTTGAACTTGCACAGGGAGAGCCAGGATAGGAGCTTGAGATGGGAGTTCCTCTGGAGGTTCAATGGCTTGGATATGTTCCACTTCCCAAGTATCAGTACTTGCATCAGAATGTTGCTCTGGATAATACCAAGCAAGGAGGCCAGGAAGGATGTTGAGAGCACCGTCATTTGATTCTGAACTGCTTGAATCAGAAGAAATTTGTATGACATCTACAAATAACAACTGTTAGATCAGTTTTATTGATTCAAATGTTAAACTATATCACAATCAAAGAAAAACCTTTTGATGGTTTACCATTGCAGAAGAATCCATTGTACTGTGTTATAAAATTTTGGTCCTCTTTTGTGGTATCCCAAACAATGAAGCAATGTTGCACAAACTAGGTTGCATTTCAAGTATCATTGGTGGCCAACTAGGCTGCAATTGAAGTCTCAAGTGGACCTCTCAGGGTACTCACAAACAGTTCAAAATACTGTATTTGTAGTCTTAGGTGCTGTTTGTTTTCCTGAGAAAAGTCTGAATACCTCTGAAATCTGATTCGGTCAGAGGTATTCAGACATCAGACCGTTTGTTTTTTTTTTCAGATTCAGAGGTGAAAATCTCTGAAAACATCTGAAAAAGATCAGACATTTGCAACCGTCTGAAAACATCTGAAAAAGAAAAATTATCGTCAAACACCGGCCACCACCTATCTCCACCGCCACCCACCAGCTATCACCCTTCTTGAGATTAAAACCATGTTCGATCTTATTAATTAAAACCATTCACATGCTAATGAAGTCGACTGATAGAATCTAGGAAAGTACAGGATGAAGCAAATGAAGAAAATCATGTTCGATCTTATTGGATCTTGTAAAATAAAGAAGGAAGATGGTGTGAGTTGCTTTGATTGTGAATGGTTTATTTAGATGGATGTGTAGTTTCAGGGAGGTGTGGAAGAAGACTTTTAGGGAGGTGTGGAAGAAGACTTTTAGAGATGGAGACTTTTAGAGGTCGGATATTCATATTTAAATCATTCCTACAATAAAAAATGATTAGGAGTGAGATGAAAGATATACTGTATTTGTTTATTCTTTGCACCGCTCAGACAACTCGCAAACTTGGGATCATCCGGATTACTGAAATTGTTTATTCAGACGTTTTTGAAACACAAACAGTCTAAAATAATTCAGATTCAGACTTTTGGACCACTAATTCAGATTCAGACGTGGTATTCAGATTCAGACATAAAGTGTCTGAATAAACAAACGCCACCTTAATGGACATGTCAGTGTACTCTAATAGGCTGCATTTGGACCTCTCATTGGTGGCCAAGCACAAACAAGTCTGCTAGGTACTCTCATTACTGGCCAATCACAAACTAGGCACATTCCAATGCTCTCATTGATTTAGACCTCTCAGTGTACTCACAAACAGGCAACAAAAAATACTCAGACACAAAACACTTAATTAGACATAGCATAACAACCATTATGTATACGAAAATCAGAGTATGGAAAACAAAAAAAACAGAGCATACATTAGACATAGCATAACAACCATTATAAATTACAAAACAACCCCATTTTACAATAGAATCGATCGGTAACAACCACTAACATCACCATTTATAGATCAAAAGCCTGATATTAATTATTGTACCATCAATCATCAACTGATATGTGAAAACATTTAAAAACATACCTTTGTTGTTATTTGGATTCATCGTTTGCGTGCTTGTGTTTGCCAGAAGAATGTGTGTGTTGATTAGGGTTTATTGATTATTGTGTGTTTTACAAATGATATGGTAAAGGGATAATTGCCGGTTGAATATTGAATTTGTGGTTTGGTTTAACTATAGCTGACTTGGCAAGATATGTAAAAAAAAAAAAAAAAAAAAAAAAAAAAAGGCTAATGGTGTTGACGTGGCGGTGAAATCCGGCTATAGCCGGTAAATAGGGATGGCAACGGTTCGGGTTCGGGGCGGGTTTTAGTGTACCCGTAACCGAACCCATTTATAATATACCTGTACCCGCCCCATATCCCACCGGATACCCGATTAATATTATCCATCGGTTTTTTCGGGTTTCCCCGTGGGTATCAGTTATCCGTAGTTGAATATTATATGGACAAAATTGGCGGTATTAAGATTAAGTCACGCTAAAATCCACCGAAAAAACAAAAGAAAATACTCTAACCACTCCCAACAATAACTCAGCTTTAAACTTTAACACACTGTCATGTTTGCTTTAACACACTCACCCTTAACTCAGCTTTAACACACCTAACCGGTGTGGTAAAAATCGTGGCTCGCCGTGGCTGAGGTGGAGCCTCGCCGTGACACCGGCAAGGCTCGCCGGACCTCGTTGTGAATCACAATATCATGCAGACGAAGAGCAAGATTACTGACGAAGTGGGCCTCTTTTTTTGTTTTCTTGCCTTTTTTTTTTTTTTTTTCTTTTCTTTGCTTTTTATAGTTTTGGTAAAATAGATATTATTTGTAATTAGAAATGTAAAGTTTATTTTAAAACTTGTAATGTTGAAGTTCTTGAAAATTGAAACTACATTAAACATCAAGTAGAATACATTAAACATCAAATTGAACCTACATTAAACAGCCACTTGAAAAAACAGCAAACGATTAACATAAACAATGAACGATTAACATAAACAACATACGATTAACATAAACAACCACAGACTAATGAAATGTATCATATGAGTCTGGGTAACCATCTTCAGAAGATTCGGAAGGTGTGAAAAACCCAAACTCCCACCTTTGCCTACGTTCTTCATCCTCCCTAGCTTGCCGCTCCAAACGAGCAACTTCCTCTTCTATTTCAAGTGCTTCCATTTCCAGTAAGACTTGCATATCTTGGTCTATTTGGCGAAGTTGTTCCTCAGTTAACCCAAACGGATTTGGGTCTTGGTTGGCAACCGGTGGATTGTGCACCGGTTCATTTTCCGGTTGATTATTCACCGGAAAATTTTCTGGATGGAAAACCAGAAAGATATGCTCGGGTGGAGTATGGAATTATTCATTTTGGAGAGGTGGGCTTGGAAATTGTTGCCCGAAATCCCTTTGGCGAGGTGGGCTTGGAAATTGTTGCCCGAAATCCCTTTGGCAAGGTAGGCTTGGAAATTATTGCCCGAAATCTTTTCTGGAAGACATGTTGAATTTGAGATGTTTGGATCTTGAATTTGAAAAGTTTGGATGTTGAATGTGTTTGTGTGTGACATTTGTTTCAGAGGCCATGCTATTTATAGTGGACAAGAATTAGCAAATTTGAAAGTTTGAAATTTGAAATATATCCCGCCCTCCAATTTGAATTTGAATTTTGAAATATATCCCGCCCTCCAGTTTGAATTTGAATTTCAAATTTTATGTTTTGAATATCCCGCTCGTTAATTAAATTCGAATTTTGAATTTAAAAGTTCAAACGGTTATAAATACCATACCATTCTTGGGTGTTCAACAAATCTGAAATGAATAATCGTTTGTCTAAAGAGGAAGAGAAGTTGCTAGCTGAAATTTGGGTGGCAGTTTCCCAAAGTCAAAGTTTGGGAGGAGAAGTCGGATCTCATCGACAACTACAACTCTATATAAAATTTCGTATCGTATTAGTATTTGTTGTATCGTTATTTTTAATTCCCGTATCGTTTTTTTTCGTATCGTAACTTTATAAATTAGTATGTGTTAAAATTTGATATAATGTGTTTTTATTTGAATGAAATTAATTTAGTTTATTTGGGTATTTGGAAAAAAAATAGATAGTGGTGGGGCCCAAATGAGTAAGTTGTGGTATGTTATGATAAGGAGGGGTTGTTAGTTGTGGTGATGTGGCATCTGTGGGGCCCGAATGAAGAGGGATGGCAATGTCATAATACCTGGTGGTCGAACAATAACTCACGCAACCTTTCGGCAACTCACGCAACCTTTCGACCCTGTTTCATCATTTCTTAATAGAGTTTACTAGACTGACCCTGATAGCTGGATGGTCTTGAGGCAACTCACGCAACCTTTCGACATTTGGAGCACGATTATGCATCTGTAGCATAATACAAGTTATCTCACCTAGGAAATTGTTAATCAATTTGAGTTCTTTTTCTTGTTCATTGCGTAATCGGGTGAGGATAGCCTTTTGCACCTCTGCTGGTTAATTCGTTAGCTGTTGGAGCCTATTTTAACAATCCACCGGAAAATGAACCGGTTCACAATCCACCGGTTGTCGACCAAGACCCAAATCCGTTTGATTTGACAAAGGAACAACTCAGACAAATGGACCAAGATATGCAAGTCTTCCTGGAAATGGAACAACTTGAAAGATATGCAAGTCTTCATTCGTAGTTTCTTTTTAATTTCCTTATCGTATTTTCATTTGTAGTTTGTTTTTAATTTCCGTATCGTAGTTTAATGTAATTTCTATTTGACGTTTAATGTATTATTTCTATTTGATGTTTAATGTATTTCTATTTGATACTTTAGAAAACGTTACAATTTTTTATAAAACATTACATACCATATCAAAGAGGCAAATAAAACATTACAATTTTTTACAAACCCTAAAAACCCTAAACCCTAAACCCTTAAAGCTAAAACAATCCGTAACTCAAACAATAACCAAACGAATGGTCCAATAAATCCAAATATGTTAGTCTACGGGAAGCATGTCTCGAATAGTCTACGAGTATAATGTCATTTAAAGAGTATTAACATGTTTTTTTTTTTTTTTTTTTTTTTTTTTTTTTTTTTTTTTTTAATTCTACAAAATACATTCCATACTTTTTTAGTTTGCGGTTCGAGAAAAGTAAGATCGTATCGTATTAGTTCTTAATCCTATGGTAAAGATCGGGATCCTATAAGATCTTAAACACACTGCCACGTCAGCTTTAACCTTTTCACCTTTAACTAAAAAAAAAAATACCCGCAATCATAACTCACCCTTAACTCACCTTTAACTCAACTATTTTCAAACCCTATAAACTTATTTAATATCATTAATAATTTAATATAGAAAATATCATTAATATATAAAATATCAATTACCCTAATCAAAAAGTCAATTAGTCAATCCAACACCAAACACACTTCCAAATCAACTAAACTAGTCGATCCAAACCAAACACAAACCAAATCCTATTATCCATCTGTTTACTTTTGGCGCATTTCGATGGTCCCTCTTCCCGCCTAAAGTATTGGGAACCGTTCGTATACCGTCTGCAGCCTATTTATACCTATGGACATGAAAAACCGTTCATAATCAACTCCTTTGATATTTTCATTAGAAAATAAATTTCAAATTTCAATGGCTGAATCCTCTTCAACTCCTTCTTCAAACAAAAACAAACGCCCAAGGGATGATTCTCCTCCTCCAATGCCTGAAGAATATAAAAAATTAGGCATATCCCAACATATTTGGGAGAAATGTAGGGAAGGCGAGTATGGTGCTGAAAACGCATTGATAGAAATTTACAACAAGTGTATAAAGATGTTTGAAGAAAGGAACAAGAAAGATTTAGAGGCCATTGAGGAGCATCAGAAGAAAATTGATGAGAGGAACAAAAAAATAGAAGAAGCAAGAGAGCAAATAGTTGAAGTTTACAAAAGTATTCAAGCTAGTATATGTATGTCTTAATGTATCTTTTGTTTATATATTTTACCTATGTAAATGTAAACTTATTTTGACTTTGTTTAATATATGAATGCAGTTATTATTACAAGTTTATGATATTTGAATGCAGTTATTATTATTGTACTGCTAGGCAAACCGTTGTACTGCTAGCGAAACGTTGTACTGCTGGGTATCCTTTTAGCAGTGGTTGGGAGTACAGGGTAGTTTGTATCACTTTTTACTTAAAGGGTAAAAATCCCCAATTGCGGCACACAAGCACATTCACGCATACATTAATCTCTCTCTTCCACTCCCTAATCGAATTTTAATCATCATATTGCAAAACCCCCAAATCAAATCATAATGTCGAACCTAACTTTTACCGAACCTCATAATAATGTTGCCTTTTTAGAAAAATCCAACGAGTCTGTAGATTTTACTGAGATCATTGATTTCCTTAATGCAAGCTATATTAAGTTTGCATTAACAGTAAAACCTACTACATATACTTCCAACATTATCCAGTTTTGGTCGTCTGCTAAGGTCAAAACTATTAATGGAGAAGCACAAATCCATGCCCTTGTAGATGGGCAGAGGATTATCTTTACAGAGGCGTCTATTCGAAGATATCTTCTCCTAGATGATGCTAACAGAGTTGAGAATCTTCCAAATACTACAATCTTTGAAAAACTTTCACTGATGGGCTATGATAGAAATACAGATGCTTTAAAGTTTGAAAAAGGTAATTTTTCTCCTCAGTGGAAATTCTTAATTCATACTGTCTTAGTGTGTCTAAGTCCAAAGACCACTGCGTGGAATGAATTTAGCAGTAATTTAGCTTCTGCTATAATTTGTTTGGCTGAAAATACTCAATGATTTAATTTCTCAAAATTAATTTTTGATAGTATAGTTAAGAACTTGGAAAGTTCTTCGGCTAAATATTTTCTATATCCAAGGTTTTTGTAACTCTTTTTGGACAACCAATTTAAAAAAAAAGAAAAGTCACAAAAATGTTTATCCCACTCCCTGCCTTACCAAAAAGGTTTTTGCTAATATGAGGAGGGTTGGAAAAGTTTTTGCAGGGACAGTGACACCTTTGTTTCCAACAATGGTGGCACTAGCCCAAACCCAAATGGGTGAAGGTTCAGCAATCCCAGCTGGTACCCATCACACACCCACAGAACAACAACAACAGACCTATAAACGTAGGACTAACACCAAGAACACTGAGCTACCTCAGGCTAGTGGTTCTATACCAACTGTTGCAGATGAGGATGTCACGGGGGGGGGGGGGGGGGGGGGGGAGAGTGACATGTTGGCAAGGGCTGCCACTACTGTGTCTAGGTTAGTAGCAGCACAGGACAGTGGTGAGGATAGTATGCAACTTTTGAATGAATTGAAGGATACCTGTGCCAAGCTGTCTGCACAAATTGGTGATCTGCGAGCAAAAGCTTCTTCCCAAGATGGAGTCATCAAAGCTCAAGGTGGGGAGATAAAGGCTTTGAAGAGAAGGGTTAGGTATTTAGAAGGAGTCAAAGGATCAAGAATTCCCAAACAAAAGGTTAAATCTTCTGAAGCTTCTAAGGATGCTCCCAAACAGTGAGGGAATGAAGGCAAAGTTTCAGGGGAGGATAACCAAGGGAATCAAGTGGTGATTGATCATTGTCTGGGCAAGGTTACAAATGATGATAGTGCTAGTGAGCCAATTACAGCTGGTAGTACAAAAGCTAGTACTGCTATACCAGAGGTTTTTGCAACTGCTGTTAGTGTACTTGCTGAGCTGAAGACAGCAAAACCAGTAACCAAAGGTGTTGTGATACAAGAGCCATCATCCTCTCCAAAAGCTAAACAATCAACTCCACAGGTACAAGGCGAAGGTAAAGGGATTCTTACTGAAGAGCCTGTGGAGAAACCATTATCAAAAGAAGAGCAATTAAAAGTTGATGCTGAAATTGCTATGAAATTATCACAAAAGTATGATGCAGAACATCAGACAATTTTGGAACAAAGGAGAATACAAGAAGAAAAAGATGCAGAGTTAATAGCTTCATGGGATGAGGAAAGGGCTCAGGTTGCAGCTGATTCTGAGCTTGCTAAGAAACTACATAAACAAGAGCAAGATAAGTACTCAGTAGATGAAAAAGCCAGGATGCTGAAAGAAATTTTTGATGCAAAAAAGAAATTGTATGCAGAACAAAGATATGCAGCTAAGAAGAACAAGCCACCCACTCAAAAACAAAGAAGAGATCTCATGTGCAGGTTTTTTTTTTTTTTTTTTTTTTTTTTTTTTTTTTTTTTTTTTTTTTTTTTTGCAAAGGTAAATTTATATTAATATCAACAACACCCAATATGTACATCATAAACATCTACTCATGTGCAGGTATTTGAAGAATGTGGCCAGTTGGAAACTAAAGGATTTGAAATTCTTGGATGATAAAAGAATTGAAGAATTATATGCAATTGCCAAGAGAAACAATGAACTCTTCTTGAATGACAGTTCAAAGAGAGCAGGTGAACAGTTGGAAATAGAAAGCAGTAAAAAGAGAAAACAAGAACAAACTGAGCAAGCTGTTGCTAAAGAACAAATGCAAGCTCACACTGAACTTGCAGTTGACTCTGTAGGAGAAGCCATGGATGCACAACCTTTAACTGTCAAACATCCCATTGTTGATTATAAGTCTAGATCTCATTGGGAAACAGTTTATTACGATATTAAGAGGCATGATGGTTCTTCTAGAAGGTTTGTAAGCTTTCTTCACATGGTTCTTGATTTGATAGACGAGATATGATAGCTCTATGGAAATTACTCAAACAAAGATTTGGTAATAAGACACCAGAACAAGCTTATGATAGAGAAGTCTGGAATTATTTGAAGGTAATGTTTGAACCAAATCATGAAGATGAATGTTGGAGAAGACTAACGCACAATACTATTAAAGAATGGAAAATTTTTTAACGATGTAGAGTACATGCTTTAACTGTGAATGAGTTGGTGATCTACATGCTTGTAGAAAAGGATTACCCTTTAAAGTTTCACAAAGACATTCTACATCAGATGTTGCGTGGGAAGAAAATACTCAAGCTTCAGCTTAATTATGATGACATGGCATATGTACTGCTCAGGAAGATGGAGGAGTATCTAGGACCCAAGGACAAGAAATAGAATGTATAGTTATTACTGCTAGAATGTATAGTTTGACTTAAACATGTATAGTTATTACTGCTTATGAGATAAACATGTGTAGTTATTACTGCTAGAATGTATAGTTATTACTGATAGAATGTATAGTTATTACTGCTAGAATGTATAGTCTGACAAAATATGCTTACATAAATGCTTACAATGGAGCCAAAACATTGATATTTTTAAATTTTTTACTATTGCATAAGTTATCAGAAATGTGTGACCATATGTATTGAATTGTGACTACACTTAAATAATGTGTGACAAAATTTGACTATTGCCTATAGTCACATGATTGTGCTACAATTAAATGTGACCATACACATTAGGAATTGGCAGGCAAACACACACTTAACTTTAGACACACATATTAAGTTACGTGACTATTTGTATCGAATTTTGGTCACACTTAATCATGTATGCCTATGGTTTAGTGTGACCATATATGACATTTGGTCACACATCTCAAGTGTGTGACATACATTTGTCATTTTTAAATGCATATCGTGACTATGCTTCAAACTTACTTTTCAGTTGTCACACAATTCAAATTCATATGTGGCTAAATTTTCAACAAAAAATAGCAGTCACGCTTAAATAATGTGTGACAAACTTGAGCATATGATTTAGCCACATACACAATTACTTCGTGTGACCATATATGGATTTTGGTCACACTTTTCAATTGCGTGACATATATTTGTCACATGTGTATATATATAGTGTGACTAATGTTTCAACCTTATTTGTATCCGTCACACGTCCCAAATTATAAGTGACTAGAAAATCAAAAAAAAAATTACCAGATACGTATAGTCATGAAAATATTCAAATGTGTGGCTGTAGCCTCGGATGTAATTCCGAAATGGTCACACAAGTCGGATCAAGTGTGGCTGTTTATTTTATTCTGGTACATTTAGTCACATAAAAAGGCGACTGTGTGGCTGTTCAAAAAACAGCATGTGTGACTAAATCCCATTTTTGTACTAGTGATAGATCGGTTTTCAACATGATGTGAATAGGAATGTTTAGCGAAGTTTGGTGTTATACATTTCTTAACGTTCAATAGTTTTGTTACAGGTTGATCAAAGGGATTTACTCGTCAAGATAGATACTTCAGAAAAATACTTTCCTACAAGGTGTATGATTTGTATAAACGCATTTTAAAGAAAACCCATTTGAAATGCAAGCATAAAAAAATGATGAAATAGTCGGGTAGGCATGTCTGCATAGTTGCTTAGATATCTAACGTTTTGTTTCCAGTGTTGAATAGTGCTTATTGGTTAATATTAGGTAAGTCTTGCAGGTATGAGCATTCAACTTACTTGGTTATTTCTAAAATGGATCGTGACTTAGGTTCGTTGTCCTACTTGGTCTAACTAATACTTCTGAA
Organism: Artemisia tridentata subsp. tridentata; assembly: GCA_021014915.2. Lineage (NCBI taxonomy): Eukaryota > Viridiplantae > Streptophyta > Magnoliopsida > Asterales > Asteraceae > Artemisia > Artemisia tridentata. The sequence continues at coordinate 403,225,388 of CP139508.1, forward strand.
CAGATAAGATTTGGTGACTATGCCAAAGATAGTAATTTGAATTGCCTCGTGGGGTCTTAAGATTTTCGTTGCGTTATGAATCAACTTACTATATACTTCTAGTCCTTGTTTGTGGTTTCGTAACCCCTTCATTGTTTTCTTATGTCATGGAATACTCCTCGTAGATGGAAAGTCTTTCCTAGAGGGGTTAATGGTAAAGGTCCACTTAACGGCTAAGTGAGTGACATGTGGTGCAGGTATCTAGAGAGGGTTTGTCAATAGGGATATTTATGAAAAATTCTATTTGGTTACAAAGCTTTTGAATGAAGATTGTCATTAAGAATTTTTGAAAAGATGATTGTTTCCTTCTGTAGCAAACTGCAAAAATTCCCATAATTAACAACGTTTAATTTTATATTAATCTACGTAATTAATTTTAATCACCATTTTTACGGAAAAATAATTTTTTTTTTTTATTATATTATTTTGATTCAAAAACATTAACCCAAAATTTACCAAAATATACACACTAAACATCACATTGGCCAAGTGTAAACTCAGCCCAACTCTTCCCTAAGGGTACTGTTCACCAGGCCCAACTTTCTCATTTCATTTCATTTTCTAAGTCTACCAAGTACACCACAAAAGCTGTCGTTTTCTCTCGAAATATAAACACGACATATACGCATTATTACACCTCATAATTGTCTACTCACCAAAGAATTAGTATGCCAAATATTAGCTCCCGATACGAACGTTTGATATGATTTTAAAAGCCAAAGTGTTCGGCCAATACACACAAAATCGATGTATATCATTTTTCACAAAATGAACCACTTTGAACCGGGCTTGTTTTAATCCCATCCTAATGATTATGCTTGATCATTGTTGAGTTGTTAAGAGTAGTTAACATCAAAGATATCAAGATTTCACAAAAATATCAACTCTTGTACACGTTAAAATCAAACTCGACACATAAGGTACAAGTATGTCGACATCCTTATACTCCCCCCATTTCCACACATGTTGAATACACAAAATCTACCCAAGGACACCCAAAATCTCTACCATGATAGTCCTTACAAGATCTCATTTGATATTGTTGTAATATAACACAAACGATTTGTATATATTTCATATAAACCACTTCTAACTTCACCATCTCTCACTCACTCACTCTCATACATACACAAAACATTTCCATAGCCCCTTTAATCCACCTTGCTAAGGCTCGAAGCCCATAAATCCTCAAGTCAATCGGGGTCATCACATTTTAGTCGAAGGGATTTACTTCATATTATACGGTTCGAGTTTTGTAGGTGTCTTCTTGTGTTTCTACCCATACTAACGTGCAAACTCCTCTCCCTTCTCATTGTAAGCTCCTCTGAATCTTTAACATACTCAACGTATGAAAGTAACCCATGCATGATCTTTATCTAAATCCATTCGTATATTCATTTATAACGTATATGCGTTCGGTATGTTTCGAAATATTTAGTTAACATTCACCTAGGATAAGTCTAAGAACTCATATACGCGTTAACATCTCGAATACAAGTTAAATTGAGGTCAAACGAACACAAAATCCTTTATTGGCCAAACCGGGTGAAAACTTGTAAGAAAAAGTCTAAGTGTTGTTATATAGAAAACTGGTTCGACCAGGCCAAATCACACCACATTTATTTCGAAATTTCACACGTAACGTATGAATAGTTTAGAATCATTCGATAGACGAACTAACTAGCTAGATGTTTTACTCTTTGTGTTTTCCCTCATAATCTCGTTTACCTGTTCGAATTTATCGAAACCAAATTGCCACTCGCTAAATTTCATATACTCATTTTCAGAAAAATTACTAAGTTTCCGATTGGGCTAATAATTAAGCCCATTAAGCTTTTGCACATAATCAGTAAAATGGACCCATGAGATACATTTTTATAATCACAAAAATAGCCCAAGTCCAGGCCCAAAACTATTTTCATACCCTCGCCCCTAGATTTCTTATTGAACTTTCTTTTAATTAGTTATTCGGCCCAATAATACAAAAATAAGCTATTTTTTAGAAAAAGAAATTAAAAAAGTTGAAATAAGCTTAATAAAGTTATATAATTTTTCATAGAATTTTCCCACATTTTCTTGTACATTTGGACTAAAAATGCAAACTAATTACACCTTGAGGGACTAAAACTGCCAAATGTATAAACCTTGGACTGAGACAGCCAAAACAGAAATTTTAGGATAGAAACTGATATTAATTGATATTCCAAGCTCGGAATGCTATTTTGGACATGTAGTGGACTGTAAATGCAATTATTATATAATTAAGGACTAACGGTGCAACGCTAACGCCGTCAGGGTATAAAGTGTAAAAATAGTAAAATTGCAAGGACCAACAGAACTTGATTTATATTTTCATTTCCATATTTCATTTTATGAATCCCCGTCACGTCACGTGCATTTTTGTATATTTCAGTTACTTAATATTTAACGTTCGTTATAGTTATATATAAAGAGTTTAAACGATTTAACTTCCCGTTCTCTTTCACCACTTTCGAGGAAATGATATTAATGGTTTCAAAGACATAAAAACAAATAATATTCTGAATAATATTATTTTTAAACTTTAGGCATTTTAAGCATATCACACTCACATCACCGATCAAATCGTTATACGATTTCTAGTTTCCACACTCGTTATTCGTAGTAAGTCAAATACTCAGACTTTCCTTATATTCAGGTCTCGTGTTGAAGACGTTCCCAAAATCGTTCCCATAATCTTACTTGATTTCATAAAACCACTTTGTCGGATACACTTAAGGTGATTCGTAGCCCCAATTTTAATTGTTTACAAGTTTTATACTTTTGGGCACATGATTTACTCAGAATTATAACTCATACTTACATGCTTTGATTTACTCTTTGGAAGAAATATATGCACGTTATACTTGAAAATTGCTTGCTTAGCTTAAACACCGAACTCAATGATAGTATTTTCAACTGCTTATTGTAGCATGATACTGAATTTCATTAAACATATTCACGGAACCCCATGAATGCACATTTCACTTGTATATGCTATTTCAACATTCCAATGGAAATGTTTGCCAGGATTAAAGTACGCATATTTTATGTACCCCATTAAACCCATATTGCCTAAGTTACCGTATTGCCATAAAGTCCCTCTATCATGAGCCATTGATCACTAGTATGTGAATACGAATATAGTGAACAACTTCGAAACCTGTTAGAGGTTGATGACCTATCCCACTAAATGCTGGATGGAATGCCTTTGTGGTTAGTCGCATTTAGTCGCGATGCATTATATTTGAGAAAAATAAGAATTGGCAAATCACCTATTACTCGAGGGCCAAATCCATCAATTCTTTGATGTGAACTCCTCCGTTTTACGGTACTTTGTTAACGTTTTGCGTGTCATGAGGCTTAGAGCAATATAATTACATGAATATATATGTTTTCATATATATTTAGATACAACTATATTAGTATTTCACCACTCCACATTTATAGATTTCAAGCATAATAACATCATTGTGTTCACTACATGCTAGGATTATGATTCTATACTTTTACTTAATTGATCTCATATGTGACATACTTGTGATTTTACCCAGTGCAACTCATTTATGGTTTCATCACTATTAGCAACATATTTCAAATATCACTTCACCTTTGAAATTTGTTAGGAATTTCGGAAATAAGATATTTCTTGTTGCTGCCGATAGTGAAAGCTGGTTCCTGCCGATAGCTGTGGTTCCTGCTGAGGCTCATTGCTGCTGATAGTTCTATCTTGTTTCTGCTGATAGTAGTTGTTTCTACGGGTAGTGTTAGTTGTTATCCCGTATGTTTAGTATGTTTGTTAGAGTTATTTTTAGAAGAGATCATGTTTATCTCTTCACACGTTTTCTTGTACGACGGGTTAGGGTTAGGGTTTCTTATCATTATAAAAGAAACATCCCGTCTATGAGTTTCATATATCTTTACGACTTAAACAATCATCAATAATAATATCTTTTAGTTCATTATACGATCCATAGAGGATCATAGTATTAGTTCTTTTCTTTTCTTGTTCGTATTCAGAGATTCTCTTATAGTGTGCTTGTGATTACATAGGCATCCTACCGATCCATATAGGTTCAAAGATCTAGCAGGTGTGTTAGTTTCAACAAGTGGTATCAAAGCCTCATGAGGATCTCTGATCAAGAAGCAAAAGTTCTCAAAACAATCTCTCTAAACCCTTTCACTATGGGCGACGAAAACCCTGAATTCGCTACCATTAACAATGAAGAACCTGAACCCACAAAAGTTCAACAACAAATTGTTACAACCACTGTGTCCAACAGTAATGCTAAGTTCCCATATCTCAAGAAGGAAGCGTACGAATTCTGGGCTATGAAGATGGAGTACTGGATCTCCAACAGTGATCACCATCTTTGGAATGTTATCCTCACTGGGAATACCAAGAAGAGAATTGGAAGAGAAAAGAATGGGAATATCATGATTCTCCCTCCTACATCAGCTGAGGAGCAGCTGGCTGTGCAAAGGGAAACTAAAGCAAGAACTCTCTTGCTTCAGGCTCTCCCAGAGGATCACATGGGTGATTTTCATCACCTGGATGATGCTAGAGAAATCTGGCTTGCTGTAAAAGCAAGATTCGGTGGGAATGAGGAGTCCAAAAAGATGAGAAAATCAATGCTTAAGCAGGAATTCTAGGAGTTTAATATCTCTGAGGATGAAGGTATTCACAAAGGGTATGATCGATTTCACAAGATCCTCAGCCAACTTAATCAGTTGCAGGCTCGACCAGACAATGAAGACTGCAACACAAAGTTTCTAAGGGCTTTACCTCCATCCTGGTCTCAAGTTTCCATAACCCTGAAAGCCAAAGGTGGATTGGACTACCTAAGTTTTGATGATCTGTACAACAAGCTCAAGACCCTAGAGATTGATATCAAAGGGGTTTCTACTTATTCATCTCATACACCTACTCATACTGCATTTGTTAGTGCTACCAGCACTAACAAGGTCTCTCATGCTGATAGCCCAAACCCCTCATCTTCATCTGTTTCCTATTCTCCTGCAACACCAAGATCTCAATCAAGGAATGACAATGTTGTTGAGGAAATTCTTCATTCATTTATTGCTGAAAGTACTCCACAACAGCAATTTATGTATGATGACTTTGATCAAATTGATCAATTTGATTTGGAGGAGATGGACATTAAGTGGCAGCTGGCTATGCTGTCATTAAAGGTTAAGAGGTTTGAGCAGCAGTCAGGGAGGAAGCTCAATCTCAATGGAAGGGAAGGTGCAAGGTTTGACAGAAGGAAGGTGAAGTGCTTCAAATGTGGTCAGATAGGTCACTTTGCCAGAGAATGCCAAGACAAGAAAGTTGATGATAGAACAAGGTATTCGGCATTCAGAATGAAAGAACTGGAGCCAGAGGAAGATAAAGTCCTAGTGTCTGTGGATTCAATGCTAGATTGGGAACAACATGAGGAGACTGGAGCTTCACGGATTTATGAGATGATTGCTGGAAATGGAGCTGAGACACATGTGGCTGGAGAATTTGGAATGATGGGCTATCCATCTCAGGTACTTAAGTGTCCTTTTGATTATGAAATTAAATATACTAAATTGCAAAAGGATAGTGAAATTAAATACACTGAGTTAAAAAGGGAGTTTGATGAGATTGAGCCTGAATATAATAAACTATTTGTTGAATTTCAAGCTTATAAAAAGGCTCTTAAAACAGTGGAAAAACAAAAGGATTGGCATGAAGCAAATCAGCTTGCTTATGAAGAGAAAATAAGGGTTTTACAGAGAGATTTAGAAAACACCACCAATGAACTTAAATATTCTGAATCTCAAGTTGCTAAGATCAAATTAGAAAATCAGGATTTAAAGGCTAAACTGGATAGTGAAGTGGCTAGGATAAATTCATGGCAACAATCAAAAAAATATCTCATTAACTATGGTAATCAGTCTGGTTGGCGTAAGAAAGGGTTGGGATATGAGGATGGGGATTATAACCCTAGAATATTTGACCCTACCCCTAAGGAAGTTGATTATCAAATACCTGTTAAGTTTGTTAAAGAAGGAGGGATAAATGCAGTTCCTCCACCTATAAGAGGTGTTTTTAAGCCTGTCCCTATCCACTCAGCCCTTGACCTTGACTTTGATGATTCACAAATGACTTATGGCAAAAAGGCAAAGAACTTGCCTGATCTTGATTGTGACTCTAATGAGTTTGTCTCTTGTTCTTACAGTGACAAATCTGAAGAAATCAAGACTGATGACTATGCCACATGTGGATCAAGTGAGAAGTCTGCATCAATAAAATCAGAAGATCTGTCTTCAAAAGTGGCTTCTGATGTTTCTTTTGATAATGTTAAAAAAAATAATGTTTCTAGTTTTGGTTTGGTTTCAAACAGTTATGGTTGTGATTTTAATTTTGTTAAGGATAATTTTGATTCATGTGTTGGTTTGAATTCTTCTGATTGCAATAAAAAAGATAATGTTAAGAAAAAGTCCCCTAGAAAGAAATCTTGCTTTGTGTGTCGTAGTTATGATCATCTTATTAAAGATTGTGACTATTATGAAAAACAGATAGGTAAATATGCTTGTCAAAATAGGTCTGTGTGGAACAATGTCAATGATATTCCCCCATATATTCCACAAGCAGCAAGAATAAACTCTTGTAGAGCTTCTGTTGCTGCTGGCAAGTCAATTCCAGCTGGTAAGCCTGTTGCTGCTGGCAAGCCAGTTCCTGCTGGTAAGCCGGTTGCTGCTGGCAAGTCCATTCCTGCTGGTTGGAGAAACAATGTTACTAGACCTTTCTACAGACCTACCAGCACTTACTTTCAAAATGATATGTGGCCTGTTTATTTTGACACCTTACACATGGGAGGGGCAAGATGGGGAACTGCTGTTAAGTCCTCAGCAGGTTGTTCTTGGAGAAACAATAACAAATATATGAGAATGGGGTCCAAGAACAATGGTGGATCTCATCAATCTCCATGGTTTAATTTTTATTGATCCACAAGGCAGACCCAAGTCAGTAATGACTTGGGCCTCCCATGTATCTAACATTGTTGTATGTATTTTTGTTCTGTAGGACATTCCTTTTAAGAGTAAAGATGTAGGTATTGTTGACAGTGGTTGTTCAAGGAGTATGACAGGAAATTTGGAAAGGTTGCATAACTTTGTACCCTTTTATGGAGGAACTGTGACATTTGGAGGAGGTGATGGAAAGATTACAGGGAAAGGAACCATTAAGACTCCTAAACTGGACTTTGAGAATGTTCTCTATGTGAAGGAACTCAAGAACTTCAATTTGTTCTCTGTCTCACAAATATGTGATAAGAAGAATGGAGTTCTCTTCACTGAGACTGACTGTCTTGTGCTCTCCAAGGACTTCAAGATGCCTGATGAAAGTGAGATAGTGCTCAAAGTTCCAAGGACTCACAACCTGTATTGTTTCAATCTGAATGATGTTAAGCCTGAGGGTAAACTTGCTTGTATGGTGGCAAAAGCTTCTGTGGATGAAGCAAACAAATGGCACAGAAGAATGGCACATGTGAACTTCAAGACTATTAACAAGCTGGCAAAGAATGGCTTAGTGCAAGGACTTCCTTTTAAGACCTTCACAAATGAACACAATTGTGTTGCCTGCAATAAAGGAAAGCAACACAGGGCATCATACAAGGCCATTACTGCTGTGAGCACTATCTCTGAGCCTCTGCAACTGCTTCATATGGATCTTTTTGGTCCAACATCTATCAGAAGTAGAGACCATAAGTATTTTTGTCTGGTGATTACTGATGAGTTTAGCAGGTTTTCTTGGACTTTCTTTTTAGGTACTAAAAATGAAACCTATTCTGTGATTAGGAATTTTATTACCTTAATTGAAAACCAGCTAAATAGAAAGGTTAAGGCTATAAGGTGTGATAATGGAACTGAGTTTAAAAACTCTAACTTAATTGAATTTTGTGGGAATAAGGGGATTAAAAGAGATTATAGCAGTGCCAGAACCCCACAACAAAATGGGGTTGCAGAAAGGAAAAATAGGACCCTTATAGAAGCAGCTAGATCTATGCTAGCTGACTCTAAGTTGCCTACCATGTTTTGGACTGAAGCAGTAAGCACTGCTTGCTATGTACTGAATAGGGTATCTATTACTAATCCCCACAACAAAACTCCTTATGAGCTCTTGTCTGGAAAGGTTCCCAACATTAGTTACCTTAAGCCTTTTGGATGTCATGTAACTATCTTGAATACTAGTGATCACCTAGGTAAATTTGAAGAGAAGGCAGATGAGGGGTTCATTGTAGGATATTCTGCTCATAGTAAGGCCTATAGGGTTTATAACTTGTCTGCTAAGAGGGTAGAAGAAACACTCAATTTAAGGTTTCTAGAGGACAAACCTAATTTACAGGGTGCAGGTCATGACTGGTATTTTGATATGGATTATTTGACTGATTCATTAGGTTATTCTAGATATAAAGCTAATCAATCTGTAGGTACACATGTTTATCCATCTAACATTACAGGTACCTCAGATGATGAGTCTGATTCAGAGAGTGATGAACAACCCATAGTTGTTCCTTCTTTTCCCTCTAACCACTTTTCAGGTACAGAACTCAAAGATACTTCTGATAAGACTGAAGATAATTCAAGTTTTGCAGAAGACCTTGCTAGGCTTCAAAGACAAGAACATCAAGCCAAGAGAGCTGCTGAAAAGTTTGGTTCTGGGTTTTCACAAGAAACAGTGGAGCTATTGAGAAATGCTGAAGCTGAAGTCAGAAGACAAATGGCTTCTGCTGGTGGTATTCCTGTTCCTGCTGATGTCAATTCTGCTGGTAGTACACCTGTTACTGCTGATACATCTGCTGTTCCTGCCGATGTCACCAATCCTGCTGCTTCTTTGTCTACTCCATCTGTTGATTTATTGGGATTCAGTGAGCCTCCAACTAGATTCCCAAGTCCATCTGATCTTGGAAATTCACTCTCTTCAGCAGCTAAGCTGAATGATCCTCATCATCAATCAAGATCTGGAATTTTCACTCACTCTTCTTATGATGGTGAAGCAAATCCCTCTATTACTAATCAAGCCACAACCTATGAAGTAGATCCTGTTGTTACCAAGAGGATTAACACTGTACATCCTCAATATTTGATTCTTGGTGATCTCAATTCCCCTATTCAAACAAGAAGAAGGTTACATCAATCCAAGTTTGGAGAATCTGCTTTTCTCAGTTACATTCAGGAACAGTTAAGGAGCTATCACACTGACTATCTTCATTGCCTCTATGCTTGCTTTCTATCTCAAATTAAGCCAAGTAGTGTAGCTCAAGCCCTTGATAATTCTGATTGGGTTGAGGCTATGCAAGAGGAAATGCAGCAGTTCAAGAATCAGAAAGTATGGGTATTAGTACCATTGCCTGAAGGAAAACATGCAATTGGAACTAAATGGATTCTCAAGAATAAACGAGATGCTAGGGGAATTGTGGTTCGAAATAAAGCTAGATTGGTAGCTCAAGGACATAGACAAGAGGAGGGTATCGACTATTATGAGGTGTTTGCACCAGTAGCAAGAGTTGAAGCTATTCGATTGCTTTTGGCTTTTGCTTCATTTATGGGGTTTGTGGTTTATCAGATGGATGTGAAGAGTGCATTTCTGTATGGGAGTATTGAAGAGGAAGTGTATGTTACTCAACCACAGGGATTTGTGGATCCACAACATCCTGATTTGGTTTATAAAGTGGTGAAAGCACTCTATGGACTTCATCAAGCACCAAGAGCATGGTATGCCAGGTTGTCTGCCTTTCTACTTAAACATGGTTACAGAAGAGGAACAATAGATAAAACACTTTTCATTAGGAAGAATTTTAAAGATATCATCTTGGTACAAGTGTATGTAGATGATAGGTTCTTTGATGTATTTGACAGCTTCAAGGCCTGATATCATGTTTGCAGTCTGTGCTTGTGCTAGACATCAGGTTACACCTTTGACTTCCCATTTAAATGCTGTTAAGAGAATCTTCAAGTATTTAAAAGGACAGCCTAAGCTGGGACTTTGGTACCCAAAGGATTCTTCTTTTGTGCTGGAAGCTTATAGTGATAGTGACTATGCTGGAGCAAACTTTGATAGAAAATCTACTACTGGAGGTTGCCAGTTTTTGGGAAGAAGGTTGGTTTCTTGGCAATGCAAGAAGCAGACTATTGTGGCTACATCTTCTACTGAGGCAGAGTATGTTGCTGCTGCTAGTTGCTGTGGACAGGTCCTTTGGTTGCAAAATCAATTGTTAGACTATGGGTTCAACTTCAGGAACACTAAAATTTTCATTGACAATCAAAGTACCATCTGTATTGTTAAAAATCCAGTGTTTCATCAAAGAACAAAGCACATAGAGATTAGGCATCATTTCATAAGGGATGCTTATGAGAAACATCTCATTCAGGTGCTTAAGATCGACTCTGATGAGAATGTGGCTGACCTGTTGACTAAAGCATTTGATGGTCCAAGATTCAACTATCTGGTGGTTCATATTGGAATGCTCAATCCTTAGGTGTTGAGTTTAAGGGAGGTTTAAGCCTAAGGGGAGGCTTGTTGTTGTTGTATATCTTTCTTTCTTGATTTTTCTTTTGGTTTGTTTCTTATTTCTTTTAGTTCAAAAAAAAAAAAAAAAAAAAAAAAAAAAAAAAAAAAAAAAAAAAAAAAAAAAACTTCTTGTATATTTTGTGTGCTAATAAGTTGGTTTTAAGCAACACCTTGCAGGTACAGTGTTGGTGTTTACACCTACACAACAAATGGTATTCTACTCACCATGTCTCACAGACAAGAAAGAGTTGACTCACCATGAGGGTCCGGCTCTGGTGTGATAATCAAATCCGTTGATAGCTGTGATAGCTTGCTCAAAGCTATAGGGTACTTCAACTCACCCATGGTTCATTCCTGAGAGTTGAAATGGTTCTCAATTCACCATGGATGTAACCCTTTCTGGGATCCAAAGAATTGGCTAGTCCACAAAAGTATGGTTTGTGGTAAAGACAATTGGTATCCATATTTGGTATTCAATTCACCAAAGTTCAGTTGAAACCAAGAATTGGCTAGTCCTGAGCAAACGGCTACAGGTAAAGACAAGTCAAATCCGTTTACAGTTGCTGGTTTACTTAAAATCAGATGGTTATCAATGTACCATGGTCTTACACACCAAAACATTGGCTACTCCAGTAGTGATGGCTATTGGTAAAGAGACATCAAATCCATTAATTTTCAATGATTCACCTCTCACAGGCGTTAACACACCTGGATGTGATGAGAATAGTCTGAAACTTAAGTGATTTGATGTACATATTGTCATAGTAGCAGTCAAGATCCAGAATGACATGGTGACCAGCTTAAATTTTCTTTTGAAGATAATTTCCTATTGCTGCTGAACTATCGAAGTTGCTGCTGGAAGTTTCAAGTGTTACTGCTGGTTACTTACTTATGCTGCTGCTGGATTAATCCTCTCCCTATGGACTTCAGAGTACTTTTAGAGATCAAAGAACACTTATGGAATCTTGTTGGTTAACCTAGTCAACCTCAAGATTAGGGGAGGATTGTTAGGAATTTCGGAAATAAGATATTTCTTGTTGCTGCCGATAGTGAAAGCTGGTTCCTGCCAATAGCTGTGGTTCTTGCTGAGGCTCATTGCTGCTGATAGTTCTATCTTGTTTCTGCTGATAGTAGTTGTTTCTGTGGGTAGTGTTAGTTGTTATCCCGTATGTTTAGTATGTTTGTTAGAGTTATTTTTAGAAGAGATCATGTTTATCTCTTCACACGTTTTCTTGTATGATGGGTTAGGGTTAGGGTTTCTTATCATTATAAAAGAAACATCCCATCTATGAGTTTCATATATCTTTACGACTTAAACAATCATCAATAATAATATCTTTTAGTTCATTATACGATCCATAGAGGATCATAGTATTAGTTCTTTTCTTTTCTTGTTCGTATTCAGAGATTCTCTTGTAGTGTGCTTGTGATTACATAGGCATCCTACCGATCCATATAGGCTCAAAGATCTAGCAGGTGTGTTAGTTTCAACAAAATTATTGAAAGCCACTGTTTACTCGTACTTATACTTATTTCAAACCCCACTGAACAATCTTGAAATTTATTGAAATAAATTATTTTCCATTAAACTCTACGAACTCACCAACCTTTGTGTTGACACTTTTAAGCACGTTTATCTCAGGTAATTAACGGAGCAGGACAAGACACGAAGCGGGCATTATATACTCTGATAAATTAAATGATGTAAAATCAAATATGTCATTCTTTTCAAATTATCACACCCTATCGTGGGAATTTTTAAATCAGATGTTTCACCCTTGTATCAAAAGTATTAATTTGAATGACATATAACTTTCAAAATGCCTCTTTCGAGCCGTTTTCTGTAATTATGAATTTGATCCTCACCGTAACACCCTAATTACTTTTCCGCTGCCACATAATAAATTAGGGGGTGTTACAGATTGGCATCAGAGCCTATGGTTATAGAGAACCAAATGTTTTAAAACATTGAACTATAACTACACTTTCAAAATAAATGATTTTACACCATACCATTTTATGCCCTCCATGTCTGTAGATTTCCGTGCTCAATACATTATCCGTTAGGATTATGTTACACTAATATTTACATGCTTAATAATTACTCTTACACTCCTTACCATTACACGTTTACTTTTACACCTTTAACGTATAAATACTTATAATTACTATCTTCGGGTTGCTACAGTACCATGTCTCCCAAACCAGTTGATGTTACCAAGACTGCCCCTCGTACTACTCGTACATCACCTACCTATCAGATTGCTCCGGATACTGAAGATCCTTATTTACAAATGTCACAAACCCAGCCTAACATAGAGCTCACTCAGAGACCACTCCCATCATCACCTACTCACTCACCTCCATGTCAGAGACTTAGGAGAGCTACCGAATCCTATTCAGATGAAGAGTTGATTGGTGGCCAGGCAACATTCGAGTTTGGACAGAGTTCATGCCAAGGAATGACTTTGAAGGATGTTGAGCCAAATTCTCCTTTACCTAACACTCCAGATTCCTCAATGCCAGACATCCCAGACGATGTGTCTTCACTAAATTCCCCTGACTACAACATAGACACTCGTGATTCAATATGGACTCGCCTTTATCAACACGCTAGCACACTAGACGCTCACTCTGAACAGCTGAAAGATTTGCAATCATTACGTTTCGAATGGTACGACCGTAACATTGACACTCTGTTCAAAAGATCTGATGCTGAGAGATGAGCTGTGTTTGACTTGGGAATGAATGTTGGTAAGATGAAGGACAATTACGACCAGGAACTTAGAAACTTGGATTCCAGAGCCCGCTGTTTGGGTAGAGGCCACACCCAGACACATATTAGGGTTGAAGACATTGAAAGAACCTTATGGATGGCCAGGGACACAGCAAGGACCCAGGGTCAAAAGATTGCAGCCTTAGAAACCATATTGGCAAATCAGATGAACATGTACTAGGAACGCTTCGCGCACATGGAAGCTACACAACGGGAACTTGAGGCAGAAGTTAGACGTCTACGTCAGAGACGTAGCTAATTCCAAGTTTACATGTATCGTTGTTGTATCCACTAAACCAAATAGTTTTTGGTTAGTGTTTCATGTATTGTTCCAATAATTCTGTAACTCTCAGAACTTGTAATCGACTTTTAATCTATAACAACCTCCTTCCGTTATATCTTTCTGTGATTAATAATACTATGCATGCATACCCCCATGCAGAATCTCACCATTTGTTACTCTCTTTGGTAGACAAATGACTCTATGTAAATCAATGGAGCATTAATAAAAGACCTTGTATTGTTTGTTTTGCAAAGTCAATCAATCAAGTTATTAAAGATTATGTCGATTTCAGTGATTATATCCAGGCCTACCGTGATATTATCTGTAATTGTTATGACATTCTTAAACACACTATAACTAGGCTATAAACCATAAAATTTTCCAAGACAAATTTCGGAAGAAAGCTTGATGAATGAAGAGAAAGTTGTTGAACTTCAGCTTTTGTAGATGAATCAGTTTGTTCCTTAGCAATCCCATACCAAGAGTTGATTATTTATCTACGATACAATTCACACACATCGTAATTTTATGATCCTCAGTTGTTTTGATTTCGTATTACGACCACATTGTTAGCACTAATATGCAAATACCTTACTATTTGAATTATCCTAACATATGGGAATTCTAAATCCATGTTTCTTGTGGTATTTATAGAAGATGGCCAGCATGAGCAGTACACATACCTCATCAGCACCTACAACAACCATGACTCCTGACACTATCAAGGAGTTAGTAAACAACATCGTTGCAGTGGTACTCGAAATGACTACAATAGTTCATCCGAGTAGCAACGACATGGCAAGAGAAGAGAAGAAGACGGCTATACCTTGTAAGCATAACCATGAAAATTTCATGGAACGTAGGCCAGCTCACCTGAAGGGTCCAGAAGAAGTGACTAAACCTGCCCTCACCCGTACCCAAGGAATTAAACAAAGTGTTATGCCTAAGAAAAATAACCATAAGAGAAAGCTAGATGATCATAGAACGTCCATTCACCACAGCAACAACCACCAGCATCAACAGAATCGCAGGCAGGAAACTGGCAGAGACTACAATGTCACAATTGCTCAAGGAAAAGGTTACCAAGGGAAACAACCTTTGTGCAATCAGTGTAGGATGTATCACACTGGGCCTTGTTTTGCTAAATGTAGAAAATGCTAGGGGACAGGCCACAAAACAAGAGACTGCAAGGTCACCGACTATAAAGCGCGACCAGTAGTCGTGGTATGCCACGGGTGTGGCGAGCAGGGGCACTACAAGAGCCGATGCCCAAAACAGAATATCAATTAGAACAACAAGACCAGTGGAAGAGAATGGAAGCTCCTTAGAACCTTAACAACGTCGAAGAATGACACCTACGTTTAAGCAGATGAATAAATTCCTGTTGTGAATAAATAAACCGTAGTTCAAAACTTCCTAAGTTGTATTTCCTTTCGTACTTTACCTTAGGTAAGATGGATGTAACCTAAGTGTAACAACTATCTTTCTACCGTATGAAATCTCCACCTTGTAATATTTCCGTAATAATCATAATCTACGTCTATTTCAATTTCTATTCCATTCTCCCTATTCATAGTCGTTATGTAACAATACCCTGATAACACTTTAGAAATTTGATTAAACACCATTCCTGACCAAACAATAGGTTATTACCGCCTTGTAAGAAATTCTCACCCAAAACCTAAGTTTATACCAAGGATATCCTATTATCAGCCTAGAAATTCCTGACTCACCACCGTAGTTTTGAACAGAAACTTTATTACCTTTTTGAAAAATAATTATGTTGTCATTTTACAAAAACAACACGTTGAACACCATCTAAATTTTTTTGAAAAGCATAAATATCACTATGACTGAACCAAGCATCACATCATTGGGTCCTCAATTATACATAGCCTGATCAACTATGTCTAATTTAGGAAGAATCATGTCATAAATGGAACGGTTATCTTTTCAGATTATTTAATAACAATTTTCATTCAAGAGCAAAATTTTGAAACAAAATAGACTGTTCGTGAACATCATTTTGACCAACCACAATAAATACCTACGCCTATTACCCATCACCCTTACGATAAGAAACCGACAAAAGTACAAACATTAGAAACCTAAGAATTCACAAAGACTTATGGAAAATACAAATAACGGAATTTTTTATTAGAAACCACATAAATTAATACATAGCGAGATAATTAGCATCGGAAGTACTAATGTTACAATGATTACAATAAAAGGCATAGAATCGCCAATAGGTTGACCCGCCATAACGACAAGGACTCCCACCAACACCGCAATAGCAAGAGCCACCACGGGATGTATCACCCTGATGATTCTGTAGAATAAATATAAGCAAGCCATTAAAAATAATAGCAAGACTAGTTATTAAACATAAAGACAAGCGAATTTTATTCCGCATTTATTAAGGATTACATAGAAACATAACAAGGACTCATTTTAGACAACCCTAACTCGAGACTATTACCCTCACATCTTATCCACGGTAATGGCTAAGACCGTGAGGAGTACGACGAACAATAACATCACGGCCAAGAATTCGGAGTCTTCGTCAGAAACATAAGCCAAGTAGATGGCGGAAATAACAATATACACGATTGCGAGGATTGTGATGAGGTGCAGCATATTGGAAGTATTTAATGAGAGAAATGGTTGGTGAAAGAATGGAAATTAAATGGGGTATATATAAGGAAAAACTAGCCGTTATTTAACTATTCACAACTGTTAAAATTCACTATTCCCGACCGGTGGGGCACTGTTCACTAGCCGTTGAATTTTCACTATTCCTGACCGTTATTTTTACTATTCACAGCCCCTAGATTCATTAATTGACCAAACACTCGAATTTATCTCACCTAGTACGAATAGATCAAACAGAGTTACGTTTCCTTGATTTTCGGACGGAAACCTCTCGATAACCCTTTTTCCATAAACCCTTACCCTAGTAATCATTTTAAACTTGAATTCCGGGACGGAATTCAGAATGACGGGTAGGTACTGTATCAAACTGCAAAAATTCCCATAATTAACAACGTTTAATTTTATATTAATCTACGTCATTAATTTTAATCACCATTTTTACGGAAAAATTTAAATTTTTCTTTATTATATTATTTTGACTCAAAAACATTAACCCAAAAATTACCAAATAACGGGACGAGCTCGTACGCGAACCACAGGTAAAACTTTACACAAAATATACGCACTAAGCATCACATGGGCCCAACTCTTCCCTACGGGTACTGTTCACCAGGCCCAACTTTCTCATTTCATTTCATTTTCTAAGTCGACCAAGTACACCACAAAAGCCCTCATTTTGTCTCGAAATTTAAACACGACATTTACGCATTATTACACCTCATAATTGTCTACTCACCAAAGAATTATTATGCCAAATATTAGCTCCCGATATGAACGTTTGATATGATTTTAAAAGCCAAAGTGTTCGGCCAATACACACAAAATCGATGTATATCATTTTTCACAAAATGAACCATTTTGAACCGGGCTTGTTTTAATCCCATCCTAATGATTATGCTTGATCATTGTTGAGTTGTTAAGAGTAGTTAACATCAAGGATATCAAGATTTCACAAAAATATCAACTCTTGTACACGTTAAAATCAAACTCGACACATAAGGTACAAGTATGTCGACATCCTTATCCTCCCCCCATTTCCACACATGTTGAATACACAAAATCTACCCAAGGATACCCAAAATCTCTGCCATGATAGTCCTTACAAGATCTCATTTGATATTTTTGTAATATAACACAAACGATTTGTATATATTTCATATAAACCACTTCTAACTTCACCATCTCTCACTCACTCACTCTCATATATACACAAAACATTTCCGTAGCCCCTTTAATCCACCTTGCTAAGGCTCGAAGCCCAGAAATCCTCAAATCAATCGGGGTCGTCACATTTTAGCCGAATGGATTTACTTCATATTATACGGTTTAAGTTTTGTGGGTGTCTTCTTGTGTTTCTACCCATACTAACGTGCATATTCCTCTCCCTTCTCATTGTAAGCTCCTCTGAATCTTTAACATATTCAACGTATGAAAGTAACTCATGCATGATCTTTATCTAAATCCATTCGTATATTCATTTATAACGTATATGCGTTCGGTATGTTTCGAAATATTTAGTTAACATGCACCTAGGATAAGTCTAAGAACTCATATACGCGTTAACATCTCGAATACAAGTTAAAGTGAGATCAAACGAACACAAAATCCTTTATTGGACAAACCGGGTGAAAACTTGTAAGAAAAAGTCTAAGTGTTGTTATATAGAAAACTGGTTCGACCAGGCCAAATCACACCACATTTATTTCAAAATTTCACACGTAACGTATGGATATTTTAGAATCATTCGATAGACGACCTAACTAGATAGATGTTTTACTCTTTGTGTTTTCCCTCATAAGCTCGTTTAAATGTTCGAATTTACCGAAACCAAATTGCCACTCGCTAAATTTCATATACTCATTTTCAGAAAAATTACTAAGTTTCCGATTGGGCTAATAATTAAGCCCATTAAGCTTTTTCACATAATCAGTCCAATGGACCCATGAGATACATTTTTATAATCACAAAAATAGCCCAAGTCCAGGCCCAAAACTATTTTCATGCCCTCGCCTCTAGATTTCTTATTGAACTTTCTTTTAATTCGTTATTCGGCCCAATAATACAAAAATAAGCTATTTTCTAGAAAAAGCAATTAAAATAAGTTGAAATAAGCTTAATAAAGTTATCGAATTTTTCATAGAATTTTCCCACATTTTCTTGTACATTTGGACTAAAAATGCAAACTAATTACACCTTGAGGGACTAAAACTGCCAAATGTGTAAACCTTGGACTGAGACTGCCAAAACAGAAATTTTAGGATAGAAATTGATATTCCAAGCTCAGAATGCTATTTTGGACATGTAGTGGACTGTAAATGCAATTATTATATAATTAAGGACTAGCGGTGCAACGCTAACGCCGTCAGGGTGTAAAGTGTAAAAACAGTAAAATTGCAAGGACCAACAGAACTTGATTTATATTTTCATTTCCATATTTCATTTTATGAATCCCCGTCACGTCACGTGCATTTTTGTATATTTCAGTTACTTAATATTTAACGTTCGTTATAGTTATATATAAAGAGTTTAAACAATTTAACTTCCCGTTTCGTTTCACCACTTTCGAGGAAACGATATTAATGGTTTCAAAGACAGAAAAACAAATAATATTCTGAATAATATTATTTTTAAACTTTAGGCATTTTAAGCATATCACACTCACATCACCGATCAAATCGTTATACGATTTCTAGTTTCGACACTCGTTATTCGTAGTAAGTCAAATACTCAGACTTTCCTTATATTCAGGTCTCGTGTTGAAGACGTTCCCGAAATCGTTCCCATAATCTTACTTGATTTCCTAAAACCACTTTGTCGGATACACTCAAGGTGAGTCGTAGCCCCACTTTTAATTGTTTACAAGTTTTATACTTTTGGGGGAGATACATGCTCAACTGTTTTTCGTTTACTTTCATACTTTGAAAACTCACATGATTTACTCAGAATTATAACTCATACTTACATGCTTTGATTTACTCTTTGGAAGAAATATATGCACGTTATACTTGCAAATTGCTTGCTTAGCTTAAACATCGAACTCAATGATAGTATTTTCAACTGCTTCTTGTAGCATGATACTGAATTTCATTAAACATATTCACGAAACCCCATGAATGTACATTTCACTTGTATATGTTATTTCCACATTCCAATGGAAATGTTTACCAGGATTAAAGTATGCATATTTTATGTACCCCATTAAACCCATATTGCCGAAGTTACCGTATTGCCATAAAGTCCCTCTATCATGAGCCATTAATCACTAGTATGTGAACGCGAATATAGTGAACAACTTCGAAACCTGTTAGAGGCTGATGACCTATCCTACTAAATGCTGGACGGAATGCCTTTGTGGTTAGTCGCATTTAGTCGCGATGCACTATATTTGAGAAAAATAGGAATTGGCAAATCACCTATTACTCGAGGGCCAAATCCATCAATTCTTTGATGTGAACTCCTCCGTTTTATGGTACTTTGTTAACGTTTTGCGTGTCATGAGGCTTAGAGCAATAGAATTACATGAATATATATGTTTTCATATATATTTAGATACAGCTGTATTAGTATTTCACCATTCCACATTTATAGATTTTAGGCATAATAACATCATTGTATTCACTACATGCTAGGATTATAATTCTATACTTGTACTTAATTGATCTCATATGTGACATACTTGTGATTTTACCCAGTGCAACTCATTTATGGTTTCATCACTGTTAGCAACATATTTCAAATATCACTTCACCTTTGAAATTATTGAAAGCCACTGTTTACTCGTACTTATACTTATTTCAAACCCCACTGAACACTCTTGAAATTTATTGAAATAAATTATTTTCCATTAAACTCTACGAACTCACCAACCTTTGTGTTGACACTTTTAAGCATGTTTATCTCAGGTAATTAACGGAGCAGGACAAGACACGGAGCGGGCATTATATACTCTGATAAATTAAATGATGTAAAATCAAATATGTCATTCTTTTCAAATTAGCACACCCTATCGTGGGAATTTTTAAATTAGATGTTTCACCCTTGTATCAAAAGTATTAATTTGAATGACATATAACTTTCAAAACGCCTCTTTTGAGCTGTTTTCTGTAATTATGACTTCGATCCTCACCGTAACACCCTAATTACTTTTCCGCTGCCACATAATAAATTCGGGGGTGTTACACCTTGATGCGTGGTTTTGCGACCTTACAACAGGTTTTACCTCTCGAGGGATCTCGAGAGGCTTGCAATCCCCACCAGGCAGTGTACCTGACCGATGTAGTATAGTGAAGTGGCAAGTACCGGGGGATTGATCATTCTCTAGGGGAATAGTGTCGTTAGGATTGAAAAACTACTCTAATAGGTCTAAGGGTGAGGGAAGATTCTTTTTGTATTTTTTATATTTTATGAAAGCAAGTAAAATCTCGGGTTTGAAGGAGTGGGCGGAATTAGTTGCTAGTCAACTAACCCAAATAACTACAAATGCAAATAAAATAAAATAACGAAAATGAAAAGGTTGGTGGAACTTATATGGAGAGAAATGTGTTTACTTAGATTTCCTTACTCCCTAACTATCTTTTACCGGTTGATTAGTGAGTATTAATTGCGTGGATGACGGGTGTATTCCTTAATACCAATCGTGGGGTGGCGTACGTACTTCCCCAACTCTATAAGCTCCTACTTCACTCCTATGTCGAGCCGGCTAAGAAGCTCCTAACATGGGATCACTAGAATTCGCTCATGCATTAAATACAACCATAAAAACCTTAGTACGCATTGGTTCATGTTTCTTAAGATGTTCAAGCAAGTTACCGTATAGGAGGTTAGCCAGTTTTCTTAAGCCTAACATCGATAAATAATCATCCAATACAATTAATAACACACTAATAACCAATAATCAATAGTTAGGTTTCATTAGATCTAAGCAAACACAAGATAAATCTAGCCTATCATGTTAATTAAAAGACAAGAACAAGATGTAATCAAACAACACATAGACATATTGAATGATTAAATGATCACTTATCTTCAATTAAACATGGGAGATCCAAGGGTATAAAACCCTTAAAAATGGCAGAAAATTCGTCTAGGGTTTCTCCTCACAAAGTTGCACACTAATGAATAAAAATTGCAAAACTATATATAGAATTTAGGGTCTGACGGCGTCACGTTGTAGGAGGTGACGCCGTCACCTCGCCGCGGCTAGGGTTCCCGGATGGCCTTCCTGACGCCGTCCCTCTTTAATCCTCCAAAATCCTCTCTGGCTTATCAAGGCTTGATGACCTTCTTGACGCCGTCTCCCTTTAATCTTCCAAAATTTCTCTGGCTTATCAAGGGCTGACGGCGTCACACTAGGGCTTGACGCCGTCACAGGTACTTTCCAGCAGATTTAGGAGACTTTGTCGTTTTCTTCACTTTTATGCTCCAAAAACGTCCAAAATGCTTCCTTTTCCAGATTTCTTCTTCAAAGTACCTAAAATGACAAAAGGAACGATTTAGGGCAATATTTGATCAAATAAATACGATTTAGGGCTTAAATGACCCCCTAAAAGCGGTTCACTTTTCGCTTCATCAAATACCCTTACACTTGAGATTTGCTTGTCCTCAAGCAAATGCGCTTTTATTCTAATCAAAATACAAGTTAGGGGTCATTTAATGCTAATATAAAAGTAATTACAACAAATAGTCATTCCACTTTAATCATAATAAGCACGGAGATTACAGACTAGCACCTCACAAGTAGTGTTTAGATACTCACATCTCTCAGGTGTCATAAAAGTATATCTCATAAATGAAAATGAAAAATATCTCTCACTACCTGTCATAGCAAATAGATTACCATAGGCTTGGGAAAGGATCAAAAACCTCCTCCACTAGGCGTAAGCACCTAAGATAAACTATCAAAGAGGGCTTTTAAACGGGTTATAACGTTAGGTGTAGGGATATGATAAACACGGATTTGTTGGATAAGGGATATTTTACTAGTGGCGAGTTAAAGATCTGATTAATTACATGTACAATATGGCGTTGCTAAGCCAAGACTAGACTCGACTTAAGCTAAAAACAAAATAACAAAAACATAAAATAAACATAAAATGAAACGGGATGGTAGTCCGTATGTTTTTTCTACTTTTCTTTTTCTCATTTTTTTGTATTTTTCTTGATTTTTTCGATTTTTTTTTTCTTTCATACACTCTTGCCCTACCATCCAAAATAATACATCATAGGGGCGTTGCATTCCCCTTACACTTGAACTTTTACATAACTTTACAAATAACTATTCTAATGACTCGAATTAAGATAATTGAAAAACTTGGAGTACTTTTAAAATATTTAGCACATATGGGGGTAATAATGTTGTTCTTCCCCATTACTCCATTACACTAGTACTTTACCCATGAGTCCCAATCGTCCCAAAACAATATGTACAAGGATATGACTCGACTTAGCAACCATGTAATCAATTAGATAATTAACTTGGGGTTTAAACAAATGTTGTCACAATAATGCACTAAAAATGAGTGCATACAAGGTAGGCTAAGGCGATTTGGGTGTACATTTTAGTGGGGTGTAAACAAATTCTTCCTTTAAGTAAAATGCTTAAAGTTAGAAATGAAAAGATAGGCTCTGAGGGGTGTACTAGGGGTATCGTGTACTAAAAATGAGTACAATGCAAAGGGTGTGGGAGAATTACTTGACCAATGTAGCCAATGTAATTATAACAAAAACACAGGTGTAAAACAATGGGTTAATCCTAATGCCTCTTATCATGTAGTAAATCTAACTACACGAATGTAGTCTCACTTGTGGCCTCGGAATGGTCCTAACGCAAGTTCTAGAATCTAAGTGCTACCGGTACACACATCATAGCATAAATGCTTTTCCTACCAATTCTAGGGGCGAACCTCACATATTTGGGGGTGGAAAATTTTTTTAGTGGTACGGTTTTTGTGCTAGTCATATAACTCCTATCCGTGAGACGCTCATTAAGATCAAAGTTTCATTCCTATATGTTGTAAAAAATTTTAAATTTGGCACTAAGATTGCCCTAACAGGTATTTCTATCAGTTTTATTACACATCTACCATTAAACAAACGAAAAATCAAGCGTAAAAGCATTCTCTAAAGTATCGTACTTTACCCCCCCCCCCTTACACTTAAGATGAACATTGTCCCCAATGTTCAAATAACAAGATGTAAAAGTAAATAAGGTAAACGAATGAAATCAAATACTCCCCTAATTCGTTTGGTGGATAAAGAGGTAACATGGTTAGATCTTCTTCCAAGAGAAAGTAGAAGCTCCAAGACTAAAGCATCGCCAAAAGCTTGATTCCACATACATCTCCTTGTCCAAAATAACCTGTTAAACCTGAGAAAACAAACACGAAAACCTGCATAACAACGGCGGGACAAATCTATATAAGGATATAATGCTTGTGGAATGATAATTTTGCAGATTCCTGGAGTTTATAAGTTAGAGATTTAATAAAAACTTTTTATGAAAACAAAACTTTCAAAAATGTCAGAAAATTAAAACCTGACGCCGTCAGGTTGTAAAGCCTGACGTCGTCAGAAATGATCTGACAAAATTCTCATGTTAAGTTTCCGGAAAATTTCTGGAAAAACCTATACCTTACTTCCTGGAAATCCTGCAAAACATCATTATGACTCGATACAAGCATTTGACTCAAACAATTACTAATATGTATGTTAATTTAATATTGTTATGATTCATGTTCATTTGTTCTAATAAACCGATTTGGATTTCCCTTACACTTATCTTTTGCAAAATACCTTTATATGTAGTTAAGACGAAGTTAAAAACAAGATAAAGCATTTTTACAATTTAGTTTTGAACATGAATCAATAATAATAAAAATTAGACATACATACGGAAGCAAATAAAATCAAACAAACACATAAATAAACACACAAAGCAAATAAAGCTTGGGTTGCCTCCCAAGAAGCGCTTGTTTTTGTTCGAGTCACGAGCCTGACTCTACCTTTATTTAACGGATAAAGGAGAGGTTTTCCCTACACTTAGGATTAAGTGCGGGTGATAGTAGCGATACACACCATCTCGGTGGAAGTATGCCGCGTGAGGAAAGAGTGGTGGATGAATTATATACTCAAAGGGGTGTGCTCCTTTCATCATAACCTTACCTAGTTCACTTTGGTCAATGGGTGAGTTAAAGTGTTCTCCTAAAAAGGGATCATTTTCTAACAACTTTGAGAGACTCCTAATTGGGAACCCATCTTGACCTAATAAACCCGGTTTAAACCCATAATGTTTCTTGTGATCAATCATGAATGGGTGATGTAAGTATGAAAGGTTATGGTTCACTCCTATGTCAGCTTCCTCTCTACAAGGCTTAGAGTCTACTACCTTCAACATAAAACTACCCGGACTATATGGTTTGATGGGTGGGTCGGGACCTAATTCAATTCCTAAGTTCACATCTAAGGATGGAAGATTAGGTAACGGTTTTGGTTTAGGCTCCGGTTCATCAAAACTAGGAACTTCCATAGAACTAAAAGAAAGGTTATGACTACAAGTATTCAAACCTATTTCTTCTAGTTTTGTTTGGTCCAAGGGCTCTACCTCTATTGGGGTTCCTATAGTCTCTTCTACTTCTTCCGGGTACGTCATGGGTGGTGTGGGTGCCTCGAATGATGGTGGGTTTTGTGGAGTACTTGGTGGACTTGGATTTTCAACTTTATCCTCCATCTTATCTTGATTACCTATGTGCTTATTATGTGATTTGTTGAAGTCTATCCCCAACATGCACCTAGGTATCTCAAATCCTTTTCTATTCATCTCAAATTCTTGGTCCGATTCATAAGAATCATTCTCAATAACTTGATCACTATGTTCCATTTGCCTAAAGGATTCCTCATACTCATCATATGTCTTGGTGAAATCTAATCCACTCATGCAACTAACCATCTCAGAATCTTGGTTTGATTCTAAGTCCATGTTCTTAGAAACTAGGTCTCTTTGCTCATACGAATCCACCAATTCGTTCCACTTATGGGTCATGGTTAGGAAGCTTTCCTCAAAATTCATCCAAAGGGCCTGACTAAAAGGAATTGATCCAGATAATGCTCGTCTAATAGAAATCTCACATCCATAGAATTCATTAAACCCATTTAACCTTACACCTAACTCCTTTTGGAAATCACAAAGAACACACAAAAATTCATAGGAATGATAGGAAACAAATCTATTGGTGAAATATAATTGTTCCTCTATTGTCAATGATCTAAATGGAATTTCATCCATCATAGTGACAAATGAAAATGGTTTTACAAACAAAGGGCACAAAGAAAAAGATAGACTAAAGAAATCCTAGAAAAATAAAATAAAAATCGCACTAGAAAGGAATCTAGTGAGTAGACCTAATAAAATAAAAATCTCAACCTAAACAATAACTATTCCCCGGCAGCGGCGCCAAAAACTTGATGCGTGGTTTTGCGACCTTACAACAGGTTTTACCTCTCGAGGGATCTCGAGAGGCTTGCTGTAACACCCCCAAAATTATAACAGCGGAAGATAGATCACTAGGGTATTACTTCCTAGCACAAAGTACAAGTCATGGAAAACGACCCTTGAAAAAAGACGTTTCAAAAGTGTTTCACATTTGATACATTAAATTCTCAGAGTTTGCAAAGGTCCCAACAGTTTTCATAAAACACAATGTTTTCAAAAGATTGCAGATGTTTTAAACATAACATAAATCTTTAAAATATAGACACTTCAAATGTGAAAATATGCCGAGTCCTCAAAATATATCCGTGCGACTCCATCTAAGACCTTCATGCCTTTAAACCTGAGATAAAACATGCTAAAACGTCAACACAAAGGTTGAGTGAATCCATAGAGTTTTAGTAATAAGCAGTTGATCACAATATCATTTATAAAAGTGACTAAGCAACAAATGCAGAGTCTAGTAAGGTAATTATTGCACTAAGCTCATGACATCGACGCCTTAAGTAATAAGTATGTAAGTTTGCCCCAGTGGGTGCCTTGCCAAGCACCTAGAGACCTCAAATATAGTGCATATGGTTGCCCATGCAAGGGCAGCGGTCCAATATGGGGAGTTCAATCCCAAATAGATCTATTCACAATATTCGCGCTCACTCGCAAGTGATTAACGATTCATGATACGGGGACTTCATGGCAATAGTAGTACTTAGTGCCAATAATACATTCAGTTTAGAATACAGTTTTCAAGCAGTTGTGATCATAATAAAAGTAAGTAGCATGTATCTCCCCCACGGGGTTTATAAATAGTTAAATGAGTAAAAGGTGGGGCTATGAACTCACCAATAATGAAGTAGCAACGGAAATCGGAGAAGTGTGCACATCGAGAAAAACCGCAAAGATCACAAGTGACCTAAATAAAAATACAACATGACTTAGGCTCGGGGATTTAGGTATAATACTTTATTTTTATGACTTTACTCAGTACTTGAACTCAAAATATCACATGGTCATTTATTTAAAAGTCTTATAGCAAGACATGGGTCGAAAGACGTTTAATAAAGTTTATATGGTTTAAAAATGCAATGCTGATGGAAATTTTATAAAATTGCCGCACCAATTGGGTCGCCATTTCTAAACCGTGAAGGCTAAAATTATGAACTTTATATGCTTAGAAAGGTATGACTCTGTAAACTATGAAAATCAAGGCCTCACATTACTGAGAACTTCAGAACATGGGTAAAATTACAAATTTACCCCTGTGTCTCTAGATAGTTATACTCAGCATCCAAATGGGTTTAGGAAAAAGAGTGTATCTTCTTATCTACAGGTCTAATGGACACATGGCTTGTGGGAAAAGTTTTCTACAGGTCTTGGCTACAACTTTCATGTTTACACCAACCTAATGTTCTTTACAACATTTTAGAATAATTAGCCTTTCAAATCTGACATGTATTCTTGGACCAGTTTTAGTGTGGATTTTCTTTAAAAATCTCCAGGACGAATTAAGAGGTAAGGTTTTCGGTGAAATGATCCTAAGACTTGTAGCTATCTCCCAATATTTTTATTTTTTATAAAACCTTCTGGGTAAAAAATGGTGAACGGATCTTGAAGCATCAAATCTGGGACAGACTATTGACCAATCAAAATGGCTATTTTTGTACATTTATTACCTCTAATACACATGCATGCTCAAGACCAATGATTCCTACTCTTTTATTCATCCAATAACTCAATATTTCCAGGAGATGAAAGATTATCTTTAGTTTTAACTTCAGTTTTTAATAACAAACATCCAAGATAAACATCCATAACTAGCCAAAAACTCAATAAGATCCATTAATCTCTTGCATAACTTTTACCTATCAACACTAACCAATTATCAAACCACATATTTCCCATAAGATCTTGACTCTAATCAACTAAAATGACACATGCAATAGAAGTTTGCTTTGTCTTAAAAATAATCACTAATAACCATAAGAAACTAAAGAAAATGAGGTGAAACTAAGTAGAGAAACTTACTAGGGCTAAAAAGGAACAACTAATACAAGGTCTTGATTGCTTGGAAGCTTAAATAAGATGGTCTTGAGGGGGAGGGAGGTCATGGCAGCAGAAAATGGCCAGGAGAAGAAGGAGATTTGAGGTTGGATGATTTCTTTAGTGAGAGAGAGTTTTATCTTTGAATGCATGAACTAATGATGAAGTATTCTTGAAAAATGAAGTATTAAAGGGTGTGTAAGTAGTTAAAGGGGAGGGGAGGCCGGCCTAGGGGCATGTGGGCTGGTTTTATCTCTTATTTATTTATTTATTTAGTGTATTGCTACACTTAGTATAAGTAGTATAAGTCCCGGAGTGGTTTAAGGGTCAACGGAGCTAAACCGGTAACATTATAAGCCTAAATTATGGAAATATATGTCGTGAAGATACTATTTTCATAAAAATGATAAATTTAACTTAAAATGACCTAATTTAATGTTTCATAAATTTCCCGAGCCTTTCGGAGTGTTATAACGTCTTTAAAGTTCAAACCGCGAGCCGAAAACGCGTAAAACGTAAAATGTGCACACTTCGCGTAGAAATGGAAAATTAAATTATTCCATATGAAAACAAGTATGTGGGGGAACATAAATCATATCAATGGGTAGACTGAGCATAGCCTGACTCAAATTACAAATTTTAGTGTACGTGTCACGACGTACGCGGGCAACTTTCCCGGCAAAAGCCAATTTACTTAAAATAGCATAATAAGCAAATAAAATTAGTAAAATAATGACTTGGAAATTTCTCGGTTGTTTCATTACCCATCCGTTAAAAAGGAATCATGTCCTCATGATTCAGTTTACCTTATCGGCTGACGGTGTGTTGGAAAAGAAATGAGGGTATTCTCGTCGCAATCTGCTCTTTTCGCTCCCATGTGTACTCGGGTCCATGTCGAGTATCCCAACGAATCTTGACAATGGGAATTCACTCTGCTTGAGTCGTTTGACTTCCTGGTTCATGATCACAACTGGTTCCTTATCAAAGTAAAGCTTGTCATCAAGTTGAATCTCCTCTAGTGGAGTGACGAGGGTTTCATCCGATAGGCACTTCTTCGAGTTCGAATCGTAAAATGTGTTGTGTACGCTAGTGGGCTCTTTTGGGTGGTTCAAGTCGATAAGCTACCGGTCCAGCTTTTGCCAAATTCTTGAAGGGTTCAACGTACATCGAGTTCAATTTTCATCATTTTTCGAAACATAGCACGTGCTTTCGTGGTGAACTTTCACGTAACTCTCCTGACGATCTTGTACTGCTTGCAGCCTGTTGTCCTGGAGTGTTGTTCCTACGCCCTGATGCGTACTAGCGATTAATGCAAATGGGATTACTACAGGAGCGTACTATCAGTCGTAAGAAGTAGATTCCAATGCCTTGGGGTTAAAGATAGTTACAAGGAGTAATTAATAATACCAATGAAAGATCTTGATGAATCACAAAAATAATAATAGAATTCTGTTAAGTGTAATGTTTTAGGAGCAAAGACTGCTTAAAAGGGATAGATTAGATATCTGTATGAACGAAGAAGCAAACTGTTATCAATCGATGCAAATGAAAGGGTCAATGAATCAGAACAATAATGAATGGATCAAGATGTCCATATCATTCGTACTAGTATGAGCATAGAGTGCTCGGAAGAAAATTTGATATTCATACGAACGAAGAAGCAAATGAAAGGGTGTGTAAAAGAGAGATCAATGACTCAAATTAATGCAAACAGGAGGACCATAAATCATAATAATAGTAAAGCGAAGAGATATAGAATATTAACACGAATAATCAATAAATCGAGACAACCAATAAATCGAGACAACCAACAAATCAAACCAATAGTCAAAAGAGAGCAATACTGAAAGACATAATTCTAAATGAGGTTCAATAATAAACGAGATAGACAATATTCTTTGCGAGTGTCAAATGAGAATAAATAAAGAAAAATCAAAAACTGAGAAAGATAATAGACACACGATTGTTAAAAGAGATGAGTGAAATAGACCAGAATTAAGAAAGCAATAAGCGTAACAATACTTTAAATGAGAACAAATGAGATAGGCAATAAATGTGAAAGCAAATAATAAAGGAGAAAGACGATAAATGTCATGGAAGAGAACAAATAGTAAATGATGAAATCCATAAATATCACGAATGTTATATGAGATTAACCGGGAAAATCAATGAATTAGAAAGACAATGTGCATCTCGAATACTAAATGGGAAGAAGAAATGAGAACGATCAATAAATAAGAAATACAGAAAGCAGCACGAATGCTAGCTGAGGGTAATAATTAATGAGAAACGCAATAAGTGACAAAGACAATAAGCATTGTGATTGCAATTGAGAATGAATGGGTATCAACAATAAATGAGAGAAGCATTACGTTGAAAACATGCATTTTAAATAGGAACAACATAAAATGAGAGAGGCATTGAGTATCACGAAAGTTGTTTGGGGTTAAATGAGAACAAATAATAAATGGTAAAGTCAATAAATATCACGAATGTTGATTAAGTGAGATCCGCACTTGGATCCTTGAGCTTTACTCTACTCCAACGACTGTAGGTTGGCCATTACAGCTCGTTTCTGTTGACGTGTAATATCTATCATGATGTGGCATGAGTGTCACCAATGATGAGATGCTGTGTTGGATGAGCTCTCTTGTGATAGGCTTTCATCGAGCGAGAGGAGTAGGTGCAGTAATGGTTTTCCTTCTCTTCTTCCGAGGGGTTCTTCTTCGAGTTAGTAATCTTCTGGTTTGAGTTCACACTCTATAGCCTTGTCCTCAAATGGCTTTGTCTCACTATTTGACGTTAGTATACAAGTTGGTGAAGTGGGTGTCAGAATGGTGGTCGAAAAGTTTCCAAATTTTTTTCCTCGAAATCAAAAGATAACATTAAGTTAAGGTAAACATTGTTGTCAAGCTTCGGCGTTATCTTCCTAGCGGCGTGATTCGTCAAGGAGTGAAAAAGAATGAGAAGTTAAAAGTCGTGTTTCGAAAGTCGGGTGTTCCAAGGCGGCACGTTAAAGTCATGCTCTAATCATCCGGCATGTCTTTAAGCGATGGTTTACGAGGCGATGTAGGTGTTCTAAGAGTATGGGACCAATGTTCCAGCTCGTCTTCGAATGCGGATAGTAAGACAACCGAGGGAAATAGATAGATTACAACGGGTTTGCATAAGACGATGTTATGAAAGGTCATGAAAAAGTTTTAGCGAATTACGGTATTACTCACGATGTTTGAGAAAATAGAAGAGACCATTAAAATGTAAGTATAGATGCGTAATCGGAGAAAACAAGGTTTGAGCTCAAGCTCCGAAATAAGCGTAAGAAGTCAAAATCAGTCAAACATTTATATAATTAACCTTTATATAAATAATAGTGATGCTATAAATAAGCATAGTGATCGAAAAGTACACCAAGTGTGTATATAAATAGCATGTAAGTCAATAGAATAGCGGTGCTCCAAGAATGAGCATAAATGTTCGAGTATTTATATAATTATCCTTTATATAAATAAGAGTGTATATCATCATATTTTATATAATACCATTAGTGATGACATATAAGTAACAACATAGGCAGTCTGGTGGTACACGAGCATGGATATCGGATACGGCAATGAGAGACTCTTTAGTGAAAAATAGTTATAGTTTGGGTTTCGAAAACGACCCAGCTCTCTATAACTGTAGCTCTGATGCCAATCTGTAACACCCCCAAAATTATAACAACGGAAGATAGATTACTAGGGTATTACTTCCTAGCACAAAGTACAAGTCATGGAAAACGACCCTTGAAAAAAGACGTTTTAAAAGTGTTTCACATTTGATACATTAAATTCTCAGAGTTTGCAAAGGTCCCAACAGTTTTCATAAAACACAATGTTTTCAAAAGATTGCAGATGTTTTAAACATAACATAAATCTTTAAAATATAGACACTTCAAATGTGAAAATATGCCGAGTCCTCAAAATATATCCGTGCGACTCCATCCAAGACCTTCATGCCTTTAAACCTGAGATAAAACATGCTAAAACGTCAACACAAAGGTTGAGTGAATCCATAGAGTTTTAGTAATAAGCAGTTGATCACAATATCATTTATAAAAGTGACTAAGCAACAAATGCAGAGTCTAGTAAGGTAATTATTGCACTAAGCTCATGACATCGATGCCTTAAGTAATAAGTATGTAAGTTTGCCCCAGTGGGTGCCTTGCCAAGCACCTAGAGACCTCAAATATAGTGCATATGGTTGCCCATGCAAGGGCAGCGGTCCAATATGGGGAGTTCAATCCCAAATAGATCTATTCACAATATTCGCGCTCACTCGCAAGTGATTAACGATTCATGATACGGGGACTTCATGGCAATAGTAGTACTTAGTGCCAATAATACATTCAGTTTAGAATACAGTTTTCAAGCAGTTGTGATCATAATAAAAGTAAGTAGCATGTATCTCCCCCACGGGGTTTATAAATAGTTAAATGAGTAAAAGGTGGGGCTATGAACTCACCAATAATGAAGTAGCAACGGAAATCGGAGAAGTGTGCACGTCGAGAAAAACCGCAAAGATCACAAGTGACCTAAATAAAAATACAACATGACTTAGGCTCGGGGATTTAGGTATAATACTTTATTTTTATGACTTTACTCAGTACTTGAACTCAAAATATCACATGGTCATTTATTTAAAAGTCTTATAGCAAGACATGGGTCGAAAGACGTTTAATAAAGTTTATATGGTTTCAAAAATGCAATGCTGATGGAAATTTTATAAAATTGCCGCACCAATTGGGTCGCCATTTCTAAACCGTGAAGGCTAAAATTATGAACTTTATATGCTTAGAAAGGTATGACTCTTTAAACTATGAAAATCAAGGCCTCACATTACTGAGAACTTCAGAACATAGGTAAAATTACAAATTTACCCCTATGTCTCTAGATAGTTATACTCAGCATCCAAATGGGTTTAGGAAAAAGAGTGTATCTTCTTATCTACAGGTCTAATGGACACATGGCTTATGGGAAAAGTTTTCTACAGGTCTTGGCTAAAACTTTCATGTTTACACCAACCTAATGTTCTTTAAAACATTTTAGAATAATTAGCCTTTCAAATCTGACATGTATTCTTGGACCAGTTTTAGTGTGGATTTTCTCTAAAAATCTCCAGGATGAATTAAGAGGTAAGGTTTTCGGGGAAATGATCCTAAGACTTGTAGCTATCTCCCAATATTTTTATTTTTTATAAAACCTTCTGGGTAAAAAATGGTGAACGGATCTTGAAGCATCAAATCTGGGACAGACTATTGACCAATCAAAATGGCTACTTTTGTACATTTATTACCTCTAATACACATGCATGCTCAAGACCAATGATTCCTACTCTTTTATTCATCCAATAACTCAATATTTCCAGGAGATGAAAGATTATCTTTAGTTTTAACTTCAGTTTTTAATAACAAACATCCAAGATAAACATCCATAACTAGCCAAAAACTCAATAAGATCCATTAATCTCTTGCATAACTTTTACCTATCAACACTAACCAATTATCAAACCACATATTTCCCATAAGATCTTGACTCTAATCAACTAAAATGACACATGCAATAGAAGTTTGCTTTGTCTTAAAAATAATCACTAATAACCATAAGAAACTAAAGAAAATGAGGTGAAACTAAGTAGAGAAACTTACTAGGGCTAAAAAGGAACAACTAATACAAGGTCCTGATTGCTTGGAAGCTTAAATAAGATGGTCTTGAGGGGGAGGGAGGTCACGGAAGCAGCAAATGGCCAGGAGAAGAAGGAGATTTGAGGTTGGATGATTTCTTTAGTGAGAGAGAGTTTTATCTTTGAATGCATGAACTAATGATGAAGTATTCTTGAAAAATGAAGTATTAAAGGGTGTGTAAGTAGTTAAAGGGGAGGGGAGGCCGGCCTAGGGGCATGTGGGCTGGTTTTATCTCTTATTTATTTATTTATTTATTTAGTGTATTGCTACACTTAGTATAAGTAGTATAAGTCCCGAAGTGGTTTAAGGGTCAACGGAGCTAAACCGGTAACATTATAAGCCTAAATTATGGAAATATATGTCGTGAAGATACTATTTTCATAAAAATGTTAAATTTAACTTAAAATGACCTAATTTGATGTTTCATAAATTTCCCGAGCCTTTCGGAGTGTTATAACGTCTTTAAAGTTCAAACCGCGAATCGAAAACGCGTAAAACGTAAAATGTGCACACTTCGCGTAGAAATGGAAAATTAAATTATTCCATATGAAAACAAGTATGTGGGGGAACATAAATCATATCAATGGGTAGACTGAGCATAGCCTGACTCAAATTACAAATTTTAGTGTACATGTCACGACGTACGCGGGCAACTTTCCCGGCAAAAGCCAATTTACTTAAAATAGCATAATAAGAAAATAAAATTATTAAAATAATGACTTGGAAATTTCTCGGTTGTTACACTTGCAATCCCCACCAGGCAGTGTACCTGACCGATGTAGTATAGTGAAGTGGCATGTACCGGGGGATTGATCGTTCTCTAGGGGAATAGTGTCGTTAGGATTGAAAAACTACTCTAATAGGTCTAAGGGTGAGGGAAGATTCTTTTTGTATTTTTTATATTTTATGAAAGCAAGTAAAATCTCGGGTTTGAAGGAGTGGGCGGAATTAGTTGCTAGTCAACTAACCCAAATAACTACAAATGCAAATAAAATAAAATAACGAAAATGAAAAGGTTGGTGGAACTTATATGGAGAGAAATGTGTTTACTTAGATTTCCTTACTCCCTAACTATCTTTTACCGGTTGATTAGTGAGTATTAATTGCGTGGATGACGGGTGTATTCCTTAATACCAATCGTGGGGTGGCGTACGTACTTCCCCAACTCTATAAGCTCCTACTTCACTCCTATGTCGAGCCGGCTAAGAAGCTCCTAACATGGGATCACTAGAATTCGCTCATGCATTAAATACAACCATAAAAACCTTAGTACGCATTGGTTCATGTTTCTTAAGACGTTCAAGCAAGTTACCGTATAGGAGGATAGCCAGTTTTCTTAAGCCTAACATCGATAAACAATCATCCAATACAATTAATAACACACTAATAACCAATAATCAATAGTTAGGTTTCATTAGATCTAAGCAAACACAAGATAAATCTAGCCTAGCATGTTAATTAAAAGACAAGAACAAGATGTAATCAAACAACACATAGACATATTGAATGATTAAATGATCACTTATCTTCAATTAAACATGGGAGATCCAAGGGTATAAAACCCTTAAAAATGGCAAAAAAATTCGTCTAGGGTTTCTCCTCACAAAGTTGCACACTAATGAATAAAAATTGCAAAACTATATATAGAATTTAGTGTCTGACGGCGTCACGTTGTAGGAGGTGACGCCGTCACCTCGCCGCTGCTAGGGTTCCCGGATGGCCTTCTTGACGCCGTCCCTCTTTAATCCTCCAAAATCCTCTCTGGCTTATCAAGGCTTGATGACCTTCTTGACGCCGTCTCCCTTTAATCTTCCAAAATTTCTCTGGCTTATCAAGGGCTGATGGCGTCACACTAGGGCTTGACGCCGTCACAGGTACTTTCCAGCAGATTTAGGAGACTTTGTCGTTTTCTTCACTTTTATGCTCCAAAAACGTCTAAAATGCTTCCTTTTCCAGATTTCATCTCCAAAGTACCTAAAATGACAAAAGGAACGATTTAGGGCAATATTTGATCAAATAAATACGATTTAGGGCTTAAATGACCCCCTAAAAGCGGTTCACTTTTCGCTTCATCACACCTTCATGGCATAATTCTTCCTGAATTAGACATAGGTGATCAGGCTATGTATAATTGAGGACTAATGATGCGATGCTCGGTTTAGTCAAAGTAGCCTTATGTTTCTCAAAAGTTTTAGATGGTGTTCAACGTGTTGTTTGGTAAAGTAGTAGTAAATTGTTGGTAGAATGACAGAAAATCAATTTATAAGGTGGTAGTAATATAACTCGTTTTAAAATTTTGTGAAATAATTTCCTGAGATGGTAGTAAAATAGCTTGAGGTAAAGTTATGCGAAATAGTTTTATAAAGCGGTAGTAAAATATCTTGTATTAAAATTATGTAAAACAGTTCTACAAAGTGGTAGTAAAATAGTTTGGGATATAATCCGTTGAATGGGTTATAGGATGTGTGTGGAGAATCTTACAGAATGGTAATAGTCTATAGTCAGAGACGGAATTTGCTTAAACCCTACTAGGATCGCGGTATGTTGTTGCGAAATGATTGAAAATTGGGCAAATGGGATAGGAAATGAAATAAACGAAGGTTGTGATTATTGTGGAGATGATAAAAGATAGAGATTACATTAGGTAAAAGGTTCCGGTTACAACTAGGTTACGCTAACTTCCTAAGGTGACATACAATGGGAAAATACAACCCTAAAGGATTCAGACTTTGGTTTTCTTGTTCTTCAGCTTTGGGCAGTCACTCCTGAATCTCAAAAGTCTCAGTGTGATATCTGGTAGTCTCTTCTAAGTCTGGCTCAGGTGGTGCTAATACCTCAAATAGGTGGGAGTTATCATCTAACAATGGTGAGTGATATGAGAATGTCGAGGTATAGGAAGGTAAGAGTAGTGATGTAGGTGTATTAGTGGATGAAAAAGCATCCTCGATATTCGAATCTGCTGGAATGATAATAGGGTGGTTGGTTGAAGACATATCGCTGTGACCCAGGTCAATATATAAATATATATAAGTATAAGTATAAGTAACTCGCATAATGTATGTATGAAACCGCATGTATAGTGAATATGCACTTATGATAAAATGATGAGATGCTATGATGATGTGGTTATAGTCTAGGGTCCATGATACAACCTAGTTCGCTATAACCTTAGCTTTGATGCCAATCTGTCACACCCCCAAATACATGATTTGCAGCTGAATGGAATGCGCGATTGCCATAGCATCACAGTTACAGTTATATTGAACGACCTAAAGTGTCGTTTTAAAAGTAGATCGTTTGATTTCATAAAACGTTCAGAGTTTACAAAAGATAGGTCCCAAAAGATTTGTCAAGTTGCGGAAATATGTTTGTTATAAACCAAACGATAGTTTAAGTGCATAAAAATACAAATGAGACGCGTCGTCGCCGCAACTCTATGATAGGTCCTCATGCAGGCCATGATGTGAATGTCTTATTACCTGAAAATACATTGCTAAAACGGTCAACAAAAATTTTGGTGAGATTCATAGGTTTTTGTAAATGATAAATTTGTACAGTAACCACAAGTATAAAGTGAAATGATAAGAATGCAACATAAAAATCATACATTGGCTCTTAAGCTCATGACCCCAAAGCTAGACTGATTATGAAATCCCCACCAGAGTGTTTTGATAGGCACTCTTAATCTGATATAAAATGAAATGCATCCGTTCGACCAGTTGGATCTACCAACCCGGATGGAGGAGTCACCCTCAATAGATCTATTCACTCACCCTCGCTTAATGCCAATTAACGGTTCATGATAAATAAAAGGGGACTTTAATATGGCAATGCGGTAACTTAAAGCAATGTAAATGAATTTAACATACTTAGACTCGTAATAAAATGATGTGCAATGTATTCTCCCCCGTAGGTTTGAAATGAAATATTAACTTGAAAAACGGGGTTATGAAAACTCACGGTAATCCGTAAAAGTTTAGAGTACTTGTGAAAGTAAATGAAATTAGTTGAGCATGTATCTTCCCCAAAAATAATTCAAAACATATAAAAGTAAGGGCTATGAAACTCGCCTTTGGCAAAAGCAATTCCCGATTTGAAACTTGGCAAATGGAAATATAGGTTCGATACCCTAACCGCGACCTAAATAATGCATATGTCTTAGGTTCAAAAACAAGGCCATGCACGCAAGTTCATACTTTACTTTATCACTTGTACATGTTGTTGAAATATTTATTGCCAAAATATAGTTGCGACCAAATTTTTGTCGTCATGTTAATGGCTATTTCAGAAATTTCTAATGCGCCTAATAAGTATATATATTATTCCACCATTTCCGTTTACTTCGTTTTAGCCAAAATATACTCCAAAAGGTCCAAAAATCCATTCTAAAAATCCTAACAGCTTTCTAATAGAGAAAAATATTAGGCTGTCAACGTATATGTCGACGTAAACTTTCTTTTGACCATAACGTTTGCGTCGTAGCTCCGTTTCTTAAGTTTGACCTATCCCCGCGAAGGTATTTAAGTATACTCTAGGCTTTTCAAGGTCTCGGCTAGTCTAGACATCATTTAACCTCAGTTTTCATCTCTTAAAATTCTGGACAGATTCAACTATTTTCTGAAAATATAGTTTTCGTCGTAAAAATTGAAACTAGCGTATCTTTTTCGTTATAAGCCCGTTTTAACTCATTCAAGCGGCTGCGTTTTCGTTATTGAGACTATTTTCTATATTTCTAGCCTAAAATTGTCATTATAATACTGAGTTTTCTGTATAAACCAAAACTGGACAGAATCACTTTTAATAATGCCAAACTATTTCTCCAAACTTTCTAGCTATTATAACCTCTTGACAACCACTTCAAATCTAGTCCTAGTTCATCCATCAATTTCTCAACATATCCATAGTGATCTAACTATAATCTTAACAATATTCAAAGTCCATGTAAATAATCCTCAAGAATGTTTAAATATACAAGTTTACTAACATCCATGTTTTTAAGGTTTATTACCACTTTCTTGTGAAGAGTTTTACTAACTAGTTTTCTTGAAATAAAAACTTGATCAAAGCATAATCTTTTGTTAAAGGATCTTTGTGAATGTAAATCTTTTTCAACATGTACCAAGTGATAACTAAGTATATAATTGACTAGCATTTTTTCATAAAGAAAAACATGAAATTTTGTAGTGTAAGATTACTTACAAAAGTAATTAGTGAGATATGAGTGTAAGATACTTGTTTAACCTCAAGATCAATGCTCCAAATATATGCTAGAATGCCCAAAGAATGCTTGAACTTAGCCACAACAAGATTTTCCTCCTCCTTGCTCCTCCTATGTGTCGACTTGTATATGTTTATAGGAAGGGATTATATATATTTTTCTTTCTCTTGAACTTAGCTAGGTGGAAATGAAGATACATGTGAATCTATATATACTAGAAGACTTTCAATGGTTCCATAATGAAGTCAAAAGTCATAATGTGGCTAGGTGAAGGAGGTATGGTCGATGGTATTGGGGGGGGGAGGGGAGACAAGACTTTCACCAAAATCTTAAGTTAGCCATGTTTGAAAACATTGAAGGTATGGTGCCCCCCCCCCCCCCCCAATGAGTATTAAATGGGACTAGTTGAGTAGTTTTGATACAAGAGTGTATATATTGTATGTATTGGGTGTTAAAAATAAGTATTGGTTGTTGGTTTGGTGATTAACGAAAGTTGTACGTAAATAAACGTAGGATATAAAGAAATTATTTTTGGTGTGAGGAAATATTTTTGGAACTTTTCTAATCATTTAGGGAGTATAAAAATACGTTGGAAATAATCGTTGGGGGAATTGGGTATATCGGGTGTTAAATTTTTGAATTACGAACAGTGTTTGTTGTATTGACAACCATAAGTATTTTAAGAAAAGGAAATTATTTTTGAGTTTAAAATTGTGGACCGGAGCAGGAGCAAGGTACTTGATTATTGTGGACTAAATTTAGCCTAAGTCCTAGTGTACTAGAAATAAATTATAGGTTTTTCACGTCGGTTCAAGTAAAAGATTATATATAAATTGTTTTCAAATGAATGTCTAGGAAATAAATTCGAGTTTGTTGAATAGTATTAACCTGAAATTACGATTTGTCACAGGTACAAAGCTAGATACCGAGTTCTTTTACAAGGGCACAACCACTCCCGACACTCTACGTATTTTAAGGACTAAAATACTAACCGACCACAACAGAATTGTATGAATGTTTGGTACAACAATGATGTGTGAAATACAACTAAATCACACAGTAACTACTCTAACAAGTCTTGCAACGGTATGTTGAAGCTTGTGATGCTTTGATCTCTTTGCTACAAAAGAAAGATCACTAAGAATGAATATGTAATATGAATGGGTTAGTAATGAATGAAAGAATGTATGCTAATGTTTATGCTTATGAGTGATGAGTAAACATGAATGAGTGGCCCGCTATTTATAGGCAAACTGATATAACAGGCCACGGATTGGGCGGAACCAAAATGAGGGTTCCGTCCGTTATGCGTTTTGGGTCCGCCAGTCCCTGACAGCAAATCTCCAAATATCTTTCCAAATCTAACCAAGAAATCATCAAATCTAATTCTTTTCTTGAAGATTTTTCCATGATATTCTCAAAATCTTCAAGATATCTAAAGATCTCAATATGATGTATGCCATGATGTCATGTACATATTTCCATTTTAAGAATTAAAATGTAAATAATGTAAATGTATAAATGAATGTAATATGTATATCCTAGTGATCATGTTATGATGTTATGAGTTTTAAAAGCTTATTACTATATACGTAAAGGACTTTAACTTATATTTATGCTTTGCTAAAGATAAACTTTATAATTGTCATTAACAAAATATAGAAAAGATCGTAAAATATAAATAACGTTTTTAGGACGATATTTGTATTAACAATCTCCCCCTTTTTGTTGATGACAAAACATAAAGTTTATTTTTAAGTAATGGAATAAGTAAAGTGCAAGTCTTTTAAAAATATAGATTAAACTAGTTTTATGCAAGTTTTGAAATCAATTTTGGCATAAAGCATGTATGAAATGTATGATGTATGACTTTAATATAATCTCCCCCTTTTTGTCGAAACAAAAAGAGGAAACGCATAGCGGGCCCTTGGTTATTACTCCCCCTAATTTGGAGTACCAAGTATGATGATTCATGGATTTTGAGTGCTAAATAGCTCCCCCTTGGACAATACTCCCCCTAATTGGAGTGCCAAGTTTATGATACATGAAATGA
The DNA here is from genome assembly GCA_021014915.2 of Artemisia tridentata subsp. tridentata. NCBI lineage: Eukaryota > Viridiplantae > Streptophyta > Magnoliopsida > Asterales > Asteraceae > Artemisia > Artemisia tridentata. The sequence continues at coordinate 403,266,213 of CP139508.1, forward strand.
GAAATCTACAAAACAAAGGTTAGTGCTTGATAAGCTCCCCCTTGATCAATACTCCCCGTTGCTAGGGTACCAATGTATACGATGCAAGGAGTTTGGGTGATTGAGGAGTTGATGGTGATCTTATTGGTTGAGATGGTGCGGGTGGTGGTGTGGTAGCCACTGGTGTTATGGTGGGTGGTGGAGTGTTGATGATGATGTGTGGTGGTGTTGGAGTTGATAAAGTAAGAAAATTTTCATTTGCAATGGGAGATGAAATGTTCAAGGGTGATGATTCTTCGGATGAAGAGTTGAGATTAACAAAACAGCAAGGTCTAACACTTATTCTTGCTGTCCTTCTGTGTGGTCTACTTGTGGATGAGTTGTTTGACTTAGGCATTGTTGAGAAGAGAAGTGATGGTGATATATGCAGAAATTGTTATTAGAAGTGATGGTGAAGGTATGAATTGTGATCATCCTAAAGGTTCTAATTTATAGACTCCAAGTTTTATGAAAGAGTGTGTTTGGATGTGATGTTAATCCATAGAAAAATGTTGGTTCCTAATGATTTTGAAGAAGAAAAGAAGCTAGTCACATCATCTAAGTCAATCCATAGAGATGGAGTTGAGTAAGAGTATGAAGATATGCAGTAAATGCAAAGGGTGAGTGGGAAATCTAATAATGTGATTGATCCATGGATTGCAAGGAACCAATTTGAGGGGTCTTTGCTTGTTAGAGAAAGGTAACTTGAGTGGACTTTTGAAATTTCAAATTTTGGTGGGAAATTGTATTCCTAATTGTGTAATGTTGCTAAAATGATCCTAATGTGATGAAATATCAGTAAAGGAATCCTAATTCAAGAATCAGTACTCTAAAGTGCGGGATTAGATGAAAAATTTAAAAATATGACTGTTGGTCCGCGGAGCCAAACGATAACAAAGACGGATCCCTGTTTTTTGTTTCGCGGAATCCGTGGCGTGTATTTTGGCGGCACCAAAAAATTGAAGAGACGAAACCCGTATTTTGGTTCCGCCATATCCGTCAATCGAAAAAAGTTAACAGATCGGATTTTTAAGACCCCTAAACCTGTTCAAATTCCGTAAATTATCCTAAAACATATGTAATTAATTAGTTGTGATTGATTAAAAACAAAAACACAGGTATAAACATATGTTAACATATAGATCAAACCGAGGATTTAGCTAAACAGTGGCTTAAACATGGAAAATTGATAACATCAAGTGTTATCGTCCTGCATTGTCAAGTTAGTTTTCATAGGTGTTAAACAACAAGATAATATCCTAAAATCATAACAATTCAACACATCATTGTTTCAAATTGATTGTACCAAACACTCCTTATCCTCTCATTGCTTGTCGAGTTTCTTGTTTATCTTCATCAACCAACGCCCGATGTTCTTCATCATCCCTTTTGTTTGTTTGAATTCCTCAAATTGTTGCTCAATTGGTGGAAGTTGGCTCAAATATTACAGAGGAGGAATCCTAGAATTAGGGAGTCCGTCATCCTCGCTCATGGATGATGATGATGAGGAGGTTGGAGGATGAGCGCATTTTCCTTTCGACACAGCTACTCTCTTGTCACTAAGGGGTACAAAAGTATGGGGAATGAGAGAGTAGTCTGGGAAGAAACCTCTAGCGTTAGGAGGGATGGGTGCAAACGCTCTATAGAGACGGGTGAGAAGCATCACGTATGGCATAGCAGTGGTTCCTAACACCGGAATGTCGGCCATTCTCTTGGCGACATAGTATGAAAGGTTGAAAGGTTGGTGGGTTGACACACAATATAGCATATAACAAAGGCTAGCATTGAGATGATCCCTATTCCCTATGGTGCATAAAACGTTTTCTCGAAGAATTTCTTCCAACTTATTGAATTGGGGCCTAAGCTCGTTTAGCTCCATGCCAAACGGGTCTCTATCGACTTGATGTCCTTGTCGGTTTGTCCTAGTGTGGGTGTTCCTAGGGAGGAAGAAATGATCCCGGATTATCTCTTTTGGAGTCAAGGGTGTGTCTTATGGAGGCATACGATCAACAATGGAATCGAGGCTTGACAACGACCATTTGTCGGTGTAAAGACAAGTACCTACACCCGGAATTCCTATGACTTCCGCGAATTGGTTCACAGGAATATTGAATTGGGCTTGATTTACCTTGAAGTGGATGTTGATGAGACCATAATCATTGGAACTAAGAACGACACTAGCATAGAATTCTAGCACAAATCTAGGACATATAGGTTCGTTTATGTCCGCAAGACAATCAAAGTTGATGGTAGCTAATTGTTCGCGGATGTTGGTTTCTTCTAAAAAGGAGGGATCTATGGTTCTACCCTCGTGAACGTACCTCTTTTCTAAAGCCTTAAATATCTTAACTTGTTCGGTTGAAAGTCCCTTGGTCTTATGGTGTTTAAGGAGGTAGTTAAGGGACAATGTGGAGGTGTAGTTATCTCGACTCTTTTTAATGCATGAAAATTTTGTTTTGCAAATTTTGTAACAAAACGAGAGATAACCCAAACGCTCCTAATTCAATGTAGCTTCGATTGAATGTACCAGAAAATACATTTTACTTATGTATTCCCTTTAGCATTCAAGAGACATTATGCAAATGATGTTTAAACATAACGTTTTTATTTGTATGAACAATGTGAAAAATTGTTTTTCCTAATAGTGAGAAGATTTTTTCAAGAATTTAACATGGGGTTTTTGGTGAATTGTTATAATGCCTTATGATATGCAATTCCTAACTAAGGGAAACATGATTAGTTATGTAATTTAACAAATATGCTTCATGATTTTACAAAAATATGCATAAACCCCAAGTTTTGATTTTGTGCAAGAAATAGAAATCCTAGACTCAGATCAGGAATATAGATATAGTTAGGATACTTACAGTGTGGATTAAAGCACAAGTTTGTTGAAGGGGATGACCTAAATTCTGAGAATTGGGTGCTATGGGTCGAGTTTGTGTTTCTTGTATGTTTTTGGGGAATGTGAGAAGAGGGTTTTTGTCTGATATATTTAAAACTAATCTCAGGAACCCACAGATTTGGCGGAACCAAAAAGTGGGTTCCATCCTTATTATCGTTTGGTTCCGTAGGAACATTTTGGCAGTTGGTTGTTTTTTTCGTGTTTGGTTAAGCTAAGGTTTACGCTAAGGTTTTAACTACACATTTGGTTCCATTAATCCTAAACCAAGTCTAAGAAGGTTAAAGGGTTCTCTTTTAAGAGGTTTTGTGAGAATATCAGCAATGTTGTCTTCTGAGGATACTTTCTCGATTGAGATGTTTCCTTTTTGAACATTGTCGCGAAGAAAGTGGTGTCGGATTTCTATGTGTTTAGTTCTAACGTGTTGAACTGGATTCTTGCTAAGGTCGATAGCTCCCTTGTTGTCGCAAAGAATAGGAACGTCGTTGAGTTGAATTTCATAGTCAACGAGAGCTTGTTTCATCCAGAGAGCTTGTTAGCAAGCTTTTTCTGCTGACACGTACTCGGCTTCGGTTGTTGATATTGCTAGAGCCGTTTGTTTCTTAGCAAACCATGAGGTGAGACAATGCCCAACAAAAGTACAAATACCACTTGTACTTTTTCTATCGACATAGTCACCGGAATGGTCTGAGTCGGCATACACAATGGTTTCGACACCCGTTCCTTTGGGATACCATAATCCTAAATGTGTAGTACCTTTAATGTACCTAAATATTCGTTTAACGGCTTCAAGATGGGATGTTTTTGGATCTTCTTCAAAGCGAGCACATAGACAAACACTAAACATAATGTCCGGTCTACTAGCCGTGAGATAGAGTAAACTACCAATCATTCCTCGATATTTAGTGCTATCTAGGGATTCACTTTCGTCATACTTAGTGAGTTTGGTTTCGGAAGACATGGGTGTTTTCATAGGTTTGGAATCTTCAAGATCAAATTTCTTAAGCATATCCTTGATGTACTTAGATTGGTTGAAGAATATCCCATCTTCTAATTGTTTTATTTGGAGTCCTAAGAAAAAGTTTAGTTCTCCCATCATACTCATTTCAAACTCGTCATGCATGATTTTTGAGAAATTTTCGCATAACTCTTGACAAGTTGAAACGAATATAATGTCATCCACATATATCTGAACTATGATAATATGTGATCCTTTTTTTTTAGTGAAAAGAGTGTTGTCTACTAGGCCCATGGTATACTTATGTTCAACTAGGAAAGTCTTAAGTCGATCATACCAAGCTTTTGGTGCTTGCTTAAGTCCGTATAATACTTTTTTAAGTTTGTAGACATGATTTGGTTTTTCAAAATCGGCAAAGCCGGGAGGTTGTGCGACATACACTTCCTCATTAATAAAACCATTAAGAAATGCACTTTTGACATCCATTTGAAAAAGTTTAAAGTCAAGTGCACATGCATATGCAAGTAGTATTCTAATTGACTCGAGCCTAGCAACATGAGCGAATGTTTCATCGTAGTCAATACCTTCTTTTTGATTGTAGCCTTGACCTACTAGCCTAGCTTTGTTTCTAGACACTACACCATTTTCATCCATTTTATTTCTAAAAACCCATTTTGTTACAATTATGGTTTGACATTTAGGTTGAGGGACTAATATCCAAACATCATTTCTAACAAATTGGTTTAGTTTTTCTTGCATTGCTATAACCCAAGATTCATCTTTAATAGCCTCATTTATATTTTTGGGCTCAATGGTTGAAATGAAACAAAAGAAATTACTTTGGTTTTGAAGTTTTGATCTTAAGGTTCTTTCATTAATTTCTCCTATGACATTGTCTAATGGATGACTTTTAGATTCTTTGACATTGACTATTTCTCTATTTAAAGGTTCATCTTCTTTGTCATTATCTAAATTTTCTTGGTTTTCCACCATTGACTTTCAACTAAGTCATCATCTAACAAAGGTGATGTCTTAGAGGGAGGTGGACTTTCGTCGAACGTTACGTTCAATGATTCCTCGACTCTTAAGGTTTCTTTGTTCAAGACAATGTAGGCTTTACTATTTTGTGAGTATCCAAGGAATACACCTTCATAAGACTTTGGGTCAAACTTGGTGAGATAATCCTTAGTGTTTAAAATAAAGCACTTGCTTCCAAAAACTCTAAAATATCCTAAAGTAGGCTTTTTGCCTCAATAAAGTTCATATGGTGTTTTATTCAAAAATGGTCTTATTAGGACTCTATTTAAGATGTATGTGGATGTGTCAACGGCGTTACACCAAAACTTTTGTGGTATATTTTATTCATTTAGCATTGTTCGACTCATTTCTTGAAGTGTTCTATTTTTACGTTCTACTACACCGTTTGATTGAGGAGTTCGAGGAGCCGAGAAATTATGTGTTATGCCATTAGCATCACAAAAAGCTCCAAATTGAGTTTCGTTATCTAATTCACGACCATGGTCGGTTCTAATTGACACAATGCTATTTCCTATTCGATTTTGAATTTTCTTACTTAGAATTTCAAATTTATCAAATGCTTCATTTTTAGTTTTCAAAAACTTAGTCCAAGTATACCTAGAATAATCATCTGCTATGACCAAAGTGTAGAAGTTTCCTCCATAACTTTGTATAGCAGATGGACCAAATAAATCCATATGCAATAGTTCTAAACACCTAGATGTGGACACCATGTTTTTAGCCTTATGGCTATTATGAACTTGTTTCCCAATTTTGCAAGCATCACAAAAGTGTTGGTCGTATTTCAACTTGGGTAGGTTGTTAACTAGTTCCTTAGATGATAGAGATTGGATGAATCTCATATTGGTGTGGCCTAAGCGTCTATGCCACTGAGTTGAGTTGTCGTCTAAGGAGGTGAGACAAAGTTTGTCTTCTAATTTCATAACGTATATGTTATTCTTCAAAACACCTTTACCTACGGTTATACCGTCTTTAAGTATTTTACTTCCGTTTTCACTGAAAAGGACGTCCTACTTTTTACGGCATAGTTGACTAATACTAAGCAAGTTAAAACCTAAGTTATCTACATGAGCAACATCATCAATAGAGAGAGAGTCATGAGAGATTGTACCTTTTCCGACGATTTTACTTTTAAGCTTGCTACCAAACGTAACATTACCTCCGTCGTATGGTTGGTAGGTTGAGAAAAGGCTTTTGTTTCCCGTCATGTGCCCTGAACACCCGCTATCTTTTATCCACTCGTCCGGTTCAAACCCGACTTTCAAGCATACCTAAGTTAAAGAAAAACTCAAGCGTTTGGTCCCCAATATCTCATGGGTCCATTTGGGTTGAACATTCCATTATCTTGATTCATGTATGGAAATGGTCGATATGGGTTCCATGGCATGTAGTTGGGACCTTGATAACTTCTAGGTAAGTTTGGATTCCAACTATTTTGATAATGATGTTGTGTTTTGTAGTTACTCTTTGGAAAGGGGAGTTTGGGAATAGTCGTCCTAGGTCTTGGTTGAGTAGATTTAGCTCTAAATTCATTTTTAGCTTGTCCTACTCCTATAGTAACAGCTGGTTTTTGTTTATTAACAGTTGTACTAGTGCTAGGCTTTCTTGTGACTTTAACGAATTCAGTACGAGCCGAAGTGCAATCCTTCTGTTCAGCAACAGTACCCGCGGAACCAATTTCCACTACTGGCGGAACCAAGATTTTGGTTCCGTGGGATCCGTGGGTGTCTGAACTTGTTGGAACAGTTTCTTGTACTTTCTTTGTTTGTTTCTTAAAGCTACTTAAGTCTCCTAATTTCATAAAACATAATCCAGTTTTATCATGAGGTAACTTTTGAATTTCATTATCTCATCTACACAACTGATATTTTTATCAAACCTTTTAAATTTAGAGTTTTGTTTGATAAGTTCTTCCTGTGTGGTCTTAAGTGTTTCTAATTCTAGTTTAAGTTCTTGACATGAAACACATGTTTATTTAATGGCTTTACCCTTTTCTAATCGTATAGCTTTTTCTTTTAACCAATAAACTTCGTATTCCAAAAATTCCTTTTTGGTTTTTAAAAACTTATTTTTGTTTATGATTTTTAGAGTAAGTTCACACAGTTTGTTATATTCTATTTCTAAGGTGTCATCATCAATAGAGGAGTAAGATAAGTCAGATTGTACCTCGTTAGAGTCATGAGCCATAAGAGCAACTTCGTCATTCTTAGGCTCTTCGTCATCATCTTCATTGTCACTCCAAGCACCACTAACAAAGGCTATTTGAGTCTTGTTCTTGGGTGGCTTCGAACATTCTCCTATTAGATGACTAGTATCCCCGCACCTAAAGCACTTCCTATTTACTTTTCCTTTCTTATCATCACGGTCTTTCCAGAAGGATTTCTTTTCTTCTCGAGGTTGTCTAACAAACTTTCCTCGTCTTCTGAAGAACTTCTTGAAAACTCTTACGGCCATGGCATACTCTTCGTCTTCGCTACCTGAACTAGACTCTTCATCATCACTTGACTCTACCCTAGCTTTTTAGGAAATTGTTGGGAATAAAATGTTCAAGTCAAAGAGCCTGCCAATGATGTCAAAGAGCCTGCTAGTTGATTTTGAAGAGTATGAAGATGTTCTACCAGTACCTTCTGGGTAGAAGGTACTGCTAGTTGATGAAGAGCCTGCCAAGCTTATGTCAAGTCGATTAGATATTTTGTAATAGATATTTAGTTGAATTATTAGTCTTTGTACATTGTTATACGTTATGTAGAAGTAGTTTAGTCTTCTGTGATGTACAGAAGAATATTACAGAGTTGAACATTGGTAGTTGTATTTAATTGTAGGCGCTAAAATAGTCAAAGTATAGTATTATATTTAACCACTTGAACAACTTGTAATAAGGTGTCCTTATCTTATAAAAGGATACCTTAGTCACACTTCATGCATGCATCTTTTCCAACTATTAACAAAAACAAAACTATCTCTCAAGTAACTTAGTTACTCAACGCACAAATCCTTTTACAATCTTAGATTCAAGATTACTTTGTAATCCCGGTGATATTTAGATCATCCGTATTATTTCATCAATAATACTGAATCGTTTTGTGTTAACCAAAGTTGTGTTACTTATTCATTGCATATTCACGTTTACATAAACTCATCACCTTGTGTTCTTTTAAGTGTGTTGTAGTAGATTCCGCATGCTAAACACATTCATACATAAATATCTCTCAAACACATTACTAAGATTCATATCCCAAGTGTTTGAACAACATTAAACCTTTCCACAAGTGGTATCAAAGCTAGGCTTGATATTTACTAATTTAAAAGAACAATGGATGTTGAACATATTCAAACAAATGTTGCAGCTAAACTTCCATTACTTAAGCAAAATGAGTTTGAAATGTGGCGACTAAGGGTAGAACAATACTTTCAAGTGCAGGACTATGCACTTTGGGAGATTATTGAAGGAGGCAACTCATTTAAACCCTCAATCACCACTACAACAGTAAATGATGCTCTTGTAACACAAATACAAGACCAACCATCAAATGCAGATGAAAGAGTTCAGAAGAGAAATGATCTAAAAGCAAGGAGTATGTTACTGATGACTATTCCAAATGATCAGCTTTTGATCTTTAACAAATACAAAGATGCCAAAACCCTTTTTGAAGCTATTGTGGCTAGATTTGGTGGTAATGATGCTACCAAGAAAACACAGAAAACACTTCTCAAACAGCAATTTGAGAACTTCACAGCCACAACCAATGAGCCTTTGGACAGTATGTTCAATAGACTTCAGAAGCTTTCAAGTCAGTTAGCCATCCATGAAGTGATGATAACTCAAGAAGACCTAAACTCTAAATTTCTTAGGAGTTTACCTTCAGAATGGTCTATGCATGTAATTGTCTGGAAGAACAAGCCAAATATTGATCAGATGAGTCTTAATGATCTCTACAACAATTTCAAAATAGTAGAGCATGAAGTAAAAAAAACTACTGGGTCAAGCTCAGGAAATATGGCATTTGTTTCATCTCCAAGCATCTCAAAGGTTGACAATGAAGAAAAAGGTGGCAGAGAAGAAGGTACTGCCAACACAACCATTGGTACTGCTAGTACTTCTAGTAATACCAAAACCATTTTAGATGAAACAATAGGGTGTGCTTTTCTTACATCTCAACACAATGGGTTCATATTAACATTTGAAGATCTTCAAGAGATTCATCCTGATGATCTTGAAGAGATGGACATAAAGTGGCAACTTTCACTCTTAAGCATTAGAGCTAAGAAGTTGTTGATGAGGACTGGCAAGAAGATAATGATAAATGGAAATGAGCCTTGATGCGCGTGATGTGTCGTTGCGGTTTAGCAGTTTTAACGCCTACTCAAGTTTTAAATTTATATTTAGCCGACTTATCAATAACACACACACTTAACGAGCAGTGTACCCGGTCAGTATGAATATAATGGTAAGTAGAGTGTCGATCACTAAGAGTGGAACGTATTATCTAGTTATTCTAATCAGTATTTTAATATATTAAGTTAGCTATACAACCTAATCTAACGCAAGGGGGTTCAGCCTGAGAGACTGGCACGATTTTGTTGCAATTAAATAATAAACTAAACCAATAGGCACGAATCAGCAAGTAGCACACACGTACACAGATAAATACTTGAGACAATAAGAGGGCTGTCCTTATGATAAGTAGTTTGTCACTTGTTTTATTGCTAGTGTTATATGAAGTGTATAGTTCGATGCAACGCACCGAGATTAAGTCCTTTCTCGTTGGTTCTAATCTTATCGGCGAGTAAACCCTTAATGATTACTTATGACTATCCCGTTTATCTTTCTCCTACTTTTCTACAGACCATAGAATACATAGGCATCTAATAAACAGGCGAGGGCAGAGGCATGGCGACCCGATCAACGCTCAGCTAGACACAGAGGTTATCAATGCACTAATAAAAATCACCAATGACATCAACATATAAACTTTAATTAATGAGAAAGCAGTTTTAAGGGAGTGCAACCTTTCCGTTGTCACGTTACACAAGCCACCAATCTTGATGAATTAAAGTTTACTAACACAATAAAACAAAACTACTTAATGAATTAAACATATGCAGCACCTTCTTACAGCTCTTGTATCTTTGATTTGGGTGTGTCTTGTGCTGCTGCCTTGACTGAATTCGTCCTTGGTTTCTGGTCTTCGGTCTAATATATGGCACTCCGGACTCTTAATTCGTCTGGTCTTTGGGGTATTTATAGTTTCTGTCTGAGGGTGAGATGCGGCGCATCTAAGGAGTAGATGCGGCGCATGTACTTAACTTCGCGTGGGGTCCAAGATTATAATATTCAGGAATATTCGTACACCGCCAGAAGATGCGGCGTATCTTTATCTTTGGATGCGGCGCATATCCTCTTGTATCTTGGATCGTATCTGGTGAGATCTTGATAGAGATGCGGCGCATGTAATGAGTGAGATGCGGCGCATCTGGAGCAGAATAGTCTTGATCTTGTCCAATTTAGTAGACTCTTAACTTCTTGCATGTTTTGCTCCATTTTCAGTCCAAAATCGCCAAGTTTCACCAAATGCTTGTTTTCAACTGAGAATTACAAAAGTAAACGATTAAGTATCAATCCTCATACATAATATAGTAAAACAAGTCAAATAATTAGGATAAATGATAGTAATAATATGTACTTATTTGAGTTCATCAAATATCCCCCCACTTGAATTTTACTTGTTCCCAAGTAAACCTTAGAATTAATCTTATGAAAATGTATCCTAAAAGATATTAGGATTTATTTTTATATTTAAGTATGTATTCGTTATTGTCATAATCACACAACTAAACACTTAACGAATTAGAAGTAGAATAAAAATATTTTGATAAAAGCAAATCTAATTGTTTAACTGTCCAGTCGTGATGAATATTCTATCATAAGCTTGGCAAGTATACACATCTCCACCACTAAAGCCAAGGAATAACGAGTCTAAAGCGGTAAAAAGGGTCTTTAGGCTTAAGGGTTAATTATTCTTAATCACTATCGATCTCAAATTCCAGAAAAGGCGACAAAATCACAAATACATGATCGAATCCACGAACACGATACTTGCAATTGCTCAAATCCTTAACTCGAATAGGCTAAAGATAGGTCCAAACTTCACCAATAATAATATATCAAAAAGGGCGACAAAATCATAAATACATAGCCGAATCCACGACTACGATACTTAAGATTGCTCAAATCCCTAATCTCAATAAATCAAAGGTTTAGTTGGATAAAGAATAATACAGGGTATGGATAATATTTGGGATATAAATTGGTGTAAAATGAAAAATAAACAAAACAAATAAATTAAAATCCTAAGTGTGGTTAATCACTATCCCAACCATCCCATGAATAAGACTCATATCATTGAATAACTCACGCTTTAACACTTGAAATACACGCTTTAGGTAGACACGAATTATACTCAACAAGATCTTAATCAAAGAATAAACCTTAGTTGACGTTCCCATAACTGCCAACTCCCATTCAATCCATAAATATATAATATATAACAACTAGTGGTGATATCGACCACTTACATAACTTTACATCGTTGGTTTATCAATCTTCCAACTTTCTTCTTTTTCTTTTTCTTTTCTTATTTTTTCGATTTTTTTTTTTTTTTTTTTTTTTTTTTTTTTTTTTAACTTGAAACATAAACATAGATGTGTAAAATTTCACCACATCACCAAAACAATAATTCTGGATAATTTTTCCATACTTTTCATGACTTCAGAAATAACGGTAATAGTGAAAGTAGTAAACACACGAAAAATAAACTCAAAGATATACAATATTTACTTTCACTCCAATTGCATTGTGCAATTTCCCGACCTAACCATAGATAATGAATTACGCACGCGAACACAGGTAATGTAAGGAAACACACTTTGCCTATAGCAATTAACCAACCACGGATCTTAATCTACAAGGTAGGCTAAGGTGTAAGGTGTAACGAAACATTTTAAACAAAGGTGTAAGAAACGAAAGGAATGGCTCTGAGTGTTTTTCTAGGGGTATCTTACTCTAAAAATGAGAGTAACAAAAGGGTTTATACGGGGGTTAACTAACCAGTGTAGTTAGCTAATATCACATAACATATAAAGGCTATTTGGGTGTAATCCTAGAAATTTTACCAATTTAGACAAGTCATTCCAATTATATAAAATAATACTTATTATGGTGGTCTCGAATAGTATACAAGCCAAGTTCTAAAGTTTACAAGTCACCGGCACACTCATAGATTTGTGAATTTTGAAAAATCACAATTTTTGAAAATAACGTCATGTGTGCAGCTATGCAACTTAGACTTTAAACAAAAACATGCTAAAAAAAATTTTAAATTTTGATATATTAAGCACATTTTAAGCATATTTTGAAAAGTTTAGGACAAGTAAGTGTTAAGTGTTCTAATTCTCCAATCCCCCCACTTAAGTTAAACAACGTCCTCGTTGTTTGTATGAAAGGTTAAAAACTGGAAAATAAAAGAATTAGAATAGAAAAACTCCCCTGAGATTTGCTCGGTATGATCCTCCATTTGTATAAGAGCAAAAATCATCTTTCTTGTGGATTAGAATGTTTAAGCTTCATATTCGATGTATCCACAGGAAATGTAGGAATCTATTATACCACCAAGGCTTTAAAACACACCTAAGATAAGAAAGGTTCAACTTGCATAACACATTAGTAGTTAGGAAAAATAAAACATAAAAATTAAAAATGAAAATCATCAGGTCAGTCGATGCGCCGTATCTTATGGAAGAAGATACGCCGTATCGAGCCTGGAATAAATACGGATCAGAATAAAAGATGCGCCGCATCCTTAACCAGGGATGCGCCGCATTGAAATAAACTGATAAAAAGTTTTAAATTCGAAAATTAAAAAAAATGCAGAAAAATAAAATAAGATATGACCATTGCAGGAGATGCGTTGCATCTCAGGATTGAGATGCGCCGTATCCTCGGCGGCCTGACTGACTCGACACATAAACAGAATAATAAAAAGATAAATCCGGGTTGTCTCCCGGTAAGCACTTGTCTTTATTCCAGAGTCTTCAAGTTAGACTCACGTTCAGCTCATTAGTATCGATCATTGAAGGAGTCGGAAACATCGCGCTCCCTCATTGCCAATTCAGTAATATTGAATACTCCTTGCTCGTCCTTGATTTCCACGCCGTTCTTCTTCAGTATCTGTATAAACAAAGTTCTGTCCCTTTCGGGCAGAGATGACAAAATGATAGACGGGAAATTCTTATTATCATATAGGCATAAATAAGCAAGGTGGGGTGGTAGTTCAATAAACATATTATTATTCAAATTCGTTTTCTCAACTATTCTCCTACGTTTGTTAATTACCACGCAATCATACCACTCATCATCAGAATCATTAACAACATCGCGTCTAAGTTCAGTAGGTACATTTAGGTCAATAAATTCCTCAAAGTTCTCATGATTAGGATTAGTTGAGTTGTTTTGAATCAATGTTTCCCCCATAAGTCTGGCTTCAAGATCTAGGTCCATACGCTCTCTTAATCCTAGCATGTAAACACCTCTAATTATGCTTTTAACAGGATCTTGGCACTTATAGACCAGTTTAATATTCCCTACCCTTAATGAGATTTTTCGTTTAAACACATCAATCTTAGGACGGGCAGTAGACAAGAAAGGTCGACCAAGGATTAAAGGAACCTTAACATCCTCGGGCATATCTAATATAACAAAGTCTACAGGGAAAATAAACTTCTCAATCTTAACTAGCACATTATTAGCAATCCCTTCAGGTTGTTTTACCGTTTTATCAGCCAATTCAATAAGTAACTTAGTTGGTGCTAATTTTCCTAGTCCTAGGGTAGTGAATGTCTTAAGAGGCATAACACTAACACTAGCTCCTAAGTCAGCTAACACATTATTGAAAGATATATCATTAATTGAACAAGGTAGAGTAAAACTTCCTGGGTCTTTTTCTTTATGAGGCAAGGCATTTAAATCGGTTGCAGAGCTCCTTTCTTTCATTGTAGCCTTGATCTCCTCTTCAATCTTTGTCTTTTCTTTTAGTAGTCTTCTTAAACTGATTGAAGAATTAAAGAAAAATTCGGGTCTTGCACCATCATTACCATTCATCGATCTTCTAGGCATGTTAGGAGTGACTTCTTCAGTGGTGCTTATGGCCTTGACATGATCTCTTGGGTTGGTTTCGGTTGAGCTAGGTAAACTTCCATATCCCCTTTCTTGAAGAACTTTGCTCATTTGACCAATTTGTTGTTCTAATGCTTTGATCGAAGCTCCTTGATTTCTTGTAGTAGTGTCCGTTGAAGCTCGTATTTCTTTGATCATAGCAGTATTCTCTTCATGTCTTTTAGTAGCATCGGCCATAATTTGCTTTAGAGTGTCATCTAAAGTCTGCCTCCTCTCTTGATAAGCGGGATTGAAGTTGTTCTTTTGATAGAATCCCGGGGTAGCTTCCCTAAATCTTCCTGAAGGTCGGAATGGTTGTCCAAATTGGGTGTAATATGCTTCTTCAAACGTCTCACTTTCATTCTTATTCGGGCAATCTTTAGTGTAGTGAGGTCCTTCGCACTTTTCACATCCAACTTGGGCAGCATACACTCTTTCATCACGCTTCTTCATCTCTCTACTAATTTTATCCAATTGAGCTTGAATAGCAGCAATCCCGTCAAAATTAGCGCAGCTCTTAGATCTAGTAGAGGTCCCATCGTGCCATTTTTGAGAATGATCAGCAGCATCTTGGATTGCTTTCCTGGCATTGGTTGCACTCATTTCTGATACACTCTTTCAACACACACACTTAACGAGCAGTGTACCTGGTCAGTATGAATATAATGGTAAGTAGAGTGTCGATCACTAAGAGTGGAACGTATTATCTAGTTATTCTAATCAGTATTTTAATATATTAAGTTAGCTATACAACCTAATCTAACGCAAGGGGGTTCAGCCTGAGAGACTGGCACGATTTTGTTGCAATTAAATAATAAACTAAACCAATAGGCACGAATCAGCAAGTAGCACACACGTACACAGATAAATACTTGAGACAATAAGAGGGCTGTCCTTATGATAAGTAGTTTGTCACTTGTTTTAATGCTAGTGTTATATGAAGTGTATAGTTCGATGCAACGCACCGAGATTAAGTCCTTTCTCGTTGGTTCTAATCTTATCGGCGAGTAAACCCTTAATGATTACTTATGACTATCCCGTTTATCTTTCTCCTACTTTTCTACAGACCATAGAATACATAGGCATCTAATAAACAGGCGAGGGCAGAGGCATGGCGACCCGATCAACGCTCAGCTAGACACAGAGGTTATCAATGCACTAATAAAAGTCACCAATGACATCAACATATAAACTTTAATTAATGAGAAAGCAGTTTTAAGGGAGTGCAACCTTTCCGTTGTCACGTTACACAAGCCACCAATCTTGATGAATTAAAGTTTACTAACACAATAAAACAAAACTACTTAATGAATTAAACATATGCAGCACCTTCTTACAGCTCTTGTATCTTTGATTTGGGTGTGTCTTGTGCTGCTGCCTTGACTGAATTCGTCCTTGGTTTCTGGTCTTCGGTCTAATATATGGCACTCCGGACTCTTAATTCGTCTGGTCTTTGGGGTATTTATAGTTTCTGTCTGAGGGTGAGATGCGGCGCATCTAAGGAGTAGATGCGGCGCATGTACTTAACTTCGCGTGGGGTCCAAGATTATAATATTCAGGAATATTCGTACACCGCCAGAAGATGCGGCGTATCTTTATCTTTGGATGCGGCGCATGTCCTCTTGTATCTTGGATCGTATCTGGTGAGATCTTGATAGAGATGCGGCGCATGTAATGAGTGAGATGCGGCGCATCTGGAGCAGAATAGTCTTGATCTTGTCCATTTCAGTAGACTCTTAACTTCTTGCATGTTTTGCTCCATTTTCAGTCCAAAATCGCCAAGTTTCACCAAATGCTTGTTTTCAACTGAGAATTACAAAAGTAAACGATTAAGTATCAATCCTCATACATAATATAGTAAAACAAGTCAAATAATTAGGATAAATGATAGTAATAATATGTACTTATTTGAGTTCATCAAGCCTGCTGGCTATGATAAGTCAAAAGTGGAGTGTTACAACTGCCACATGAAGGGTCACTACTCTAGAGAGTGTAGAAGACCTAAGAAGCTGGATGACAAGGGTAGAGGGTTTGACAACAGGAATAAAGGAAACTTTGAGAAGAAAGGAAGCTTTAAAAGCAAAAGTAAGGTTGTTGAAGTTGCTGAGCCAAAAGCAATGGTTGCTATTGATGGCATGGGTTTTGATTGGAGTTTCATGGGTGAAGATGAGTCAACTTCTGATGAATTGGCTTTTATGGCATTCTCCACTCCTGAGGTACAAACTATCAAATGTTCTAATAATTGTGAATTTCTTAAAGAGATAGAAGTTATAAGAAAATCTTATGATACTCTGACATTAGAACATAGCAAAACCATTCAAACCTTAGTCAACTATAAGTGTGGTATGGCCAAACTAGAAAAACAAATCATTCACTATAGAGAAAATGAACTTACCTTTTCTGATGCTAAAGCTGCTCTTAATAGACAAATATTTTTGAAAGATTCAGAAATAGAAATGTTAAGAAATGAGTGTACTAAAGTGACATTGGCTAGAGATAATATTCAACTGACTGTTACTAAATTGGAAATTGCTTCTGAGTGTACTAGGAGCATAGTAGAGAATCAGATGAATAAAAGAATAAAATCAGGGATAGGATACAATGAATGTCCACCTCCTTATAGAGGAATTCCTTGTCCCCCAGGATCAGATCTTGCTGAAACAGGTTTGCATGAAATCATTAATAAACCATTAGCTAAACCTGTAGAGAAGAGTGAACCTTCTGAGAGTGCTAAGATTGCCTCATTCTCTAAGGTGCTCACTGATAAGAGACCAGATGTCCTAATTATTGAAGATTGGGTATCTGATGATGATGAAGATGAGACTATTCCTATCAAAGGAAACAAAGTAGGACCAATCAGTCCTAAGAGAGTAAAAATTAAGGCTAAGTCTAAAGCTGTTTTGAAAACAGTTGAAAGTTGTGAAAAATATAATATCAAACCTAGGGGAAGCCAAAGAAATTGGAACAACCTTAAGTCACAACAACTAGGTGATAACTTTGTCATGTACAATAAGGCTTGTTATTACTGTGGTAGCTTTAATCATCTTCATGCTTATTGTAATAAATGGGTTTCTGGGAGTAAAACAAAGTCTAAAACAAATGTTACTCACCCCAGAAAAAGTTTTGTCAAGTCTAACACCACAAAAGTTAAAGATACTGTTAGACAAAATAAGCCTGTTATTACAAAACCAACTGATAAGGGTACAAGAAACACTTTCAAATATGTACCAAAAGTTGAGAATAGTCCTATTCAAAAGAAATCTGTGGTCAAAAAAAAAATTTGGAAACCAAAAACCAAAGGTCCTGCTAGACCAAATGGTACTGCCAAAATTGGTATTGCCAAAATTGGTACTGATAGACCAAAGACCACAAAATGGATTAAAAGGGAAAGTGCTGTTAAGTCCTCAGCATGTTGGATATGGAAACCAATCCAATCAAAAGGTGCATCAACAATCCTGAAAAGGTTTGATTTCATTGATGCAAGAGGAAAACCCAAGTTTGTCATGGCTTGGGTACCCCAAGGAAACTAATATGTTTATTCATGTGTAGGAACATTCATCTGATATTGGAGATCAAGGATATGTTGATAGTGGATGTTCAAGGCACATGACTGGCAACATGTCATTCCTCTCAGACTTCAAAACATT
Organism: Artemisia tridentata subsp. tridentata; assembly: GCA_021014915.2. Taxonomy (NCBI): domain Eukaryota; kingdom Viridiplantae; phylum Streptophyta; class Magnoliopsida; order Asterales; family Asteraceae; genus Artemisia; species Artemisia tridentata. The sequence continues at coordinate 403,283,987 of CP139508.1, forward strand.
TGATGGAGGATATGTTACCTTTGGGGGAGGAATAAAAGGAAAGATCACTGGTAAAGGTACTATCAAAACCAGTAAACTAGATTTTGAAAATGTGTATTTTGTGAAAGAATTTCAGTTTAATCTTCTTAGTGTCTCACAAATGTGTGACAAAAAGAACAATGTTCTATTTACTGACAATGAATGTATGGTTCTTTCTTCTGATTTTAAGATGCCTGATGAGAGTCAGATCCTTCTTAAAATACCAAAAAGGAACAATATGTACAGTGTTAATTTAAAGAACATTGATCCTAAGGAGAGTCTAACTTGTTTGGTAGCAAAAGCCTCATTGGATGAATCTATGCTATGACATAGAAGGCTTGGTCATGTAAACTTTAAAACAATCAACATCATTGCAAAATATGATTTGGTAAGAGGTTTACCCAAAAAGATTTTCCAAAATGACCAATCCTGTGTTGATTGTCTAAAAGGCAAACAACATAGAGCTTCTTGTAAGCCCAAGACCCAAAACTCTATTTCTCAGGTTTTACATATGTTTCATATGGATCTCTTTGGTCCTACTAATGTGTGTAGCTTGAATGGGAAAAGATATTGTTTGGTTGTTACTGATGACTATAGCAGATTCTCTTGGGTTTTCTTTTTAAGATCTAAACATGAAACTAGTGAGATTCTTAAATCTTATATCACTGAGGTAGAAAACCAATCTGATAAGAAAGTCAAAGTCATCAGGAGTGACAATGGGACAGAATTCAAGAATAGAGTTATGGATGAATTTTGCAAGGAAAAAGGGATAAAAAGGGAATTTAGTGTAGCTAGAACCCCACAGCAAAATGGAGTAGCAGAAAGAAAGAATAGAACACTTATAGAGACTGCTAGAACTATGTTAGTAGACTCTAAGTTGCCTATTTCATTTTGGGCTGAAGCAGTTGGTACTGCTTGTTATGTACAAAACAGGGTTCTTGTGACAAAGCCACATAGAAAGACACCTTATGAACTTTTCTTTGGTAGAACACCATCTTTAAGTTTTATGAGACCTTTTGGTTGTCATGTCACTATTCTAAATACCAAAGATCATTTAGGCAAGTTTGATGGAAAAGCAGATGTAGGCTATTTGATAGGGTATTCCTTGCAGAGTAAAGCCTATAGAGTGTTTAACACTTGCACTAGGCTAGTGGAAGAGAATCTTCAAATAGAGTTTCAAGAGAAACTAACAAACGTGAAAGGAATTGGACCAGATTGGATGTTTGATATTGATAGGCTTTCAGAATCTATGAATTATGTGCCTGTTTCAGGTACAAATACTAATGATAATGCAGGTTTTGAAGAAAATGTTGAAACACCTAAAGATCAAGATTACATCTGGATGCCAATTTGGAAAAATTTGGATCTATCTTCAAGTCAAGAAGGACCTTCAAACACAACAAATGAAGGCAATGAAGATGATCAAGGAACTCAGAATCAAGAGAATCAAGAAAGTGGTGCTAATGACAATGGTACTGCTAGTTCACCAGATGGTCCTGCTAGTTCAACTATTGATACTGCTGAGCCATTGAATGTTCAAATAGATGATTCTTTACCAGAAGAAGGGGGGATTAGCAATCTTCCATCTACTTATGAAGTTCCTAAAACACCCAACACTAGAATTCTCAAAGATCACTCAACTGATGATGTGATTGGTAGCATAAATTCTGGTGTTAGAACAAGATCTCAAGTTGGTTTATCTCAAGTCTTATCTTCAGATGAAGAAGGGTTTATCTCCTCTATTTATGAAGAAAAGAATCATGATATTTCCAATATATGCCTGTTTTCATGTTTTCTATCTCAGGCTGAACCCAAAAACATAAACAAAGCTTTAGATGATGCAAGTTGGGTGGAAGCAATGCAAGAAGAGCTTCTCCAATTCAAGATTCAGAAGGTTTGGATATTGGTTGATTTGCCCAAAGGTCATAGGGCAATTGGAACCAAATGGGTGTTCAGAAACAAGAAAGATGAAAGAGGTATAGTGATCAGAAACAAAGCAAGATTGGTAGCTCAAGGATATACTCAAGAAGAAGGGGTAGATTATGAAGAAGTGTTTGCTCCAGTTGCAAGACTTGAAGCAATTAGGCTTTTCTTGGCCTATGCTTCATTCATAGACTTCACTGTCTATCAAATGGATGTTAAGAGTGCATTTTTATATGGTGAAATTGAAGAACCAGTATATGTCTTTTGTCACACCCCAAAATCGGGTCCAGCGGAAGCTTACACATCGCTGGGGTGCAACTCAATTGGTATCACAACACAAGTGTAAAGAACGGTTTTCACATCAATCATTTAGAATATATTTGAGAAGTCAAAAGTGTTAAATTTACATTATGAAAAGTGGTGCGGAAGTTGGCCCATAAAATAAGTTAAGCGGTCCCCAAATGTTTTATCAGAGTCTTCTATGACCATGCCATGCCCTGCCAAAAGCCTCCAGTAGCGTGCTATTGCTTAGTTCCTGAAAATACATGCTAAAGTGTCAACACGAGGTTGGTGAGTTCATAGAGTTTGTTATAAATAAGTTGAAAAGCGTTTAAAGAAAGTTTCCATAGCATAGGCATTGTAAATCCACTCAGTTCCAAGCCCTGCCCATTCAAGACTTGCAACCTGTGTGTTTACAACCCAATGCTAACATAGTATGTCTAGAACAGGTATATCAAAGCATATCATATCGTAAATGATCAGTGTACTTGCATACCAATGCAAAATGGGTTAGAGTACTTGCATACCAATGCAAAACGTGTCAGAGTGCTTGCATACCAATGCAAAATGTATTAGCGTAATTGCATACCAATGCAAAAATAGAATTGATGACTTGCATACCAATGCAAAACGTATTTGATAAACGAGAAAAGTAATTTAAGCATGTATCTCCCCCAAAAGTTCAAAACGTATAAAAGTAGGGGCTATGAAAACTCACCTGATGCGATAGCAACAATGATAATAATGGATATGCTGAAATGAGGCTCGATCTCTAACCGCGACCTATTATGAATGATATGATCTAAGGTAAGCAAATGAAATGATTCTACTCATGCAATTACGTATGTTAACGATACCACTCGTTAGTTTTGAAAATAACGTTTATCGTCGAAAACTACATTTTTGACGTCTCGGCAAGTTATGAACTACTTTTCGTGTAAATATGTTGAAATGATACTCTATGATCCTCGTTTAATGTTTTATCGCCAAATAAAATAGTTTCGTCGCAAAATAACCCTTTTTACAACTTGTGAAAATATGACCAAACGGCCTCGCAAAACTAGTCGCAAAATATTGTACGTTAAGAGTTAGGAATAGAACTTGACGTTTTTGAAAACCTTGTAACATGATCTCTCAGCCGTCTCCTTTGAGTTTTGGTCATACGTGACTCGATCAACGGGAAAATAGCTCGCAACATGGTGACTTGAAAGAAAAACTGTTTTACACTTGGACTATATTTTGCTATTAGAAGCGGTCAAAATTAAATAAGTTTCGTCGGGTTTTCAAACGTGTATATCTTGGTCGTTATAAGTCCGTTTTCTATGTTCTTTATATCCACGGAATCGTGGGACAACGTACTAACCTATTTTTGGTAAGTCGGGACGGCTAGATCAAGTTTTATGCTCAAATTTGCCCGTGAGTACTGTTCATCAGCAAGCTATTTCCGGAAAATATAGTTTTCGTCGTTAACTTGTTTTTAGCGTATCTCCTTCGTTATAAACTCGTTTTTATCCCCGTTTTCGGCCATAGTTTCGTCTTGGAATGTATTTTCTAAATCTTTGGTCCAAAGTTACACCCTAGCCCCTGAGTTTCCCACGTTTTGCAAAATGGGACAGTAGGTATATATATTGTTCAAAACTTGGTTTCCTAGTTACTAACTTGTACAAAAACCAACCAAACAACTTCAAATGATCCCAAATCCTACCATACATATTCTTAGGGTGACATGGGGTCCTAAACATCATCAACCTTGCTAATCTACCAAGGATCTCATAAGGATGTTAATAAAACTTATAGATCTAGGGTTTATTATGAAAATGAACAAAGTGGTATAGATAACTTGTATTTTGCATGATCAATCATCAATATAACATGAAAAACAATAGATTGAAAGTATGAAAAGATTAGAAAGATGTTCTTGAAGCTTACTTGATGATTGGATGAGCTAGGATGAAAAATGACCACAACCTTGGAGTTTTTATTGCAAAACTCTAACAAGGAAGGTATTTGGGACATGTCTAACACTCGATCTTGGAAAAATTATGGGATCTCCTTGGTCTTGTGGTTGTGCCGTGAGCTAGAGAGAAGAAAGGAGAGGGTTTTGTGATTTTTTTCTAAAAAATGTGCTAGTTTATGCTTTATATAGTCCAATGGCATTTTGGTAATTTTGATGGAAGGGTAAAATGGTAATTTCACTAGGTCTTTGAAATATCTAGATATTTTTCAGAAAATATGTAGATATTTTAGGCTGGATACTTATCTTGACTTACGGAGTGAGTTTTGGTCCCGTTAATTGCTAACTGTAAGTCGTAAAGTCACAAAACTTAAAACCGGGTATCCTAAAATTCCTAAATTCATGAAAATGTCCCGGAAGGTGGAAAACATATATTTCTCTTGTTGGTAATGTTGTTTGGACATATCGGGATGCCTAAATGACGTTTAAACCTTAAAGTAAGTCTCGGACACGGTTTCGTGATTCCTGCAAAAATTCTCCGACGAGTGCCAAAATCTCGGGTTATCATTAAAATAGTTTAACTTACGAGAATATGAAATAAAATTTTTGGAATGAATAGTGCCAGTGAATAGTAAAAATAAATAGTAACTCGTGAATAGTAAATTGTTGAGGTTCGGAAAAATGGCCTGAAATTACGAGTTGTGACATCTTTCAACCTCCAGGCTTCATTGATGCAGAGTATCCAAACAAGGTTTATAAGGTTACCAAGGCTCTGTATGGCCTACACCAAGCTCCTAGGGCATGGTATGAAACATTGGCTTGTTTTCTACTAGAAAGTGGATTCCAAAGAGGCAGGATTGATCCAACTTTGTTCATCAAAAGAACAAAGAAAGACATCTTGCTAGTGCAGATTTATGTTGATGACATTATCTTTGGATCAACAAACCAAGACTTGTGTGTAGAATTTGAAAAACTTATGCATAATAAGTTTGAAATGAGTTCCATGGGGGAACTAAATTTCTTTTTGGGTCTCCAAGTGAAACAATCCAAAGAAGGCATATTTATCAGCCAAGATAAGTATGTAGCAGAGATCCTAAGGAAATTTAATTTTGCTGATTCTAAGGTTGCAAGTACACCAATGGATCCAGACAAAGGGCTACTCAAGGATGCTGAAGGAGAAGATATGGATTTGCATAATTATAGGTTAATGATTGGGTCTTTGATGTACCTTACATCATCAAGACTAGATATCATGTTCTCAGTATGTGTATGTGCAAGGTTTCAAATACATCCAAAAATCTCTCATCTCACAGCAGTCAAAAGAATCTTTAGATATCTCAAGGGTCAACCTAGGTTGGGTCTTTGGTATCCAAGGGAATCATCTTTTGAATTGGTGGCTTATTCGGATAGTGACTATGCTGGTGCAACTCTAGACAGAAAATCCACAACTGGTGGATGTCAATTTCTTGGTTGCAGACTCATCTCTTGGCAATGCAAGAAACAAACAATGGTGGCCAACTCTACAACTGAAGCAGAATATGTTGCTGGTGCAAGTTGTTGTGGGCAAGTTCTTTGGATCCAAAATCAAATGCTTGACTATGGGTACAATTTTCTTAACACCATTATTTATATTGACAATAGCAGTACAATTTGTATCATTAAAAACCCAGTTCAACACTCAAAAACAAAACACATTGAAATCAGACACCATTTCATAAGGGATTGCAATGAGAAAAGGTTAATTCAAGTTGTTAAGATTGATTCTGAAAAGAATTATGCAGACCTTCTCACCAAAGCTTTTGATTTAGGTAGATTCAAATATCTTGTAGGAGGTATTGGAATGATAAATCTTTGAAAAACATGTGTTTTTGTTCATAAAATTAACTGGTATTGGCTTTTAAACATGGTACTGCTAGTTAGTCAAAAGGTCCTGTTAGTTCATAATTGGTCCTGCTAGTATAAAATTTGCTATGTTTTGTACATATTGATGCTTAAATGTTTAAAATTCTATAGATCAAGTGCTTTGCACTATGTTCTTTTGGTTTGCAACTAACACATTTCAGGTTGATAACAAAACAAGAGTTCTTCCAAACAAAAAGGGGAAACAAAAGTTACATTAATCTCAGGGGAAATAACTATCTCAGGGGAGGTTTTGATAGCCCAGAATGGAAGAAAAACCAATTTATGAATGAAAAAGACAAGAGCATACAAGATGATGCAAAGGTTGAAAAAGATAGAGTTAGATCACATATCTAGAAGGGATGAAGCATTTCTCAAGGAGAAAGTTCTATCTAGATCAAACTAAGAAAAGTTTCAACTCAAAGGCATGCTATTAGATGATTTCACTTGTTGAACCAATCATCCAAGATACACAGCATCATTGCCTTTTAAATTTCCTCCATCCAAGGAAATTGCACCATCTTTAGGCCAATATGGCTTTTGGTATTCAGCTCACCAAGTTTTTACAAACTTAAGAGTTGGCTAGTCCATAAGCAAACGGCTTTTGGTAAAGACAAATCAAATCCGTTGATGGTTGATAGTTTACCAAAAACTATATGGTTGTTAACTAACCATACTTAATTGTAAATAGTTAGCTAGTCCTTAAGCAAACGGCTTTTGGTAAAGACAACTCAAATCCGTTGATAGCTGGTAGTTTGCTAAAAACTATAAGGGATTTTTATAAAACTTTCAAAGGTACTAGTAGTTCAAAAATTGGTACTGCTAGAGTACAATGGTACTGCTAGATAGCCGTTGAGCCTGTCAGAAAAAGTTTTAGCCGTTGGGCCTGGTAGTTAAAATTAGCCGTTGGGGTAGTTATGTAAATTACTGATGATTATATTATATTATATTTTACATATAAAAGATCTTTTTAACCTCCTTTACATTTACTTATTATAATCTTTCTTATTGTCTGTTAAAAGTAATTTTCACAAATCATCTTTCATCAGTCCTTATCATAATTCACATACACCTTTCATCTTCTACCAGTACTTCCAACAAATCCCACCAACATATTCAAAATTTTCATTATGGATTCCACAGATGTTCTAAACTTTGTCCAACGTCACAATCAATTAGCATTTTTGGAGAAGTCAGAGGATAATGCCTCATTTCATCAAGTAGTGGACTTTTTAAATAACTCCTATATCAGGTTTGCTTTACTAGTCAATCCCACTATTTATGAATCTCAAATTTTACAATTTTGGCAAACTGCTAAAATTAAAACTACTGAAAATGGGGAACAAAGGATTAAGGACAAAGTGGATGGCAAACTTTTGACTCTTACTGAGTCATCCATAAGAAGACATCTTCATTTGGATGATTCTGATGGTATTAGTCAGTTGCCAGATACTGAGATTTTTGAAAATTTAGAAAGAATGGGGTATCATGCTGAGTCTAACAAACTCACTTTTCTGAAAAAGCATCTTACTCCACAATGGAGATTTTTGATTCACACAATCCTTCATTGTTTGAGCCAGAAGAAAACCTCTTGGGAGCAATTTAGTGGAAACATGGCTTCTGCTCTCATCTGCTTGGCTACAAACAGAAAATACAATTTTTCCAAACATATTTTTGAAGGATTGATTAAAAATGTGAAAAGTGAAACAAAGTTTTTGATGTACCCAAGATTTATTGGATGCATCATTGCAAAATTAAAACATTTGTTACTTCCCACAGACTCAATTTATGAAACACCAAAACTTTCTCACAAAGTATTTTCAAACATGAGAATTGGTTTTAGAGGGGAAGATATACCACTATTTGATGAAATGTTACCACAACATCAAGAAGAACCAACACCATCAGCAGAATCACCATCATCTAGTTCTTCAACTGGTCACATCTCACCAACACATCAAACATCACCAATACCATCTCCAGTACCATCAGCAACACCACCAACATCATCACATCATGTATCACAACCCCAATCACCTCAGACAATGCAAGAACTAAAAGAGAATGTGAAGTTCTTAGAAGATGCTCTTAAAAGACAAAGCACGAAATTTTCTGAGATCAACATCAAATTAGTCAAGAGGGTAAAGAAGTTGGAGGGTGAAGTGAAGAAGCTAAAGGGTAAAAGATATGCAAAGGTTGTTTTATCTGGCTCTTCAAAATCAGATGCTGATAGGTTAGGTCACTCTTCCAAAAAGGGGAGGATGGATAATTCTGAAGATGAAGAGGAGGCTCAATTTGAATTCCATGAAGGAACTCAAGTTTATGATCAAGAGCCTGCTGGTGCAGGGCAAGAGCCTGCTAGGCCAGAGCAAGAGCCTGCTAGGATAGAGAGGCTATTGGCTATGGGGTACAAAGGGTCTGCTGAGAAAGTGTACAAGAGAAAGAGGGGTTTAGAGCCTCAAGGGAATTTGTTTGTTCAAGGGAGAATTTTTGCTGCTGATGAGCAATCTTCTGCTCCATCACAAGAACCAACTCCAAAAGATAAGGGCAAAAGCATTATGATTGAAGATGAGCCTAAGTCCAAGAAGTTGAAAAGAACACAGCAAATTCAGATGGCTTTAGGTGAAGAAGAGGCCAAAAGGGTTCATGAAGAAGAACTGAAAGCACTTGAAGCTTCAAGAATGCTTGCAGTAATGAAAGAGCAGAAAGATGCTGAAGATGCTGCTCAGACTCTTCTTGATACTCAAATTGCTCAAGAAACCTTTGATGCACAAATGCAATGGATTATTGCTAATGATCCGATTGTGAAAGGCCAAGCTTCAATGATAGTAAATGACAAGAATCTCAATTCTGATGAGAAGACAGCAGCACTTGAATCTTTTATCAACAAGAAGTATAAAGAAGCAGCTCTTGCTGACATTTTTGAAAAGATGAAAGAAAGTGAGAAAAGTGGTTTTAAGGTGGGCAAATCATGGAAAGATCAAGTGACTTTCATGAAGAGATTTCTAAAAGGTCAAGCAAATTGGACTGATTATCAACTGAAGAAGAAATCTAATGATGAAATCTACTACTTGTATCTTCAAGCCTACAAAAGTCTTTACTACAAAGTTCCATCTGATGCAAAGCCTTCAATGAAGAAGAAGGATGCTCAGAAGAAAGAAGTAGCAAAATTGGATTCTCAGCAAGTAAGTAAGATGTTAATTACTTTGCCAACTATCATTCATGCTGATCCAATTAGCTGTAGACGCCCTATTATTGACTGGGAAGTAAACCATGATAGATTAGGAAAATCATGGAAAATAATAAGGGTTGGGGGTCAATCTGCTAGCTTTAAGAATTTTGAAAATCTAGTTAGAGCATCTGACAGAGCAGACTTGGAAGAATTGTGGAATCTAGTACAGATTAGGCTAGACACAAATTCTAGTAATGATGCTAAGGAACAGGAATTATGGGTAGAATTCAATAGGATTTTTGATCCTGATCCCAAAGATGTTCATTGGAAATTTCCCTATTATGATCCTTCAACAACATGGGAATTTCTAAGCCTTAGCAGTATTCATCATCTTTACACATCAAGTGGGATTGAACTCTTCATGTTGGCTGAGAAAGAGTATCCACTTAGTTATGAAGTGCTTAAAACTATGATCTCTAAGAGATTAAGATGTGACAAAGATGATGAGAAATCAGAAATTGTTCAAAGTTTGCTGTAGAGCATATTTGAGCAATGTGAAAGAAAAAGGAAGAACAGAGAGTGAAGGTTTTTGGAAGAGTTCCCTCAAATCCTCAAGGTATGTATTTTATTCATCAGAAACTTGTGTATTTTAATGGAAATAACAAGTTTAGGGGAGGATTGTTGGGAATAAAATGTTCAAGTCAAAGAGCCTGCCAATGATGTCAAAGAGCCTGCTAGTTGATTTTGAAGAGTATGAAGATGTTCTACCAGTACCTTCTGGGTAGAAGGTACTGCTAGTTGATGAAGAGCCTGCCAAGCTTATGTCAAGTCGATTAGATATTTTGTAATAGATATTTAGTTGAATTATTAGTCTTTGTACATTGTTATACGTTATGTAGAAGTAGTTTAGTCTTCTGTGATGTACAGAAGAATATTACAGAGTTGAACATTGGTAGTTGTATTTAATTGTAGGCGCTAAAATAGTCAAAGTATAGTATTATATTTAACCACTTGAACAACTTGTAATAAGGTGTCCTTATCTTATAAAAGGATACCTTAGTCACACTTCATGCATGCATCTTTTCCAACTATTAACAAAAACAAAACTATCTCTCAAGTAACTTAGTTACTCAACGCACAAATCCTTTTACAATCTTAGATTCAAGATTACTTTGTAATCCCGATGATATTTAGATCATCCGTATTATTTCATCAATAATATTGAATCGTTTTGTGTTAACCAAAGTTGTGTTACTTATTCATTGCATATTCACGTTTACATAAACTCATCACCTTGTGTTCTTTTAAGTGTGTTGTAGTAGATTCCGCATGCTAAACACATTCATACATAAATATCTCTCAAACACATTACTAAGATTCATATCCCAAGTGTTTGAACAACATTAAACCTTTCCACAGAAATGGACTTGATCTTTTCCTTTTTTCCCTTAACTATTTCTGAATCCTTTTCCATCACCATCTCATGAACTTTGAGATTTCCGATGAGCTCGTCAAGTGACATGCTTGAAAGATCCTTGGATTCTTCAATGGCCGTCACCTTTGCTCTCCACTTCGGATGGAGTGCCCTAAGGAATTTCCTGACAAAGTTCTTACTAGAAAAAGAATCGTCAAGTGCTTTAAGAGAAGTAATAATAGTATTAAACCTAGCAAATGCACTATCAATGGTCTCATCTTCAAGGATAACAAATTGTTCATATTGTTGAATAAGAAGATCAATTTTGTTATCCTTGACTTGTGAGTTCCCTTGATGAGTGATAATTAAGGATTGCCAAATATCTTTAGCGGTTTTACACATAAAGACTCTTTCATATTTTTTCCTAGGTAAAGCATTATAAAGCATCATTTTAGCTTCATTATTTTTGGCAATTAATTTCTTTTGCTCATCACTGTGACGAGTAAGAGAAATATCGTCATCCCGACCACTTGATATATCCTTAATTATGGGTTTATGGTCACCTTCTACAATAATATACCACAGATCTATATCCTTTGACTTCACATAAGTTTCGAAGCGGTTTTTCAAATATATAAAGCTATTTGGTTCAAATAGTGGTGGTCTTTGCATAGATTGCCCTTCTTTGAAATTTTCAAAATCCATGGATCGTTTCAAGTTTTAAAATACAATATATTTTAAAGATCTTGAGTAACGTAGCTCCTGATGCCAATTGTGGAAAACTAGAAGGGGGGTTGAATAGTTTTTACCGTTTTAAAATTAATTTGCTTTCAATACTTAACGTGATTTCAACTTAATGCAAACAATCAAACAATATAAATAAAGAAAGTGAGGAAAGAAAAAATCAAACCACAACACGGATGTTTATAGTGGTTCGGTCTACAAGGACTCTCTTCCTTGCCCTACTCCACTCCTCGAGCCTCTAACTCGAGAGTTTTTCTTCGCTAAGAAACAAGCTCCCTTCTCGGCGGAGAAAACCTTTATACACGTCACTTACACTTTTTCCGGTACAAAGCTAAATACCGAGTTTTAGTTTGAGGTAGAACCAACCTAACGTCTCTTACACTTTTTCCAGTACAAAGCCAGATACCGAGTTCATTTACAAGGGCACAACCACTCCCGACACTCTACGTATTTTAAGGACTAAAATACTAACCGATCACAACAGAAGTGTATGAATGTTTGGTACAACAATGATGTGTGAAATACAACTAAATCACACAGTAACTACTCTAACAAGTCTTGCAACTGTATGTTGAAGCTTGTGATGCTTTGATCTCTTTGCTACAAAAGAAAGATCACTAAGAATGAATATGTAATATGAATGGGTTAGTAATGAATGAAAGAATGTATGCTAATGTTTATGCTTATGATTGATGAGTAAATATGAATGAGTGTCCTGCTATGTATAGGCAAACTGATATAACAGGCCACGGATTGGGCGGAACCAAAATGAGGGTTCCGTCCGTTATGCATTTTGGGTCCGCCAGTCCCTGACAACAAATCTCCAAATATCTTTCCAAATCTAACCAAGGTATCATCAAATCTAATTTTTTGCTTGAAGATCTTTCCATGATATTCTCAAAATCTTCAAGATATCTAAAGATCTCATTATGATGTATGCCATGATGTCATGTACATATTTCCATTTTAAGAATTAAAATGTAAATAATGTAAATGTATAAATGAATGTAAATGTATAAATTAGTGTAATATGTATATCCTAGTGATCATGTTATGATGTTATGAGTTTTAAAAGCATATTACTATATATGTGAAAGACTTTAACTTATATTTATACTTTGCTATAGATAAACTTTATAATTGTCATTAACAAAATATAGCAAAGATCGTAAAATATAAATAACGTTTTTAGGACGATATTTGTATTAACAATCTCTTTTCAACCTTAACGGGTAACTTGAACTAAAACCCGGGACGGCTTTCTTCTGAGGCTGGGAGGCTGTGACAACTGGTAATTTTTGGGGATTATTTTAATGCCGCATTTTGATTTAAAATGAATATTTAATATCTGAGAACCGTTTTGGGAACGTAGTGGGAATTTGTTTTGGAATATAAGGAATTTTGTTGGAAAACTGTTACGTGATATATGAAGTTTCCCCGTCGAACTTGAGATTTAGCACAACATGAGTCGGCACAGTCTAACCTAATAATACGAGAAATATTGATTTTTGACGCGTTAAACGGATATAGACTTATTTATAGTCTTCTTTAATGGAAAAATGAATTTAAAAATATTGGCGCAACTTAAAATGTCTCATGAGAATTTTTATTATGTTAAACGGATCCGAGAAATGTTACGATATAAGTTTAGCCAAACTGTCACTTTTGGCACCCCTTGCATCAATTTCAATCTGCGCCCCTTACTTTATGCGTTTGGCAGAAATGGTCCTTGGGTCAAAATAAAACCCTATCCCCCCCATTCACCCAAACCCTAACAGATATTCTCTCTCTCTTTGAGATCTAGCCGCCACCCAACAAAACCCTACCACCACTCCACCGCCGTCTACCGTCGTCCACCACCACGAAACCAACATAAACTCACCATTAAAACATCATCCTTGTCACGATCTAGTGGTGCACGCGCCGTTTCACCACCCACAACCAGCATTACGCCACCTCCTCCTTTTTTGTTATCATGTTTTGGTAAGCGTTAAGTCCGGATCTAGACGAAAAAGGTAAAATACCATCGATTCACAACCCCTTGTGAATCGGTGAGGGTTAAAACAAAAGAAAATGATTAAAAACTATTAAAAACATAACAAAATGTATGGCATCATCGATCTTGTGGTTCGTATTCGTGTTTGTGTCATGTTTGGTTCACGGTGCCGAGGAGATAAGCTCTCCCTCGAGCTTATGTTTGGTTGTTTGGTTCGAACAAGCTCCCACCGAGCTTATTGATAAGCCCTTAAGCTTATTTGGTTTGGTTTATATTTTGAGTTTCATTTTCGTTTGGTTCTTGTTCGATATGGGTCATGGTAACGCCGAACCCACTTGTGGGTTTTGGTTAAAAGTTTTATTCGTTAAGTTTTTGTTAAGCTCGATTGTGAGGATTTGGTTTGGAATTATTTTGGTCCGTTTGGTTTACTTTTGGCTCGTGAGGGATTCAAAGTCGAGACCCCGTGGACTCGGAAAGATGAGTAATATGGTCCGAATGGTTTACATTATTTGTAGAAATATTGTGGTTGGTTGATACTTGGGACTCGAACCGTAGGTTATTCTTAGCCGAGATTGATTATTGATGACTTGAAACTTGTGACTTGTTATACGGAAGTGATGTATGGCTACGAGCATTAGCTGAGACCTTGTGGTCTCGGTGCGACCTCGACGTGCCCAAATTATTATTACTTGGACTTGTTGATACATTAGATATGTTGACTAGTTGACCCGGCTTATAGCCGTGAGAAATGATTGGAAATGTGACTCGATAGTGATCTTGAGGAGTGGAGTAGGGCAAGGAAGAGAGTCCTTGTAGCCGAACCACTATAAATCTTCGTGTTGTGGTTTGATTGTTCCTTTCCTTACTTACTTAACTTATATTGTCTGTTTGTGTGTATTTACTTTGAAATCATGTTAAGTCACAAAGTGAATTAATTTAGAAAAAGGTAAAAACTATTCAACCCCCTTCTAGTTTTTTCACAGATATGTTACTAATTCTCGTGACATGTTACAAAACAAAAATAAAGATGAAAGGTATAAATGGAGAATAAATTACAATTAAGTTGTTATTTAATATATATCAACAAAAAGGAAAATATAAAGTTTGAAAGATATAAAGTTTTGAATGATATAAGTTGGAAAATAACGGGAGAACACGAGGTTACGGGATGTATCGAGGCACATTGGCACTAGTACATTATTGTTATTACGGGAATTATTTGTTGGATTATTTATTTGTTGGGTTGTTGATTGGTAGTCGGTATGTCTTGGGATTTTTGCAACACCGGAACTTGAAATATATATTGAAACTTGGACTATTGTTGGATTTGGAATATTATCGGACTTTGGATATATTAGACTATTGGGATACGAAACGACTACAGTACATTAGACTCGAAATGAATTTAATGTAATTGAGCCGTAACGGACAAACAATAGGAAAATATTGCCTAACGAACAATAATATCAATAATCCCTTGCCAACTAAAACGTATTTGGAAACTAATAAAGTCATTTCACTTGGAACGTTCTACGAACGAATAAGTCATGATGAGTTTTTGTTTAAAAATATAAAACATGTATGTTTTATAAAACTTACTAGGATTATAACCGACGACTACCGATCTTTTCAACTACTTGGTATGTTTATTATGTGTGATTTCTTTGGGTTATCTCCGTCATCTCTTCTTGACTTCTTGTCATCCCTTCCGCGACGATCCCGTTATTGTCACTCTTTTGGCGTGTGTGCACTTGAGTCAGCGTCTTTTCACCGCTACACAAACGATGATAACAAACTCTAATTGCAAAACCCAAAAATCCGTAATCACATTTTATTTGATAATTTGAACTTAACCTAAGTTTAACTCATAAGAAAAGTATATTAAAAACCTTAGGATATAAATTATATACATATTACTAATTCAATCCTAAATAATTAACTAAACTTCCCTAATATAAATCTAAGATATAAAGTTAATACACACTTTAGCTATACACGTTTTTTTTCTTTCTTACTCCTTCGTGAACCGAAATTGGAACCCACTCTCTATCACACGTTTTAATAGGGAGATAAGCACAAAATATTATGTAAAATATTTTGTTAAAATAGGAGATATGGTTGTTCCTGATTAGTAGCCAAATACACGGTTTTCTCAACTTATATCATACGTACTTCCCAATTCCCTCTCACACATTATACGGCCCTCATAATTACCTCTCCCAAACCAAACCCTAGCAGCCTTTTTAACATTTTCGTTTAGCTCACAAGATCAATGAAAAAGGGAGGGTGAAGCTTGTTTTGATCGTGCATCTTTTGGTGATTTCTGTGTTTGAATTCGTGGGTGTGTCTCGTGTTCTTTTGTCCTCGTTAAATTCAGCCTAGAGGTATCTCCATCCGCCCTTGTTCTTAATTCATTCAACACCATAAGTATGTATATAAACTGATGCTAAAACATATTATACAATCTGATAATTAATTATGCTATGTGTCTTCGTTGGCCTTGTTAAACTTGTATACGTATAACACCATAAAAAAGTTGATTAAAATCATGAAAAGGTTATCATCTATATGTCGACTTTTATTGTGTTTTTGGCCATGCGAATCAGGGTAATGCACGCCTACAATCTGTTTGTGTAACCCTTCTATGTTGTCTAAAACCGTGACTAAAAATCTGGATACAAAACCCTAAGAGTAAAGATAGAAGTACACAAATATTTTCGTGGGTACAGGTCTGATTATGTGTGTATATATGTGAACTAAACTTGTAAAAGTGTGTGTGATAATCGAATCTGAAATGGTTAAATGGTAATGCTTGTTTTGTCTCGTTAATCCCGTGATCACTTGTTAAGTTTTCTTGTCGAGTGAGTATTTGTGCAAGGGTTATTGATTGATCGAGAGGTGTCTAAAACATGAGTACAAACTGGATAATACGGATTTGAGTCATGGTTGGGGGCTGGTTAATCGTTGGTCACGTTGGGGTTAGTTTTGGTGTTGTTAAGGCGAGTGGTGTCTCATTAGTATTGACGTCGAATCGTATGTTTGTATGTGAGTCGATTCATAGCGAACCTATGTGTGTAACCATTTCGAATTGTTGTCGTATAAAGCTTTGTCACGTAAACCTTAACTTATAAGCATTCTTTTGTTTTGTTTTGTTAAATGAAGAGGGGTCACACGTTAAAATGGTTATTTATGTTTAGAATTTGTAGAACTACGTCAGGTAAATATTTTGAAATGCATGCATGAAAATGTGTTTACCTTGTTGTTTAAATGAAAAGTCTTGTATTGTGCCATGCGTGTCAAGACTTGGTGTGTCGTGTAAAACCATGTTGATCCTTGTATCATGTGTCCTTTAAATCTTGATTAAATAATTGTGACCCTAAGTCAAAATTAAACGAGATATCTTAACAAGTGTAAAACATGTTAAGTGTGAGTATCGCTTTTGTTTGTTATCATTTTGAACCCTGGTTAGTCATTAAAATGTGTAATTAATTCGACGCATCTAAAACCTAACCCTAATTCGTATTTAACCCTAAAACCTAATTAATGCGTTAGAAACCCTAAATTGGTCATTAATGGAATTAAATACGATCTAAACCCTAATTTGACTAAGTTCGGAAAGTTACAAAAATTGAAAAGTTGCTAAAAATAGAAAGGAACCCTAAAATATGTAATATGATTAACTATAAATCCTAAACCTGTAATAAATAGCTAATAAGTAATATTGATAGATAATTCATGTAGATTCTCTGAAGAAGGAGTGATTTTCGTTCCTGTATTCATTTCATTTCGTTTCCATTTCATTTGCTTGCTAAGGTACATATATTCCGTCCTTTTTCAGTAAGGGCATCCATTGATATGATTATCTGTTATTACCTTGATATCCGTTTTGTTATTCGTTATGATATTTGATTTGCTATCTCATTCTGATATTCGTTGGTTATCCGTTTGATATGATTCAGTTCAGTATTTGATATTATATGCTTCATTTCAGTATTTGATATGATTGATTTGATATGATTAAGATTATGATTATGATTGCTCTTGTATTGCCCAGCTTATGTATCTGTATTCCTAGCCATGGAGGTACCATGGCCATATCATTGAGGCACCAGTGGCATGACACTATCTGGGGTGGTGTGATTATTCCCCGACGTTCCCATTTCTGTATATGCTATATAGCACCTTGGCCATTATGATTATCTGAGTATGTATGCTAGCCTTGAGCTAGTGTATGTACTACATTGTTTTGCAGGGAGCGTATGGATGCATCCTAGGGAATCTGTATTTGTATCTGGTGATTGGTTGGTGTGTGTTCCTACACCCCATCACATTCTGGTACATTGTGAGCTAGCTACTCCATGTACAACTTTGGAATTGACGGTATATGATTTGTGATATGATTATTTGGCCTATTCATGTAGCATGCTTAGGCAGTTGGGCAATGCACTTCGATCCTATATTGATTGATATTTGTTATGCACTCTGATTCAGTATCTGATTCATATTCGTTTTGTATTCTGTTTCATCTGACATCTTCTCAGCAGGCTCTTTCCCTTTCTTTGATTTGACATAATGTGATCCGTATTCGTTTCGATTATCTTATTTTCAGTTATTTGTTTATATCTGTTCACTGGGCTTTTTAAGTTCAGCCACATTTCTTTTCCTGCGGCAGGTTTTAGGTTGGAAGCTGGGAATTGAGTGAAGTGTGCATAGGAGCTCTTAGTGGACCACCCTGACGATAGATCCCATTTGCATTTGGATTAGACTTTGGAGTTATCTACCATTTAGATTTGATTCATATTTGTATTCTAGTTTGATAGTTAGTATGATTTAGACTTATTATTTCCTTAGTTTCATTTTGAACTTTTGTAAACTTAGTATTTATAAAAGTCTTCCGCTTGCGTTTGTTCTGTTGACACCATAATGTAGCATTTTGACCCTTGTCGGGTTGGGGTGTTACACTAATAAATGGATACAACAAGATTATCTTTGGAATGGAATTGGTTAACTTTGGAAACCCTTGAGCATTTGATTTATGAAATATATTTTGAGACGAGTCTTTATATTATTAGGTTGTGCCGAGTCCGTTGTGCCGTGTTGTCATAGTTGGCGTTGTGCTATACTACCCTTGAGCTGTTGTGTTGTGCTACTGTTTGGTTTATTGTGTTGTTCTACCCACTGATATTGTTGTGATATTGCATTTCTGGAGTGAGGTGAGTTCATGGCCCCTATTTTTACCTGTTTTATAACTGTTTTGGGGGAGAATACATGCACATTTCTTTTTAACTAAACTCAATGACTGTTTATTTGGAATATGCGAACTGTTTACTCAAGATTTGACAGTTTGGCTGAAATATTTGTTTGGTTATATGAAGGCGTTATGTGATTAACTGATATGCATGTGAGTTTCACAACCTCACTTTTACTCGTGAACTGTTTATTGAAACCTTGGGGTGAGGAAACATGCAAAACTATTTTGAATGGACCTAACTATTATTTTATGATTTGCTATAACGTGTTGACCGGCTAAAGTTAGATATTTACAACAGATATTTGTATTAGACCAGGGTAGCAAATAACCCGGATACCTTTTGCTATAACGTGTTGCCTGGCTAAGGTCAAATATATCCTAGGGCCCTACTGTGTCTGTCAATATGAGAGAGGGCTACCGTGACCTATCATATTGATATTGGATTGTTTGTGTTTGTTGATATATGTGGATTTTTTTATTATACCTATCTTAGTCCAGTGTAGTAAATAACTTATCTTGGTCCACTGTTATAATTTTGCTTAAACCTATGAACTCACTAGCGTAAGCTAACCTTTTAGCATGTATTCTTAGGTAACTGATGCAACTATTGTTGAATGCTTAACTTGGAGGCTTGGCAAGTGGCACGGTTCATGGATCAATTTCGACTCTGATAACTAAATTGGGGACCTACCTTATGTTTTATTTTGGGCTTACTTCCGCACTTTTGAATAAATGTAAATACTAAATATTTGGTTGGAATGTTTTAATTAATACTGATGACGTATTTTCGTTTTCTTATGCCTGTGTTGTATACCAATCCCCGTAGCGTCCCGAAAGCTTGATTAGTCTTCCGCTGTACCAAAATTTGGGGGTGTTACATTTTAATTATATAACTTTCCCCTCACTTTTGGGCTAAAAGTCAATTTACTTACTCTCTCTTACCTTACTTTCTCTTTCTTTTCTTTTTTTTTTCTTTTCTTAAGAACACAGCGTAGAAGTTTGTGGAAACTTACGGAAAGAATGAGATATAAATCTAAAAAATCTAGATTTAGTTTGCCTCTTTGGCAAGAATGGTCCCTTAAGTCCCATTTTTTGGGGTAGAGGGTATTCCACCCGGTAAAATATATTACTCCAAAAAAATAAACGTTTAAGTACAAGGGAATATTCCTGATATACCACATTAACCGCAAGCAAACACTTGACACTGTAACACCCCCAATTTCGTGATATGCAGCGGAATTTAAATTGGGTGTTACTTCATGGCACAACAGTTGAATAGTAGAAAACGATCACCAATTTGGTCGTTTTAAAAGATTTATCATTCGAATATCAGAGTTTACAAAATGAGGTCCCAATGGTTTCAAAATTTATTAAGTAGGTTTTCGAATGATATTTATAGCCTTCAAAAGTATTCGTGCTCCTCCGTGCCATCCGTGCTCATTATGGACCTGAGATAAATACATGCTAAAAGCGTCAACACAAAGGTTGGTGAGTTCATAGAGTTTGTAGTTGAAAACTGTTGATTTCCAAAATCAAAGAGTTTGTGAGTAAATACTGTTGATTTCTCAAAATCAAAGAGTTTGTGAGTAAATACTGTTGATTTCTCAAAATCAAAGAGTTTGTGAGTAAATACTGTTGATTTCCAAAATCAAAGAGTTTGTGAGTAAATACTGTTGATTTCCAAAATCAAAGAGTTTGTGAGTCCATAGTAGTTGTAAATAAATAGTTGATTATCAAAATCAAATAGTGAGTAATACCATAGTATTTATAGTTAAACCAGTTGATTATCAGAATCAAAGTGTGAGTGAATCAATAGAGTTTGCATAAAATCAGTTGATTTTCAATAGTTCAAAGTTTAGGTAATAATTGTAACAAATACAATTATTAAATAAATAAGCGGTGGGTTACGATATTATACACCCTTAGTTGGTTCGTTATAAAACAAGTAGTGGGTTAAGTTGTTATATACCCATAGTTCGTTTGTTTTCCCTAACCGGGTCAACACAAAATAGTTATTGTTTGCCAAGTAGTGATTTTCTGCTATATAGTGATAACAAGTTCAAGTTTAATAAAATAGTGGCAATACTGTATCATGACTACAGTATCGTTTTCTATTGCTCTAAGTCTCATGACACTCAACGCTTAACAGGCATCAAAAATGATGTAAAGTATAAAGGCCCTTATGATGGGTATTTGCCAAAAACCCATAAGTTTGTTCAAATAAAGTGCGCCTGGGTGGCTCATCCTAGCAGACCCAAACGGGGATTGTCAATCCCAAATAGATCTATTCACAATTATTTACGTTCACACGCAAGTGATTAAGGTTCATGATGTGAGGGACTTCGAACATGGCAATAAAGGTAAACTTAAGCAATAGTGAATCAGGTATAGCATACAGCTGAAAATCATTTGTGATCATGTTTATAGCAGGTATCTCTCCATGAGATATAAAAATGTATAAAGTGGATTTATAAACTCATAATAGCTTGTAGAGGTTTAAAAGTACTTTTATAATTAAAAGCAAGTATTACGTCTCAGTAATGAGCAGAGCGTTTCATCAATTAAGTACGTTGTTTAAAGTAATCTAGTAAAGTTTATATGTAAAGCGAACATGTATCGCCTTCAAAAGTAATTCAAAGTAGATAAAAGAGTAGTCTATGGAACTCACAGTAGTATGTAAACAGTTAAAAGTACTTATGAATAAGTATAAAACATTGTATTTGAGCATGTATCTCCCCCAAAGAGTTTATAAAACAGTAAACAGGAAAAGTGGGGCTATGAACTCACCTTGGAATGTAGTGTCGTAAGGAATATAATGGTGCCAAAGAGTGTGGCAGAATAGAGTAACATCAGCGATGTCAAGAGTCAGCGCACGATGATATGGAATTCGGCACGATCTAAAGAATATAGAATTCATCTTAACGCATATACGAAAGCGTAAAGGTTTCCAGTAGATAATTGTTCCCATTCCCAATTGTTATTTCAAAACTTGCTTCCAAAAATATTTCGTTATATTCGTTTAATAATGTTTGGTATCGTCAAACGTGTAGTGGTTTGAAAGTCAAGACTCGAAAACTCACACCAAAGTAAAACATACTAAGCAAGTATGAAAGGAAAATAAACATGTAAGAATCATGTAGCATATAGGTGTTAAAATGAGTAAATGGTTAAGTCTAGTCCGATTAACCAAAGTTATTCCGGTTGATAAGTTTACCGAATGGTTTTAGTTTACCAATTTTATGTCGCTCTAACTGGTTAAATAATCGAGTAGATTAGTTTACAAGTTTATATGTCCTCGAGTTAATATCACGTTACATATAACAATTTAATTCCAATTTGTTAAGTCGGTTACGATAGTTAAATGTTATAACAATTAACTAATTTGTTTAGTTGTAAATGATTACTAGTTCCGAATTCAAGTTTCAACCAAAAGTATATAATCCGATTTTTATGTGCCAAGCCCCAAGTCCATATTCATAAATCAATGTTCGATAATTGGTCATATTCCGTATTCCAATTCAATTGTCCGCTAATTATCTACATTGTCTAGGTACAAGTATGATCCCGACTATTGATCAATAATATTATACAAACTCGCTAATCGCATTAATGTCAAAACAAATTATACGCTAGTTAAGTATATGTTGCCAAACAAATCATATCCAACACTCTTTTTGTTTTCTTTGTTTACCGAAACCAAAAGCACCCAAATAAACTTAGATTAGCAAATAATTAGTCAACTCCAAACTCACCCTTGTGGTGGTCTCATTCGGCCAAAAACAAAACAAACACACCCTTCGGGGTTGTGTTTGAACCGAACCTAAACGAACACCCTCTTGGGTTATTTTTGGTGCAACGAATCACCAAACCACAAACCAAATAAGCCATTTTGCCGAGACCTTAGTGGTCTCAACTTGTGCTCTCCTCGGTTGTCCTAGCCACGAAATGAGAACAACAACATCATAACAATTAAGCAAGTATTCGGCCGAGACCCTAGCGGTCTTTGCTCTGGTTCCCATGGCAGCCCGACCACAACAACAACAAATAAACAACAACAATAAACAACATCAACTTGCCGAGACCATCACAGTCTCGGCTTCGTCTCTCGGTGCAGCCAACAACAATAACAAATAAATAAACAACAGAACACTAAGTAACAATAACAACATCAAGCCATTGCCGAGACCTCCATGGTCTCGGCTTACCTTTCCCTCGCCAACAGTCAACCGAAACGGACCCTTGGTCTTCTATTTTTTTTCAACAAAATAATAACAACAAAAGTAATAACAATAACTAGAACAAACATCAAGAACATCAATAATATGCCGTGAGCTTCAACTCGACATACAAACCCACTAACGATACCATATCCGTTTTTAATCCTTTTTATTTAACAAAATCATTATACCCATTTGTTATTTAACCTGATAGATCAAGATTAAAACTGAGTTAACTCGCGCGTGGTGTTCGCGTGACATACCTTGGTCTTCGAATGAATCCAAAAACACGATAGGAGAGGTGATGGTGGTGGTGATTCGGGGATGAAACTCGAATGAAAATGATGTTAGGGAGAGCTTGGTGGCGCGTGTAATAGCTCAAAAGAATGAGAATGAAATTTGTTGAAGGATGGTGGTAGCGGTGTGGTTATGGAGGCGGCGGTGGTGGTGGTTCTTGGGTTGCCGGCGGCGGCAGTAGAGAGAGGAGGGAGAGGAAGAAGAAAGTATATCTTTCTTTCTTGTTTTTGAGTGTATGAGTGTGATCTCTTTCTGTTATCCGTATATATATACCAAGGAAATGCAAGTGGTTTTTCATTCTTTCATTTGGAGTTAGTTTATGTGTTCAAGTGTTTGTTTGGTTGTGGCGTGAAGAATAGAGTGTAATAATATGGAGTGTGACAGTGGAGAAGAGAGTTATTGCAAGATTGGAATGATGGTTTCTTATGGTTGTATTAGTCGGTGTAAAGAACCAGGAAGAAGAAAACAAAACAAGGTGATGGTTTTGGTTCGGTAGTGTATTGCAGAGGTCAACAGAAATTCAACATGTGATAGTTTTAATTTCTCATTATGATAGAGTGTGGCGTACAAGTTATAGTTATCATTATTGAGGGTATTCAAGTGAGTTGTCAGAGTAGGAAATGTGCAAGATTCATTTAGAGTGTGTAAGTCACTCAAATGATGAGAGTTTATTATTGCTTTTGGTCGGCGCTCTCAACCAAAAGAAAGAAGAAAAAATAGTTTTTGTGTAAATTTTAGTTGGCTCATTGGTTTATTTTATTAGCAATCATGGATTATCATGGTATGCACAAATGAGGATGGCATAAAGAATATGTGAACGTGTTACGGCGTTTAGATTAACATAGTTGAATAAAAGCAAAAATTTAGTCTGTAAAATGGTTAATTAAATCATGACGATAGATTATTCTTGTTAATTGTTTACAAATGACAGGGGAAATTTACGGGATGTTATAGACACAACCACTAAATCATTTATGACAGGCCATAAACGACAACTAGCTAAACCAACTAGACCACCAAACCAAAAACCAGCATAAAAAGATACAATTTATGCCAAAAAAAATATAAAACAACCTAGTTAAGACAAAAATCTTGAATTCCAGCAGTCTTTAATTGTGCAGGAGAGAGACCAAAATCATCTTCATTATAATTTATGCAAAAAAATATAAAACAACCTAGTTAAAACAAAAAGCTTGAATTCCAGCAGCCTTTAATTATGCATGAGAGAGACCGAAATCATCCTCATTATAATTGTTGCCGTCACCCGTCTCCTCTTTCCATTGCTTAAAAAGACTCTGCTCCTTACCTCCACTTCCAGAATACGACGTCCCAATGTGATCATCAAAAACTTCATCATCATCGCTGTCAGAAACTACCACATTGCCCACCTTAATTCCCATTTTTATCATCCTTAAGCCACGAATTAAGATCCTCTAAAGTTTGTGTCTAATGTTTTGTCATGTTAAACCAATGAGATAAAAGTAAATAAAATAGTGGGTCCACAATTAAGTAAAATATTAGACCTATTAATTTACTCACTCTCGCAACATATCAACTTGAGAAGAACTTGAGAGAGTGGAAAATGAGAGGATCTCAATCCTTAAGCCACATTAAAATTTTCATAATATTACATAATATCTTGATTTATGGTTTGACTTACAAGTTTGACTTAAGCCACTTACAAGTTTGGCTTTGAACTTAAACATTGACTAACCAATCACATTTAGTCTTTCAACACTTAAAAGTTATAGTCAAACTATTATTAGCCATTGAACTAATAAAATACATAAAACTGATTTGGGGCTATATAAAATCTACACCTTATTAAGATTTCGTCCCCGAAATCTATTTGCTTAACGTTTGCGACCATTCCCAAAACTTTTTCTGCATCCTTAAGCATCATTCTAGCTTATTAAGCCATAATTTTATTCTTACAATCGCTATAACTTACTTGGTTTATGCAACCTAGAACATACTATTCCATAGTCACTCTTCTAAATCCGCACTATTTCAACTAACCTACGCCTCTTTCTATTGATACTACATCATTTTCACCATGTTTTCTAAGGCCAATATATCATTTTACCACCTTTTTGCTAGCAACACCCCACTTTTCTTACTTTCATTTCTAAGATTTCCAACAAGGACTACTTGTCACTTGGGAAATTCGCTACTTTGACTTTATATAAGTCAAACTTTGACTACCAATTCTACAAAATTCACTGATGCGCTAATATGACTTAGCGTCAACAAACTAATATACTTACACATTCTATAAATGTAAAAGGTTGAACAAGGCAACAAACAGTTCTCCTGTGAGGTTTGTTTAGCGCATCTTACTGTCATAACAATAGTCAAAGAAGAATTTGTTAGGGATTTTGGTGGTTTAATTAAGGCAGTGAATTTATTCAAAAAAAACTTTGTAACACCCCCATCCGAGAACGGGTCAAATGTCACATTTATGGCGTCAACAGAACATACGCAAGCGGAAGACTTTGACAATACAATGGTTACAAAGGTATTCTAAGGAAAATTAATAAAGTACTAAATCTGAACATAATAACTTCCAAACTAAGATACAAACTAAGTCAAAAAGGAAAAATCTAAATCCAACTCTAATCTATGGGAAGCTATCAATAGTGTAGTCCACTAAAAGCTCCTAAGCACTCTTCACTCATATCCCAGCTTCCCTCTTATAACCTGCCGCAGGAAAAGGATTGCGGCTGAGCTTAAAAAGCCTAGTGGACAGATATATATACAAATGAATAACTAAGGTAAAAATTAACTGAAATGGTATCACAAGGATCTGCTGGATAAAATGTTATAAGTCATAACAAGTAGTAAACAAACGGATAAGTGAAACGGAACCACGAGAACCTGCTGAACAAGATATCATATGAAATATGGAAAAATGAATATAAGGACATCAAAGGATAACAAAGAAATGCCCAAGTGTCTAAACATGATACATGAATAGACTAGATAATCAAACATATAAATATCTCGTGTAATAGCAATGTGTACATGGAGTAGCTAGCTCACAATGTACCAAAACTGAAATGGGGTGTATTGCACACACTAGTCGATCACTATAACAAATCACAACTAAGTACCTAGGATACATCAATACGCTCCCTACAAAACAGATATACATATATAAAGTTCTAGACTATGCATACATACAATATAATAATAGTGGCGGCCAAGGTGCTATATAGCATAATATGGGAACGTTGTGGACAAAGACACACCTCCACAGATAATATCAATACCATTAGTGCATCAATGGTAATGTCATGGAACCCCCATGACTAGTTAAACAAATATGGGCAACATAATAAGCAAATGATGTACAATATAATGATGAGGGACAATTACTAATTGTCCAACTAAGATGAAGACTATAGGAAATGAATATAACATCACAGAATAATCAAATGAATGACAAAGTACATATGGATCAAAATATCAATAAGAAATATCAGGAAAACAAGTCATGAGAAACCCTTACTGAAAAAAGTTGGAATATCTATACCTTAACAGCACTGAAGTGTAGGAAAGAACAAAAGATACTCCTTCTTCAAATGGTATTCCTGAATTAATAATCATTTAATACTTAAGTTCATTTATTTAATGTCATAACTGATTTTAACACTTGTTTTCATTCAGAAGTAACCAAAGTTTAGGTTTTAATATGATAAAATAATCAAGACATGGGTTATAAATCTTTCAAAATGATATTTAACTTGATTAGGGTTTAAATGCATCAAATCAGGTTTGAGGGTTTCATAAACATACTTAGTCAAGCATAGGTTTCAGATGTGCATTTCAGACTAATTGCCTAACTTAATACATAACTTAATGAGATATCAGATTAGGTTAATGTGTTTCAAATCAGATTTTATTACTTGTTATTAATCACATAAACATTTTAGGGTTTACATAGGTTAAAGTGCAATCTTATTAAATGCTTAACCAAATTAGGACTTAATGTACTAAATTAGAAACTTAGGGTTTACAGATTAGGTTTAATAGTTAAACTGGGTTACAATTTAGGGTTTAAGTGTATCAACTTAGGTTAAGGGTTTATAACGCAAATCTGGTCCAGTTTCTTGTGATTTTTAAGACCTATCAAATGAGCTCCTGAGGCTCTCCAATTTTTATCTGTGACTCCCACATGAGTTAAGCACTTACCCTAATTTTTGTAGATTTTATTACTAAGTGCAAGCACCATTTCAAAAATCGTTTTCCAAAACCTGTCCAGAAAGTGCATTGCAGGTATACCCCGAAAGTTTGCATTTATTTAACCCATTTAAACCTTTTAGAAAAAAACCCACAAAAATTACAGAAAGTCACATACATTTTAAACATCACCCTTGGCAAATTAGAGCCCTTAAAATCTTATGATTTGAACACTAAAAATCAAAAACACCAACTGATTTTCAGACTCAATTTCCCAAATTCGACAACTAATCTTCTAATATTCGAAAGACTACCTTCCCGACCTCCAATGACCATGAAACTTATATATATTCAGAAAGTACACTATTGAAAGAACTTATGTTTAGACTCAAGAACCATACAAAAACACGTTGGTAACATCAATTTAGACATCCTTCAATCCAACCCAAAATCTGGACAGCATACTCACACACAATCGCACAAAACTCTAAACCCAAGTCTCGAATTAATTGTGTACGCCCCTTGTATAATTGGTTTAGGGTTTATTCCATATTTTAGTTCCACATTAACGAGCATTAAATGATCATATTAGGGCTTGTAATAGATCTGATTCGAATGGAGCATAATTAAAAGTCGACACACATGTTAATAAGGTTATGATTTTATGTAGCGTATGGTTGTGATTTCATGTGACATAGTTTTAACGATTTGATAGCTAGGTTTTAATCACAACATAACAAGGACTAGGCTTAAATCATATGTCGTATATAAGATGGCTTAGGACAGATTAAAATCAAGAATACCTTGTTGTCGAATCAAAGATGAAAACGATTAGGAAATCAAGGAACAAGGACTCGGATCACACACAAGGATCCCAACGACTTGCACAACTTTTAGGTCACCAACCACTATGCTTCGTTTCTTCTTTCTTGGCAGCAGCAACGATTTTGATCAAGTGTTTTTGGTTCGGTGTAAAAGAGTAAAACAAGGAATATATGTTATATGGTTTTGTGGAGAGGGGATAAGTAAAACATGGAAATTCCGTGTAGTTTTAAGGGCAAGAAAAGGGGGACAAGATCTTCTATTTTAATTGTGATATATGTTTGTGATTCAATTGATTCTTATAAATTTATCTCCACATAAACGACTAGCAAGGAAAGGATAAGTGCAAATCGGTTTCATCTCAAAGTTGGAAAGCAAAGAAAACGTGTAGGACTTTTAGGGACAATATGTATGTGTCGTTTCATATATAAGACTTAGGAGAGGATTATGAATTAAAAAGTAACAAAGGTTTTAGTTTATTAAGTTTAGGATAATATAATTAACTTGTATTATAACATAAAGTATTTATTATTACTTATTCCATAACTAAACTTAGGGTAAATTCAAATTAATAGTAAAAATGTTGTTTCAGATTTTAGGGTATTACAAACTTTGCTTACTGAGTAGTCAAAGACTGCAGAGTTGTTGATGACGTATAGTCCGCATCCGGGTTACGAACCCGACCAATACTCAAGCCCATCACGCATGGGCTATCACGATAAAGATTTGGGCTTACAACGGCCCAAATCCGAAATCTATTATTGGCCTTGATATAGGATCTCTTATTTATGGGATAAGGATCAATGGGATAAATATCGAAGGAATTTTAGTCTTCTCAAAACCATTATTGCTTAAATCCCTGCAAATCCCATAAAAAATATTTATATGTGTTTTTTTAAGCAGGCAATCAACTGATACTCTGATGTCTTGATACTTACACATAGTTGAGGTTGTTCATGCCGGTGAGATTAGGCACAGGGCCAGTCAATTGATTGTATGACAGGCGCCTATAAAACAAATTATTCAAACATCATGTATCTTCTAACTTAGAATAAGTAATAGAAAGTCGAATGTTTAAAGTTCTCGTATTTACAGTTCCTTCACGTTGGTAAGGTTGATAAAGTTTGACGGAACATCACCACTCAAAGAGTTCCTATCAAGTCGCCTGATTCGAAAACACATACAATCACTAGTTAAAAAGAGAATAAAGTAGATATTAGAGGTGAAATTTTGGACTCTCTTACTTATCAGTGAGATGATGATTCTCGTAAAACGGATAAAAAATAAAAAATAATAAATAATAAAAAAAGAGGTTAGATTAAAAACATAACAGGTTAAATTAAAGTCCCCCAAAGTGTATTTTTAATGTATAAAGCCTACTAAATCATTAAACGAAAATATTATATCTTGATAAGTATAATAAATTCTTTTAGATAGACTATAAATCTAAAAAGAAAATTAAATTTTGCACAAAATGTACGGGCAACCCGACCCATTTTGATCCGTTTTCCAACTCAACTGACCCATCTATTTAGCACCTCAACACAGGGGCGGAGCCAGAAAAAATTTTAAGGGTTTTTTTTTTTTTTTTTTTACGGTACATCGAAAATTGAATTCACCTCATTGGCAAACAAAAGCAAATCTAATTCAAATAATTAGACGGTGTTGACATAAATAAATGCCTAAAAACATTATCAATATTTATTCATATCTCTATGTTTTGATGATCACAAAATGTAAACTCATTAAAACATAAACTTATAAATTAAACAAGTACTTAGTTGTAAATATTCACTTCTACAACTAAAATCACTTAAGGTATAAATGAACTAATGCTCAATGCATTATATGATCAAAGGAACATTTTCTTAATAACTAGATTTTTTATAAAACATCAAAAACATTTTATATATTATTGAAAAACATTTTTGTTATTAAATAAAAATGTTTAATCTTTTATAAAAATATGAATTCAAATTTTTAACCAAAATCAGTTAAAATGTTCCAGAAAAACCTTCCCCACAAAAGGACAAAATTGGCCAACGTTCAGTAGGGGCGGCCCCCTTAATTTTGCTAGGCGGCCCCCTTAATAATTAAGGGGACCGCCCCCGCTCCAGTAGGCTCCAGCTGTCCAGTTTTTCTCCCTATAAATACCTGCCTTCCCCTGGATTTTTACTCACCCTTTTGCACTAAAACTTTCTGTTATAGATCTCATTTCATATCTTCAAAAAACCTTTGATCATGTAATCTTAAGCATTGGTTTCCAAGTGATCCAAGCTTCCACCATCCAAGTGCAAAAGAAGAATACTTCTATCAATCAAAACTAGAAGTATTACAACTTAGTAGCATCTTGTTATTCAAGTTGTTTGTTTTGTATACCTTGTATATCATTCATTCATTTGTGTATAAGGTGTGGGTGAACATAAGTGACTAGATATGTATAGTGTGTAAGTAGTGAAGAAGGTGTATAAGTTGTTGTGGTGTAAAGAAGTCATGTAGAAGTTGTAAAGCCGTGGTGTAGAAGTTGTGAAGCCGTGGTGTAGAAGTCGTGAAGCCGTTGCTTAGAAGTTGTGAAGTCATCATGTAGAAGTCGTGAAGCCGTTGCTTAGAAGTTGTGAAGTCATCATGTAGAAGTCGTGAAGCCGTTGCTTAGAAGTTATGAAGTCGTCATGTAGAAGGTGTGAAGTAGAAGGTGTGAAGCCATAGCTTAGAAGTTGTGAAGTCCTAGTCGTGAAGTCCTAGTGTTGAAGTCGTGAAGCCGTAGCATAGGAGTTGTGAAGCGGTCATGTTGAATTTGTGAAGTCTTGGTCGTGAAGCCGTAGCTTAGAAGTTGTGAAGTCGTGGTCGTGAAGCCGTAGCTTAGAAGGTGTGAAGTCGTGGTCGTGAAGCCGTAGCTTAGGAGTTGTGAAGTCGTCGTGTAAAAGTCGTGAAGCCGTTGTGTAGAAGTCGTGAAGACGTTGTGTTGAAGTCGTGAAGTCGTCGTGAATAAGTTGTCTACAAGTTGTGTTGTGAAGTTGTGAGATTGGTTCTAGCTACGATTAGAACTCGACATTTAGCTTTGTGTCGTTAAACCCGTGTAAGCCAAAGTCGTGTAAGGTTTTCTCCGCCATAAGGGAGCTTATTGAAGTTGTGAAGAAAACTCTCGAGCAAGGTGTGCTCGGGGAGTGGAGTAGGGCAAGGAAGGTGTCCTTGTAGCCGAACCACTATAAATCTCTCGTGTCTCGGTTAGATCTTTCCATACCTTATTTATTTCTTTACTTGCATCGTCATTACTTTCATACACATAGGCTTATATAATTTCTAGTATTAATTAGAGGTCAACTTCACATAAAGATCAATTTGAAAATCCATTCAAGAAACCAAAACTTTTACAATCAATTTAAAAGAATACATATATAACTAATAATAAGATTTAAGTTTTATTTTTCATAACAAACTTGAATCTAAGTTTTTAAAAGTAAACAAAGGTTTTATAATAAATTAAAAAGACGTAAAACTATTCAACCCCCCCTTCTAGTTTTCCACAATTGGTATCAAGAGCCACGTCAATCAAGATCTTTAAAATATACTGTATTTTAAAACTTGAATCGATCTATGGAATTCGAAAAATATCTAGAAGGGGAATCTTTGCTAAAACCACCACTATTTGAAAACTATACTTTTCTTGAATGGAAAAATAAATTTGAAACTTATGTGAAATCAATTGATCTAGATCTTTGGCATGTCATTTCGATTGGTGATTTTGAAAGTCAAACCAAAAAAAAAAAAAAAAAAAAAAAAAAAAAAAAAAAAAAAAAAAAAAAAATATATTTTGAAAGTTAAACAAAAACTGATTTTGAAAATCAAACAAAAACGGATTTTGAAAGACAAACAAAAACGGATTTTGAAATTCAAATTGATTATTTGAAAACAAATAATGAAATAAATAATAAAGCTAAGATAATTATTTATAAAACCTTGCCGAAAGTTGAATATGAAAGAATATTCTTCTGTAAAACGGCAAATGATATTTGGAAAAATTTCTTAAACTTTCATCAAGAAAAATGTCAAGCCAAAGATGAGGATTTTGATCTTGTACATGAATTAGTTATCTTAGAAAATTTAATAGATAAACATTTAGATAAAATAGATACATGTACTACTAGTTCAAATGTTGTTAATGTAGGTATTAACGACGAAGACTACATGAATCAACTCCAAAGTGAACTCAATCCAAAATCATGGAGTGACACAGACGAAGGAGAAGATCATGATCCGTACAAGACATGTTCGGGTCAAGCCACTTCGGTTTAAATAAGGTGTTAGAAGCTTGCCTTGATATACTTTCACACCTTGTTTATCTTGAAGACTCTCCTATCATTCACACGTCGATCATCATCTGAGACATTACGAAGAAAAGCTAGGACGTGAGGTAAGTTCTCTATTTAAAATTTCATAAGTAATTACTTCATGCATATAATCTTATTAATGCCTTAGGATACGCTTAGTCTGATAGGTTGCTTTGCCTTTACACTTTAGTTATATTCGTTCTGTGGCTTAATGAACTACAAACCCTTTAGTTAGCCCCCCTAAGTATTAGTAAACCAAGCAATCTTCATATTTGGTACTCTTCGATAGGTAAATTTAGGAACTTAATTTCTTCTAAAAAGAGAATGACTACTAGAGAATCTATTGACTAGAAACTCAATTTGACCTAACGGTTGAATTGCTTCTATGTGAGAAGTTGGGTGTGTGTAACCCGTAAAAACGGTCGTGTTTAGCCTGAATTGAGCACCACTAGTAATAGTCTCATACTCATTCTCCAACTTGAATACATTATTCTTCCTAAATATACCTAACGATAGTTTACTGTTATGAACTTTGCTTTTCATTAGAGCTTTTCATTCCTAGATGTATGTCATCCTGTATATATAAAATTTCTAGATGTTTACTTGCTCCAATGTGATTTGACTGCATGACTTCGTAATTATTTGTTTAGTTGAATGCATTGTCATTATAATAGCTTTTGTTTTTTCTCTAACTACTCTGACATGATGTATTTTTGTATTTAGTCATAATACATGCGTAAATGTCATAGGATATGTAGAAAGAGGTAGCATGTGACAAATGACTTGAGCATGAGATCTTTTATAAACCATTATTTTTCAACCTATAATCAATGGGACTTATTTTTAAATTTGCAAAAACTTCACATTTTGGAAAAATATTTTTTCAAAAGATTATGACACATTTCTATTTTACATGTTTCACCATCCTACCTTTCTTCCAAACTTGTGTCCATAATTACATGTTTATCAAAACCAAAGATTGGAAAAATATGTTTTCTTTTCTCATAAAAACATTTTGAAATAAAACCAAAACTATTTCATTAAAATATTTTTCACATCCACATAAAAACCCACTTTCAAACATTGTTGAATAATGCCAAAAACATTTCTTTAAATCATGCATGGTGATCTCATATCTGTCATCTATATTTATGTATGTGACATTTATAAGTGAACTAAATTTGAAAATAACCATAATTTATTCACTAAGACCTCACTTGGTACAAGTCTAGAAGTCCATGCTATCACAACTCTACATTCCCATGCATATAGATATTCATTAGGATTATTTAACTAGCTTATTAATCTTCCTAAATATGATACGATGAATTACTTGGTGCTATGTAGTGTTTTCTTGTCTAACATATATATGTTACATGCTAAATGAGTTGTTTGCATGCTAGATAATAATGTCTAATGAATATGCTTAGCATACATAAGTTATTAAATCCTAAATTGCCTCAAAAGAAGTTGGACTTGCTTGAAACTAAACCCAAAAACACAACCCTTTCAAAATTTTCTGCCAAAAACCCATTTCTAGTAACCTGGAAATCAGCAGATGGGCGGCCCCCTTAATTCATTAGGCGGCCCCCTTAATATTTAAGGGGACCGGCCCCTTAATTAAGGGGACCGGCCATCTGATGGTCGAAGGTGCTGCTCCCCTTTTCTATTTTTTTAGCCCATTTTATCCTATACTTCCCAAAATTCACAAACACATTTCGTCACAAACCACTCACCAAAATTTACCTTCCACAATCACATCATCACTACACCATAAACACCCAACTCCATCATAAATGCTCATCCATATCATCCATCCAAACATGTCATCATCTAACCACCCAAAATCCAAGCCTTCAAGAGTTGCTAAAATCTCAGTGAGGCCCATTTGGAGGAGGAAGCTTGACATTTGCCATAACCCAACAAATGATGTTGTTCAAACTCAACCAACACCTAAACCTCATCCTAATGACCCTTTCACACACATAACCAATCATCCATATGTCCACCTTCATTCACTCATAATTACCCAAGTTCACAAATGTCTCCACCACCAAAAGTGTCACCACCACTTCCACCAAATAACAACCACTTTCCATCATCATCACCTTCCACTCAACACTTGAAGTTCATTGAAGAACTCAAGGAAGCCCATGAGCTTAATGCTCTCCTTGCTTTGCACCTTGCTCAAAGCAACTTAAACCCATCACCATCCATATCACCATCATTACCATCATCACCACATCACTTGAGTCAAATTGGGAAACATGTCAACAATTGTCCTTGTTGCATCTTTCTCCAAAATCAAACCATCATTACCATCATCACCATCCATCTCACCATCATCACCACATCACTCAAGTCAAATTGAGAAACATGTCAACAATAGTCCTTGTTGCATCTTTCTCCAAAATCAAACCATCACCTTAAATGAGCGTCTCACTTGGATTGAGTATCTTCTCACTAGATCTAATCCAACACCACCACTTGAACAACATCAAAACCCTCATTCAACATGGTCAAGTCCAAGCTCTCCACCTCCAATTCCTCTATCAACACTCTCTCCAACATCCATACACCCAAACTTACAATCCCATTAATCCAACATTTTTTTTTACCCCCTCTTTACCATCATCCATCCAAAATAATCCAAGTTTTCATGTCTCAAGCAAGTCCAATGGATCTCTTAGGCAATTTAAAATTTTCTACTTATTGCATGCTATAAGCAAAATATGTGTTGTATCAATAATTATGTTTTTAACATAATTATTTTCAACTAATGAATGCTTTATGTCTTGTCTTTAATATATGATTGTTATGCTTATTGCTTGTATACTTGATATCATGATATATATACATGCTTGATGATTAATAACATGCTTATTCCATAATATGTTTTAAATGTATGCATGCGTAATTAACATGTTTATGTCACTATTTAATCATTCTTGATGTACATGATTCAAATGGAGCTTGCTGCAAAAACACCCTAAAAATGACCCTTTTCTGGAAATTTTTCAAATTTGGTCGCCTAGGAAAACACCAGATGGGCGGCCCCCTTAATTCCCTAGGCGGTCCCCTTAATTTTAAGGGGACCGGCCATCTGGGCAGTAAAATTTACTGTTTTCTTTTGCATCTTGCGACCCCTTTTATCTAGCCCAAACCTTACCTAAATCAACCATCACCTCCATCAAACACCCATTTTCATTCACCATGCTATCACCAAAATCATCTCTAAGACACCAAAACTCCATCACCACCACCTCAATGTTAATCCCCAAGTGCACCAAATGCACCATCAAAAACACCCTTTCATCCATCAATAACTACATCAACTCACACCTTTCATCACCACCATCAAGAGCATCAACTCCACCTCCTACTCAAGAACCTCCATTCACCCAACTTGTCATTTCCATATCACCAATAACACCTCTTGATGCTCATTTCTCATCATCACCAATACCACCACATCCACAACCAAACCATCATCTTTGGTCTTAGAGATGAGATACACTACATGTTTTCATCCCTTGAACACATGCTTAACAACCAACCTCCATCATTTTCACCCACTACACTACCACCACCTTCATTCTCACCAAATTAAGCATATGCAATGCTTAATCAAAAATAATTTTTCAAACCATTTTGTGTGCAAGCCCCATGGAAGATCATGTACTCCTAGAATGATTATGTAGATTGCATTACTTACTAGCTAATGTAGGATTGAATATAATCTTGGATGGTTGTGTATTGATACACAACATTTTTAATGAATGTCTTTATATGCATGCTTATTTTTGCTATATATATGCTTGTGCTTCTAATATTTTTCTTGCAAGTATTCCATATATCGATTCCTTGGTGCCCTCAAACGAGGGGGAGCACACATCAAGGGGGAGTTCTCATTCCGACAAATTTTGTCTCTAAAACTTGTCGGCTCAACCTTTTTGATGCTACAAAAAGGGGGAGAAGTGAATATAAACTCACTTAATACTTGTCCAAAAATAATTTTTTGATTTAATGAGTTTAGGTTTTGTAATCATCAAAAAGGGGGAGATTGTTGACATAAATAAATGCCTAAAAACATTATCAATATTTATTCATATCTCTATGTTTTGATGATCACAAAATGTAAACTCATTAAAACATAAACTTATAAATTAAACAAATACTTAGTTGTAAATATTCACTTCTACAACTAAAATCACTTAAGGTATGAATGAACTAATGCTCAATGCATTATATGATCAAAGGAACATTTTCTTAATAACTAGATTTTTTATAAAACATCAAAAACATTTTATATATTTTTGAAAAACATTTTTGGTATTAAATAAAAATGTTTAATATTTTATAAAAATATGAATTCAAATTTTTAACCAAAATCAGTTAAAATGTTCCAGAAAAACCTTCCCCACAAAAGGACAAAATTGGCCAACGTTCAGTAGGGGCGGCCCCCTTAATTTTGTTAGGCGGCCCCCTTAATAATTAAGGGGACCGCCCCCTATTTAAGGGGACCGCCCCCGCTCCAGTAGGCTCCAGCTGTCCAGTTTTTCTCCCTATAAATACCTGCCTTCCCCTGGATTTTTACTCACCCTTTTGCACTAAAACTTTCTGTTATAGATCTCATTTCATATCTTCAAAAAACCTTTGATCATGTAATCTTAAGCATTGGTTTCCAAGTGATCCAAGCTTCCACCATCCAAGTGCAAAAGAAGAATACTTCTATCAATCAAAACTAGAAGTATTACAACTTAGTAGCATCTTGTTATTCAAGTTGTTTGTTTTGTATACCTTGTATATCATTCATTTATTTGTGTATAAGGTGTGGGTGAACATAAGTGACTAGATATGTATAGTGTGTAAGTAGTGAAGAAGGTGTATAAGTTGTTGTGGTGTAAAGAAGTCATGTAGAAGTTGTAAAGCCGTGGTGTAGAAGTTGTGAAGCCGTGGTGTAGAAGTCGTGAAGCCGTTGCTTAGAAGTTGTGAAGTCATCATGTAGAAGTCGTGAAGCCGTTGCTTAGAAGTTGTGAAGTCATCATGTAGAAGTCGTGAAGCCGTTGCTTAGAAGTTATGAAGTCGTCATGTAGAAGGTGTGAAGCCATAGCTTAGAAGTTGTGAAGTCCTAGTCGTGAAATCCTAGTGTTGAAGTCGTGAAGTCGTAGCATAGGAGTTGTGAAGCGGTCGTGTTGAAGTTGTGAAGTCTTGGTCGTGAAGCCGTAGCTTAGAAGTTGTGAAGTCGTGGTCGTGAAGCCGTAGCTTAGAAGGTGTGAAGTCGTGGTCGTGAAGCCGTAGCTTAGGAGTTGTGAAGTCGTCGTGTAAAAGTCGTGAAGCCGTTGTGTAGAAGTCGTGAAGACGTTGTGTTGAAGTCGTGAAGTCGTCGTGAATAAGTTGTGTACAAGTTGTGTTGTGAAGTTGTGAGATTGGTTCTAGCTACGATTAGAACTCGACATTTAGCTTTGTGTCGTTAAACCCGTGTAAGCCAAAGTCGTGTAAGGTTTTCTCCGCCATAAGGGAGCTTATTGAAGTTGTGAAGAAAACTCTCGAGCAAGGTGTGCTCGGGGAGTGGAGTAGGGCAAGGAAGGTGTCTTTGTAGCCGAACCACTATAAATCTCTCGTGTCTCGGTTAGATCTTTCCATACCTTATTTATTTCTTTACTTGCATCGTCATTACTTTCATACACATAGGCTTATATAATTGCTAGTATTAATTAGAGGTCAACTTCACATAAAGATCAATTTGAAAATCCATTCAAGAAACCAAAACTTTTACAATCAATTTAAAAGAATACATATATAACTAATAATAAGATTTAAGTTTTATTTTTCATAACAAACTTGAATTTAAGTTTTTAAAAGTAAACAAAGGTTTTATAATAAATTAAAAAGACGTAAAACTATTCAACCCCCCCTTCTAGTTTTTCACAGACGGAAAAATGGATGAGGTTTTATCCGAAGAGAGCAAGTCTTTAACTTAAATGTGCGCGACCTAATCAAGGTATATGGTGACCGTTTCCGACCCTTCCGTATAAAATATATAACTAATTAGGGTTTTTTTTTTCACATTTACATAATAATTTGACAAGTAAACGTGATAAAAAAAAAGTATTATTGCTCTTAAAAAGAACTAAGGCTGCATGCAATGGGCCAGAAATAATCGGTCGTTCGAGACATTCGACCGATTTGTGAATCGGTTGTCACCGATGTGGACTATGGTCGAATATCGGTTGTCGAGCAATTGAAACAAACAATCGGTTGGAAACTTGACCGATAGTAAAAGAACTTTTCTTTTAAAAAATGTACCGTTTGTTTAAAAAAAAAAAAAAAACTTTTCTTTTAAAAAACTTTACCACTTTTCATCCTATAAATACCAACATCAAACACACTTTCAAACACAATAACACACTTCAAATACAATTCAAACAATAATTCAAACACAAAAATTATGGCTTGTCGTCTTCCCCATACCGTCGAAGAAATGCGAAACTATATCCAAAAACAAGCCGACAAAGACGACAAAGCTCGACAAGAGGCTATTGTCGAAGTTATCAAACAGTTTGAGCACGCAAAGGCACTCAAACAATGTTTGAGACAACAATACCGGGAGTGCAAAGATTTGTCTGAAGAAAGAAACGCTGTGATCGACCAGTTTTTGTACGATGAATATCGTAAAGACGCTGCCATTTGTGAGACATTGTGGGGTTGTGTGGGTCAGATACAGGCCCAAATCTCCAACAAGATCCGTTGGAGTTTTGAGGAAAATATGGCAGCTGGTTCTGTATCACAACAGAACCAACAAGTTGTGCAAGGTGCATCAACCTCATCTGATGCACCAAGATCTGTTGAGCAACAACAACATCAACCTAATCTGGATCAATTTCGGCTAGGTTATGAAGAAGATGCGGGCTGGAGCGAGAGTCAGGAGCGGGAGTTTAGCAGGTTGGAAGCAGAGTTTGAAGCAGAGAAATTTGCGAACTTCTCTCCTTACGACGATGGTTTTCACTCAGACAACTCTCAAACCTGGGATCACCCGGATTACGTTTAGTAGTTTATGTAATGTTTTTTTATGTTTATTTAATGTTTTTAATCCATGTACTGTTTTAATTCCAAGAAATATATGCAATGTTTAAATTTGAACGTTTACGTTTTTATATTATATATTTGTTTTTTAAAATGTTTGAAAAAAAAAATAAATAAATAAAATAAAAAATCGGTCACCACTGTGGCACTTGGGTCATGTCTGGTCGCTGGAGAGAGAAAGCTGATGTGGCAGCCGGAAACATGGGTCGTCCAGGGTCACCACTGTGACCAGCCTAAAAAGCACTTGTGCAAAAGATAAGACTTGAAGGACTTTACACGTATAAACATAAAATAAGTATAAAATAAAAGAAAATATTACTCTACTACTAGTCGAGTACCCGTGCATAGCAACGGAAATTCCTAGCGGCAGGAAATTAACGATATGCAAGTGTTTCGTGTAACGTACAAAATAGAACGTGAAAAGATCAAAATGTAATTGCAAATGGTTGTAACATGCAATAATTCAACTCGATCAAGCAAAAATTCGTAACATGTATCAAAGAATGTATAAAAACATTTAGTGAAATGGAAAATAAACATTACATCAATTATGCCGGGTCTATTAGTCTGTCGTTTTGGTCTTGATGATTTAATTCTTTTTGGTGCCTCAGTCAATAACGCATACATTCTCACAGGGTACAGTCCAACTGGAAATCCCTCCTGGTAACACTTTTGTGTTGCTATATGTAACTTCTACAGTGCTGTACACTTTTCACAGTTTAAACTTTAAACCCCACCTTGTCGGGTCGACCAATTCTCATACTGCCTGGAGAACTCTGTCTCCCCCCTCCTCGATAATCTTTGGTTGGGATCTAATCACCTTTACACGAAACGCTACCTGCAAAGAATAAATGTCAAGACAATGACATTTGATCAGTTAAAAAAAAAACTATGTGGTTCGACTGTTTTATGAAGTCAAATGTATCTCGTTTTTCAAAAATGATGGGAGTACTTGTGTGTTACCTTTTTATATGGTCCAAACTCTAGGACATCTGATGGATGAAAACGTGCTGGGAAATTTGGAGGCACCCGATATTGCCTATCCTCGTTACTGTAAAGAAACGAATGATGGATTTGTGAGATACCTCATCATGAAAGGATACAAGATTTGTAGATGATGCATACTCAAATAATAAATCAGATTCTAAAATACCACTACTGAAAAGGGGCAAGATGTACATAGATTGATATATGCATATAGAAAAGACCTACCAATGCACATCGACACAACACCGAATCGGCAGTCTCTGCCGCGACGCTTCATCTCGTGCAGTAGGGTCGCAACACAACGTGCCCCTGTCAGAAGTCCCAAGAATCAGATATGGATAGTGATGATTCAGAAAAGTTTGGTCCATTATTTTACAGAAGGTCAACTTTTGTCATATTTCAGGGAACGACAGATTATGCTAATACAAGATATCAACAAACATGCTCATTTACCACAAAACTGTATGTGTGTTCTTGTAGTTACCTGTGGCACAACAAGATATCAACAAACATGCTCATTTACCACAAAACTGTATGTGTGTTCTTGTAGTTACCTGTGGCACCCAAAGGATGTCCAATGGCCATTGCACCTCCGTTGACATTGATCTTTTGTGGGTCGATTTCAAGCTTCTTTTGGCAATATAAAAATTATGAAGCAAATGCCCGGCGGAATAAACCAAACAAAACGTTAATCTCCACTCTCTATCTTGACAGAAAAAAACAAGCAAATGGCAGAAATTAGCATCTCATTATCACCTCATTGATCTCAAAAAGATCGATATCATTCACTTCAAGACCAGCAGCCTTGACTGCAGCCGGAATTGCAACAGCAGGGCCAATACCCATAATCGCGGGTGGAACACCAACAGCAGCAAAGGTCCTGCAATTAATTTAAACGTTTCAAGTCCAAGACCAGAACAAGTTTCACCCATTTAATTCACAAGTGCTGTTCTATTTGTGAACTGTATTGACATAACGGCATGCAAGCACCTAAAGAGAACAAATTTAACGAAGCTGCAAATACCTGAATACACCAAGAATTGGTAATCCCTTTTGCAAAGCGGTACTTCTCTTCATCAAGAGGACAGCTCCAGCACCGTCACTCACCTGGCTGGAGGTTCCTGTTACGATAACAACAAAACAGTAAGATCACGTGCCAAGAAATACCACATGTGGTTAATGAAGAGAGCTTCGCTATGTACCAGCAGTGGTTGACCCGTCTTTCTTAAATACTGGCTTAAGTTTCGCAAGATCTGCCAAAGTAGTTCCTGGACGGATGCCATCATCAATAGAGATTGTAACAGGCTTTTCGTCTCCGGTTTTTGGGTCAACGATCTTTTCTCCAAATAAAACTTTATATCAGAAGGAAGCAAAACGTATTATAATAAGATATGGAAAAAGAGAAAAAGCCATTTATACCTTAGTCTTGACGGGAATGATCTCGTCCTTAAATTTACCAGAAGCAGTTGCAGCAGCAGCCTTCCTATGGGAATCAACCTATGCAACGCAATAACCGCTAAAAAGACTACACTTGAACGACACAACAACCTTTCTATATTGTTCTATTCAACTCACCGCAGCCTACCACTGGTAAAAAAAATTTACACCATAAAAATCTATCATAAACTTTATAACAAATTTATGCAATAAACTTTATGACAAAATTTACACAATAGACTTGGTAAAAAAATTTACACCATAAACTTTTTTTGTGAAAGAATCTCACTAAAGGCAGGATCACGATTCACTGACAGGATCACGATTCAATTTTAAGCTTGTGATAGGGGGTGCTCGAGCGGTAGACTACCACTGACAGGATCACGATTCAATTTTTTTGTGAAAGAATCTCACCAAAGAACATCAGCAGGAGGTCATGAATGCAATAGGCCTTCCATTATCCCAACCTTCATGAGTTGTTCTTCATCCTCATCTCCATTGTACTCGCCACTCTCTTTCTTCATTCTCATCTCCAACCCCCATACTCCTTATCAGATAAGCAGTTTCAATAACCAACCCCAAACCTAACAAAAAGCCCAAATTCTGTGAAAACCCTACCGAAACAATTAATTTGAAATTTCAAAAACTATCACAAAATTTCTGATTTTAAAAAGGTAGAGAACATTCAAAAGTTTAATAATTTTAAAGAAATTTAGATTTATAAAGTTTGACACTTTTACAACTTCAAAAATTTTCACATGTCAACTTCTAAACTTTCGAATTTTAAAAGTTCAAAATTTTCAAAACTCTCAAATGTTCAAAATATATAATTTATATAACAGAAGTGGCAACGAATTTACACTAACAAATTTACCTACAATCTTACAACAAATTCGTACAACAAAATTTATAAATATTACAATTGAAATTTATAACCGATTTACATAAACTTACAAAAAATAAATTACATAAACTC
The DNA here is from genome assembly GCA_021014915.2 of Artemisia tridentata subsp. tridentata. Taxonomy (NCBI): domain Eukaryota; kingdom Viridiplantae; phylum Streptophyta; class Magnoliopsida; order Asterales; family Asteraceae; genus Artemisia; species Artemisia tridentata. The sequence goes on from CP139508.1 coordinate 403,326,969, forward strand.
TAATAAAAACTTTAGATAAACTTTATAATAAACCTTGCAAATACAAAACCTCTTAAAAATAAGCCATAAACTTACCGACGACAGAAGTGGCAGCGATGTTATGAGAACTCAGATCTATAAAAAAGAAATATAGATATCAAATAAAAAAAAAGCACCCTTAAAACTTGAAATATATATTTTGATCTAACAATAAAAAATAAAAACAAACAAACCAAACACCAGTGAATTCCGACAACGAAAGCGGGAAGATAGCGGCGGCGGTTACTACACATCCAGCGGCTGCAACAACAGATCCGGCGACAGCTGCTTCAGATACCTAAGAACCAAAAGCAACTATCACACAACCACCAACCAACGCACCAACCGCGGATCTAACAAAAAATTATAACTCAAAGTTATAATAAAAATAGATCTAAACAAAAAAAGATTAAAAACATAAAGAATATATAGTTTTATTAAAAAAAAACTTTAAACCTTTAGAGGAGTAGTGTTCACAGTGGTGTTGTGTCTCGATGGTGGGTTTCCGAAGGTGGTGGGAGGCTCGGTGTTGGCTGTTTCAGCAGATGGTGGCGGTGATGAGGTTAATGATGGCGGCGGTTTGTTTAGAGAGAGAGAGAGGTGTGTGTTTTAGGTTAGAGAATATCCGTGAAGAGAGAAGAAAGAAAAGAATATGTGAGTAGGTGTGTGGACAAGGGCAAAATGGGTAATACATTAATTTCAACATTCCACAAAGATTGACTTTCTCACATTTCACCTTTGACCATACACCCATTATAAGTAGTTAAGATAAAGAGATGCACGTGATTCCACTAAAAAACAAATGAAATAAAAGTCAATAACAAACATTTTACTCTTTCTTTTTCGTATTTCGTGCTAGCATCTATCTTTACATACTGTTCTACAATGGCGTTTTAGTTCATCTTCTTCATTATTAAAAAAAATAAAAACTGCACTTCAAAAATGTCTAAATCTTGATTTTGGCTTTCAAATTAGAAAAGAGCAGACAATTTCTAGGGGGCAAAATTCAATAAATACTTCAAAATATCAAAAAATCTGCACTACTATTTTTTTGGGTTGGGGGGCACTTGCCCCCCGTGTCGCCCCCCCCCCCCCCCCCCTGTGGCTCCGCCTCTGCCTCTACGAATAATAGACTGGAAGCTAAAACTTGGTTAAAAAACGATACTTACACAACCTTTAGGGACTTCACAAGTCCAAGCGTAGAAGGAATATGTCCTGTAAGCCGGTTGTTCTGAAATGACCTGATCATGAAAAAGTTAATTGCTCTCAAGTCATGATCATGTACTAATACTATTTATAACATTCACTAGATCATAACATACAGATGAATAAGAGTCATCTTCGAGTTGAAGAGTCGAAGTGGGATATCAACATCAACCTGGTTGTCTCCGAAGTGACAGAAAGCATTAAAAAATATTAAGTATTTTATTGTTCCCATCTAATTCGTAAGCATATTTGAGGGAGGAAAATAGGACCTAACCAATTAACCGTACAAGTGTTTGGTATTTATTAACATATCAAGACCAGGTGTTGTCCCGTCAGAAACTGGTAAACTACCAGTGAGCTTGTTCAGAGACAGATCTAACCAGTAAAGACTCTTTAGATTACCAATGGTCGGTGGAATGGATCCTGAGAAGCCGTTGGTGTTCAGAGACCTGAAGTACCGATGGTTGAGTCATTGACATAGGGACCAATACAATAGTTGTTGGTAAAATGTTTACAAGTTCTAGCTCTTACAAATATCTAAGTCTTTCAAGATTTCCAATGCTGTTCGGAATCGGACCATTAAAATTGCAACCAACCAGCACCCTGAAAAACACAATCACACATTAAGTTCATTTGAATTAAATTACAAGTGGAAAAATGAACAAGTTGCAACTATAAAAATCTTGGTATGTGTTGAACAGATCACCTTTTTCCCATTTATATTAAATTTAAATAAATATTTAGGATGTCAGTTATAAATACTTAAATAGAGAGGTTATAATATCGCAATACTAAGGTGCGCTTAACCCACACAAGCTCTGATTAAAATATAAGATTTGTTTAGTTAAATAAGTTTATGAAAGCTTTTCGAAAAATAAGCTCCTATAAGCTACTTCAAATAGTATTTAATTGGGTGACATTTGACCACTTCCACACATTTGATTTGTTTAGCTATATTTTGTATTCAACCTGAATGGCTCATTCAAAAAAGTTTTCAAATCCTTTCTTAATTGGACTGAGTGGTATAAGAATCCATATAATGCTCTTTCGCCTCCACTTTTGTAACTTTATTCTAGCTTATTGCTAGCTTTTTAATATAGTTGCCGTTAAAAAAAAATCACATCTATATTGTCTTGCATGTGAAAGTACTTACAAGTTTGTTAACTTCCTCAAATTCCCGATCAATGCAGTGAGTGATCCGCTCAAGTACTCAACTCTCTATTATAAGATAGATCCCTGCAAACACACATAAAAAATAATGATGTGTAGCCAACAAACAATGGAAACAAACTATCAAAAACTAAAATAAAGGGAAGGACTTACAGAAGCTGTAATTCAGTAAACTGCCCAATATCTCCGGGTCGCCCACCCGACAATCCCATGCTTGACAAAGTTCTGATATGTTAAATAAAAGGGATAATTAGTACAATGCCCCAGTTGCCCAATGCGTTTGCTTATCTACCCCGATCTCACAAAATTCTGATATTAGACCGGGCATCTTGACCCATACGATGACAAGTGTCCTCCAGTTGCCCAAAAAATACAAAAGTTGCCCAAAAAATACCCAAGTTGCCCAAAAAATAGTCAGAAAATGACACTTTCACTTGCAGAAAAGTGACGCTTAGCAGTTGCCCAAAACCCTGGTCTAATATCCGAATTTTGTGAGATCGAGTCGGATAAGCAAACGCATTAGTCAACTGGGTCATATTAGTAATTATCCCTAAATAAAAGAATAAAAAACAGAAAATAACTGAGACTTTTTGTTTTTAAATGATGAGTTAGAAGGTGAAAAAGGACTTGCATCGAGGTCACACGAGAGTTGGTGCAAGTGATGCCAACCCAACCGCCACTACATGGGTCCGACCCATCGTTCCAGTTGAGTGGTGTGTCTTTCCAAGCATCCCTGAGAGCCTGAAGAGCTTCACCTTCAACATTAAAGTTTTCCATTCACATATAATTCTTCTGTTAGTGGGCGTTTGGGATTGCTTTAGTAAAACAAATTAAGCTTATGCAATAGGCTGAAGCACAGAATCAACTAACTTATTCAAAACAACATAGGTCACCTTAAGGGTAAACTTGCAATCATGAATCTACCAATCATAATAAGTTGGAACCACTGAAGTGGCCTAGTGGTAAAATGCTTGTGATTATTATCACTAAAAATGTGAGAGGTCTCAAGTTCAAATTCTGCTAGGTGCAAACAACCCTTAAGTGACCATGTCAAGCTCCTTAAAAGGGAGGAATTTAGCAGGTTTGAGTCTATGTACGTGGTGGTGGATTCAAACCCCGTGAATTAGTAGGCCAAAAGGTTGAAAAACCATGGTTACCTTGGAAAGAAGCAGTATCAAGCATAAATATTTTACCTCATCCAGATACTTATAAGTGTCTGTTTGCTTGTATGAACACAAGCAAATAAGCTTAATTCATAACTAGTTAACATACATATTTATTCTAAGAAAAAGTAGTCTACCATATTTATAAGGAACAATTAGGAGCCAATTTACGAAACTTTTATGCAAAAACTGAAAGATCAAACCGCAATTAAGCCTATGCATTCATACATGCACCTAGAGACACTAGTACATTCAACGCTTTCCCCGACGACATTTTTGCAACCGTGCCGACGCCATGACGTCGGCACCATAAAATCCCAACGACATGACGTCGACACCCACTTGTCGACAATGCTCGTCGCTATTCACCTTCCCGACAAAAAACCCCGACGACACGGTGGGGCCCACAAGTTTTCCAGTCAAAGTTTTTTGTGGTTCAACAATATGGTCCCGACGACATGTCATCGGGACCATACTACTAATTAACGATTGGACTAGTTAAGCCTAATTACTTTATAAAAAATATCGACGACATGATGTCGGTATTATTTTATCACGGTCAACAAAAAAGTCAACAAAATTCTAATAATACCGACGACATGACGTCGGTATTATTTATGAAGGTCAACAAGAAAGTCAATGAAACTGTAAATAATACCGACGACATGACGTCGGTAAATTAAAAATTGTATATTGATTTAGATTTTAAATACCGACGACATGTCATCGACATCTAATTATAGTTCAGCCGCACAGCAGCCTGCACAGCTGCAATTTTCCTGAATTTTTCGAAAAAAATCTACCAAAACCTGTAAGCAACAAAGCCTTTCAACAAATGAATACTAACACATCCAAAACCGTACAACTTTATAACGGCTAAAACACTTATATATAACCACTAAACACCCTCAAAATATACTAAAACATTATAAACTTTACAAAACGAATGTTATAATCGCTAGACCTAGCTGCCATATCTACAAATGTTGCAATATCCGCAATGTTCAAGTCGCCAAAAGGTTAAACTATACAATAATAAGATTCGGGTCACCAAAATATAGTTTCAAAGATAAGTACAACACAAAATAACGCATATACCTCTACCGCCCCTCGTCATCATCCATATCATCGCTACGACGATCCTCGTCATCACCACTCTCGCCTCCGTCATTTCCGCTCCCACCTGCGCCACTCCCTCTCGCGCCACACCCGCTGCCTGAACCTACCTCACCTCGAGAAGGCATCTGACTAATAAACTCGTGCCATTGCGGGTTGCTCCGAACAAAACCCATCAACAAAGCGAGCTGCTCCTTAACTTCCTTAGCTTCTGCTGCAGCTGCATCACTCTTCTTCTCAGCTTCATCAATCTACTTTTGAGCTTCAGCAAGCTTCTCGTCGATCTGGGGCCCACTGTACACACCTAAAAACGAAATATTCAAAATTTAAAAACGGCCATTTCAATACATAAGATGAGTCATGAGTAATCTATTAGTATTATCTCACTGTACATACCTGGAGGTGGAGGCGGGATGTATGGTAACGGTGGCCTGCTCATGCCGGGTACCACCCTGCCCCTGCCGGCTATATGACCCCGCTGCTTTCCCTTTATTACCAGGGAAAGTATATCCTCCTCTATGTACGCTACCCCTGTAGGCGTATCCGATCCGAGATCCCGTAGCCTGACCATCTCTTCCTATGTAGTTGAAAAAAAATGAGAAAATTAATATATTAGTCGGGTTAATTACTATATTATGTTTCAATAAATCATTAAAGTGCATGTTTGGAAAAAAAACGATACTTACATATTGAAGCTGAGCCTCATCCTGCAACCATACATCATCCTTGCAGTGCATGTCAAAAAAGCTCTGGATGAGGGACGAGTACTGGCGGTTCTCGCTATTCTCAAACTGTATATACACATGCATATAGGATGAAACAAATTAAAATGACAAATCAAACACCATATGTATTTTAATTAAACTTAAATACTTTTATAAAATTAAAATATATAATTAAAATTAATTACTTTTATAAAATTAAAAATTTTATTTATTATAAATACCTTTAATTAATATATAATTAAAATTAAATAATCTTATAAAAATAAAATGTGTCTTACATATTCGTGTCGAGAAGCAGCTAATGAACTGGAACCATGGCGGCTGTAAACCTTGTTCTTCTTCCGGTTCTCTTTGTTCACAGCAGCTCGTTTGAGGGTCTTCTCCGTCATGTAGAACTTGACATGCTCCTCCCATACAGACTGCTCCATGTTCGGAGGAGGGTTTCTTCGTATCACATCCACATTCGCAGGCCCACCCTCCCTGGTAAACTAATCGCCCTTCAGGTCATGTTTGTTGTCCGCGTAGCGCCTAGCCAGATACGCATTGATGCCGGTCAGAATGGTCTGCCAGCGTGATTTGCGTATGTGGCGCTCCAAATCAAACATGCGCTGCAATCAAATATAGTTAAAATTAACATAAAGATATAAATAAATAAATAAATTTAAATAAATATACGAATTTAAAAAAATTTAAATAAATGTACACATTGAAATAATTAAATACAGAGATATAAGTAAATAAACAAATTTAAATAAATATGCACATTTAAATAAATAAACACGATAACATAACAATATAAAAGGAAAATGAAATAACTGACCCTGAGTCGGACCATCACGTGCGCCTTCTTCTCATGTTCGATATCGTACCAGGAGGGATAGTACAACGGCATCACCCTAATCAGCTCGCCAACGAAGTTACTGAACCACTTGGCATTCTTGCCGACATGAACGTACGTCCCCATATCACCATACTCGAACTCAACCGACTGCGAGCCGTTAAGTTCCACGGCATTATTGAGGGCCACGTTCTTCGTGGCTTGACGAACCCGCGGCCTGCGCCATCCCGACCTCCACCCCTGCCTCCCCCCTCGCCCTACCTCCTCTTCGGGGTCGTTGTGATCCTACAATTGGAGTGAGTGAAAACGTCATAAAGTAACATGTAACCAAATTCAAATGATCAAGTTTAAGTTTCTTTGAAAATAATCTAGAAATTCTTACCACCACAGCAACCGCTCTCAATCTGACAGGGAGGGGAAGGTGGGTCACCGGCACCGTCACCACCGTGACCGCGCGCAACTGCTGCTGCCATCTGTAAAAGTACAAGTTGAATAACATATAGAAATTCAGGAACAAATTAACATAAGCATGCACACATTCAAATACATACACATTTAAACAATCCATAACAATTTCATTAAAATAAGTGTCGTTTTACAAGTTACAATTTAAGATCAATCTGCTAAATCATAATCACTATCATAAACAACATTAGTCGCAACTTCAACTTCATCATCAGAATTGTTTGCGACTTCATTATCAGAAGCTGCTAAATCATAAGAATCGTTGTCTTCATCATCAATAAAATCATCAACAAGAATGATTGGTGGTGGTGGTGGTGGTGCCTCAACTAACGTTGATTCACCATCGATCTTTAAGGTTTCAAATTCCAAATCATTCAAATTAGCAGACATTTCGAGATCAGATGAGTTGTTGTCATGTATCACATCGTCATCGTCTTCTACCACGATGACATCCCAGGTTGTGTTGTGATTCACATCTTGGACGACTTTCGAATGGAGTGGTCATCTGGCAGGATCTTCAAGGTAGAAGACTTGTTTTGCTTGTGTTACGAGAATGTAAGGTTGATCTTCGAACGCATAGCTACATGCCAAAATTTGTGTCATGTTGTTTCTAGTGGTAAAACGTTGGATTCTACCTCTTTTGTTGCATAAGTCGAACCACTTAACTCGAAACAACACAACTGTGAACTGGGTATACGCGAACTCCAGAATTTCTTCTAGCTGACCATAATACATTTCTCCCTTCTTCTCACCACATGAGCAAATTCCTCTGTTCTGAGTTGTACGTTTTATATTGCGGTTGTGTACGACAAACCTCACACCGTTGAATACGCAAGAGTTGACTGAGATTGTGGTCGGTGATGGTCCACAAGCCAAAGTGAATAAGTCGGGAGTACAGCTTGAGTCATTGGCTATGTAAAGTTTACGGATCTATGAAAAAAGATAAGAATAGATAGAGATGAGTAATAGTCGTTATTTATACAGGGAAATACATACAATAAGTTTACCTTCGTCTCAAACCATCTAGCAAATTCTTGTTGCATGTCGCTATTAGGAAATTCCCTGAAAATGTTCATGATATTAGAATAAATCGAAAAGATAACTTAGGAAAAAGAAATTTCAAAATAAAAACGCATACCTCTCGAACGCGTTCATGTACGTATCGATCTCAGGACTTTTGTGAAGTACATACCGTATCACTTTCTTCATTTCTTGGAGACCTAACCGAATCAATGTCACTTTACCAGACTTAGTACATAGTGATCGGAACACCTGGAAATCACTTGTTGGGCGAGGACAGTCCTGAGATGCAGCGGGATGATTAAATTTTGTCCCAACACCACGAAAATAACGAGAACAGAAAGTTAATGCTTCGTCTGCAACATAACCCTCCGCTATTGAACCTTCCGGCTTAGCTTTATTTTGTACATAGTTTTTTAGCTTCTACTTGTATCTTTCAAATGGATACATCCACCGGAATGAAACAAGCCCGCCTTCAAGAGCCTCTTCAGGTAAATGCATAACAAAGTGAATCATAATGTCAAAAAATCAGGATGATATATTTGCTCGAGACTGCACAAAATATTGATCAACTGGTCTTTAGCTTTCACCATGTCTTTCACCATCAAAGTTCGGGCGTAAATTTGCTTAAAGAATAAACAAAGCTCGATCAATGGTGTATAAGTCTGTGCGTCCAAGTATTGCTGAAGTCCATAAGGAAGTAACCGTTGCATCATTATATGACAGTCATGAGACTTCATTCCCGTTATATTGTTATCTTTGGTCACTTTTGACTTGAACTTGGATCCGAACCCATCTGGTAGTTTAATTGTTTTGATGTATTGACATAACAGTTTTCTTTTATCAGGTGTGAGGGAGTACTTAGCATGAGGCTTCAAGCACTTCCCGTTTTGTTTGTTTCTGAGCCACAACTCCTGTCGAATGCCCAAAGCTGGCAAATCTTGTCTTGCCTTAGCGGTGTCTTTAGATATGTCATTCATTAACAAAGTGTTCAAGATACTCTCCAACACATTTTTTTCGATATGCATGACATCTAAATTGTGTGGTAGAGAAAGAAAACACCAATATTCAAGATCGTAGAAAATAGACCGTTTAGTCCAGTTCAGTTCGACTGTATGATTACGTTTTATCTTCCCACCCCCATAATCTGGATGTTTCCCCGGCACACGTGTGGGCAATGTCGCAAGTTGAGTCAAGATATCAGCCTTGGTATCTTTTCTAGGAAGATCTCTATCATCGGTTTCACCATTGAATGTCGTATAGTCCCTCCTCCATTTATGGTTTTTTCTTTAAGAATTTTCTATGACCAACATAAGCTGTTTTGCTTATCACACACGTAGCCGGAGTGTCTACTTTGCATGTAGGGCAAGTGTAGTAACCTTGCCCACTCCAACCAGACAAACTACTTCGAGCAGGAAAATCATTGATGGTCCATAAAAGCATCGCTCTCATGTGGAATTAAGTTCCTGTTACAGCGTCCATAGTCAAGACACCAGGTTTTTTCCATAATTCCTGCAGGTCATCAATCAAGGGCTTCAAGTAAACATCAATGTCCTTCGCTGGTGATTTAGGGCCAGTAATCAACAACGTCAGCATCAAAGAAGTCTCTTTCATGCATAACCACGGAGGCAAGTTGTATGTTGTTAATATGACCAGCCACATGTTGTAAGTCTGACTAAGGTTGCCGAACGGATTGAAACCATCAGCAGCCAACCCTAATCGAACGTTTCTTGGTTCTTTAGCAAAATCCGAATATTTATTGTCAAACTTCTTCCATGCTTTACCATCAACCGGGTGTTGCATCTTACTGTTTTCCGTAGACTTTCCAGTAGCATGCCAAGTCATATGTTTTGCAGTGTGAATAGACTTATACAAACGATGTAGTCTAGGAATGATAGGAAAGTAACGCAACACCTTGTTAGTAACTTTCTTCCCCGTTGTGTTCTTGTCTTTCCATCTACTCGTTTTATAGACAAGACAATACTCCAAATCTTTGGCATCATCCTCCCGATATAAAAAGCAATCATTTTCACAAGCATGTATGGACTCGTACCCTAACCCGATCTTTTTAAATGTCTTCTTTATAGCATAGTATGACGGTGGGAGATTGTAACCTAACCTAGGCGGAAATACCTCCTGTAGAAATTTTAGCATTTTGTTAAATGAAGTATCACTCCATTTATCGCTGACCTTGAGATGCGTAAACTTTGCCATAAAATCCAATGTTGTCATAAAGTCACAACCCGGGTACAGAGCATGGTTGGAACTTTCAAGTAACTCTTCAAACTCGTTAAGTAGAGGAGGTGTCGTTGCTTGAGTCAGCTCGTTACTTGTCTCGCCAATATTTCCAAGAGTCGGCTCATTATTCGGAGGAATATCAAGAATATCACTTTGTTCATTATTTGGAGGAATATCAAGAATATCATTAAGGCACGCACCCATGTAACTCATCTCACGTTGTGTTGTGTTATGTACTAACGGCGGAGGATCCGGTTCACCGTGATCGCGCCATTGTGTATAAGTTGGGTCCCACCCATGTTGGCCTATGTGGTTTTTAAGACCATCGAGAGATACCCATCCAACATTACGACAAAGACGACATGGACATTTTATGTTTCCGTAACTATTCAATAACGGCTTGCAATGATCGAGGAATGTGGCAACACCATCAAAAATTTGTTTTGAGCAACGACTCTCTAAACGGGTCCAACTCTTGTTAATACTAATAATTATCCTAACCAATACAACAACTACTAGGAATGATCAAAGAAATAAGAGTGGAACATGTAATATTAGCTTCATATAAATCACACACTTAAAACAATGATGCAAACCCTAATGACTACAATACCTTGAGAGCACTTTTAGAACACCAACCTCCCAAGTGAGGATGGGAGGTTCTATTTATAGTTTTTTTGATGGATGGGCTTGGACTTGGGTGGGCTATTACATGGGCTTCTTTAATACAATACATAACATATAAGCTTAAGTCCAAGCCCTATTGACTAAATATACTAATTACACAACGACATGTTTAATACAATAAATAACGACAATGACCATCGCTTTTTATAAATCCTAACAATCTCCCCCTAAGGGATGGTCATTCAAATGTTGCTAGGAGTGAGTTGGTCTTTTGTCTTCATTTCCATGTGCTTCGTGTGTCGTTGTATAATAGTCTTTGTTCTTGTTCCTTCATGCTATGTGATCTTCAAAGAATTGTCTTTGTGGATGTTCTTGCCTTCAATCAGTATCTTCATATGATTGTGACATCGTGACCTTCAACATACTCATGCCTCTTCTCCTTATGCTAACAATCTCCCCATAATCTTTCATCATGTGACATATGAACTTGTTCTTGACATCTTGATTAGCCTCTTGACTTTGTTGTTACACTTTGTCGTTAACTTGATCTTTTTGTCTTGAACCTTTTACACTTGAGCTTTGTAGGGGATGTTCTTCATAAGTATGAGTATATTGAGGTGAAGATGTTTGATAAAAGATGATGGTAGATGGACGTTTATAGGTAGCTGCATAAAACCGTTAGTAATAATCATCCAGCGCTTACAGGTTGGGATTTTGAGATTGTCAACAGCATAGTGTGAAGACTTTCTCTAATCCTTCCCCAGGCCGTTCTGAACCGGATACCCCCAAGAGGGCTTACACGGACACACCGAAGTGCACCCACGATTCAGTGAGTCGCTGGAGATCACCCCACGACTGTAGACCGTTTGAAGCACGTAACCATCATGATGTAAATGGCAAGATCCTTGGATCTCATTAAGACTCTTACAACTTGTGTCCTTTTTGGCGAACACAAGTGTATCATATTGGAAGTGTTCCTAACGAGATATTTTGATGAATCTCATGGCTCTAGACTCTATTGTGCGTTTTGGTTTTAGTCGTCGGAGGCATGGAGCAGAGTGCCACCTTTTCAATATCACCACATCTCGGAATGAGAGGCCGATAGATTATGTAGTGTTCTCTGTGAGAATAAAACAAATATATTTTAAGAGATATCTGAGTGGCTAGGAGGAGTGGTGCAGCGCGTCACTGGGTCCATGACGTCTTTTCTTCAATATCAGTATCACCTTAGTGAATACCGATAGCAGATGTATTGACCCGGTTTCTGCCCTAAGTTTTCATGGAGGGCTATTTCTTTTCACCCTTTCATTCAACTTTTCTTTTTAATTCTTCAACCCCTTCTGTCCCTTTCTCATTTACTCCTTTTTTCAATCTTACCTAAGGACTTCTAATTCTAATCTATTGGAATTGTCCTTGGGTAGATCCCTCCAGCTCTGGCGGATCATAGGACGGTTTTCCTAACCTTAGTCACCTTATAACTCCATGACTATCCTAGAATTGCCATAAAACCTTTTGAAAATCTCTCAAAGTGTTTATGAATAAACACCTTTAGTTAGCACTTTGAGAGTTTTATATTTTGAAATCCTCCCCCTTCACATGTGCTCATGCATTTTTAACTAAAATTGCACATGTTGGGTAGAGTTCGCACATTTTGAATTGATCGACTTTCAATGAACATGACCTTTGCGAGACACGCTTACATCACTAGTTAGACTAGCTTGAAATTATTACCCGTCCCGGTCATATTCAAAGATCATCTCTCGAATTGGTACATTCTACTCAGACAAGTCCTTTGCGAGACACGTTTACATCACTGGAAAACCATATTGAAATTATTACCCGTCCCGGAAAAGTCTTTTCGATAACGGACATCAAGTTTCGTCAATTCGAGGGTTAGAACTGAGTTTGTTTGGTGAGCATACTTTGAGATTCCACGAACTTTGATCACATTTTAATCACGTCCTCTCCCCCTCAAAAATAGCATATATATTTTTTATATCAACTGATTAAAATGAAAGTGTTTTTGGAGAGAGACGGATTTTTAGCATGAAAATGGAACAATTTGCATTTTTTAATTTTTATACTCCCCCTTAAAGAAAGCATATTATAAAACATTTGAGTTTCAAGAGGGAGTTTCTTGACTACAGAATTTGAGAAAGATTTTGAAAAATCTTTTTGAAAAATCTTGATCATGTGCTCAAGATTCGTTTTGATTTGCCATTAACATTGCGAGTCCTGATCGGAAATAATCAGAAGTCATCAATGTAGCTCGGGTTCAGTACTGAAATGTATGAAAGCCGTAATGAAGAAAGTTTTGAGATCGACATGTTTTAGAAAATGTTTAAATGAACTCTCGCTCAAGCATCTGTACATGCCCGTATCATTGTTGAATGACATTTCTAGGTACGTACAGAATATTGATTTATACAAGAGACATGTCGTGAGAAGAATATTTTTAAATTTTGTATTTTATATTTTTTATGTCTTTTTGAAATTTTATATTTTTATATTTTGTTTTTTTTGGTTTTTCAAATTTTATATTTTGTTTTTCAAAAATATTTACATGCGAAGCATTTGGAAATAAATTCAAGAAGATTCGGGAAGACTGGCTAACTCTGCGGGAGTTAGGCTTCGCAAACCAATTCGACGAACTAAGTTATCAAACCGCTCTTGTGGGAGGGCTTTAGTAAATAGATCGGCGAGTTGGTATTCAGTCCCCACGAAAAATAATTCAACGGTACCCTCTTCGACGTGTTCCTTTATGAAGTGGTAGCGGACTCTAATATGCTTGGTCTTGGAGTGCTGAACTGGATTGCACGAGATGGCTATGGCACTTTTCGAGTCACAATACATAGGTATGTGGTCGAAAGAGTAGCCATAATCTGTGAGTTGTGTCCTCATCCATAGAACTTGGGCACAACACGCAGATAGAGACACATACTCGGCTTCTGCGGTTGAAAGCGCTGTGTAGTCTTGTTTCCTTGATGACCAGCCTACTAGCTTCTCTCCCAGAAATTGTGCTCCTCCGGATGTACTTTTTGCAGTGACTTGGCAACCAGCATGATCGGCATCTGCAAAGGCTGTTAGATTGAACTCCGAATCCTTCGGATACCAAAGTCCCATGTTAATGGTTCTTCGAAGGTACCGGAAGATTTGTTTAACCTCTTTGAGGTGAAGTTCGGTAGGCCTTTCCTGAAACCGTGCTAATAAACAAACAGCAAATTGTATATCGGGTCGGCTAGCAGTTAAGTACATGAGAGACCCAATCATGCTCCGATATTTCTTCGGATCAATGGGTTTCCCATATAGGTCAGCACCAATTTTGGGTGAGGTGACCATCGGAGTACAAACAGAGTCACAATTTTCCATTCCATGTTTCTTTAAAATCTCAATTGTATATTTTGCTTGATTAATAAAAATACCATGATGGGATTGAAGGATTTGAAGTCCAAGGAAGAATTTTAATTCGCCCATCATAGACATTTCAAATTTACTTTTCATGAGATTTGCAAAATGTTTTGAATGTTCAGGATTAGTGGACCCAAAGATTATATCGTCCACGTAAATCTGAACAATCAAAATGTCATCTTTAAACTTTTTGGTAAACAAGGTCTGGTCAATTGTTCCTTTGGTGAAATGATTTAACAGCAAGAAAGATGAGAGTTCATCGTACCATGCCCGTGGGGCTTGTTTTAGACCATAGATAGCCTTTTTGAGCTTGTAGACGTAGTCGGGATGATCTTTGTCAACGAATCCATCTGGCTGACTCAAGTACACCTCTTCCTTCAGAGTTCCATTCAAGAAAGCCGTCTTGATATCCATCTGATAGACCGTGATGTTCTTGTGAGCCGCGTATGCTAAGAAAATCCTGACCGCTTCAAGTCTAGCTACTGGTGCGAATGACTCATCAAAATCGATTCCCTCTTCCTGTCTAAATCCCTTGGCCACAAGACAAGCTTTGTTGCGAATAACAGTCATCTCTTCATCCTTTTTATTCTTCCATATCCACTTAAGATCAATGACAAGTTTGTCGAGAGGTCTTGGCACTAAATCCCAAGTGTCATGAAGTCGATATTGGAGAAGTTCTTCCTGCATTGCTTCAATCCATGCATCATCTGACATTGCTTCCCGAATGTTCTTTGGCTCTTTTAAACTGACTGAGCAGGCAAAGATGCACATATCACAATCGGTAGCGAGTTGTCTTCTCGTCTGTACTGGCCTAGAAGGTTCACCAATGACATGTTCTATTGGATGGTCTTTAGTCCACTTTAACGTTGAAGGGTATCTTGAATCTAACGAATGCGTGTTTGATGGTTCATATAACCGAGAAGAAGATTCAGCAGATTCCGTAGCAAATGGGTTTTCAAATGGTTCTTCTTCTTCTAACACAACATCGTTTTGGTATGGTTCTTCTTGATTTGGTGTTGTTGGGTTTTGCTCATCAACTGTAGGTAAACCAATCTCAATTACTGGAATGGCAGGAGTAGATGTAGATGATATTGACGTGGAGGGAGTTGGTGCTTCAGCTTCGATTGTAGTAGATGCATCTTGTGGTGGTTGATGTTGAGCGGGTGCAGCGGAACGTTGGTGTGATGTATCTATTGAAGCTCCACCATAGTGTTCATCATACATAAACTCGAAGAAATTTTCCAGTTCTTGATTTGTAGGTTTATCAGTGTTAGTTGACTGAGCTCCTTGGGGTGTGAGTTCTGAACTGATGTGTCCAGAAGTTTGACTTTGTGGTGCGGGTCCTAATCCGATACGATGAGAAGCCATTGGGTTAAGCGCGGGTTCTAGAGCGAGTCTCTCAGAAGCCATCTGTGAAATCTCATCAAATTTCACATTCATCGTCTCCATTACTCTTTTCGTTCTTCTATTATACACCCTGAATGCCTTCGAGTTATCTGAATAACCAATGAAGATACCAATATCACCCTTAGCCTTCAGCTTCCCCAGATCCTCTCTGTCATTTGTAGGATAGCACAAAGCGCCAAATACATGAAGATAAGAGATATCGGGTTTTCTGTTGTTCACTAGTTCGTATGGGGTTTTATTGAATCTTGGATGGATTAGGGATCGGTTTTGAGTAAAACAGGCAGTTGAAATAGCATCAGCCCATAAGAATAACGGTGCACTGGAATAGATCAGCATTGTGCGAGCAGCTTCCACAAGAGTTCTGTTTCTTCTTTCAACTACCCCATTTTGCTGTGGAGTTCTAACTGCTGATGTCTGGTGAGTAATTCCAGTATCTTCAAAATATGTTCTTAACTCCTGATTCACAAATTCCGTGCCATTGTCAGTTCTTACAATCCTAACTGGAGCTTGAAGTAGAACTTGAATTCACTTCAGAAAGGTGATGATGATTCCAGGTGCTTCGTCTTTTGATCTCAAAAACCTTACCCATGTATATCTTGAGTAATCATCGACAATCACAAGAATATACTTCTTCCCATTGATACTCTCAACTCTCATTGGGCCACATAAGTCCATATGTAATAGATGTAACTTATCAACCGAACTGGGAACGGTTTTAGGTTTATAAGTTGCCTTTTTGCTCTTGCCTTGTTCACATGATGGACATAAGTGTTCTTTGGTGTATTTGAATTTAGGGAGACCGGTGACGATGGTGTCTTTGGCAAGCTTTGTTATCGTTTCAAAGTTGAGATGGGAAAGGCGTCTATGCCACAACCAGGACTTAGTATCGTCAGCTCTTGTCATAAGACAAATTGGCGATGACGAGACCATTTCATTTATGTCGATAGCATAAAGATTGGTGCCATGATTTCCGGTTAAGAGATCATCACCAACCAGGTTCCTAACGAAACATGTATTTCTTCTGAATGCAACCTCTAAATCCGCATCACAAAATTGTTCGACTGAAAACAGGTTGTGTCCCAATCCTTCGACATAGTAAACTCGAGTGATCAAAAAATTCCCAAACTGTAGATCTCCATAACCCAGAATAGCTGCTACATGATCATTTCCAAACCTAATTGTTCCCATGAACTTCCATACAAAGTTGATCAGCAGCTTCAGATTCCCGGTCATGCGCTTGGAGCAACCCGAGTCGACGATCCAAAGACATATTTCGATAACCTGCCAATAACAGATGATTGTGCATTTGGAAACCGTTTATCATTTGGTTCCATGGGGTTAGGGATAACAAGAGAAATACAATCATAAACGGTTTTTACTGGTTCTTCCTTAGCCAGTTTTATTCTACCATTTTCTAGACTGAATTCTCTACCCGTTGGAATCCATATGCACATCTTAAGATAGTTCCTAGGCAGCAGACTACTAGTTGTTTTCCTATACTTTGCAATAAGTCTTTGAATGTATCTAGTCTTAGCTGTATTTTCTGAAGGAACATCTTTCTTAGCAGGCTTATCATTCACATGCACAACATTAGAAACAATATCATCACACACATTTTCAGACAAAGATTTCTTGTTCATTAAACAAACTGGTTCATTACATGCATTAGAAATATTGTCTTTAACATTACATTCAGATGACATAAGTTTCTTCTTGGAAAGCGATAAAATCCTAGGGTGTTCTTCTACTTCTTTCATTTTATTCTTGGTTTCACTCTTAGAAGCAGGCGCGACTCTATTCCTTGTATTGTTCCTAGGATTTGGTCTGCTGCTCTTAGAGGTACTTTCTACTCCTGTAGAAGGTAAGGCACACTCATTAGGATTTATCTTGTTGTCCTTTGAATCAGTGTTAGCTTCCCTAGTCTCTTTTGGATTTTCCTTAACACTTTTTTCAATCGCCCTATATGTTTTAGATGTAGAGGTAGATGCAATAGTGGTACTAATCCTAGAAAGTCCAGGTGCTATCACATTTGGTGTTTCGACAACTACTTTCTCTTTTGCTTTTTCTTTGGGCAAGGGTGAAGGAGCAGATTGTGAAATTGACATTTTTGGTTTTGCAATAATTTCTTCACCCTTCCCTTTTTGACATTCAAGCTGAGACTTCAAAAGATCAATTTGTTTTTGCATTTCATTGTAAGAACGTTCATACGACATTTTATCATACTTGCATTCTTCCTTTTTCTTATCCAGTTGTTTAAAATATGTGACATTTTCTTTTTCAAGCTTTGCAAGAGCATTTTCACATTTTGAAACAATTTGAGAAGTCTCAGCTCGAAGTCTTTCATCGTCTTCGACAGAATACATTTGATAAATAATGGACATAATATCAGTTGAAAGAGCTTCTTCAGAGAGTGCGTCATTTTGTTTTTCCAAAACTTTGATTTTTTAAATGTTATCATTGGCTTCAATTACCAAGGATGTGTGGTCCTTGACAAATTCAGTTACTTCTTTGATAATTGCGTTCTCAACATGAATTGCTCTTGCATGTATGCCAGATAAAATGGGAGTAATTTTTGTTTCGAACATCTTTTTCTGTTCAGTTTGAAAACTTGAAAACCAATCGTTGATTTTAGTATTAGTTTTGGTTGCCACAACATCTTGAAGCATTTCAACTCTCCTTTTAAGATCGGCCAATAGTATTCAAGCTTCACTTGCGGAAGTGTCAGTAGAGTACATTTGTTCGATGTTAGAAAGGTGTTTTGACACAACTTTGAACTTTGTGGCAGCCACTGGTTTTTTGAAAAACAAAGGTGACTCCTATTTTTCAAGATGAACACCAGCAAGTTTGTTTGCTTCATTATAATCAATTGGTTTGATTTCTCTATTTAATTGTCTCATTTTGTTTCGACTCTCTTTCGTAAGCTCAATCGTTTCATACGAATCATAACAAGTAGGTGGATCATGCACATCATTTATAAGATTACCATTAAATAGCACATTCTGTTTTTGCTGAGCTTTCTTGAAATAACAAGGGTTTTCACAACCGAGAGCCATTTTCTTTCTTGTATATAAAATCGGGTTTTTGTCGTTAATTAACATATTAATCGTTTGAGTTGAATGACCCGTTTTTACAAGCAATTCTTTCAACTTTTTAATAGTTTCCTGTTTGTCAAGTACTTCATCAAGAAGTTCATCTTCTCGTTTTGAAAACTTTGTATGCAACTCTTTCTTCTCTTTTTCAAGATCAGAACAAGTTGATTTTTGTTTAGAAAGTTGGTTGGTTAATTCAGAAATTTCTGCTTTTAAGGATTTAATTTGCATGTTCAATTTAACATCAAGAGTGTCGTATTTGATTTGCAAATGTTTCTCCCTTGAAACAGAATCACTGTAACCATTTTCAAGTTCTGACAGTCGTTTGTGGTGAAATTCAAAAGCTTTTTCATTCACCTTGTATCTCTCAAGCTCAGTGGTCAATTTTTCATTAGCGGCCTTAACATCGCTATTGATCTTTTTGACCTTTTCAATTTCAATACCACAATTTTGCAATAATGATTCAAATAAAGCACGTGTTTCCTCTTCATTCTCAGTATGCTGTGACTCGAAGCCTCCATTAGGATCCATATCTGGAGTAGCCATATTAGTATTACTATAACTTGGGGAGTCCATATATGTATCGTAAATGGGATTAGGAGTCGCAGGATGCTGTTCATTCTGAGGTGACATATCAAACATTTCATTATTGTGACATGTAGTATATGTAGGTACCTCAGATATCACATTGGCATCATAAGCAGGAGGTGTTTCAGAATCCGTGTCATATTTAACCTCTTGAAGATTTGCCATGAAGATGCAGTTGGCATCGATATCCTCCAAATCCTCTGCATCATCCATCAGTGCCATGAAATCATTTTCCTCAGCACTTAACTGAAACCCTGCCTTGTCCTTCTGAGCTAAGAGCAAAGCTTTCTGAAGATACTCGGGATCTTTCTTTTTTTGGCTTGGAGGGACAGTTTCTTGCAATATGACCAGTACCCTGACAGTTAAAACATTTCAACACATTTCCTTGATTCATATTCCCAACATTCCCAGCTACGGGAGCAGCAACATTCCCAACCTGATTTCCCATATTCTGACCTCTTCTATTTCCAACAACTTGACCCATCTGATTCTGATTACCCAAATACTGACCCATCTGATTTCCCATATACTGCCCTTGATTACCCATCTGAGGAGCATATCCCTGTTGATTCCCATATCCTCCAACCATTTGACCTTGTTGACCCATGTTGAAACCCGGTTGAGCAAACTGCCTGTAGCGAGTATTCGATGAAATCCTTTGATTGTTGTTGGTGGGTGTGGAATAGCGTCCTTGAACAACTTTTGATAGAAGGGTAAATGCTTGAGTCAGTACAGACATGTCATCATTAGGATTGTATGGTGATTCTGGGTAAAATTGTTGTGGAATGACTTGTTGTTCTTGAGGATAGAATTGTTGTTGTGGGAAGATAGCAGTTTGTGGAGAGTATTCATGTGGCATGTAGTTCTGAGTGGGAGTTGATGATGATGTGTTCACTGTTGAAGGTGATGGTGACTGAGCAAGTAATGCTAAAGGATCATGTTTTTTGGCAAGCATTTCTTTCCTAACCTCATCTGCCTCTTTCTGGTTTTGTTTCAAGAAATCATACAGTTGATCATAGTTCACATCATGAAGGTTCTTTGTTTGATTAACAATCGTAACATATCGTCCCCATTCCTCTGGAAGGTTGTTAAGAAACTTGATGTTCTGGACAATCTGTTTTGGTGTTAAGTTAGTCCTGATGAGCTCATTCATGAAAGTGCAAAACCTTGTGTAGTAGATTTCAATTGGTTCAGCTGGAGTTGATGAAAATTTCTCCCATTCAGTTAGAAGCTTGTTTTCAATGTCTTGTTGACCAATTTCAATTCCATGACATAGCCTCCTAACTCGTTCCCACATATCATAAGCAGTTTCACAGTTGTCAACAGCACAAAAGATCTCTTGTGATAAACCAAGTTGAATTAGATGCATGGCTAAGTCATCTGCTTCAATCTGTTTCCAATCCTCTTCTGTGTACTCTTCTTCTTTCTGAGTACGAAAGGATGGTTGAACAGGAGGTGTTTGATTGGGATCACCAGCTTCTTGAATCCGACGAGGTTTGAATGGACCATTCTTGATGGAGTTGATCAGGAGTTTGCCTTGTCCATTAGGTTTTGTTTTCAAGTAACGAAGCATACGGCTTGTCCATGGAAGATAACTGCCTTTTTCTAGCATTGGAGGACGGTTTTCAGCACCTACTGCGTGGATGTCTTGTTGAGTAGTCATTGTTGTTGTTGAATGGTTAAGATGGTATTGGATTGGTTAAAGAACTAGGATAAGGTTGGTTACTGTTCACAAGATTTGTTTGGTTTAAGTCCTTTGTCGTTGTCCTTGAATAGTCGTTGAGAAACTTGATAAACCGAGAAAGTTGATAACTTGTGAGAAACTTGATAATCCTTGAGAAACTTGAGATTTAGAAACTTGATAAGTCCACAAAGTAGATAAACTTCAAACTTAATAAATCCCAAACTTGAAAATTACTCACAAAGTTACAAAGTCACAAAGTCACAAACTCTTAAAGTCAATATAGTATTAGTCTAACAGTAAAGTACCTTAATAATGCAACTTTAAATGCAACATAAGCAAACACTTCAAATGCCACACACGTTAAACTCAAAAGCACATGCAAAACACGTATTTGAATTAATAAAGTACACGTCAAAAGTTGATGAGAAGATATTTCAAAAGCAAACACATGCAAGACACACCACATATATTGAGTACACGTTAACTGTTGCGTCTTTGAGGTAGGATAGCAACACACGTTTTATGCAAACTCACATCAAATGCCCACGTCTCATGCAAACCAATATTATAGTGAAGAAATTGTCAAAAGCAAACACTTATATATAAAGATCTTCTATTATGGAATCTAGGCGTTAAAAATTAAACTTCAACAAAACTCAACACAAGCTCAGTACCCCAAAACAAACTCAAAGTATTATACTGATGAAGAAACACTACGTCGAGATCTTCCACAAAGTCAAGTTGTTCGATCAAGATAAAGTGGTTCGACTAGAGTACGGTTCGACTATATTAAGTTTGTTCGACTAGAGTGAGTTTTGTTCGACAAGAAAAGCTTGGTTCGACTAGCTAGTGTATGTTGCTTCGATGAGAGTACATGTTCGACTAGCTCGACTAGACCACCTTGGTTTGACCAAAAATCTGGTTCGATTAAATGAGTGGTTCGATGAAAGTTCTTGCTTCGATGAATTTTCCTTCGACTAGACCACTGTTCGTTCGACTAAGTGTTGTTGTTCGATCAACTTTGCTTTGCTCGTTCGACTTATGTTGTTGTTCGATCAACTTTGCTTTGCTCATTCAACTTATTTTGTTTTTCGACTATTCTCGTTCGATGAGAGTGGCTTGGTGAGAGTGGCTCGATGAGAATGGATACTAGAGTCGTTCAACAAGATCTCGTTCGATCACATGTCTAATAAAAAACTTTGTTCGATCAAAAGGTTCGTTCGACAAGAGGTTCGATCGACTAAGAGCTTGTTCGATGAAGGTTACTCGATCGATAGGCTAGTTCGATAAACTAAGTCCTTCGATAAGGTAAGTCCTTCGATAAGGTAAGTCCTTCGATAAGCTTGTTCCTTCGATAAGCTAGCTCCTTCGATCAAGATAGGTCCTTCGATCAAAGTTACTTCGTTCGATCAAGTAGCTCGTTCGATCAGTTTTGATTGTTCGATCAAAGTTGTTCGTTCGATCAGATTTGATTGTTCGATCAAATGTGATGGTTCGATCAAGTTTGCTCGTTCGATCAAAATGCTCGTTCGATCAACTTGTTCGTTCGATCAATTGGAAGAGTAAGTCTAACTCGACTACCCTTTTGCTCGTTCGACTGAATGCTTCCTTCGATGACCTTGCTCGTTCGATGAGGTTGTTCCTTTGATGACCTTGCTCGTTCGATGAGGTTGTTCCTTCGATGACCTTGCTCGTTCGATGAGGTTGTTCCTTTGATGAGGTGAAATGTTGGTTCGATCACTTGAAGTTGGTTCGATCAAATTATGTTTCGACTATCTTTTTTGCTTGATGAAAGTTGGTACTTGTGAACAGTAGAGATAAAAACAAAAACAAAGTCCTAATAAACACAAAATGAAACAGTAACGTAGTAAAAACCGTATATAATCCTAGACTTTAATATTTTGCGCTTTGATACCACTTGTTAACACTAATAATTATCCTAACCAATACAACAACTACTAGGAATGATCAAAGAAATAAGAGTGGAACATGTAATATTAGCTTCATATAAATCACACACTTAAAACAATGATACAAACCCTAATGACTACAATACCTTGAGAGCACTTTTAGAACACCAACCTCCCAAGTGAGGATGGGAGGTTCTATTTATAGTTTTTGTGATGGATGGGCATGGACTTGGGTGGGCTATTACATGGGCTTCTTTAATACAATACATAACATATAAGCTTAAATCCAAGCCCTATTGACTAAATATACTAATTACACAACGACACGTTTAATACAATAAATAACGACAATGACCATCGCTTTTTATAAATCCTAACACTTATCAATTATCATAACTGCATTTTTATGATGCAATCAGTTATTATATGCACTTAATTAAACACATTCAAAAGATTCGACACATTAACACATATAACCGTGGAATTATTACGAGTTGTTTTGTTCACCTAGTGCAACTATGGAAGGCAATCCTAACCCACTCTTTGAATGATTCGTCTCATATATGAATGCGTATAACTGATTTACTATCTGAGAAAACTTCGGCATCATTTCCCCTCAACTCCCAAAATATGTGCATTAAAGACATATTCGTAGGAGTAAAGGAGAAACACTGTCAAAATCATCTCAAATAGTAAATCAGTTATACGCATCCATATCTGATATGCGTGTTTATATTGCTCTAATTTTATATCCACGGTGTGTCGTTGTGGTTTTAGCAGTATTCAAGTTTTAAATTTATATTTAGCCGACTTATCAATAACACACACTTTAACGAGCAGTGTACCCGGTCAGTATGAATATAATGGTAAGTAGAGTGTCGATCACTAAGAGTGGAACGTATTATCTAGTTATTCTAATCAGTATTTTAATATCTTAAGTTAGCTATACAACCTAATCTAACGCAAGGGGGTTCAGCCTGAGAGACTGGCACGGTTTGGTTATGATTAAATAATAAACTAAACTAATGGGCACGAATCAGCGATTAGCACACACGTACACAGATAGATACTTGAGACAATAAGAAGACCTGTCCTGATAATTAAGTAGCTTGTCACTTGTTTTATTGCTAGTTTATATGAAGTGTATGTAATTAACCCTTTCTCGTTGGCTCTAATCTTATCGGCGAGTAAACCCTTAATGATTACTTATGTCTATCCTATTTATTTAGCGTCTCTTAAATAGACGAGGAAGGGGCATGGCGACCCAAGCAATGCTCAGCTAGACACAGAGGTTATCAATGCACTAATAAAAGTCACCAAAGACATCAACATATAAACTTTAATTAATGGGAAAGCAATTTTAAGGGGTGCCCATGGTTTTCCGTAGTCACATGGAATCGGCCCATCAATCCTGATGAATTAAAGTGTACTAATACAATAAAACAAAACTACTTAATGAATTGAATACATGCAGGACCTTCTTACAGCTCTTGTATCTTCGTTTAGGGTGTGTCTTGTGCTGCTAACACGTCTGAATTCGGCCTTAGGGTTTTGTGGTCTTCGGTCTTCTTGTAAAATAGGCTCTCGAAATTCGTCTGGCCTTGGGGTATTTATAGTTTCTGTCAGAGGGCTAGATGCGGCGCATAGGATAAGTAGATGCGGCGCATTGACTTAACTTCGCGTGGGGTCCAAGATTAATATATTCAGGAATATTCGTACACCGCCAGAAGATGCGGCGTATCTCCATTTCTCTATGCGGCGCATGTCCTTTGCCGTCTTGGATAATATCTTGTGAAATCTTGATAGTGATGCGCCGTATGTAATAAGTATGTTGCGGCGCATCTGGAGCAGAATGATCTTGATCTTGTACATTTCAGTAGACTCTTAACATCTTGCATGTTTTGCTCCATAATTAGTCCAAAATCGCCAAGTTTCACATAATACTTGTTTTTACCTGAGAATTACAAAAGTAAACATTAACGTATCGATTCTCACAGATAATATAATAAAACAAGTCAAATAAATAGGATAAATGATGGTAATAAAATGTACTTATTTGAGTTCATCAAATATCCCCCCACTTGAACTTTACTTGTCCCCAAGTAAACCTTAGAATTAATCTTATGAAAATGTATCCTAAAAGATGTTAGGATTTGTTTTTATATTTAAGCATGTATTCGTTTTTGTCATAATTGCACAACCAAACACTTAACGAATTAGAATAAAATAAAATATTTTGATAAAAGCAAATCTAATCGTTTAACTGTCCAGTCGTGACAAATATTCTATCATAAGCTTGGCTAGTATACACATCTCCCCCACTAAAGCTAAGGAATAACAAGTCTAAAGCGGTAAAAGGGTTTGTTGGTTAAGGGTTAATCATTCTTCTTAATCTCTATCGATCTCAAATTCCAGAAAAGGCGATAAAATCACAAATACATGATCGAATCCACGAACACGATACTTGCAATTGCTCAAATCCTTAACTCGAATAGGCTAAAGATAGGACCAAGTAATCTTCACCAATAATATTATATCAAAAAGGGCGACAAAATCATAAATACATAGCCGAATCCACGACTACGATACTTAAGATTGCTCAAATCCTTAATCTCAATAAATCAAAGGTTTGGATAAAGAATGATATAGGGTATGGATAATATTTGGGATACAAATTGGTGTAAAATGAAAAATAAACAAAACAGATAAATTAAAATCCTAAGTGTGGTTAATCACTATCCCATCCATCCCATGAATAAGACTAATATCATTGAATAACTCACGCTTTAACACTTGAAACACACGCTTTAGGTAGACACGAATTATACTCAACAAGATCTCAATCAAAGAATAACCTTAGTTGGCGTTCCCATAACGGCCAACTCCCATTCAATCCATAAATATAATATACAACAAATAGTGGTGATATCGACCACTTAATACAAAACTTTACATAAGTTGGTTAAAATAAACATCCAACTTTTCTTTTTCTTTTCTTTTTTTTTTTTTTTTTTTTTTTTTTTTTTGACATCAACATGTATGTGTAAAATTTCACAACTTTTCTATTACTTTCTTTCCGGATAATTTTTTCCATACTTTTCATACTTTCAGAAATAACTGTAATAGCGAAAGTAGTAAACACACGAAAAATAAACTCAAAGATATACAATATTTACTTTCATACTAATTGCATTGTGCAATTTCCTGACTCAACCAAAGATAATGAATTACGCACGCGAACACAGGTAATGTAAGGAAACACACTTTGCCTAAAGCAATTAACCAACCACGGATTTTAATCTACAGGGTAGGCTAAGGTGTAAGGGTGTAACGAAACATTATAACAAAGGTGTAAGAAATGAAAGGAATGGCTCTGAGTGTTTTTCTAGGGGTATCTTACTCTAAAAGTGAGAGTAACAAAAGGGTTTATACGGGGGTTAACTAACCAATGTAGTTAGTTAATATCACATAACATATAAAGGCTATTTGGGTGTAATCCTAGAAATTTACAAATTTAGACAAGTCATTCCAATTATATAGATAATACTTATTATGGTGGTCTCGAATAGTATACAAGCCAAGTTCTAAAGTTTACAAGTCACCGGCACACTCATAGATTTGTGAATTTTGAAAAGTTCACAATTTTTGGAAATAATGTTATGTGTGCAGCTATGTAATTTAGACTTTAAACAAAAACATGCTAAAAAATTTAAATTTTGATATATTAAGCGCATTTTAAGCATATTTTGAAAAAGTTTAGGACAAGTAAGTGTTCTAATTCTCCAATCCCCCCGCTTAAGTTAAACAACGTCCTCGTTGTTTGTATCAAAGATTAAAAACTGGAAAATAAAAGAATTAGAACAGAAAAACTCCCCTGAGATTTGCTCGGTATGATCCTCCATTATTTGTATAAGAGCAAAAATCAACTTTCTTGTGGATGAGAACGTTTAAGCTTCATAGATGATGTATCCACAGGAATGCAGGAATCTATAATACCATTCAGACTTTAACACACCTGAGTTAAGAAGGTTCAAACTTGCATAATACATTAGTAGTTAGTAAAAATAAAACTTAAAAATTAAAATGAAAATCATCAGGTCAGTCGATGCGCCGTATCGATCCTGGAATAAATACAAAATAAAATAAAATAAAGGATAGGATGCGTCGCATCTGTTTTACTAGATGCGGGGCATGTATTGACCAAACAGACTGTTAACAGTCTGTTGTAAAATGGCTCGTTCCACGGTTTATCTCTCACGTCCTCTCGTACTCTCATGCTGAACTTAATGCCAGTCTTCATCAAGCATAATAAGAAATATATACTGAAACATCAAATAAATATATGATAATGAGTACAATCCAAAATAATGATAATATACAAGGAACAATGTCAATAAACATATCAAATCAAGTAGCTGGGGGGTCATCTCCAGTAGTGGGCTGAGCCTCGGAAGTGCTGGCACCATCGGTCCTCCGTCTGACTCTGCGGGAGTATGTGGCCATGGCTCCGACGTGAGTACCGTCCGGGAGAGTATGGCTCATCCCCTGATGATCCATAATCCGACTCATACTCTCCACAAGCCAACCTAGGTCTCTCCTAGCAGCAGTGAGGTCGGCCCTCATATCGTCAACAACGCCCCTCAGAGCTCTAACCTCCCCCTCAACTAGCTCGACTCTCTGCCCCACAGTGCGTACAACTGGTGGCTGGGGTGCTGGTGCCTCCTCCTGGGCTGGAGCAGCAGCCGGAGCTCCCTGAGGATCTCCCTGCTCCACCTCTACCTCTGCTGGTCTCACGGGCCCCAACGCCACCCAAAATCAATCTCCCATAATCATCTCACAGATTCCTAACCTAACCAAATAATCCTGCCCAATAACCGGCAGGCTAGTCACCTCAATCTCCAGGCCGGCAGGGATCTCGTCACCAATAACGCCAAAATGACGGGCTAGTCTAGATACAAAATGTCCTCCAGTCATCTGGCTCCTCCGATCTCTCCCCAATGCTCCTCTATGGAGGAAATGTACCAGAAAGTGAGGGATGTTCACCAACAACCCCTCGTCCATGCTCCTCAGAAGGAAAAGGTCAAGAGTGGTCACCTTTTCAGGTGACTGACCCCTCCCAGCTATGGTCAATGCTATCATCCTGTGGCACAGCCTCCTCATAGGCTCCCTGATCAATGTATAAGATGGGGTGCCAATGGTGGAATCACCCCCTGATGATATCCTCTCCCAGTAATCTCCTAGCAACCCCCTATCAGGAACCACCCTCAAGCTCTCACTCCAGTACCTGGCAAACCCGTCAGACTCAATCTCCTCCTCAGTATGCAGGCCCATAGCCAAAATAAACTGCCTCATCGACATCTGCCTAAACTCTCCACCCAATCTAAACACAAGAGTGTCAGCAGTATCCAACTCCAAATCAGTCTCCCTATAGGAAACTGTGCTAAAGAACTCCAACATAAGCTCCCTAATCAGAGGCTCGTCAATCCTAAACATCCTCTCCCAAGCATAAGACCTGAATACGACCTAATCATCATCATCTCTAACTACCATCTCTAACTTGTCATGTAGACCATCAGCTGCATTCCCCCCATCAATCAAACCAACATCCGCAAATCCCAAAACCGAGACCCTAAAGATCTTCCTAAAGAAGATCGCTCTCAGTCTCCGTACGTATTCAGCCTCAGTATCTGCTGTCAGTCCCATGGTCTCGAAACGGAGCCACGGATGTCTGTGTGCAACTTCAGGTAATGCCATCTGCAATTATGCTTTAAGGTTAGTAAACAGTCTGAAATAAGGTTGATACGGCGCATCTGATAAATCAGTGCGGCGTATCTACACAAAATATAAGAGATGCGGAGCAAACACAATAGAATACGGCGTATGGAGATGCGTCGTATCTAAATTAAGTAATACGGCGTATATGGAATTTTATTAAATTGGAAATAGATCGTTACGCTGTATCAATTAACTCAGATGCGCCGCATCTATTGATATATCAGTATGAAAGAAAAGGGTCAGGCACGCATTTCAAGAAATCCGGACCCGTGACATAAACTCCCACTTTAACATCACAGTCCCTTTTACCCATTATAAAAGCTCTAAAAGTTTATTATACCACCACCAATCCATTTTCCCACTAAAATTCAAAATTCAAAACCTTAATTTTTCATTCAAATCAAATTAGGCCAGAAATTCAATGATTTATGCAAATTAAATACGGGGGAAATCATCTAACGCAAATTCTAATCAATTCCCCTAATCTTCCATTGAAATTTGGTCCAAGTTCTAATCATATTATCGCATAAACCCTAATTATTAAATTAAACAAAATTAAATAAAATAATCACCTTATATTACGATTAAGATTAAGTTCGGATAAGGAGGTTTGATTCGAGAAAAGCACTTCGGATCAAGGGGTTAGATTCTGGTGTGTGGTTTTCGTACTGACTGTGTGTAAATTTGGGTAAGAAATTGAGATCCGGCGCATCCCTTTCGTATTTATAGGGAAAATAGATGCGCCGTATTGAATAATTGTAATGCGCCGTATCTTTCTAAATTCGTTGACCGGTCAATAAGTGTTAATAAGTCTGAGATACGGCATTTAGAGTACTAGATCCGCCGTATTGTTGTTCCAGTAAACAAAATTTAAATATGGAACGTACCTTGGCCTCCGTAACGCATTTCCTTATGCATCAAATTAGGTAAAACGGTATACCATATGATAGATATAAATTCAAAGTAAGGATAATAGGCATATACGTTTTGTTGATGATTATAATCTCATTGTTTAGTGGATAATGATTTACTCCAAGGTTATGAGCAAATATCGTTTTAAGATTACAAAATTAAGATTATATTCTGGAGAGGTTTCGTAGAGAACTCTCTATAAGGCTAGGTAAATTAATATAGAGGATACCTGAATTCTATTTCAAGAATTTTAAGATACTCAAATGTTACCAGTACTGAATACTCCTCCACTCTTGTCGTTTTATTTCAGCCTTTCAATCATCAAAGGTTTG
Organism: Artemisia tridentata subsp. tridentata; assembly: GCA_021014915.2. Classification (NCBI taxonomy): domain Eukaryota; kingdom Viridiplantae; phylum Streptophyta; class Magnoliopsida; order Asterales; family Asteraceae; genus Artemisia; species Artemisia tridentata. The sequence goes on from CP139508.1 coordinate 403,356,660, forward strand.
ACTACTCCAGCTAGCGTCTCTTGGTTAGGTTCAGAATGTAATTTTCCATAGTGATGCTTGAGCCATCTTTTATCCTGAAAGTAAGCAACTTGCGCACGAGAGTAGTGGAACGATCAAAGTAAATATCAAAAATAAACTATATTTATTAAATTAAATTCGCCGTATTAACAAAAGTTAATGCGCCGAATTTTCGTTACGTTTTAAAATACAAGATTTTTGATTCAGAAGATGCGCCGTATCGATAAAAATCGATGCGTCGTATCTGTTTAATAATTCGAAAACTGTTTTTAATTTAAATCGATAATACGCCGTATCTGTTAAAACAGATGCGTCATATGGCATTATGGTTTCAGAAAAATTTCTTATTAAAAACACAATACGCCGTATCTTGGGGAAAGATGTGTCGTATCGAATTTATTAAACGCGTTGTATTTTATAAAAATTAAACGCAATACGCCGTATCTATGAAAATAGATGCGCCGTATCGTTTGAATTAGCTCAGTACAACGATAGCAGAATGCAGAAAATAGAAAAATAAAAACAAAAATAAAATCAAACTAAAAGAAACAAAAATTAAAGAAAATAAAAAACACACAAAAAACAGAAAATATGCAAAATAATACAATGAATGCAATTAATCTAATATATAACAGGGTTAGCGGTTAGAATCTAAAAATTAAAAAGAAAAACCTAATTAAAATACTAATCAAATTAACAGATAATAACAATTCACTCCCCGGCAGCGACGCCAAAAACTTGATGTGCGTGTTTATATTGCTCTAATTTTATATCCACGGTGTGTCGTTGTGGTTTTAGCAGTATTCAAGTTTTAAATTTATATTTAGCCGACTTATCAATAACACACACTTTAACGAGCAGTGTACCCGGTCAGTATGAATATAATGGTAAGTAGAGTGTCGATCACTAAGAGTGGAACGTATTATCTAGTTATTCTAATCAGTATTTTAATATCTTAAGTTAGCTATACAACCTAATCTAACGCAAGGGGGTTCAGCCTGAGAGACTGGCACGGTTTGGTTATGATTAAATAATAAACTAAACTAATGGGCACGAATCAGCGATTAGCACACACGTACACAGATAGATACTTGAGACAATAAGAAGACCTGTCCTGATAATTAAGTAGCTTGTCACTTGTTTTATTGCTAGTTTTATATGAAGTGTATGTAATTAACCCTTTCTCGTTGGCTCTAATCTTATCGGCGAGTAAACCCTTAATGATTACTTATGTCTATCCTATTTATTTAGCGTCTCTTAAATAGGCGAGGAAGGGGCATGGCGACCCAAGCAATGCTCAGCTAGACACAGAGGTTATCAATGCACTAATAAAAGTCACCAAAGACATCAACATATAAACTTTAATTAATGGGAAAGCAATTTTAAGGGGTGCCCATGGTTTTCCGTAGTCACATGGAATCGGCCCATCAATCCTGATGAATTAAAGTGTACTAATACAATAAAACAAAACTACTTAATGAATTAAATACATGCAGGACCTTCTTACAGCTCTTGTATCTTCGTTTAGGGTGTGTCTTGTGCTGCTAACACGTCTGAATTCGGCCTTAGGGTTTTGTGGTCTTCGGTCTTCTTGTAAAACTAGGCTCTCAAAATTCGTCTGGCCTTGGGGTATTTATAGTTTCTGCCAGAGGGCTAGATGCGGCGCATAGGATAAGTAGATGCGGCGCATTGACTTAACTTCGCGTGGGGTCCAAGATTAATATATTCAGGAATATTCGTACACCGCCAGAAGATGCGGCGTATCTCCATTTCTCTATGCGGCGCATGTCCTTTGCCGTCTTGGATAATATCTTGTGAAATCTTGATAGTGATGCGCCGTATGTAATAAGTATGTTGCGGCGCATCTGGAGCAGAATGATCTTGATCTTGTACATTTCAGTAGACTCTTAACATCTTGCATGTTTTGCTCCATAATTAGTCCAAAATCACCAAGTTTCACATAATACTTGTTTTTACCTGAGAATTACAAAATTAAACATTAACGTATCGATTCTCACAGATAATATAATAAAACAAGTCAAATAAATAGGATAAATGATGGAAATAAAATGTACTTATTTGAGTTCATCAATATCCTAAATGAGACAAAACATTCAAAAAGCATTCCCAAACAGGGGACTTTCCGAAATTAATTTCTAATAAATTAATTCGAGAAGGGTTTTCTATAGGATGATTAACTTCGGACGGGGACTTTCCGAAATTAATCACTAAAAGCCTAAAACATTCACAAAAGTATAACAATCAAATGTCATTCAAATGTTAACAAAACGCATACAAACCAAACACATACACAATTTGTTTGTAGCAAACACTAAAAATGCAATAAGCATATCCAACTTAACATTTAAGAGTCAATGACCAAGTCGCCTCGTTTTGACATGACTCATTAGAGCTTTTGCTTAACAGCTTATTTGTGCCAAATTAGATCAAACAGATTTTTCCTCCGAAACCACATCTAAAAACCTAAGCTGTGCATTTCACATATTATTACTCAACTACTTAATCAATCCGTAAACATATCATATTCAAATTGCTAATTACTCGTGAAATAACAACATACTGTTCGTCGTGTGATGCTATGGTCCTGGGCTGTGGTCTCGGGCTGCTATCTCGGGCTTCGGTCTCGTGCTTGGGCTATAAAAAAAAAGAGCACATTTATACCGGTTGCTTAAAACAAGAGCTAAAACTTTTGACGACGACATGTCGTCGGGATACCAAAAGTTTAAAACAAATAAAAAGAGACAACATTACCTATGTCTCGGCTGTCTCAGCTCTCGACTCTCGCTCTCGGCTCACTCTAGCTCTCGACTCTCGCTCTCGTCTCACTCTAGCTCTCGGCTGTTAAAAAAAAGAAAAAAAGGCATAAAACAACATCAAAAACTTAACAATTGCTACATTAATTAACACTTAAATTACATCAATTAAAAAAAATAAATAAATAAATATATATATATATATATATATATATATATATATATATATATATATATATATATATATATATATATATATATATATATATCAAAATTAAAAGTACTTACGGGGTGGGGAAGAAGAAGAGGAAGGATTAAACAAATGAGGGGTGGTGGTGGAAAGAATTAAACATGAGAAGAAGTGGGGTAGTGGTTGAGCTGTGGTTGTAGTGGTGGTGGTAGAGACTGTGGTGCTCGGATCTGTGGTGGTGTAGTGATTGAGCTGTGGTGGTGTGGTGGTGGAGCTGTGGTGGTGTAGTGATGGTGTGGTGGAGCTGTGGTGGTGTAGTGATGTTGTGGTGGAGCTGTGATGATAGTGGTGTAGTGGTGGAGCTGTGTCTTCTTTATCGTCGGAAGAGAAGAGAAGTATATTTTTTTTCCCGCTAAGTGTGTTGGTAGATCTGCATTATTGTCCTTTTAATATATCGACGACATGTTGATTCACGAAAATCAATGTGTAATTAATTTCCAAGGAAACACAAGTGAAGTATGTGTAACCCGATTCGTTATCCCCAACGAAGGATTGAATGGAATTTGTGATCTCGATTCGTGAAACGTGTTTGAATAGTGAAAATAAAGAGATTTTGGGTTTTTATGCTAAAATATGTGAACATAAACTAAAAATGATTTAATAAGCAAGAAAAACGATAATCTAAAGCATACGTGGCTAAAAACGCAAAAGAAAACTAAAAATGCGTTTAAACCGGGAAAACCCGAGCCTAAACGTCAAAATGATAAAATAATAACTCTACGGGTACAAATCTATTTTTCCTAAGTTCTAATTAATAAAAGAAAATTTTATAAGAAAGAATTATATATTTTTTTTATTATTATTTTATTTAATAGGAATTAAAAACTAAATTAAAAAGAAAAATAGATTAAAAATACTAAATGTGAATGGAAAATTACCAAAAATTACAGGAAACTACTAAGTGATAAAATGACCCTATGAAAAATAAAATTGAACCAACTGCTTATTTGGATAAGCAGTTATTAAGCAAATGGTTGAAATAAGCTTAAAATAAAAAAGGGGTTAAAAGGAAATGGCAAACACCCTTGGGCAGAAAAGACCCAAGGGCAGAGATGGTGAGTGTGTTGGTGTGTGAGCAAGAGGTCCAGGGTTCGAATCTGGGCAAACTCTTTTTGGTCTTTATTTATTTATTTATTTTTTATTTTTCTTTTAACAAACTAATTAAGCACACTAAGAATAAGCACTTTTGCAAAACAACTATTTTAACAAACTTGAAATAAGCTGAGAAACAGTTAAGGGAAACAGAGCAGCTTAAGAACAAGGGGCAATTTAAGAAAAACAAGCTAAGGGCTATAACTAAGAGATTGATAAGTTGTGGGATTATAATAAGCTGAACTAAGCTAGAATTAAGCTAAACTAACAAGGTTAAACAGGAAAGGAAGAAAAATCAAATAGCAATAAGACCACAAATAAGCTCAGTTATAAACTGAGCTACTCAGGTCAGTGGGCTAACAAGGTAAATAAGCTAAGGCTGCTGATCTAATGGACTATTTTGAGCATTTTATGAACAAAGCCTAAAGGGAACTAACCACTACTCATCAAGGGTTGAAATGGATATGAAATTGGCAAAAATAAGGGCTTATAAGGCTGCAGCTTATAAGAAGTGTTGGTCCATGATGTTCGAGTAAAACAAGAACAGTTCATTAATATGATTAACAAATGTTACAAGATTACTCAAAACCTATTAGATTACATGATAACATCTTCAACTTCTTAAAGGGGATACTTTCGGTATGGTATCCCCTTAGGTGAGGGTTTGGCCTCTTTGGGTGACAAATAAACTCTCACTTATCCAAGCTATGCTTGTGATTCAGTGAGAGTGATGTTCCTATATTTTTGTTTGTTTAGGAATCCATACTAAATCTATTACAATACATACATTTATATACAAGCAACTAGACAAAGACATGTGGGGTAGGTAAGATGTAGACATCCACTTGCTATGAGTTGACATCCACTTGCTATGAGTTGTCATCCACTTGGTGTGAGTTGTCATCCACCAAGCGGTCCCTCTTGTACTTTGTCTGACTTCTTTGTTGGAAGTTCCCGCCCATATTTCAGTCTGTATTGTAGAGATAGTATCTTCAGGGTCACTGAGACATTTGTCAATTCTCAGTGATACTGGTGTTGTTTGTAGCTCGTATACTTTACTCACTGACACCGTCTCAGTAAGTAAATGTTTCTTCAACAACGGGCTTTTTACAACACTCACTGATTTCTTTATCAGTGAGTAACCCACTATTTCATAAGTGAGTTAGGCTATTTTATGTTCAAATCTTGTCAGGAAACTTGGGGCAAATTCTTGACCCAACAATCTCCCCCTATTTGAATATACAAATATCCTTGGATCAAACCTGCTTGTTCAGAGACTTGGGTTTTAGTTCCTGAGGTACAAGGGTTCAGGGACTTGGGTTTAGTTCCTGAGGTTCAGGTTCAGGTTCAAAGGTTCAGGGACTTGTGTTAACTTCAGTGACCTGGGTTTTAGTCACTAAAGGTTCAGACCTTGAGAGATCAGGTTCATGGGTGTTAAGGGTTCAGTAACTTGGGTTGTAGTTACTAGGTTCAGGACCTGGATCATTTTTGATACATCAGTGTCATTTCCCTTTTTTTTTTTTTAAGGTTCAGGGATATAGTGTTGGGGTTTATGGGTTCATGTTGTTATACTGATGATCTTTACTCAGTTGATCACCAATCTTCAGTCACTACCTGAAGCATAACTACCAACTGCCTCTCAGCTTCCCACCCTTGTCACATCCTGAAGGATCCTTCAAGGTTGTGATCCCTCCCACTGATTCAAACACTTCCTGCTCCCTGCTCCCTTCTCCACTTTGATGGACACAATATTGTTCAGGTTGTAAGTTCAGTATTGTTTTGCAGTGAGCAAGAGTGACATCAGTTCAGTTTCGTTTGACTCAGTAACCATTACAGCTTCCTGAGTCAAACACTTCCTGAGTAAGAGTGACATCAGTTCAGTTTCGTTTGACTCAGTAACCATTTCAGCTTCCTGAGTCAAACACTTCCTGAGTACTTTTCACTCCCTGCTCCCTTCTCCCCCTCAAAATTTTGCGACTCAACGCAACTTTTTGACCAGTGTATCTCAGCCTGATAATCATCGTTTTGTCTCACTGAAAAGTTCAGGTTCCTGGTGGGGATTCAGTCACCAGGGGTGTAGGGTTCAGTGAATGGGAGTTAATTGACTGGGATTCAGGTTCCTTTGGGGGTTTAGGGGTCCTGAGGTGGGTCAGGTTCCTGAAGGAGGTTCATGTTCCTGAGGAGGGTTTATGTTCCTGAGGGGGGGTCATGTTCCTGAGGGGTCAGTAACTTTGGATTTAGTTACTAATGGGTTAGGGATTGTGTTTTACCCACTGATTCTCAGTTTCAGTGAGTATGGTTTTGTTTAACTTTACTGATGTTCACCTTCAGTTATTTCAAAACACCACACCCTCAGTATTACCACCTCAACTCTTCTTCAGTGACTTTTAGTCACCTTTTTAACCTTCCCAACTCCTTGAAACTTATCAGGGACCTCATTTCACTCCCTTTGGTTTACCCACTGATGAACCTAATTCCTGTCCCTGATGAGAATTTTGTTTCTCATCTTACCACCTCCTGAGAAACCACCTTCCAGCCTGAGAATCTTTCAGTCACCTCACACTTCCTGAGTTCACCACCCATTTCCCACTTTACCTCCTGAAGCTTATCAGGGACATTCATTAGCCTGATTTATACCAGACCTTGAGTAAGCAATCAACTCCCTGATATTTATCAGGGACCCCTTCAGTTACACACCATATTCAGTCTAAGCCTGAAGCACAACACCAAAACAGCCCCTTTTTATCCTTCTCATCCCATCTGGTCAGTCCAAACGAAATAAACATCAACCTTTCATCACGATTCTTCTGAAACGAATCACACCCAACATTTTTCAGACCCATTTCTCACTACTCTCCAAATCTCACACTGATTCACACCACAAAACAGCCTTAATCAATCTTATGAGGCCCACCATCTCAGCTCGTCATCAACACCCATTTCTTATTTTATATCACAATCGTTTCTTATTGAAACGAGACCCATCAAAATCATAATCAACCTAATTCCCTTTTTCTCCTTTTTTTCTTCATGTCGCCATTCTTTTTTTTTTCATCCGCAAGAACTGGACATGGTAGTTTAGATCGAGAATTGTGATGAGTTATTGGATCTTGTTTTTTTTTTTTTGTTGTGATAATAGATCGGATTTGGTTTGAGGATATGGGTTAATTTTGAGATTGATAGAGATTGGTTGTTGTTTTTTTGATCGATTAAGTGAGTGTTTTTGGGTAGGAGTGATGGATTTGAGAGATTTTTTGTGGATCTGGTTGTTTTTGTTTTGATTGTTTTTTTTGTTATGAGAGAGATGATTGAGATATTGGATCTGTTTTTTTTGTGTCTCTTTTTTTTTGTTTTTTGTGGTGGGGGTGTGTTGGGATTTGTGTGTGGATAAGATTTTGGTAGGTGGGGATAAGATTTGTGTGGTGGGTGTGTGTCAGGGAGGGTTTTGGGGTTTGGTGGGGTTCGTCAGGGAGGGTTTTGGTGTTTGTCAGTCACCAAAATAAATGTGTTTTGAAGGTCACATTTATTTTTTCTTGAAGATTGTTATCAATAATCATGCATGGATCTGGCTCATAAGAATGAACCTTAGGCTCTGATACCACTTGTTGGTCCATGTTGTTCGAGTAAAACAAGAACAGTTCATTAATATGATTAACAAATGTTACAAGATTACTCAAAACCTATTAGATTACATGATAACATCTTCAACTTCTTAAAGGGGATACTTTCGGTATGGTATCCCCTTAGGTGAGGGTTTGGCCTCTTTGGGTGACAAATAAACTCTCACTGATCCAAGCTATGCTTGTGATTCAGTGAGAGTGATGTTCCTATCAACTAATACACTATGTGTATATTTTTGTTTCTTTAGGAATCCATACTAAATCTATTACAATACAGACATTTATATACAAGCAACTAGACAAAGACATGTGGGGTAGGTAAGATGTAGACATCCACTTGCTATGAGTTGACATCCACTTGCTATGAGTTGTCATCCACTTGGTGTGAGTTGTCATCCACCAAGCGGTCCCTCTCTTGTACTTTGTCTGACTTCTTTGTTGGAAGTTCCCGCCCATATTTCAGTCTGTATTGTAGAGATAGTATCTTCAGGGTCACTGAGACATTTGTCAATTCTCAGTGATACTGGTGTTGTTTGTAGCTCGTATACTTTACTCACTGACACCGTCTCAGTAAGTAAATGTTTCTTCAACAACGGGCTTTTTACAACACTCACTGATTTCTTTATCAGTGAGTAACCTACTATTTCATAAGTGAGTTAGGCTATTTTATGTTCAAATCTTGTCAGGAAACTTGGGGCAAATTCTTGACCCAACAAGAAGCTTATGAGCTCAGTCTTAGTTCTAGAATTACCCTATTCCACTTAAACCTTCCAAGAGCCTCAATTTAGCTCATTACCTTCTGAGAACAACTTATCTTGGTCCAAATAAGATCAATCAAAGTTCACAAGATGGTCAATGAACAGTGTAACACCTCGAAAATCGAAATGAAGCAGCGGAAAACTTAAAGGGGGTATTACCAATTAGATCACAGTCGTAAGCATAGATAATTGTTAAAAATAGAATTTATATCATTAAATGAAAGCTCAATATTCGAAGTTACACAATGTTTTCCAAAAGAGATAGCTTTTCACAAAAGTGATGATGAGTTTGAAAAGAATGATATAATTATTTGAAATAAAAAGGGGTAGGTTTCCAATGCCTTTGCCAACTCCGTGCCTTGAGATAAAACATGCTTAAAAGGAGTCAACACAAAGATTGAGTGAATCCATAGTGTTTAGTAGTAAAATAATTGATCACAAGATTTCAAGTTTAAGAGGTAATGGGTTCCGTAGTTACACCTATAAATCGAAAGTAGTTATTATTGCAGTAAGCTAATGAAACCAAAGTGTTAACAGTGTACCAACAGTAATTGGTAGTATTGACATAAATCGATATATCAGTAGCATCAACAGTAATTGATAGTATCGACAGTAATCGATATAATAATCGTATCAACAGTAGTTGATAGTATCGACAGTAATCGATATAATAATAGTTGTACTTAGGCTATAACACATTTAGATAGACATATAGTTTTCAAGCAATTGTGATCATAAAAAGTAGTAGCATGTATCTCCCCACCGTTTAAAATCGTAAAAAAAAATGTGGGACTATGAACTCACCTCAGTGTAGTAGTAGTTTGTAATGCAATAGAGTCAAATGATAGGTCGTAGTTCCGCCGCGTGACCTAGATTAGTATGGCATAATTTAGTTTGCAGACTAAGTTCAAGACTCTACGAATTTAATTCAAAAGTTTTAAAGTGTGTATGTTGTTGTTACTGGTGTGGCAGCATTTAAGTTTAAAACCATGTTTTTAATATTTGAAGTTATTGGCTCAACGGGTTGTACGAGCGTACAAAAGAATTGGAATAGTGACTCTTGATTAAATAATGATCGGGAAAGTACGCACGAAGGATAACGATTTTGAGATGAAAATGTGAACGCTTAATAGGACGGCTGGTGTTTAAATAATTGTGCGTGTGCATATATCTATATTTATACATATATACATGTGGAAGAATAAATGAAGTTGGAATAAGTTTCATTATTACATAAGGTGCTAAAATTTGTGTTTGCGAGAAAATGATGTTTGAAGTTTAAAGAAAAATAATAGTTCTTGTTTGCTTGACTTATATAAGTTTTGACATAACCGTCTTTAAATAGTAAGTTATAAAATCATCTAGTTAGTTTACGGTTTCCCAAATTTTATCGTATATAATTAAGGGTCATTATTAAAAATTGAGGTCATACCGAGTAAATAATTCCATGTTATATATTTTTACATAATGTATATAGTTTAAGTGTTTAAACAATTACAAGTTTATTAAAAGTAAGTGTCGAGTCCTTTCTATTTCATATGTAGTCGTCGTATATATGTGAGTGACGCGAATAATAGTTTCCGAGTTATAAGGACATGAATCGAGGAGGGGGGAAGGGCTGTGGCCTTCGTCAAAATAGTGAAACAGGCCCACAACAGTTGGGCTTGAGTGGGTTGTGTTGGGCTCGGCCCAACAGTCATTTTGACACGCTCACTGGGCTTGGTTAGCGTTAAGAATGGAACATAAAAAGGGGCTATTGATGGGCTTTGGCTCATCTATCTATTGAACTAGTGACAAATAAGGGAACGAAGGATCCAGTGCACAAGGTTTGAAATCAAAACTAGTGACAAAGTAAGGAGGCAAAAGATCCAGCGCCTATATGAAAGTAGAACTAGTAATAAAAAAAAAAAAATCCAGCGCTACATTAGAAATACAAAAGAGTTTTTGTCCAGTAGACTATTTTGTAGTCCAATTCATTTGGTATTCTCACTTCTTTCACTGGAAGGCAAACTTTAGTGTTCAAGCAGTGAGGTTGGCGCCTGGATATATACCTACATATACACTACTATCTTCGGGAATTCAAGTAGACTTTTGGTGAGTGACCAAAAAGTTCGGACCTTGAGTTTGACTATGGCATGATTCACAAGGGAATTGGCCATAGTGTACCTGTTGTAAGGCTGGTGAACGAGCACCCAATAGGTGTCATTTACGACCAACTGGTCGACCCAAAACAAGGAAAAGGTGAGCCAACTGAGCATCGAGATGACTCCGTGACCATAACATATGGCCTCTCGGTTTGGCATAAAAACATCTAGACTAAGACCCTTTTTCACACGAGTTCTAGTACAAAGTCCCCCACACCCTCGAGTACAACTCGAGCACACACTCAAGTATAAACACCAGCATAACACAGCCGATGATTATAGACAATACGAGTGCAGGCAACAACTAAACCACTAGTTCAAGATGATTTAACTTAGAACCTTAAGGACACAATCATGAAGTAAAATTTTTGGAGTTCACTCAAGGATTCGGATGGCCGTGCTAAGTATCGAATTGAGTACTACTCAATTCGTCTATAACACCATCTCAACACAACTTTAGTGATGCATTCGAATTTTAGCAAGACTCGAGAACAAAGGACTTATGGGTCTTTACCACTGTTTTTAAATTTAGACCTTTCTTAGACAATAACACAAACACATCGCGAGCAACCATGACCGAAGATTTTTGGTTAGCATAACTTCTAAACCAAAACTCACCATATCCAAACAATACCATTTTTACCACAGTAGCTGATGAAGCGAAAAGTGTACCGCTTTTAAGGGGTCATTTAAGCCCTAAATCGTATTTATTTGATCAAATATTGCCCTAAATCGTTCCTTTTGTCATTTTAGGTACTTTGGAGAAGAAATCTGGAAAAGGAAGCATTTTGGACATTTTTGGAGCATAAAAGTGAAGAAAACAACAAAGTCTCAAAATCTGCTGAAAAAGTACCTGTGACGGCGTCAAGCCCCAGTGTGACGCCGTCAACCCTTGATAAGCCAGAGAGGATTTTGGAAGATTAAAGGGGGACGGCGTCAAGAAAGCCATCAAGAAACCCTAACCGCGGCGAGGTGACGGCGTCAGCTCTATAACGTGACGCCGTCAGATCTGATTTTCTATATATATTCTCATAATTTTTAGTCATTAGTGTGCAACTTTGTGAGGAGAAACCCTAAGACGATTTTTCTGCCATTTTTAAGGGTTTTATACCCTTGGATCTCCCATGTTCAATTGAAGATAAGTAATCAATTAATCATTCAATATGTCTATGTGTTGTTTGATTATATCTTGTTCTTGTCTTTTATTTAACATGCTAGGCTAGATTTATCTTGTGTTTGCTTAGATCTAATGAAACCTAACTATTGATTATTGGTTGTTGGTGTGTTATTAATTGTATTGGATGATTGTTTATCGATGTTAGGCTTAAGAAAACTGGCTAACCTCCTATACGGTAACTTGCTTGAACGTCTTAAGAAACATGAACCAATGTGTACTAAGGTTTTTATGGTTGTATTTAATGCATGAGCGAATTCTAGTGATCCCATGTTAGGAGCTTCTTAGCCGGCTCGACATAGGAGTGAAGTAGGAGCTTATAGAGTTGGGGATGTACGTATGCCACCCCACGATTGGTATTAAGGAATACACCCGTCATCCACGCAATTAATACACACTAATCAACCGGTAAAAGATAGTTAGGGAATAAGGAAATCTAAGTAAACACATTTCTCTCCATATAAGTTCCACAACCTTTTTATTTTCAGTTATTTTATTTTATTTGAAATTGTAATTATTTGGGTTAGTTGACTAGCAACTAATTCCGCCCACTCCTTCAAACCCGAGATTTTACTTGCTTTTATGAAAATATAAAAAAATACAAAAAGAATCTTCCCTCACCCTTAGACCTATTAGAGTAGTTTTTCAATCCTAACGACACTATTCCCCTAGAGAACGATCAATCCCCCGGTACTTGCCACTACACTATACTACATCGGTCAGGTACACTGCCTGGTGGGGATTGCAAGCCTCTTGAGATCCCTCGAGAGGTAAAACCTGTTGTAAGGTCGCAAAACCACGCATCAAGTTTTTGGCGTCGCTGCTGGGGAATAGTTATTGTTTAGGTTGAATTTTTATTTTATTAGGTCTACTCACTAGATTCCTTTCTAGTGAGATTTTTATTTTATTTTTCTAGGTTATCTTTAGTCTATCTTATTTCTTTGTACTTTTGTTTGTGACACCTTCCACCTACCTCATGAGTAATAGTGATCGTTTGATCCCTGTTATTCGTATTTTCCGCCGTGCAAACTTCCAACTACCCGTTCCCGCCCCCATCGTTGAAAACAACAACCTTTCACCCGACCACCACTTTGGTAACAATTCTGAGATGGAGGAGTCTGACCATGAGAATGACTATGCAGTTAGTCCATTTTACGACTCAGACTCCGATGAGGATGCTGGTAATGGAGAAGTAGTTAACGAGGAATGGAGAAAAGAGGAAATTGATCCTTTAAGTATGTTGACCCTAGGACTAAGATCGAAAAGGATAGCCTCTTTAACATGCAATTTCCATGTAAGATTGGTTATCATAGTCTTCATGCTTATCTTAACTCATCTTTGCCTATGAACATTATCTCTCGCGCTAATTATAATAAAATCATGGTAGATGAGCTAGAATATCAAGGAGATAACATTGTTGCTAGGATTAAGCCACTACACGTATTCGTAGGAAGTTTTGTGTATTTGGTGGATTTTATGGTTATGGAGAACTTAGGAGAATTTATTGATAACAAATTAACCCAAGTCATTTTTGGAGAACCCTTCAAAAGGTTGACCAACCTTGACGAAAAACTTGTGGACGGGTTAATTACATTCTCGGATGGGGATGAAGATTTTGTTTACCAAATGCCCCGATCACATCCTAGGTTTAAGAACTTCTCCATTGAATCTTGCAATAGACTTATGCCTATTGACTTGTTAAGTGAGAATGATAAGAGAAAGGGGCTCAAATATCCACATGAGAAAAATAAGAGATATTATCATGGATGTCTGGAGCTGAATGATGAATACAAGAAAGATGAGGCAACAATTAGATGGCTCACACTCGGATACGTGAGCATAAGCGACACTAGATAAGCCTGACTTTGAGTCTAGCTACAAGACTCGTTAATAAAGAAAAGCGCTTCTTGGGAGGCAACCCAAGCTTTATTTGCTTTGTGTGTTTATTTATTTGTTTGTTTGATTTTATTTGCTTCCGTATGTATGTTTAATTTTTATTATTATTGATTCATGTTCGAAACTAAATTGTGAAAATGCTTTATCTTGTTTTTTTTAACTTCGTCTTAATTACATATAAAGGTATTTTGCAAAAGATAAGTGTAAGGGAAATCCAAATCGGTTTATTAGAACAAATGAACATGAATCATAACAATATTAAATTAACATACATATTAGTAATTGTTTGAGTCAAATGCTTGTATCGAGTCATAATGATATTTTACAGAATTTCTAGGAAATAAGGATTGAGTTTTTCCAGAAATTTTCTGGAAACTTAACATGAAAAATCTGTCAGATCACTTCTGACGGCGTCAGGAACAGTTTTCTGGAATATTTTTTTTGAAAGTTTTGTTTTTCTTCAGGAATCATAAAATGCTTTATTAAATCTCTAACTTATAAACTCCAGGAATCTGCAAAATAATCACTCCACAAGCATTATATCCTTATACAGATTTATCCCGCCGATGTTATGCAGGTTTTCTTGTTTGTTTTCTCAGGTTTAACAGGTTATTTTGGACAAGGAGATGTATGTGGAATCTAGCTTTTAGCGCTGCTTTAATCTTGAAGCTTCAACATTACCTTGGAAGAAGATCTAACCATGTTACCTCTTTATCCACCGAGCGAATCAGGGGAGTATTTGATTTCATTCTTTTACCTTATTTACTTTTACATCTTGTTATTTGAACATTGGGGACAATGTTCATCTTAAGTGTAAGGGGGGGTAAAGTACGATACCTTAGAGAATGTTATTACGCTTGATTTTTCGTTTGTTTAATGGTAGATGTGTAATAAAACTGAGAGAAATACCTGTTAAGACAATTTTAGTGCCAAATTTAAAATTTTTTACAACATATAGGAGTGAAACTTTGGTCTTAATGAGCGTCTCACGGATAGGAGTTATATGACTAGCACAAAACCGTACCACTAAAAAAAATTTCCACCCCCAAATATGTGAGGTTCGCCCCTTGAATTGGTAGGAAAAGCATTTATGCTATGATGTGTGTACTGGTAGCACTTAGATTCTAGAACTTGCGTTAGGACCATTCCGAGGCCACAAGTGAGACTACATTCGTGTAGTTAGATTTACTACATGATAAGAGGCATTAGGATTAACCCATTGTTTTACACCTGTGTTTTTGTTATAATTACATTGGCTACATTGGTCAAGTAATTCTCCCACACCCTTTGCGTTGTACTCATTTTTAGTACACGATACCCCTAGTACACCCCTTAGAGCCTATCTTTTCGTTTCTAACTTTAAGCATTTTACTTAAAGTAAGAATTTGTTTACACCCCACTTAAATGTACACCTAAATCGCCTTAGCCTACCTTGTATGCACTCATTTTTAGTGCATTATTGTGACAACATTTGTTTAAACCCCAAGTTAATTATCTAATTGATTACATGGCTGCTAAGTCGAGTCATATCCTTGTACATATTATTTTGGGACGATTGGGACTCATGGGTAAAGTACTAGTGTAATGGAGTAATGGGGAAGAACAACATTATTACCCCCATATGTGCTAAATATTTTAAAAGTACTCCAAGTGTTTCGATTATCTTAATTCGAGTCATTAAAATAGTTAATTGTAAAGTTATGTAAAAGTTCAAGTGTAAGGGGGATACAACGCCCCTACGATGTATTATTTTGGATGGTAGGGCAAGAGTGTATGCAAAAAAAAAAAAAAAAAAAAAAAAAAAGTAAAGTAGAAAAAAAAACATACGGACTACCATCCCGTTTCATTTTATGTTTATTTTATCTTTTTGTTATTTTTTTTCATTAGCTTAGTTCGAGTCTAGTCTTGGCTTAGCAACGCCATATTGTACATGTAATTAATCAAGATCTTTAATTCGCCACCAGTAAAATATCCTTTATCCAACAAAACCGTGTTTATCATATCCCTACACCTAACGTTATAACCCGTTTAAAAGCCCTCTTTGATAGTTTATCTTAGGTGCTTACGCCTAGTGGAGGAGGTTTTTGATCCTTTCCCAAGCCTATGGTAATCTATTTGCTATGACAGGTAGTGAGAGATATTATTCATTTTCATTTATGAGATACACTTTTATGACACCTGAGAGATGTGAGTATCTAAACACTACTTGTGAGGTGCTAGTCTGTAATCTCCGTGCTTATTATGATTAAAGTGGAACGACTATTTGTTGTAATTACTTTTATATTAGCGTTAAATGACCCCTAACTTGTATTTTGATTAGAATAAAAGCGCATTTGCTTGAGGACAATCAAATCTCAAGTGTAAGGGTATTTGATGAAGCGAAAAGTGTACCGCTTTTAAGGGGTCATTTAAGCCCTAAATCGTATTTATTTGATCAAATATTGCCCTAAATCGTTCCTTTTGTCATTTTAGGTACTTTGGAGAAGAAATCTGGAAAAGGAAGCATTTTGGACGTTTTTGGAGCATAAAAGTGAAGAAAACGACAAAGTCTCAAAATCTGCTGAAAAAGTACCTGTGACGGCGTCAAGCCCCAGTGTGACGCCGTCAACCCTTGATAAGCCAGAGAGGATTCTGGAAGATTAAAGGGGGACAGCGTCAAGAAGGCCATCAAGAAACCCTAACCGCGGCGAGGTGACGGCGTCAGCTCTATAACGTGACGCCGTCAGATCTGATTTTCTATATATATTCTCATTATTTTTAGTCATTAGTGTGCAACTTTGTGAGGATAAACCCTAAGACGATTTTTCTGCCATTTTTAAGGGTTTTATACCCTTGGATCTCCCATGTTCAATTGAAGATAAGTAATCAATTAATCATTCAATATGTCTATGTGTTGTTTGATTATATCTTGTTCTTGTCTTTTATTTAACATGCTAGGCTAGATTTATCTTGTGTTTGCTTAGATCTAATGAAACCTAACTATTGATTATTGGTTGTTGGTGTGTTATTAATTGTATTGGATGATTGTTTATCGATGTTAGGCTTAAGAAAACTGGCTAACCTCCTATACGGTAACTTGCTTGAACGTCTTAAGAAACATGAACCAATGCGTACTAAGGTTTTTATGGTTGTATTTAATGCATGAGCGAATTCTAGTGATCCCATGTTAGGAGCTTCTTAGCCGGCTCGACATAGGAGTGAAGTAGGAGCTGATAGAGTTGGGGAAGTACGTACGCCACCCCACGTTTGGTATTAAAGAATACACCCGTCATCCACGCAATTAATACATACTAATTAACCGGTAAAAGATAGTTAGGGAGTAAGGAAATCTAAGTAAACACATTTCTCTCCATATAAGTTCCACAACCTTTTTATTTTTAGTTATTTTATTTTATTTGCAATTGTAGTTATTTGGGTTAGTTGACTAGCAACTAATTCCGCCCACTCCTTCAAACCCGAGATTTTACTTGCTTTTATAAAAATATAAAAAAATACAAAAAGAATCTTCCCTCACCCTTAGACCTATTAGAGTAGTTTTTCAATCCTAACGACACTATTCCCCTAGAGAACGATCAATCCCCCGGTACTTGCCACTACACTATACTACATCGGTCAGGTACACTGCCTGGTGGGGATTGCAAGCCTCTTGAGATCCCTCGAGAGGTAAAACCTGTTGTAAGGTCGCAAAACCACGCGTCAGTAGCCTAGTTTCAAGTACATTCACGGCCTAGATTTGAGTACGCATGAATTGAATTAACCAAAACCATTTCGACTCGATCAACAAAATGGATCTGGACAGTTGACACAACCACAATAACGACAACCTTAAGTTTTCTGAGCCAATGTTAGTTTTAAGAAAATCATTTTCAGGTCACACCACACCAACATAATTCGACATACACGTTTACGAATTTAAAGGCCATAGAATCATAGTAGCAATATAATTTCAAGTGACATAATTCGAAGGACAGAGTTATTCACAACAATTGACTATAAATTTTACAGGAACAAAATTACCAATATCTTATATCATTCGAATGAAACAAAAGAGAAAAGATTTAGAACCCTTACACAATAGGTTGATTAACAGGAGGACCGAAAGGAATAAACCCGAATCCGTCTTCAAGCGATCCACACCCCTTCGACTCAAGATGTTTGCCCTTAGAAACTAACTATAATTTTTGTTGTGAAGGTTTGAGGGTGTGTGGATTCACTTGTGGATCAATCGGCTTTTAAAGAGTAGCACAAGGAAGGTTTGCCTCCTCCTTTTCTTGTTCGTCAGTCGACCTTGTAGCTAAAAGGAGTAAAGCTTCATCATCATCTAGTCATCTCTTGTACTCATGTGTTGACTTCTGGATCTCGACAAGAAGATAGGCATTCCAACTGATGCGTTAGGACCACCTTGTTGTTATATGGTCATTGATCAGTTGCAGCAGGAGATGAGGTAGCAGTGGTGATGACGTCTGGTCTTTCAGGGCGTGTGAGAGAGAAGCGAAGGGAGGGACGAATAGGGTTGAGGAGAAAGAAATAGAAGAAAATAAATAAATATATATAGATATACTTGTTTCATTCTTTCTTCGTTTTTTTTATTAATTTTTTTTGTAATATAAATTTGTTTTTTGTATTTATTTGAAGAATGTGTGTATAAATGAAAAGGTGAAGGTTAAATAAAAAGCGAGATGTGGGAATACTTTTGATTTCGTAACGCTCGAGGGAATTTAACGAACCTCGTATTTTAATGGTTCTCGTTATTAAATTATTAGACCTATGCCATACTATCATGGTGTCGGGACGCGTGTGGTTCCAGTAAAAAAAAATGGTACGTGAGTGAGCTATTCATGGTGAGTTCGAATTCGTTGATGTGACTTGGTGATCGTTGTCATATATATATATATATATATATATATATATATATATATATATATATATATATATATATATATATATATATATATATATATATATATATATATATATATATATATATATTAAAAAAATGTAGTTCGCACAAAAGGTTATTTAACATAAATTGGTATTATTCGGTGATTAACATTATTAATGACATGGGATTTTTACGAGGTATTACAGTACCCACCCGTTAGACTGGATTCGTCCCGAATCCTAAGATGTGGTAGTAGTCGAAGTTGTGTTATCAAACAAGTGGGGGTATTTAGAACGGATTTGATCTTTGCGTTCCCATGTGTACTCTGGTCCTCTCTTAGAGTTCCATCTAACTTTGACAATAGGGATACAGCTTTGTTTTAATTGTTTGACATCTCTATCCAAAATCTCCATTGGTGCTTCGACAAAATTTAGCTTATCGTCAAGTCGAATTTCTTTCAAAGGTACGACCAGGGTTTCATGAATATCAAAAATCTGTGGGGGTAACCTACCCGTTAGACAAAGGAGTTTGTTAATAACAAATTTTAACAATGAGGGTTCCGGTCGAGAACTTGGTGAATGTAGAGAAAGTTGCTAATCTTTAGCTTTTGTAGGTGATGAATCAGTTTGTTTGTGTTAGGATTTATAAATAACTGCTCCCAGCATAACTTGATCCCTCCTGAATTAGACATAGGTAGCTAGGCTATGTATAATTTACGAACAATGCTGTGATGTTCGGTTTAGTCGTTATAATTCTCAGTGTTTAAATAGATTCAGCCCATGCCGTTTACAAAATGGCAATTTAAGGAGAGATGTTATGAGTGATAACAAATTTGTTGATAATATGGAAATCAGAAAGGAATAGAAAGTACAATAGATGGGGAATTATCACAGCAAGTTGTTTATAAAACAGAAATTAGTCTTAAAAATCCAGATACTAGGGATGTCGTAGGCTTAGTACAACATAATACATAAGGGAATAGGACGGCTAAATTCTAAACTTCGTCAGTCCGTCGCGTTGTTGAGGTCCTGGTGAGCTTCTCCTCCCTCCAACATATATGCTCTCCCGCGAGCACCTTCGACTTTTTGCCCACGGTTCTGAGGGCATTCGTTCCTGTAGTGTCCACGCTCCCCACAGCCAAAACAAGTCACTACTCGCTATAAGTCGTTCCCAGCAACGGGGCCTCTATCCTTGCAATTCTTGGTCTGATGGCCTACTCTGTGGCAGCTTCCACACTTAACAGTGCAAGGCCCTGAGTGATGCCAATTGCACTGATCGCACAGTGGGTGGTTCCCAGCATAAACTCTGCCTTCTGTTGGTGCGGCCATATAAGCCCTTGCGACCTTTTGCTCTCTGTTTTGTTGGTGGTGGTGGTTGTTGTTGTTGTGATGAGTGTTGTTGTTGTGATGCGAGCTGTTGTTGTGATTGCCCTTGCGATCATCAAATTTTCGTTTGTGATTGCTGCTTCCTTGAGTCTGACTACGTTTAATTTCCCTCTCCAATAGCTTCTGAGCAGTTTCCATGGCCTCTTCTAGTGTCTGAGGTTTGGATACAGTGACAATTCCTTCTATGCTCCTAGGCAACCCTTCAACATACCTTTCTAGTGTTTTCTCAAAGTCCGGCGCCTTGGTCGGGCAAAGCAGAGAGAGTTCTTGGAACCTTCTATCATAGGTCCTAATGTCATATCCTTTCACCACTAGACGATCAAACTCATCTTCCAGTTTTTGGATTTCAGTACGTGGGCAATACTTCTTCAACATTTTCTGCTTAAACTCGGCCCAAGGGAGTTGGTAAGCTCTTTTAGTACCCATTTTCTGGGCAGTGGAGTTCCACCATGATAGAGCATCATCCTCTAGTGTGCCAGTAGCAAAGGTGACCTTACTGCCTTCTGCACAACCACTTCTTGTGAAAACAGTTTCTGAGCGCTCAAACCATCGAGCTAACTCCGTTACTCCTTCGGTACCTTTGAAAGTTGGTGGTTTACAACTCATGAATTCTTTGTAGGTGCATTTGCGAGTCACAACTGTCTCGCTTTCGTCAGTGGGCCTTGTGGCACTGCCAGTGGGAGTCGTGGCTGCAGCTTGAGCCACTAACGCAGCGGTTACGCTCTCAGTGATCAACCGACGGATCTCTTCTGGGGTCATGATTGTTCCGGCGACTGCATCTGTTGTTCTGCTGCGGGTAGCCATGTTCTAACAATGACACAAGAACACATATTTAGAATTTATCTATTTCGTGGTTGAGTTGGTGTTGGAGTATGGTCAATTAACAAGGTAATCGTATATACTTCATAACAAAACTATCATAATGTAACACGTCGATGCTGAGGAAAAGAAATCACGATAAATATGTCACCATCATGTAAACACATGAAGTGATCTCCCCTGCACTACATCAATAATTATCACAATCTTAAATACATCACAACATATTCGAGCACCATCCACAACACATACAAATAGGATGAAACAACAAGGTAATCATAAATTTTAATTCAAATTCTGGAAATCATAACATACAATATTTGTCTTCATAATCTTGATTTGTTTGCTTACAAAACAATCAAATTCAAGTTTCCTTATTACGTCACAAACAGTACGCTAGATGTCTAACCACAACTGATACATTAAAATCTAAGAACTACCCGATGCCCCATCTAAGCGGCGCTGTAGTGCTTGAACTGTCTCTGTCAACTCCTCAATCCTCTCATCATCTACGAAGCGTCTCTGGAATACTTGGTTTATACTCAATTGGCAGCCAACATAGCCTCTAAGGCGGAAATCCTCTGACTCTGTGTTCTTTCTGTATCCCTGGCCACCCGTAAAGTTCTCTCAACATCTCTTACCCTATCTTGTAATCCCTGGACTGCCCCCTGGGCTACAGTCTATGCCTGCTCAAAGGTATCAACTCTGAAACTCACATCGGAGATCTCTCGTCTCCTGATAGACATCCTCCTAAACAATGCGCTAAGGTCTTGGTCGTATGAATCAAAACGATCGGCTGGTATTTCATCTAGATACTCAGAGTGAAGCTCTACTCTCCTAGCCAGCGAGTCCAACTGGGTCTGCATCTGGGTAACCACATTCGCCTCTGTACCTTCTAGAGTTGCCTCTGGGTATGGAGTGTTCGAAGGCTCGAACGATGATAAGTGAGGTATGTAGTCCGATCTCTCCATAGTGGTAATGCGGACGTCTATACATGGTATATCTCTCCATACCATGTCATCCTCTGTCTCTGTTTGAGTTCTCCTTGAACTCTGACCAACCTCGAATGTACTGGGCACCTCCTCTAACATTTCGCTACTCTGTGGCATGACGATTCTCTCCGACCGTGGTAAGTGGATGAGTGAGTGTGGGAGTAAGGGTATGGACGATACCGAGTCGGGTAACGTGAGCATGGGTTCCGTGATGTCGGGGCTTTGGGTATGGGGAGTCTGAGACGTTAACATATAGGAATCATCTGAGTTTGGTATGATCTGAATAACTGGGGAAGTGCGAATAGTACAGGGGATGGTTTCGGTAAGGTAGGATGAATAAGAAGACATGGTACTGTAATATCCCAACATATATGAGTATAAGTCATTAATAATATAAACATGCATTAGTCGTAGTAACATTCGTAGGTGATAAAATTATTTCGTTATGCATAATCTGCCAAGCAAATCTCAATGCTATATTCTATAGTGATAAAAATTCGTTCGTTATGCATAATCTGCCAAGCAAATCTCAATGCAAGCGTTAGCAAGGTGTTGGCACGGAGGGCATAAGGTGGTAAGGTTTAAAATGGTTGATGAACTCAAATAAGTACATTTTATTACCGTCATTTATCCTATTTATTTGACTTGTTTTATTATATTATATATGAGAATTGATACTTAATTGCTTACTTTTGTAATTCTCAGGTAAAAACAAGCATTTGGTGAAACTAAGCGATTTTGGACTAAAAATGGAGCAAAACAAGCAAGATTGGAAAAGTCTACTGAATTGAAGAGATTAAGGACCATTGCCTGACTTTGAAGAATGCGCCGCATGGATTTATCCCATGCGCCGCATATGAAACCTTGGTCAACGAGAAGAACCAACTTGTTTTACTCCAGATGCGCCGCATGAAGCTCTTGATATGCGGCGTATCAATCTCAAGACTTCACCAGATATCCAAGATATTGAAGAATATTCGCAAATATTATAATCCTGGACCCCACGCGAAGTTACCTTGATACGCCGCATCGGACCAATCCGATGCGCCGTATCGGCCATATACAATCCTTACCAAAGAAATCAAGTGAAGATTAGAAGCTTAATGAAGAAGTCAAGATTACAAGTCGACACTTGAAGATGCTTTCGTATTTTGGCCATAAAATCTTCATCCGGACTCCGATTTAGGTGATTCAAGCGGCCACGCGAAGAGAAAAAGGAGATCTACCTATATCTGATGGAGATGCGGCGCATCTGGTCCTTAGATGCGCCGTATTGGGAGATGAGGCGCATCTGGTCTTTAGATGCGCCGTATTGGGTCAGTTTCAGACTTGGAGGCTACGTTTACTTATAGATGCGGCGCATCTAACTCTCTAGATGCGCCGTATCTACCCAGATATCAGAAACTATAAATACCGAACTCAGTAACGAATTAGGGCATCTTTGGGGACCCTTAGGGCTATTCCCAGACGATCAAGGCCTCTCAAAACAGCAGAAGATCACCCTTGAAGACCCAATTATACTTGAAGAACATCTCTTATCATTGTTATATTACTTAATCATTCGGTTAGCATATCGTATTCACTATGTTTCATACTCTATTCATTATGATTATGTTTATGTACTTTGTTACAGAGATTATGGGCTAACACTCTTAAGTGTTAGCCAAGTTTATGAGTATTTGATGTTTTGATTTGTTTCTAATTCGATTGGTTGCTTAGTCTTCGTTTTGATTACTTTATTAGTTTATCGTGCCTTGTCGACCTTAGGCTCGCACAATACTTTATTAGTTTATACTTCATTAATATCGTTTGCGTGATTAATGTAAGCCCCTTAAGGGTTAAATAATATATAAACATGGTAATCATTAAGCAGCTTTATGCGGGTTCTGATTAATTGTGACAGGATTAGTCAGTCAAAAAGACTTAAAATGGAATCTAGACTCTAAAAGAGATTAGAGGTAAGATAGACCGCGCCTAGTCGTGAGCACCATCACTATATGTTTTAGACTTATCAAAACTTAATCTTATATGACTAAACTTGGTTAACATGTTCTTCCTATCTTTGGTGTCTTCATACTTGTATTGTTTGTTTTACTTAATTAGTTCATTAGAAAACCAAACTCGTGCCAGTCTCTCAGGCTGAACCCCCTTTTGCTTTAGTTTAGGATTAATTTAGTAGAGTCGAATACCTTTAGAATTAGTATATTAGAAATCTCACTCTTAGTGATCGACACCCTACTTACCAACTAGGCTACATTGATCGGGTACACTGCCCGTTAGTGTTGTTATAGGTTAAGTCGGCAAAATATAAATGTAAAACTTGATAAGGAATAATCACCTATACAACGACACATCAAGTTTTTGGCGCCGCTGCCGGGGAGTGAATTTATCTATTTGCTAGTTTTATTGGTATTTTCTGTTTTTAGTTTGTTTTTGTGTGTTTGGTTTGTTTGTCTGTTAGTTTGTTTATATTCTGTGTGTCTGTCTCAGAAGGGAGATACGGCGTATTCTTGTCTGTGAATACGGCGCATCTTTCTGTTTCAATACGGCGTATTCTTGTCTGTGAATACGGCGTATTGACGTTCTGTGGGCAAATTTTTTTTAGTTTGTGTGATTTAGTGTTTAAATTTAAATAAATTAAAAAAAAAAAAAAAAAAAAAAAAAAAAAAAAAAAAAAAAAATTACAGGAAGCTAATACGGCGTATCCATTGTCAGTTGGATACGGCGTATTAACTTGTATCGCATACGGCGTATCTATTGTCTGTTAGATACGGCGTATCGACCTTCTGTGACCCAAAAATATTTTTAGTTTTTATTTTATTTTATTTTTAGTGGTTAATTAGTTTTTAGTATTTTTATTTTTTTGTTTGGTCTACTGTTGTTCTTCTTGGTTGTTTTGTTTTTCAGGAAATCATGGTGATCGAGAAAAACATTAATGAACTGACCATGGAAGAATATTTCCAATATGCAAGATACGATGAAGAAAAGTGGTACACAAAATCCAGGAGAGAAACCAGGTTTGAATTAAAAGGGCACTTTCTAAAGGAGCTACGCGATAATGCTTTCAGTGGTGCAGAAAATGAGGATGCTAATGAGCATGTTGAAAAAGTGGTCGAGATCGTTGATTTGTTTCATACACCTCATGTAGGGAAAGACCATATAATGTTACGAGTATTCCCGATTTCACTCACTGGACAAGCATATCGATGGATTAAAACTATTCCTGCTAGAAGCATCACTACATGGGCCGATCTGAAGGCTAAATTTTTGAACAAGTATCATCCTCCATTAATGACTGCAAAGAAGGTTCAAGAAATCAACAACTTTAAGCAAAGACCGGAAGAAACGCTTTATTTGGCGTGGGACAGGTTTAAAGAATTACTTTTTAAATGTCCTCAACATTATTTAACTGACATGCAGGTTGTGATTGCCTTCTATATGGGTTTGGATGTGGCTACTCGGATGATTTTAGATTCTCAGAGTTTTATACCTAAAATGAATGCTAAAGACGCCTTAACCGCTATACATGAAAGAGCTGACCACTGTTTAAGGTGGTATGATGGGGCATTCAAAAGACATACAGGTAATGATGATTCTGAAATTTTAGCTACAATTACTGTTCAAATAGATAACCTTGGCAGGGAAATAAATAAGATGAATGAAAGGATATATACCATCGATAATCGCTACAAGGGATGCAATGGACCTCACTCACCTTACCCACCAACTCCACCACCACAAAAAGAGATCTATGACTTCAAAGAAGCCGTTTCTAAACTTATAAAAGATGGTGAACTATCAAGAAAAGAGTTGGTAGACACAAGTTATCATGAAGCACTTAAAGAGCACAATAAAAATACTACGGATTCAATACATCGTATTGAAGAACATTGCCGTAATATTATAAGCATACTTAGTGTCACAACAAAAGAAAAGAGTATGGTGGAAGGATGTAATGAGATTGATGCTATTATACGTGATAATGTACAACCACAACATGATGAGATAAGTAATTCCGGAGTTAAGCATGATGACAAGGAAACAATAGATAACCTTCTTGTGGATTCTCAGGAAGAAAATAGGAATTCAGATCTCACGGACTCAGAAAGGCTAAACAGGTTTCGGGCTAACCAACATAAACCTGTCCCTTTTCCTAGGCCAAAACCGGAGGTACAATATCAATGGGAAAAAAATGGAAGAACTTACTTTAGCAATATTCCACCATCCGTCCCTTTTCCTGAATGCTTTAAGGTAAGTGAACCATATATCCCACCCGGCCCTTTCCCTGGACGAATAAAGAGTGGATGCATACCCATTCCTTTCACTGGACGACCGAAGGTGGAAAACAAAAAGAAGCCATACAAGAAGAAAATAAAGAAGATGAAAGCTAGGAATCAACGGATAAAAGAATCAAAAACACAAGCTCATGTGGAATCTACGACACAAATAGGTAACACCCTTGATTCTCCTTTTATTTTTACTAATGACATTGTTAGTGTTTCTAAACAGGTTGCAAAGCCGAATGACGATGTGGTGGAATCTATTACCTTACAACCTATCATAGACATCACACCACACGATGACACACAACTAGCACCTGTTAATGTTATCCACCAAATTTTGGTTGAACCTACAAAAGAATTAGATGATGAGTTCTTGGATAACACCATGGTTGAAGAGCAAGAAACTTTCGAATCTACATGGAAAGAAGAGGAGCTCGAAACGATACTCGCCATAGACTCTTTCACATCTTGTACAGAAGCTGAGGGACGCCTAACTACTGACAAGATTAATGAAGAACAATTAATGCACCCTCAATATATTATTCTCTCATGTGGAATATCCAAGACATCTAATTTATCAACCAAATCCGGAAAGATAATGAGTGGAGATCACTACCCACTAAGGTACCATTTTTATTTGACATATCTTTCTACTATAGCAAATTTACACTCTTATAGTGTTTATTGCTATTTTCACCCGCACTTGATTCCAAGTGGGGGGACGTACACCCTATTACCTAGTAAATAAGGGTGGAGTCAGGCTCGTGACTCGAACAAAAACAAGCGCTTCGTGGGAGGCAACCCATGCTTGTCCTTTATTTTCTTTTTAGTTTATTTTATTTTCTTGTGTTTGTTTTTATTTGTTTTTTTTTCTGCATGACTGCTGTCGCTGTATTCTGCTGATACAAACGATACGGCGCATCTGTATTCTAGATGCGGCGTATGGCGTTTTAATTTTATATACAGCGCATTTAATAATTCGAGTACGGCGCATCTATCCCCTAGATACGACGTATTCTGTTTTTAATCAGAAAATTTTTAAACCATAACCGACATACGACGCATCTGTTGTATAGATACGGCGTATCTAATTATTTATTAA
The DNA here is from genome assembly GCA_021014915.2 of Artemisia tridentata subsp. tridentata. Classification (NCBI taxonomy): domain Eukaryota; kingdom Viridiplantae; phylum Streptophyta; class Magnoliopsida; order Asterales; family Asteraceae; genus Artemisia; species Artemisia tridentata. The sequence goes on from CP139508.1 coordinate 403,383,849, forward strand.
AAACAGTCTTCGAATTAATAAAATAAGAAGCGACGCATCAATTTCTATCGATACGGCGTATTATCCCATTGCATGCAGTTTAATATTTCCTACAGGTTGTTGATGCGGCGTATCCAATATTCCATGGATGCGGCGCATCGACACTCTGGCCTGTAATTTTTTCGTATTTTTATTTTTATTTTCCTAACCAATGATTAACGAGATGCTCTCGAGATTCTTTTTCTGTGGTCTCTATATTTTTACAGGTCTGGACAATTGAAGAGGTTGATGAACTCCCACATTTTATATGCTCGCATTCTTACATGGAGGATTATACCGAGCAAATCTCAGGGGAGTTTTCCGTTCTAATTCTTTTAATTTCCTGTTTTTAATTTCAAATTAAACAACGAGGACGTTGTTTATCTTAAGTGGGGGGATGGAGAATTAGAACGTTTACTTGTCCTTATTTTTCAAAAATATGCTTAATATGTACTTAATATGCTTAAATTTTAAAATTTTTTTAGCATGTTTTTGTTTAAAGTCTAAGTTGCATAGCTGCACACAAGACGTTATTTTCAAAAATTGTGATTTTTCAAAATTCACAAATCTATGAGTGTGCCGGTGACTTGTAAACTTTAGAACTTGGCTTGTATACTATTCGAGACCACCATAATGAGTATTATTCTTATAATTGGAATGACTTGTCTAAATTGGTAAATTTCTAGGATTACACCCAAATAGCCCTTATATGTTATGTGATATTAGCTAACTACACTGGTTAGTTAACCCCCGTATAACCCTTTTGTTACTCTCATTTTTAGAGTAAGATACCCCTAGAAAAACATTCAGAGCCATTCCTTTCGTTTCTTACACCTATGTTTAAAATGTTTCGTTACACCCTTACACCTTAGCCTACCCTGTAGATTAGAATCCGTGGTTGGTTAATTGCTATAGGCAAAGTGTGTTTCCTTACATTACCTGTGTTCGTGTGCGTAATTCATTATCTATGGTTAGGTCGGGAAATTGCACAATGCAATTGGAGTGAAAGTAAATATTGTATATTTTGAGTTTATTTTTCGTGTGTTTACTACTTTCACTATTAGCGTTATTTCTGAAGTATGAAAAGTATAGAAAAATTATCCAGAATTATCATTATAGTGATGTGGTGAAATTTTACACATCTATGTTTATGTTTGAAAAAAAAAAAAAAAAAAAAAAAAAAAAAAAAAAAAAAAAAAAATCGAAAAAATGAGAAAAGAAAAAGAAAGAAAGAAAAGTTGGAAGTTAGTTTTAACCAACTTATGTAAAGTTATGTAAGTGGTCGATATCACCACTATTTGTTATATATTATATCTATGGATTGAATGGGAATTGGTAGTTATGGGAACGCCAATTAAGGTTTATTCTTTGATTAAGATCTTGTTGAGTATAATTCGTGTCTACCTAAAGCGTGTGTTTCAAGTGTTAAAGCGTGAGTTATTCAATGATATGAGTCTTATTCATGGGATGGTTGGGATAGTGATTAACCACACTTAGGATTTTAATTTATTTGTTTTGTTCATTTTTCATTTTACACCAATTTATATCCCAAATGTTATCCATGCCCTTTATTATTCTTTATCCAACCAAACCTTTGATTTATTGAGATTAGGGATTTGAGCAATCTTAAGTATCGTAGTCGTGGATTCGGCTATGTATTTATGATTTTGTCGCCCTTTTTGATATATTATTATTGGTGAAGTTTGGACCTATCTTTAGCCTATTCGAGTTAAGGATTTGAGCAATTGCAAGTATCGTGTTCGTGGATTCGATCATGTATTTGTGATTTTGTCGCCTTTTTTGGAATTTGAGATCGATGGTGATTAAGAATAATTAACCCTTAAGCCTAAAAACCCTTTTTACCGCTTTAGACTTGTTATTCCTTGGCTTTAGTGGGGGAGATGTGTATACTTGCCAAGCTTATGATAGAATATTCGTCACGACTGGACAGTTAAACGATTAGATTTGCTTTTATCAAAATATTTTATTTTATTTCTAATTCGTTAAGTGTTTGGTTGTGTGATTATGATAAAACGAATACATGCTTAAATATAAAAATAAATCCTAATATCTTTTAGGATACATTTTCATAAGTTTTAATCTAAGGTTTACTTGAGGACAAGTAAAGTTCAAGTGGGGGGATATTTGATGAACTCAAATAAGTACATTTTATTACCATCATTTATCCTATGTATTTGACTTGTTTTATTATATTATATATGAGAATTGATACTTAATTGCTTACTTTTGTAATTCTCAGGTAAAAACAAGCATTTGGTGAAACTAAGCGATTTTGGACTAAAAATGGAGCAAAACAAGCAAGATTGGAAAAGTCTACTGAATTGAAGAGATTAAGGACCATTGCCTGACTTTGAAGAATGCGCCGCATGGATTTATCCCATGCGCCGCATATGAAACCTTGGTCAACGAGAAGAACCAACTTGTTTTACTCCAGATGCGCCGCATGAAGCTCTTGATATGCGGCGTATCAATCTCAAGACTTCACCAGATATCCAAGATATTGAAGAATATTCGCAAATATTATAATCCTGGACCCCACGCGAAGTTACCTTGATACGCCGCATCGGACCAATCCGATGCGCCGTATCGGCCATACACAATCCTTACCAAAGAAATCAAGTGGAGATTAGAAGCTTAATGAAGAAGTCAAGATTACAAGTCGACACTTGAAGATGCTTTCGTATTTTGGCCATAAAATCTTCATCCGGACTCCGATTTAGTTGATTCAAGCGGCCACGGAAAGAGAAAAAGGAGATCTACCTGTATCTGATGGAGATGCGGCGCATCTGGTCCTTAGATGCGCCGTATTGGGAGATGAGGCGCATCTGGTCTTTAGATGCGCCGTATTGGGTCAGTTTCAGACTTGGAGGCTACGTTTACTTATAGATGCGGCGCATCTAACTCTCTAGATGCGCCGTATCTACCCAGATATCAGAAACTATAAATACCGAACTCAGTAACGAATTAGGGCATCTTTGGGGACCCTTAGGGCTATTCCCAGACGATCAAGGCCTCTCAAAACAGCAGAAGATCACCCTTGAAGACCCAATTATACTTGAAGAACATCTCTTATCATTGTTATATTACTTAATCATTCGGTTAGCATATCGTATTCACTATGTTTCATACTCTATTCATTATGATTATGTTTATGTACTTTGTTACAGAGATTATGGGCTAACACTCTTAAGTGTTAGCCAAGTTTATGAGTATTTGATGTTTTGATTTGTTTCTAATTCGATTGGTTGCTTAGTCTTCGTTTTGATTACTTTATTAGTTTATCGTGCCTTGTCGACCTTAGGCTCGCACAATTACTTCATTAATATCGTTTGCGTGATTAATGTAAGCTCCTTAAGGGCTAAATAATATATAAACATGGTAATCATTAAGCAGCTTTATGCGGGTTCTGATTAATTGTGACAGGATTAGTCAGTCAAAAAGACTTAAAATGGAATCTAGACTCTAAAAGAGATTAGAGGTAAGATAGACCGCGCCTAGTCGTGAGCACCATCACTATATGTTTTAGACTTATCAAAACTTAATCTTATATGACTAAACTTGGTTAACATGTTCTTCCTATCTTTGGTGTCTTCATACTTGTATTGTTTGTTTTACTTAATTAGTTCATTAGAAAACCAAACTCGTGCCAGTCTCTCAGGCTGAACCCCCTTTTGCTTTAGTTTAGGATTAATTTAGTAGAGTCGAATACCTTTAGAATTAGTATATTAGAAATCTCACTCTTAGTGATCGACACCCTACTTACCAACTAGGCTACATTGATCGGGTACACTGCCCGTTAGTGTTGTTATAGGTTAAGTCGGCAAAATATAAATGTAAAACTTGATAAGGAATAATCACCTATACAACGACACATCGTAAGGTTTAAAATGGTCCTTTTAGAAATCGTGGTTATAGTCCAGTGTTTTGAAAATCACTTGGTTCTCTATAACCTAGGCTCTGATGCCAATCTGTAACACCCCGAAAATTGAAATGAAGCAGCGGAAGACTTAAACGGGGTATTACCAATTAGATCACAGTCGTAAGCATAGATAATTGTTAAAAGTAGAATTTATATCATTCAATGAAAGCTCAATATTCGACGTTACACAATGTTTTCCAAAAGAGATAGCTTTTCACAAAAGTGATGATGAGTTTGAAAAGAATGATATAATTATTTGAAATAAAAAGGGGTAGGTTTCCATTGCCCTTGCCAACTCCGTGCCTTGAGATTCCTTAGTTACCTGAGATAAAACATGCTTAAAAGGAGTCAACACAAAGGTTGAGTGAATCCATAGTGTTTAGTAGTAAAATAATTGATCACAAGATTTCAAGTTTAAGAGGTAATGGGTTCCGTTGTTACACCCATAAATCGAAAGTAGTTATTATTGCACTAAGCTAATGAAACCAAAGTGTTAACAGTGTACCAACAGTAATTGGTAGTATTGACATAAATCGATATATCAGTAGCATCAACAGTAATTGATAGTATCGACAGTAATCGATATAATAATCATATCAACAGTAGTTGATAGTATCGACAGTAATCGATATAATAATAGTTGTACTTAGGCTATAACACATTTAGATAGACATATAGTTTTCAAGCAATTGTGATCATAAAAAGTAGTAGCATGTATCTCCCCACAGTTTAAAATCGTAAAAAAAAATGTGGGACTATGAACTCACCTCAGTGTATTAGTAGTTCGTAATGCAATAGAGTCAAATGATAGGTCGTAGTTCCGCCACGTGACCTAGATTAGTATGGCATAATTTAGTTTGCAGACTAAGTTCAAGACTCTACGAATTTAATTCAAAAGTTTTAAAGTGTGTATGTTGTTGTTACTGGTGTGGCAGCATTTAAGTTTAAAACCATGTTTTTAATATTTGAAGTTATTGGCTCAACGGGTTGTACGAGCGTACAAAAGAATTGGAATAGTGACTCTTGATTAAATAATGATTGGGAAAGTACGCACGAAGGATAACGATTTTGAGATGAAAATGTGAACGCTTAATAGGACGGCTGGTGTTTAAATAATTGTACGTGTGCATATATCTATATTTATACATATATACATGTGGAAGAATAAATGAAGTTGGAATAAGTTTCATTATTACATAAGGTGCTAAAATTTGTGTTTGCGAGAAAATGATGTTTGAAGTTTAAAGAAAAATAATAGTTCTTGTTTGCTTGACTTATATAAGTTTTGACATAACCGTCTTTAAATAGTAAGTTATAAAATCATCTAGTTAGTTTACGGTTTCCCAAATTTTATCGTATATAATTAAGGGTCATTATTAAAAATTGAGGTCATACCGAGTAAATAATTCCATGTTATATATTTTTACATAATGTATATAGTTTAAGTGTTTAAACAATTACAAGCTTATTAAAAGTAAGTGTCGAGTCCTTTCTATTTCATATGTAGTCGTCGTATATATGTGAGTGACGCGAATAATAGTTTTCGAGTTATAAGGACATGAGTCGAGGAAGGGGGAAGGGCTGTGGCCTTCGTCAAAATAGTGAAACAGGACCACAACAGTTGGGCTTGAGTGGGTTGTGTTGGGCTCGGCCCAACAGTCATTTTGACACGCTCATTGGGCTTGGTTAGCGTTAAGAAAGGAACACAAAAAGGGGCTATTGATGGGCTTTGGCCCATCTATCTATTGAACTAGTGACAAATAAGGGAACGAAGGATCCAGTGCACAAGGTTTGAAATCAAAACTAGTGACAAAGTAAGGAGGCAAAAGATCCAGCGCCTATATGAAAGTAGAACTAGTAATAAGAAGAAAAAAAATCCAGCGCTACATTAGAAATACAAAAGAGTTTTTGTCCAGTAGACTATTTGTAGTCCAATTCATTTGGTATTCTCACTTCTTTCACTAGAAGGCAAACTTTAGTGTTCAAACAGTGAGGTTGGCGCCTGGATATATACCTACATATACACTACTATCTTCAGGAATTCAAGTAGACTTTTGGTGAGTGACCAAAAAGTTCGGACCTTGAGTTTGACTATGGCATGATTCACAAGGGAATTGGCCATAGTGTACCTGTTGTAAGGCTGGTGAACGAGCACCCAATAGGTTTCATTTATGACCAACTGGTCGACCCAAAACAAGGAAAAGGTGAGCCAACTGAGCATCGAGATGACTCCGTGACCATAACATATGGCCTCTCGGTTTGGCATAAAAACATCTAGACTAAGACCCTTTTTCACGCGAGTTCTAGTACAAAGTCCCCCACACCCTCGAGTACAACTCGAGCACACACTCAAGTATAAACACCAGCATAACACAGCCGATGATTATAGACAATACGAGTGCAGGCAACAACTAAACCACTAGTTCAAGATGATTTAACTTAGAACCTTAAGGACACAATCATGAAGTAAAATTTTTGGAGTTCACTCAAGGATTCGGATGGCCGTGCTAAGTATCGAATTGAGTACTACTCAATTCGTCTATAACACCATCTCAACACAACTCTAGTGATGCTTTCGAATTTTAGCAAGACTCGAGAACAGAGGACTTATGGGTCTTTACCACTGTTTTTAAATTTAGACCTTTCTTAGACAATAACACAAACACATCGCGAGCAACCATGACCGAAGATTTTTGGTTAGCATAACTGATGCGTGGTTTTGCAACCTTACAACAGGTTTTACCTCTCGAGGGATCTCAAGAGGCTTACAACCCCACCAGGCAGTGTACCTGACCGATGTAGTATAGCGTAGTGGTAAGTACGGGGGATTGATCGTTCTCCACAGGGAATAGTGTTCGTTAGGTATGAAAAACTACTCTAATAGGTCTAAGGGTGAGAGAAGATTCTTTTTATGTTTTTATAATTTTATGAAAGCAAGTAAAATCTCGGGTTTGAAAGAGTGGGCGGAATTAGTTGCTAGTCAACTAACCCAAGTTACTACAAATGCAAATAAAATAAAATAACAGAAAATGAAAAGGTGGTAAAACTTATATGGTGAGGAATGTGTTTACTTAGATTTCCTTACTCCCTAACTATCTTTTACCGGTTAATTAGTGTGCATTAATCGCGTGGATGACGGGTGTATTCCTTAATACCAATCGTGGGGTGGCGTACGTACTTCCCCAACTCTACAAGCTCCTACTTCACTCCTATGTCGAGCCGGCTAGGAAGCTCCTAACATGGGATCACTAGAATTCGCTTGTGCATTAAATACAACCATAAAAACCTTAGTACGCATTGGTTCATGCTTCTTAAGACGTTCAAGCAAGTTACCGAATAGGAAGTTAGCCAGTTTTCTTAAGCCTAACATAGATGAACAATCATCCAATACAACTAATAACACACTAATAACCAATAATCAATAGCTAGGTTTCATTAGATCTAAGCAAACACAAGATAAATCTAGCCTAGCATGTTAAACAAAAGACAAGAACAAGATAGAATCAAACAACACATAGACATATTGAATGATTAATTGATAACTTATCTTCAATGTAACATGGAAGATTTCAAGGCAAAAAGCCTTGAAAAAGCTGCTAAAATCGTCTAGGGTTCGTACACACAAAGTTCCCCAATAAGTTCCACACTAATGACAAAAAAAATTGCAAAACTATATATAGACTTTCAGATCTGACGGCGTCACATTATGGAGTGTGACGCCGTCACCTCGCCGCTTTTAGGGTTCCCGGATGGCCTTCTTGACGCCGTCCCTCTTTAGCTCTCCAAAATCCGTTCTGGCTTATCAAGGCTTGACGCCGTCAGACTTAGGGGTGACGTCGTCCCACTTTAAATTAAGCCGTGACGACCTTGATCACATTAAAGTGTGACGCCGTCAGAATTCCATGCAAATTTCTCTGGCTTATCATGAGTAATTTTTCACATCCACCTTTTCTTGCCAAGCCATGATGCCGTCCAGGGTTAATCCTGACGCCGTCAAAGGTAATTTTCGGCACAATTTTGAGACTTTGTCGTTTTCTTCTCTTTTATGCTCCAAAAACGTCCAAAATGCCTCATTTTCCAGATTTCTCCTCAAAAGTACCTAAAATGACAAAAGAAACGATTTAGGGCAATATTTGATCAAATAAATACGATTTAGGGCTTAAATGACCCCTTAAAAGCGGTACACTTTTCGCTTCATCAAATACCCTTACACTTGAGATTTGCTTGTCCTCAAGCAAATGCGCTTTTATTCTAATCAAAATACAAGTTAGGGGTCATTTAATGCTAACATAAAAGTAATTACAACAAATATTCGTTCCACTTTAATCATAATAAGCACGGAGATTACAAACTAGCACCTCACAAGTAGTGTTTAGATACTCACATCTCTCAAGTGTCATCAAAATAAATCTCATAAATGAAAACGGATAATATCTCTCACTACCTGTCATAGCAAATAGATTACCATAGGCTTGGGAAAGGATCGAAAACCTCCTCCACTAGGCGTAAGCACCAAAGATAAACAATCAAAGAGGGCTTTTACATGGGTTATAACCTTAGGTGTAGGGATATGATAAACACGGATTTGTTGGATAAAGGATATTTTACTGGTGGCGAGTTAAAGATCTTGATCAATTACATGTACTATACAATGTTGCTAAGCCAAGACTCGACTCAATCTTAAGCTAAAAACAAAATAACAAAAACATAAACATAAAATGAAACGGGATGGTAGTCCGTATGTTTTTTTCTACTTTTCTTTTTCTCATTTTTTTGTATTTTTCTTGATTTTTTTTTTTTTTTTTTTTTTGAATTTATTTTATTTTTTTTTTTTTTTTTTTTTTTTTTTTTTTTTTCATACACTTTTGCCCTACCATCCAAAATAATACATCATAGGGGCATTGCATTCCCCTTACACTTGAACTTTTACATAACTTTACAAATTACTATTCTAATGACTCGAATTAAGATAATTAAAACACTTGGAGTACTTTTAAAATATTTAGCACATATGGGGGTAATAAATGATGTTCTTCCCCATTACTCCATTACACTAGTACTTTACCCATGAGTCCCAATCGTCCCAAAACAATATGTACAAGGATATGACTCGACTTAGCAACCATGTAATCAATTAGATAATTAACTTGGGTTTAAACAATTGTTGTAACAATAATGCACTAAAAATGAGTGCATACAAGGTAGGCTAAGGCGATTTGGGTATACATTTAAGTGGGGTGTAACAAATTCTTCCTTTAAGTAAAATGCTTAAAGGTCGAAACGAAAAGATAGGCTCTGAGGGGTGTACTAGGGGTATCGTGTACTAAAAATGAGTACAACGCAAAGGGTGTGGGAGAATTACTTGACCAATGTAGCCAAAGTAATTATAACAAAAACACAGGTGTAAAACAATGGGTTAATCCTAATGCCTCTTATCATGTAGTAAATCTAACTACACGAATGTAGTCTCACTTGTGGCCTCGGAATGGTCCTAACGCAAGTTCTAGAATCTAAGTACTACCGGTACACACATCATAGCAAAATGCTTTTCCTACCAATTCTAGGGGCGAACCTCACATATTTGGGGGTGGAAAATTTTTTAGTGGTACGGTTTTTGTGCTAGTCATAGAATTCCTATCCATGAGACGCTCATTAACATCAAAGTTTCACTCCTATATGTTGTAAAAAAATTTAAATTTGGCACTAAAATTGCCCTAACAGGTATTTCTCTCAGTTTTATTACACATCCACTATAAAACAAACAAAAATCAAGCGTAATAGCATTCTCTAATCGTACTTTTACCCCCCTTACACTTAAGATGAACATTGTCCCCAATGTTCAAATAACAAGATGTAAAAGCATAAAGTAAAAGAATGAAATCAAATACTCCCCTGATTCGCTCGGTGGATAATGAAGTAACACGGTTAGATCTTCTTCCAAAGAGAATGTAGAAGCTCCAAGACTAAAGCATCGCCAAAAGCTTGATTCCACATACATTTCCTTGCCCAAAATAACCTGTTAAACCTGAGAAAACAAACACGAAAACCTGCATAACATCGGCGGGATAAAATCTATATATAAGGATATAATGCTTGTGAAATGATAATTTTGCAGATTCCTGGAGATTATAACTTAGAGATTTAATAAAAACTTTTTATGAAAACAAAACTTTCAAAAATTTTCAGAAAATTAAATCAGACGCCGTCAGGTTGTAACTCCTGACGCCGTCAGAAATGATCTGACAGAATTCTCATGTTACGTTTCCGGAAAATTTTTGGAAAAACCTATACCTTACTTCCTGGAATTCCTGCAAAACATCATTATGACTCGATACAAGCATTTGACTCAAACAAACACTAATATGTATGTTAATTTATTATTATTATGATTCATGTTTATTTGTGTTCTAATAAACCGATTTGGATTTCCCTTACACTTAACTTTTGCAAAATACCTTTATATGTAGTTAAGACGAAGTTAAAAACAAGATAAAGCATTTTCACAAATTAGTTTTTAACATGAATCAATAATAATAAAACTTAAACACACATACGGAAACAAATAAAATCAAACAAACAAATAAATAAACACACAAAGCAAATAAAACTTGGGTTGCCTCCCAAGAAGCGCTTTTCTTTATTAACGAGTCTTGTAGCTAGACTCAAAGTCCTTCTACCTAGTATCGCTTATGCTCACGTATCCGAGTGTGAGCCATCTAATTGTTGCCTCATCTTTCTTGTATTCATCATTCAGCTCCAAACATCCATGATAGTATCTCTTGTTTTTCTCATGTGGATATTTGAGCCCCTTCCTCTTATCATTCTCACTTAACAAATCAAGAGGCACAAGTCTATTGCAAGATTCAATGGAGTAGTTTTTAAACCTAGGATGTGCTCGGGGCATTTGGTAAGTAAAATCTTCATCCCCATCCGAGAATGTAATTAACCCGTCCACAAGTTTTTCGTCAAGGTTGGTCAACCTTTTGAAGGGTTCTCCAAAAATGACTTGGGTTAATTTGTTATCAATAAATTCTCCTAAGTTCTCCATAACCATAAAATCCACCAAATACACAAAACTTCCAACGAATACGTGTAGTGGCTTAATCCTAGCAACAATGTTATCTCCTTGATATTCTAGCTCATCTACCATGATTTTATTATAATTAGCGCGAGAGATAATGTTCATAGGCAAAGATGAGTTAAGATAAGCATAAAAATCATGATAACCAATCTTACACGGAAATTGCATGTTAAAGAGGCTATCCTTTTCGATCTTAGTCCTAGGGTCAACATACTTAAAGGGATCAATTTCCTCTTTTCCCCATTCCTCGTTAACTACTTCTCCATTACCGGCATCCTCATCGGAGTCTGAGTAGTAAAATGGACTAACATAGTCATTCTCATGGTCAGACTCCTCCATCTCAGAATCGTTACCAAAGTGGTGGTCGGGTGAAAGGTTGTTGTTTTCTACGATGGGGGCGGGAACGGGTAGTTGAAAGTTTGCACGGCGGAAAATACGAATAACAGGGATCAAATGATCAATATTACTCATGAGGTAAGTGGAAGGTATCACAAACAAAAGTACAAAGAAATAAGATAGACTAAAGAGAACCTAGAAAAATAAAATAAAAATCACACTAGAAAGGAATCTTGTGAGTAGACCTATAAAATAAAAATTCAACCTAAACAATAACTATTCCCCGGCAGCGGCGCCAAAAACTTGATGCGTGGTTTTGCAACCTTACAACAGGTTTTACCTCTCGAGGGATCTCAAGAGGCTTACAACCCCACCAGGCAGTGTACCTGACCGATGTAGTATAGTGTAGTGGTAAGTACGGGGGATTGATCGTTCTCCACAGGGAATAGTGTTCGTTAGGTATGAAAAACTACTCTAATAGGTCTAAGGGTGAGAGAAGATTCTTTTTATGTTTTTATAATTTTATGAAAGCAAGTAAAATCTCGGGTTTGAAAGAGTGGGCGGAATTAGTTGCTAGTCAACTAACCCAAGTTACTACAAATGCAAATAAAATAAAATAACAGAAAATGAAAAGGTGGTAAAACTTATATGGAGAGTAATGTGTTTACTTAGATTTCCTTACTCCCTAACTATCTTTTACCGGTTAATTAGTGTGCATTAATTGCGTGGATGACGGGTGTATTCCTTAATACCAATCGTGGGGTGGCGTACGTACTTCCCCAACTCTACAAGCTCCTACTTCACTCCTATGTCGAGCCGGCTAGGAAGCTCCTAACATGGGATCACTAGAATTCGCTTGTGCATTAAATACAACCATAAAAACCTTAGTACGCATTGGTTCATGCTTCTTAAGACGTTCAAGCAAGTTACCGAATAGGAAGTTAGCCAGTTTTCTTAAGCCTAACATAGATGAACAATCATCCAATACAACTAATAACACACTAATAACCAATAATCAATAGCTAGGTTTCATTAGATCTAAGCAAACACAAGATAAATCTAGCCTAGCATGTTAAACAAAAGACAAGAACAAGATAGAATCAAACAACACATAGACATATTGAATGATTAATTGATAACTTATCTTCAATGTAACATGGAAGATTTCAAGGCAAAAAGCCTTGAAAAAGCTGCTAAAATTGTCTAGGGTTCGTACACACAAAGTTCCCCAATAAGTTCCACACTAATGACAAAAAAATTGCAAAACTATATATAGACTTTCAGATCTGACGGCGTCACGTTATGGAGTGTGACGCCGTCACCTCGCCGCTTTTAGGGTTCTCGGATGGCCTTCTTGACGCCGTCCCTCTTTAGCTCTCCAAAATCCGTTCTGGCTTATCAAGGCTTGACGCCGTCAGACTTAGGGGTGACGCCGTCCCACTTTAAATTAAGCCGTGACGACCTTGATCACATTAAAGCGTGACGCCGTCAGAATTCCATGCAAATTTCTCTGGCTTATCATGAGTAATTTTTCACATCCACCTTTTCTTGCCAAGCCATGACGCCGTCCAGGGTTAATCCTGACGCCGTCAAAGGTAATTTTCGGAACAATTTTGAGACTTTGTCGTTTTCTTCACTTTTATGCTCCAAAAACGTCCAAAATGCCTCCTTTTCCAAATTTCTCCTCAAAAGTACCTAAAATGACAAAAGAAACGATTTAGGGCAATATTTGATCAAATAAATACGATTTAGGGCTTAAATGACCCCTTAAAAGCGGTACACTTTTCGCTTCATCAATAACTTCTAAACCAAAACTCACCATATCCAAACAACACCATTTTTACCACAGTAGCCTAGTTTCAAGTACATTCACGGCCAAGATTTGAGTACGCATGAATTGAATTAACCAAAACCATTTCGGTTCGATCAACAAAATGGATCTGGACAGTTAACACAACCACAATAACGACAACCTTAAGTTTTCTGAGCCAATGTTAGTTTTAAGAAAATCATTTTCAAGTCACACCACACCAACATAATTCGACATACACGTTTATGAATTTAAAGGCCATAGAATCATAGTAGCAATATAATTTCATGTGACATAATTCGAAGGACAGAGTTATTCACAACAATTGACTATAAATTTTACAGGAAAAAAATTACCAATATCTTATATCATTCGAATGAAACAAAAGAGAAAAGATTTAGAACCCTTACACAATGGGTCGATTAACAGGAGGACCGAAAGGAATAAACCCGAATCCTTCTTCAAGCAATCCACACCCCTTCGACTCAAGATGTTTGCCCTTAGAAACTAACTATAATTTTTGTTGTGAAGGTTTGAGGGTGTGTGGATTCACTTGTGGATCGATCGGCTTTTAAAGAGTAGCACAAGGAAGGTTTGCCTCCTCCTTTTCTTGTTCGTCAGTCAACCTTGTAGCTAAAAGGAGTAAAGCTTCATCATCATCTAGTCATCTCTTGTACTCATGTGTTGACTTCTGGATCTCGACAAGAATATAGGCATTCCAACTGATGCGTTAGGACCACCTTGTTGTTATATGGTCATTGATCAGTTGCAGCAGGAGATGAGGTAGCAGTGGTGATGACGTCTGGTCTTTCAGGGCGTGTGAGAGAGAAGCAGAGGGAGGGACGAATAGGGTTTAGGAGAAAGAAAGAGAAGAAAATAAATAAATATAGGGATAATTACTAAAATGCCCCGGTTGCCCAAGTGCTAAGACTATCCGCCCCGATTTTACAAAATTCTCCCTTTAGACCAGGGCAACTGATCCGACGGACCACAGGATGCCACGTCACCGACCAAAATACGTATACAACTGTTGGTACGATATACATGGGGCGTATTGTTTTTTGGGCAACCTTTGATTTTTGGGCAACAAATACGTGAACAAAAGGATATTTTGGTCATTTTACGCCCATATTCAACTCATATAAACCATCTGATCTCACAACCCTTCACAACATTCAAACCATATAAACCATCTCACCACCCGACGCCACCACCATCCGATGCCACCACCACCTGACGCCGCCTCCACCGGACTCCTTGAATGGGTGAATGGCACATTACCACTCGGAGATTATCTTACTGGAAGGTTAGTTAGATTATGGTCCATACAGTCCTCATGTTAACATTTAAGATGTTTATACATTAGAAATGGAAACTTTCAGTTCTAGAAGTGGAGGTCGGTGAGAAAATCAGTCGGCGGTGGTAGAAGAGGTGGTAGAGGTAAAGGACCACCCAAGACCACCGCGGATCCGGTGGCGGCTCCTCCGGTGACGGAAGAAAAAGAGGTGGTTCAGGTGAAGGAAGAGGAGGTGGTTCCGGTTAAGGTTGAAGAACAAGCTGTTGCTGTGGAACAAAAAGATGAAAAGATTGTAGATGATAATAAGGACATAATTGATCTTCCATAGAGTACTTTGCAGAGGAGGCAAAACGTGTTTATGGTGATATAATACCCTCGCCTTTGCCTGATCGTCTGCTTTTTGTTTTAAAGCAGGTGATTAGTTGTTCCATATGTTTATGTGATTTATTTTTTCCAATGTTTTCTCATGTCCTACATGAATTTGCAGCCTGTTGGTGTGGTTGCTGCCATCACTCCATGGAATTTCCCTTTAGCAATGATCACTGGGAAGGTGAGACGCCATTAACTAACATCAGAATTGTGCATCATTATGATATTCTCTTGAATTATTGATGCACATCTTATGCGGATGCAAGCCGTAATTTTTGACTGCTCTCAGATGTTTTAAACTGTAATGCATATGGTTTTCTTGAAATATTGATGCACATCTCCTTCAGAAACATAAAAATTAAAAAAAACCGATCTCACCCTACTCTTGCTGCCATTCATTCTTCTGATTTCACTGTGTTTTTTCGGGCATATGCGTTCTTTGCTATGTGATGCTTATGGTTTGTGAAGGAATGTTGATTGCTGCAGTTCATTCTTCTGATTTCACTGTGTTTTTCAAACTTTAGTAATCTTATGTGGTCTGATTGTATAGTTACAGATTACCACAAAAGAACCTAGATATCTCATGACTGAAATTGTCTAGTGTGAGAAATATGTTCAGATGTCTCACAGTTGGATTTTATATCGTGAGAAACCATATCTTTGTTTGAAAATGATGTCATGAGAAACTACAGCGCTTCTCTCTCATTCTTTTTATTCTTATAAGTTCCTGGCCGATGGCCACATTAAACAGAGAGACCAATGCAATAATTTTTGTTCAAGAATATGGACTTATTAATTCAAGAAAGAATTGTATTTCTGTTATGTTTGACACTACAACATCACTGAAGTTAAGGTCCATGGCATTTTTATTTGTATATTAGTTGTCCACTATAATATTAAAATCAAAGCTGCAACTTATAGTATTGTTCACTATAATATTAAGAATTGTATTAGTCGTCATTGAGTGGAAGGTACCCTAACGCCCGAATCACAGCCTTGGGATTAAGACATTAAGTTAACTTGGTTACGAAGTTTCTATATAGATACCATTTGTAATTTGTAACATGAAATGGCATAAACATGTGAATGATGAAATCTCTCTACTTCGGCTGTTAACCCCGTGGCTCAATGATCTTGATTGTGTGAACAATTTCGTTTGCCAATTTTGTGTTGCTAGTATTCGCCTACGTTTGTTTGTATCATTTTTTTTCCCCAACGATATGAACATAGACTGATTTAACATCCTTTATGTACATTGGAGCTAAAAAAGGACCATCATTCCAAAAGGTAGAATCTGTCTTAAGTCTATGGGGAATTGAATGAGCATGACATGTTGTTCGTGTTCCATGTTAGTGTTGCTGTGAACCATGAGTGTTCAATTGCTAAGAATGACGGCCCTGATGCCATGTAAGCTCTGATAAATTGAATCTTTACAACTTACCAAGTATCAGATTCAGAGGGAGGCAAGGGTTTGGGGGTGGGGGTAGTGAACATATATTTGTTTTATATTTTTGTGATTATATGGTTTCGCATCAATTGTACCAATAGCTAGTTATCTGGTATGCAGTAGAACAGAAGCATCACCTGGGACTTATGTCCATCCGCTTATACTACCGCAAAATCAACTAGTGTCAGAGATCAAGTTAGAAAACAAAAAGTTCTGGAGTGATATAAAATTGATGTTTGTTGTGTTTTTATGCCAATCCACTAAACAAGAACATTATTGGCAGTAAGAGTGTGATGCATTGACTGTTTGGTTGCTGTTATATGATGTTACTTTAGATGGAACTGGAAATTGAGGAACTAAGGAGACAAAGAGATCTTGCACAGTCACAGGTTGAAGAGCTAAGTCATAAACTTCAAGAAGAACCAAAGGTTTCCTCTCTTTCTACATGTGCTTATTTTTTGAAGGTTTAAATTATGACCCATTTAACAAATGAATGGGTCGACTTGGGTATTGTATTACAGTATATGTTATTGCAAAAATGGCTAAAAGTAAACAAATTAACTTCAACGGAATCCTGTCAAATCTGTCATTCAGGTCAAAGGTGCCCAAACAGTATTTACTTATCCATAAAACCTCATACATAAGATTATTATTTATTTATTTATAAAAGAACAGAACTGTTGTACAACAAGCTTTGGATGACCCACCCTTAAAGATAAATCTTTACCCAAACTGACTCATCTGTAACTAAATTAGTTGAATTAGACCAGTCAAATATTCTTGTTGGTTTTTGTTTCAGGGTGTTGGAAACAATGATAATAAAGTTCTTGTTCTTGCAGCTACAAATACTCCATATTCATTAGATCGGGTAACATTTTTTCGACATTAAATGGTTTTTTTTTCCACTTGTATTGTTAGCACTGCTAACAGAAAGTGAATCACAGGCCATTAGGCGAAGATTTGACAAGAGGATTTATATTCCTCTACCCGATGTCAAGGCTAGGCAGCACATGTTCAAGGTAACAAACTAACAATATAATGTAGAATAGTCTTGCTTATACATTCTATTTTAAAATGAGTTTAGTGTTATATTGTTATTTAAAAAAAATTGATGGGCATCTGAGTAATTTTGTCTCTGTCGCTAAATTGATGAAAATAGGTACACCTTGGAGATACGCCTCACAGTCTAACTGATCGTGACTTTGAACAATTGAGGTATAAAACAGAAGGCTTTTCTGGTTCAGATATTGCAGTTTGTGTAAGTTTCCATGTTCAGGAATTTGTTTTGTGGTTTTTCTTTTTGTGGTTTTTTTTTATCGGATGACAAAACGGGCGAGGCGGGTAAGATGTCAAAACGGGTCGGCTCCGATCTGCACACAAAACACTTTTCGTTTACTTAATCTATTAGCCATGCCATTGCCAAAGTAGTCTTACTTTTTTAATATGGAAATTTAGGAGGTTTGAGCATAAGTAAAAAACCTTATCTTTTCTTTGGTCAATAGGTAAATGAGGTATTGTTTGAACCTGTACGTAAAACGCAAGATGCTATGTTTTTCATCAATACATCAGATGACACATGGGTTCCATGTGGACCCCGACATCCGGGTGCCATTGAGATCAGTATGCAAGATCTAGCAACACAGGGGCAAGAATCAAAGGTCTGTAAATTTAAGTGTGAACTAATATATTCTTTATAACCACCTTCATGATTCTCAAAACTGAAACCAGCATTATGATATTTATCAGATTACTCCACCACCAATATCAAGAAGGGATTTTGACAAAGTGTTGGCACGACAAAAGCCTACTGTACAGAATAAAGCTAGAAACCCCACGACATTCACATTTCTTGGAGTTGGTCAATTTGGAAGAAGACGATGTGGCCATTGGAGATTGGGAAGACACATTTTCTTGAACAAAATGCTATCTCAAAATAGTATTAAATATATAAGGCGCAAAGATTGTGTAGATTTTTGACGACTCTATGTTCATGGATTATAATATATGGAACCTGTGAATGGCAGGACTTTAACAAAGCTTTAAATGTGTGCTAACTATAAGAAAAACTGTGTTATTCATCATTTCTTAGTGTTTGTGGTTTTACATTTGTGTTTATGTGATGAAGTGCTAACCTTGCTTCTAACCTTAGTACTGCTGCTCGGGTATTTTTACTACTGCTTGCGAGTTCTTTGAACTACTGCTCGACATATGAGACACTACTGCTGCCCTTTGTGATTTTCCTGCTGCTCATGGTTATTGGTTTATGCTGTTGAGATATGATGTGGTTTCATGCAATGTCAAAGTCAAATATTTGCATGGTGATTTTGGACTTTGGACAGTGGAAAGCAAGAAAGCAAAACTTGGAGTACGCAATATTTATTTGTTTTGTATTTTTTTGGGCAACTTTTCCAAAAAATACAAAAGTTGCCCAACTATACCAGCAGGAACTACATACCTGCCAGCAGGAACCAACTATACTAACAGCAGAAATGAAATAACTTCTATTTTAATAATTCCTGTGGGTATACTTTGGCAACTTTTGTATTTTTTGGGCAACTTTTTCAAAAAATACAAAAGTTGCCCAAAAAATACAAAAGTTATTTGGCAACTTTTGTATTTTTGGGCAACTTTTCCAAAAAATACAAAAGTTGCCCAACTATACCAGCAGGAACTACATACCTGCCAGCAGGAACCAACTATACTAACAGCAGAAATGAAATAACTTCTATTTTAATAATTCCTGTGGGTATACTTGGGCAACTTTTGTATTTTTTGGGCAACTTTTCCAAAAAATACAAAAGTTGCCCAAAAAATACAAAAGTTACTTGGCAACTTTTGTATTTTTTGGGCAACTTTTCCAAAAAATATACTAACAGCAGAAATGAAATAACTTGTATTTTAATAATGTGGATAAGATCTGTAAAAATCGGCAAACCACAAGGACGATTTATGTAATTAACTCACAATTTAATGTAAGCCTAGTGTGAAAAATATAACATTTTGGAGTTTATATACCAAGATTAACACACAAAAATTTGGTTTCATAATATCAAGTATCTACAACACATGTTCATTACAACTTGAGTTGAATCAATACAAGCTTATATATAGTCTGGTCAATACAAATCTAGGGACTCAAGGACCCTGCGAGCTTGGATGTGAAGAGTCGTGAGTCTTTGCTCAGGATCAAGAGTCGAACCAAATTAACTGGCAGCCCATATTAAGGAAGCTGATTTCTCACCTAGGAGACGCCTTATGTCCTCATGTATGGCTGCCATCGGTGCTCCTTCCTTCCCGTTTACATGCCCAACCAGTAACAACAAGAACTCTCCACATTTCATCCTCATAAGAACTTATTTATGTCATTATGTATGTCTTCTACTTGCATACTTTCATATGAATGTTGCAGACTCAAATATAAGTGACAAACCACAATTGCAAGCAAAAGCAACACAAGTTGCAAGTTCATTACGTGTGGGCAATTCTTAAAAATGTTACTAAAGTACATTTCTTGGCAAACCTATACATAACTTGCACTAACTTCATCAACTCACACCCCATAAACCTAATAAACATTCCGTTCATCCAACTCCTCCCCACTTACAGTCGAACTACTACATCTAATCAAGTTAAGACGCCTATACCCAATATCAGTTCATTGCATCGTGTCTTGGGGCAGCCCGCGGGGCTGATGCTTTAAACCACGAAAACTGTTTGATGCCCTGTTTTAGAATTCTTGGGCGTCCAAATCCGGCTTTGATGGATACTCTATGCCTTGAAGGGCGGGCATTCGTCGCAAGTCTTCATCACAGTACGCAGGAATAAACCAATACCTTTGTACTGTTCCAAATACCTGAAAAAGCGATAAATAATACCAGTATAAGTTGATGATAATGAACCAAAAAGGTGTATTTTACACATTTGACAAGTCGAGTGTAATGCTAAATTTACATTGGATGGATGACTATAATATGATTGCAGTCTTAAGTATGTATGGTTCATACTTCTACATTTGTGGTTCTGATTGTAAAATGGTTAACTTTTCAAAGTCAAACACTCAAACATTGACTCTTCTATGAAACTACCTTTTAAAAGCAGAATTTTTAGTACACCGAAAAACTAAAACATAATGATGTTTTCTGTCCCACAAAAATTGCAATATAAATTGAAAGTAATGTTTGTCTATTAACAATATCTCTTACACGCTTCTATAATGACAACCAATCCAGATTGGAATAACAGCAAAAAATTATATACCCATAAGGGGATGGTACCTGTTCAAAGTTCCTCTGAGGACCATTTGTTTTTGTTTAAACGATCAACAAACTGAAACATTGATCCCCCTCCAAAACGATTGGAACTCACAACTTAAGGTTGCACAGATCCATTTTTAGTAACTTTATGGATGTAAACTTGCGAAAGCAAGAACGGAATACCTCAATTGTTGTGGTATTACCAGACACCAACGATATGTGCATGATTAGAAACCCAAAAACGCTTAAAGCAAAAGCCAAATTCAACACTGCAAAACAATAGAAGGGTTACATAAGTAAACATGGTAATCAGAAACTAGAGGGTATGAAAGATCATAAAAAAGGGATTCATTCGATATACCAAAAGCGAGATCAACGGAACTAAAAACAAGAGTTGACGAATGGAACTAAAAACAAGAGTTGCACAACTAAAGCCTACAATTGAGCACCATATAAACAATTTTTTAAACAATTGAAGATAAGTTCTCGGCCATCAATACCTTGCAAGTGTTGACGAATGAAAACAATAATCAACAACAACGAAAACGGAAGAATCTGCTCAATCCACCTCGATACTTGCTGCAAATCATACCTCTGTTGATTAGACGAATCACTACTATTATTATTACTCCCCTCACCACCACTCCTACCATCCACGTCACTAGAATCAACCACTTCCCTCTCTCCGCCAACACCACCATCTCCACCAACAACCCTCGATTCCCACCATCCCCACCATCTTCCTCCTCTTGCTCTCCATCCCCGATTATCCGTATCGAAACCTCCCCTTCATTATTACCCCCATCACTACTACCACGACTACTTCCGGAATCACTTAAACTATGATTACGACTATGCAAAATCAAACTCTCCGATTCACGAATATCGTTACTTGACCTGGGTCGTAAAACACCAGAGTACTCAAATAAAGTAGTTACAGGCGCTTGTAAAAAACGAAATATAGGAAACGAATTCTACGTAGACGAAATTGTATCAGAATTCGCAGTATCAACAGCAGCACCTATTGTTTCCATCAATTACTATTTATATAAATAAAAAACGCAACTTTCAAACTCTTAACAAAATCTTCAACCTACAAACTATACAACACTAATTCAAATTGATCAAAACGCATATGAAAATAGCTCGAACGAATTCGAACCTTAATTATCAATATTCTCGCTAACAAATATAACCAAACACATAAAAAAAGCTGGAAAGGCTTCCGCACTATACGAAACCCTAACCGTCACCTTAATTAACAATACTCAAGCTAACAAATTAATCAAAACAAATACTAAAAGCTTAAACTACAACCTCTTAATACAACCGTTGATCTAACAAACTCTACAATTGATGGAAACACATACTCGAAAACTGTACGGACAATACGAAACCCTAACTTTTTAGAAGTTGGTTAAACAAGAGTGATGAAATATAGAAAATAGGAGTTGTAATTGATAATAATGGTGGTGATGGGGTTTCGGCTATGGAGGGATTCTGGTGGGGAGGGAGTTGTGGTAGTGTTAGATCTGAAATGGTTATGTGTTTGTGTTATAAAGAAAGAGAGGTATAGATAAACAGTGCATAAGTATAATATGTAAAATGACTAAAAAACCATCTGCTCAATATACGGTTGCCCAATAAATAGAAAGTTGCCCAAAAAATACTACGGACACGTGTCACCTTCTTATGCAAGCCGCCGTATTATACGAGTTGCCCTGGTCTAAGGGGAGAATTTTGTGAGATCGGGTCGGATAGTCTTAGCACTTGGGCAACCGGGGTATTTTAATAATTATCCCATAAATATATATAGATATACTTGTTTCATTTTTTATTTTTTTTTTATTAATTTGTTTTGTAATATAAATTTTTTTTGTGTATTTATTTAAAGAATATGTGTATAAATGAAAAGGTGAAGGTTAAATAAAAAGCAAGATGTAGGAATACTTTTGATTTCGTAACGCTGGAGGGAATTTAACGAACCTCGTATTTTAATGATTCTCGTTATTAAATTATTAGACCTATGCCATACTATCACGGTGTCGGGACGCGTGTGGTTCCAGTAAAAAAAATGGTACGTGAGCGAGCTATTCATGGTGAGTTCGAATTCGTTGGTGTGACTTGGTGATCGTTGTCATATATATATATATGTAGTTCGCACAAAAGGTTATTTAACATAAATTGGTATTATTCGGTGATTAACATTATTAATGACATGGGATTTTTACGAGGTATTACAAACAGTAAACACTGGTTTTGACCCGTTTTCACCTTTGACCCAAACAGTCCTTTAGAGACTGTTTTGGCTATTTTAAACTAGACAAGGCCAAAATAAGCTACATAATCTAACAAAAGATGTTCAACTAGCTATGCTAAAGTGTAAAAAGCACTATTGGGCAGAAATTTAGCATCCAAATAAGCTGAATTCAGATTAAGCTATTTTATGGTTTTCATGAATTTTTTTAGTGAAAACTGAGTGACTGAACACCTAACTGAATTTAACCTACAAGACAATCCAAAAAGCCGTAACAACTATCAATGAGCATAAGAAAGCAAGAAACAAGCAATGAATAAGCAGTTGTACAGTAATATTGACCAGAGTTGACTTTTTTGCTTAATCTTGGAATAGGACTGAGTATACTTATCACAAACTCACAATAAGCTATATTGAGCTTAAATGAGCTTATTCAACAATAAAAGAAGCTTGTGCAATATCAAATTAACTTAATTAGGATTAACAGAGGAATTTAAAAACTTGAAATATCATTAACTTAGGAAATGAGTACAATACTGAGTAATTTGCTGACAAATGAACTAATATTAACTAAGATTGAGACTGGAAACTTAAATTTAGGCTAATTAAACATTTAAACTAAAATACAACTTGAAAATAAACTCTACATATTTAACTAAACTAAAATCTACTAATTAACTACTGACTCTTCTTTTCTGTGCTGTGGAGGAGTTATATATCACTCAAAAAGCTTCTTGGGTCTCTCTCATCAAATCCCAGCCGTAGGATTAGCTTCCTATAATCTCAACCCTTGAAATGGGTTTTGGCGCCAAAATGGTGTGAGTGGGAAAAACCACTTGGTTCTGATAACGTGTGATGGGAACGAAGCATTAAATGCTTCTTGATTTGTTAGGTGAAGTGTAGAAGAAGCTTGGAGTGGATAGTGGATTGTCAGGGATAAGGGTGGTATGGTTTGGCGGCAATGGTTTTGGAAGAAGGGTTTGACCAGGGTCAAACTGGTATTAGCTAAGGGAAACCGGGTTGGGTTATTTTAGGGATTGGGCTGGTGGAGTTGGGCTGGGTTGGTAGCTGGGTTTAGGTTTATTAGTTTAGGGAAAATGGGATAAAAGGGTTAGGATTATTTTTGGAATTAAGGTTAAGGTTTAGGGACCAATTATGCCACTTTCTGAAAATCCAGGGACCATTGTTGCCAAATCTAAAATTTATCTCCAAGGACTATTTGTGACACTTTGATATTTTTGGGAGTTGACTTTTGATAACTTGAGCAATATACCGGTCCAAACTCGTAAATTTCTTCCCCATCCTCGGCTTTTCACGATTTTCCAATCTTGTGCTCGGTTTAGTCCGTTTTAGCCCCGTTTTCAATCCTTTTGTACCTGAAACACATAAAAACACAAACCACGAATATTTGCAACAATATTTGGTCTATTTGGGTGTTTTTGGTCATTTTTGTATCTTTTATGGGTATAAAATGATGAGTATTTACACACTCATCAATCCCCCAAACTAAACTATTGCTAGCCCCTAGCAATCCGATCATATAAAGTAATGAAAGGATCAAAAGAATACCAAGCATACCCCATTTTCTTTTTATTAAATGCAAGAAATTTAAACTAGAGCTAAAATAGACAAAAATGCTTGATTTACAAAAATGGTATCACGGAACGGGATTCACACAAACTGGGTGTCTCCAGGGAATTGAAATCGTCATCCTCTTTTTATACTCCCAACTAAGCTTAAACTCAATGTGCAAATGTTTTTGAAAAATGCTAACACTACTTATACTAATAATCTATGTAAGCCGAAACTTAACTTTTCACTCCCACAATTTATTCAAGTTAGGTGACTGTGCCTAATTTTCAAAATTTTGATCACAAAAATCGACGTTTATATACGATTTTGACTAACACTAGTTGAAGGATAGATTTAAAATTTACAACAAGCAAGTTTCAAAACTTTATTCAACACATACATTTTTTTTCATTTCATTTTCTCATCATTTTTTTTTTTTACTTGTGCAACATAAACTAACGGAGTTTCACGGGAACCAAGACCTTACACCTTCCGGAATAAAGGATCCAAGGGCCGTTACAACGGAGAGTTCCAAGACTCTAAACATTCCTGAAATGAGGATCCAAGGGTGTTAGACCAAGACCTCACACATTCCTGAATTAGAGGTCCAAGGGCCGGTGTAAGAGGGTAGCCAAGACCTAAACGCTTTCCGGAAATAAGGATCCAAGGGCCGATCTTGAACCGTAGCTTTTTAGCACATACATTTATTACTTAACTTTTGCATTATTATGACATATGCTTGTTCCGAAGTTTAAATAAAGCTTTGAACTAGTATTTTTCAAAATCGTATAAAAAAAATGATTTTGTGTGTTCAAATGTTTGAAAATAAGCACTTATTAAGTCAGATTAGTTATCTCCTAGGAGGAAAATCCATAGATTACTTATATAAGCTCTAAAGAGAACCAACTACTCTACGCTTAGCATTTTCATTTGCACAAATCGTAAAACCTTAGTCTAATCGTTAAGGAAGCAGCCAGATCAACACTCTGGCAGAGTCGGGATTCTCCTTGTTCTAACCTAATCAAGACTAAACACTTCTTTTTTTTATTGCAATTTCTTATCTAAAAACGAAAAAAAATTAAAATTTTTGGCCAAAACGGGGGGGTACTAGGGCACTAGAAGGTAGATATGTGACAAAAATCACAAGAATTCCCCCTACACTTAGAATTGAATATTGCCCTCAATATTCAAAGTACCGACTATTATGCCGACACTTAGAACGTAAAAAGGTAATACTAATAGCCAAGTGTGTGAAAGAATTCTCTTTTTTTCACAAACAGGATTAAAAAGATATCCCTAGATAATCGTTAGCAAAAAGATCGGATATTGGGCGGCTGGATTGAAAACAGGCGCATCAATCATCACGATCTAAGGGAAACCTGCAAACAAGAGCAAACAACACACAAACAGAGCACAGTAGAGGAATCCCCCCACACTTAGTGTCAGAAAATAGAAAGAAGTCAGAAACATGGGTTATCACCCATGTGGTGCTAATGTTTTTGTTAACCGAGTCACTAGCTTGACTCGACCCCGAATTTATTTGTTCTTGGGGAAGCATGTGGAAGAGAAAATCTCTATCGGACTTTCATTCAATATTTTTGGATAAACATTGAAGTACTTGAAAGTTCCACTCCGATGAGATACACCCGGCTCAAAAGAATGATAAATGGAGATGCCGGGGTCAAAAACTTTGTCCTCATTTCCAAAGGAGAGAAGGAGAGGACAAGTCACCGTATAGGTGAAGAAGGGTAGAAAAACTCGAACGACATATGTGAAGTCAATATAATGGCGATCCTCAAAGGGAAATGTCACATATGTCAGAGAAAGAATGTCTTTATGAATCTCGGGATTAAGAGTTGAGGTCATATCATCAAGATTAGAAATAATAGAGTCCTTGACCTCATTGTTCTCTAACTCTTCATCAAAGAGAGGATTTATGTTGCTTGAAAAGTACTCGTCATCAAATTCAAAAAGAGAATTCGAATAGACTTCGAGACTTTCATTTGGAAAGTCCTCATCAGAAAGTGATTCGTCATCACTAGAGGAAAAATCATCATTGGAATTGAAAAGTGGGTTAGAGAAAATCCCGGAAAAATCATCCTCAATGTCAAGAGGATAATCATCACAAATAGACAAATCAAATTCATTGTCCGATATATCCTCAGACTCACTTGGGATTGGGATAAGGTTCTCAGCACTAGACTTTATGAATTCGTCTGATTCCTTTTCAGGAATAGTGCTAATATGCTCATCCCCCATAATAAGAGAGTCCTTGGGGTCCAAAGTTGGAAAGAATGATGTGATTGCAATAGACTGAGGGAGTTGAGAAATGATATCGCTCAAAGGAATAGTACTCTCCTCGTCGTCTTCATCTTCGTCATCGAGCATGGCAGCCTTATTAAATAAGAAACGCCTTTGAGCTGCTCGTTCTTCGGCGAGTAAATCTTCCATAGATTTACCATGACGATCATCTTGGGGAATTTTATTAACCAAATCCTTAACTTCTTCTATTAAATCAAGAACATGGAGAAGTTCTTGAGGAAGTGGCTGAGGTTGAGTCATTTGGTACTATGGAGGTTGGTTTTGATAAGAACAATCATAATTGTTACAAGGGCCATGCTCATAGACAAGCGGGCTCCTCGTTTGACAATCGGATTCATAATGCGGACCTCCACAGAATTCACAAAAGTAAAACTGTTGTGACTGACTCGGTGAATCATATGGATATTGGTCATAACCAAAATTTTGACTGTTACACGAAACTTGCTCATAGACAAACGTATTCCTTGTTTGACAGTCAAAACCTTGGTGCGGACCACCACAATATTCACAATAATATGTTTCCATCTCATGGTGCGGGGGTTGGTTAAGGAAATTGGTTGTTTCATTGTAGGGATTTTGGTCATAGACAAACCCGTTTCCCGAATTTACAATGCTACAACCGGGGCAATTTTCACCATTTAGAGGTCCCCCACACCATTCACAACCATAATGGTAAGATGAAGACATAAAAGGAATTAAACGGATAGAGGGTGAGATAAAGAATTAAACGAATAGAAGGGATACGAAAAATATTTTTGGATTTTTAGAAACATTTGAAAAATACAAAGGGAAAGAGGAAAATAAATTTTGAAATGAAAATCTTTTTGGGTTTTAATAAGAAAATATTTACGAAGGAAACGATAACTTCTCGAGAAAGGGTCTTCAAAACACGCAACGACAAACGAGAATTTAAAAATTCGCTTCAACCATCCTCGGCAGCGGCGCCAAAATTTGATTCGCGAAAATCAATGTGTAATTTATTTCCAAGGAAACACAAGTGAAGTATGTGTAACCCGAGTCGTTATCCCCAACGAAGGATTGAATGGAATTTATGATCTCGATTCGTGAAACGTGTTTGAATAGTGAAAATAAAGAGATTTTGGGTTTTTATGCTAAAATATGTGAACATAAACTAAAAATGATTTAATAAGCAAGAAAAACGATAATCTAAAGCATACGTGGCTAAAAACGCAAAAGAAAACTAAAAATGCGTTTAAACCGGGAAAACCCGAGCCTAAACGTCAAAATGATGAAATAATAACTCTACGGGTACAAATCTATTTTTCCTAAGTTCTAATTAATAAAAGAAAATTTTATAAAAAAGAATTATATTTTTTTGATTATTATTTTATTTAATACGAATTAAAAACTGAATTAAAAAGAAAAATAGATTAAAAATACTAAATGTGAATGGAAAATTACCAAAAATTACAGGAAACTACTAAGTGATAAAATGAACCTATGAAAAATAAAATTGAACCAACTGCTTATTTGGATAAGCAGTTATTAAGCAAAGGGTTGAAATAAGCTTAAAAACAAAAAAAGGGGGGGGGGGTTAAAAGGAAATGGCAAACACCCTTGGGCAGAAAAGACCCAAGGGCAGAGATGGTGAGTGTGTTGGTGTGTGAGCAAGAGGTCCAGGGTTCGAATCTGGGCAACCTCTTTTTGGTCTTTATTTATTTATTTTTTTTTTATTTTTCTTTTAACAAACTAATTAAGCACACTAAGAATAAGCACTTTTGCAAAACAACTATTTTAACAAACTTGAAATAAGCTGAGAAACAGTTAAGGGAAACAGAGCAGTTTAAGAACAAGGGGCAATTTAAGAAAAACAAGCTAAGGGCTATAACTAAGAGATTGATAAGCTGTGGGATTACAATAAGCTGAACTAAGCTAGAATTAAGTTAAACTAACAAGGTTAAACAGGAAAGGAAGCAAAATCAAATAGCAATAAGACCACAAATAAGCTCAGTTATAAACTGAGCTACTCAGGTCAGTGGGCTAACAAGGTAAATAAGCTAAGGCTGCTGATCTAATGGACTATTTTGAGCATTTTATGAACAAAGCCTAAAGGGAACTAACCACTACTCATCAAGGGTTGAAATGGATATGAAATTGGCAAAAATAAGGGCTTATAAGGCTGCAACTTATAAGAAGCTTATGAGCTCAGTCTTAGTTCTAGAATTACCCTATTCCACTTAAACCTTCCAAGAGCCTCAATTTAGCCCATTACCTTCTGAGAACAACTTATCTTGGTCCAAATAAGATCAATCAAAGTTCACAAGATGGTCAATGAACAGTAAACACTGGTTTTGACCCGTTTTCACCTTTGACCCAAACAGTCCTTTAGAGACTGTTTTGGCTATTTTAAACTAGACAAGGCCAAAATAAGCTACATAATCTAACAAAAGATGTTCAACTAGCTATGCTAATGTGTAAAAAGCACTATTGGGCAGAAATTTAGCATCCAAATAAGCTGAATTCAGATTAAGCTATTTTATGGTTTTCTTGAATTTTTTTAGTGAAAACTGAGTGACTGAACACCTAACTGAATTTAACCTACAAGACAATCCAAAAAGCCGTAACAACTATCAATGAGCATAAGAAAGCAAGAAACAAGCAATGAATAAGCAGTTGTACAGTAATGTTGACCAGAGTTGACTTTTTTGCTTAATCTTGGAATAGGACTGAGTATACTTATCACAAACTCACAATAAGCTATATTGAGCTTAAATGAGCTTATTCAACAATAAAAGAAGCTTGTGCAATATCAAATTAACTTAATTAGGATTAACAGAGGAATTTAAAAACTTGAAATATCATTAACTTAGGAAATGAATACAATAGTGAGTAATTTGATGACAAATGAACTAATATTAACTAAGATTGAGACTGGAAACTTAAATTTAGGCTAATTAAACATTTAAACTAAAATACGACTTGAAAATAAACTCTACATATTTAACTAAACTAAAATCTACTAATTAACTACTGACTCTTCTTCTCTGTGTTGTAGAGGAGTTATATATCACTCAAAAAGCTTCTTGGGTCTCTCTCATCAAATCCCAGCCGTAGGATTAGCTTCCTATAATCTCAGCCCTTGAAATGGGTTTTGGCGCCAAAATGGTGTGAGTGGGAAAAACCACTTGGTTCTGATAACGTGTGATGGGAACGAAGCATTAAATGCTTCTTGGTTTGTTAGGTGAAGTGTAGAAGAAGCTTGGAGTGGATGGTGGATTGTCAGGGATAAGGGTGGTATGGTTTGGCGGCAATGGTTTTGGAAGAAGGGTTTGACCAGGGTCAAACTGGTATTAGCTAAGGGAAACCGGGTTGGGTTATTTTAGGGATTGGGCTGGTAGAGTTGGGCTGGGTTGGTAGCTGGGTTTAGGTTTATTAGTTTAAGGAAAATGGGATAAAAGGGTTAGGATTATTTTTGGAATTAGGGTTAAGGTTTAGGGACCAATTTTGCCACTTTCTGAAAATCCAGGGACCATTGATGCAAATCTGAAATTTATCTCCAAGGACTATTTGTGACACTTTGATATTTTTTGGAGTAGATTTTTGATAACTTGAGCAATATCTCGGTCCAAACTCGTAAATTTCTTCCCCATCCTCGGCTTTTCACGATTTTCCAATCTTGTGCTCGGTTTAGTCCGTTTTAGCCCCGTTTTCAATCCTTTTGTACCTGAAACACATAAAAACACAAACCACGAATATTTGCAACAATATTTGGTCTATTTGGGTGTTTTTGGTCATTTTTGTGTCTTTTATGGGTATAAAATGATGAGTATTTACACACTCATCACATGTCCTGACGACATGTCGTAGCCATTTAAAAAGGTTTTTTGTCGTTTTGTGGCTTGGCGGATTATTGAAATTTTCATGAAAATTTGGAGGGCTTTTATTCCCGACGACAAGTCGACGGCATTTTGATTTTTAATAAAATTAAATACTTTTATAAAATTAAATATTAATTAAACTAAAATACTTTTATAAAATTAAAATATATAATTAAATTATAAAATTAAAATATATTGCTTTTATATAATTAAATTTTTTTATTTATTATAAATACTTTTATTTAATATATAATTAAAATTAAATATTTTATTTTTAAAATTAAATACTTTTATAAAATAAAATAATTAGTCAAATTTTTAAGTGTCCCGGTTTTAGGTTTAATTGAATCAGAAAGATGGAATATATGTGTACAACTTCCTTAACTTGGTTAGAGGAGTATCTGAAGAGGAAGCTGATAATGAGTGTCTAGGTGGTGATCTCGACTATTATGAACTAGAGGATAATTACATGGAAGTGGGATCTCCTGAACTCAAATCCGGCTCTAAACCTGTATTTGAAGACGGTTTAGATCTGAATATTGATGAAATGGATGTTGATCGGACTGGTGGCAAATCAACTTGGTAAATGGGGTGTTGTGGAATCTGATAAACCACAGGGTTCAGATTGGAGTAAAAAAGTTGAAGAAAAAACTGAATCACAAGGTGGTTGGGGTGATTCATGGGGTAAGAAAAAAGACGAGAATAAACCTCAAGACGGGACTGAAGGGTCAAATGAACAGACTACTGATAAAGGGAGTAATTGGGGATGGAACAGGAAGGAGGAACAAAAACAGGACCAAGGCGGCTGAAAGAAGAAAGAGGGATGGGGTCCTAAAAGAGATCACCCTACGAGGCCAGTTGGGGGACCAAATGATGGTCCTAGACGAGGAGGACCTTTTACCACAACGAGACAAAGGCTCGATATCTTCACAGCGGATGAGCAAGAGATTATTAACGAAATTAATCCCATCATTCAGTCTATCCGCAGGATTATGCATCAAAGCGGGTAATTTCTATAATTTGTTTTTAGTAATTCAGTTCGTTTACGTACAAATGGAGATTTACTTGAAATTGAAAGGTCAAATGGGTCAAAAGGGTCGAAAACCATAGTGATTCGATTAAAAGAAATTTGGTTTTTATGTTCTAATTAAAGTTATGAAACACGAGTACTAACTATGTATGGGCACAAACTATTTTGTGAAGGTACAATGATGGCGATCCTTTGTCCGCCGATGATCAAACTTATATTCTAGGTTAACAAGCATACAAAGTTCCAAGAAAGTCGTTGCTTTTTTGTTGTATCAACCGATGGCCGTGAAGAAGACTTCTCGTACATTAAATGTGTTGAGAATTATGTAAAGGTGGTGATCTCGACTATTATGAACTAGAGGATAATTACATGGAAGCGGGATCTCCTGAGCTCGAATCCGGTTCTTCATGGGGTAAACCAGTTCAAAAAACTGATGCACCTAGTTGGAGTACAGGTGGAAAACTTCAAGTAGATGTACCTATTAATGACAAAATATCTGGTAAATGGGGTGCTGTGGAATCTGATAAACCATAGGGTTCAGATTTGAGTAAAAAAGTTGAAGAAAAAACTGAATCTTACCACTCTCAGAACATTCCTAATGCTTCCCATCAAACACTTCCCGCCAAAACTTCCCACCAAAACACTTCCCACAAAAATTTCCCACCAAAACTTCCCACCAAAATATTGGCGCCAAAATTTCCCACCAAAACGTTTGTGTAAAATATCTGCTCTATCCTCACAAACACATTAGATACACTCTTATCCTCAAAACCACTCAACCTCACAACCCTTATCTTCACACCAATTTCAAAACCTGAGATGCAGCGATATAATCCTTTTATGTGTTCTTGTGGAACAGGAAATATAAAACTAAGAAAATCTCATAAAAAAGATACATTTGGATGGGAATATTATGCATGTCCTCTTTCGAAGGTGAACAATCATACATTTCTTATTTATGTAAATATACAAACAATCATAACATTTCCTTTTTTATGTAACAGCCAAGAGAAAAAGATCATGGATGTGGATACTTTATGTGGAAGAGTGAATTTGATGACCTGTTACGAGTAATCTCTTCTGCTTCAACATCTCAAGGTGATGGATCTGCACCAACAGTGTGCTCAAACTGTAATGCCAAAGATCTTAGGATAAACATGCTAGAATCACAAAAACAGGTGCTAGAGACAAGAGTAAGGATGCTGGAGGCAAGACTTGGAATGGCAACGAATCCTGACGACCACGACCATGCATGTCAGTCGGCTGCAATACTCCGTGAGCTGTTAGGTGACATGGACATCTTCATATGTAGTGTTGTTGTTGTTGTTGTTGTTGTTGTTGTTGTTGTTGTTGTTTTTGTTGTTGTTGTTGTTGTTTAATAAAATGTTTTGTTATTGTAATGATGAAAAGAA
Organism: Artemisia tridentata subsp. tridentata; assembly: GCA_021014915.2. Lineage (NCBI taxonomy): Eukaryota > Viridiplantae > Streptophyta > Magnoliopsida > Asterales > Asteraceae > Artemisia > Artemisia tridentata. Next base: position 403,416,832 of record CP139508.1, read on the forward strand.
TGTTGTCGTTTGGGCTCAATTGCAAATTGTCCATGTTTGGATTTTGGAGAGGTTTCGTAAGATTAGTCCTAATTGTGGAGATAGTTGCAATCCGTATGGTAATGTTTATCAAGAAAATGGAAGGTTGGTTGATGTTGTTGGTAAGTGTTTAGATAAAGAGTTGGAGTCATGGGTTTGATGTATAAGAGTTTCCGTGTTAGTTGGGCTAAATGGAAAATGTATTGAACTATTAGTTAATGAAGATGCCTGCTGATTTCTATCAGGTGCCTGCTGATTTTATACTCCAGGTCTCATAAAAATTAAGTTCTTCTTGGTTTTCTTGTGACCTAAATCTGAATTAGTTAATGAAGATGTCTTTCTAATGTGTTCTAATGTGATATTGTACGTACGTTATCAACTATGTTTAGTTATGCATATATATGTTGTTGTTGTGAAAATTACATATATGCATAAAGAATGGAACTGAAGGAATAATAACACAATTAACAAACATGAAGGCAAACCTTTTATTTAAAACACGCAAGAGTTCTCAACCACATACATTTCATACTGACTCAAACGAAACAACTCGACAAGCAAACGACACAACTCGACAAGCAAACGAAACAACTCGAAAAGCAAATGAAACACACGACATAGACCATAACAAACATAGCCCATTCATTATTATTTTTTTGCTGCTACTTCCCACTTTGCTAGAACCTGCACCATCTTTTCCCTTCCTTGATTTCCTTTGCTTGATGAAATGTTCAAACATAGCTTCAAGATTTGTTATCCTATGTTGAAGAATCTTTAGCCCATCTAGGATATGTTTTACAAACACCATTGATATGAACAGCGGAATTAACAAACGATCAATGATGTTCAACAAGATTGAAATTATTTAAAGAACGTGTTCATCTTTATTGAATAATAATAATAAAACTAACTGCTACTAACAAACGTGTACAAACACACGTTGCTAATCGACTCTCATTGAAGAGTTCTACATTTTTCTATATCACTATTACTCCCACCTACACCCTTTATAAATAGGGTTTACAAGAAAAACCTAGCTTACAAAGAAAGCTAACTAATTTAACATTTAGACCCTATAGTTTTGTAATCATCAAATTATATTTCCCAACAATCTTCCCCTATTTGATATTACAAAACTATCTCTTCAAAGCTTCCTTGAGGTCTTCTTGAACATGTCACCACACATAACAAGCTGCAAACCAATCATCTTCCCCTTTTTGTAATCATCGAATAGGGGTCTTCCATGCAACTTGAATCAAAATGCTTCCCCTTAAGTCGTGCATGTAGATGGTTAAACAAGCTTCCCCTGAAACCAATAACCATCTCTTGAATCACGAACTCTGTAGGCTCTATGAACTGATTACTGATGAAGAAAACCGAGTACAATGAACTTGATGAAGAAGTTGAATTTCCCAAACTTGCGTCTTATATCTTGCACTATCCACGTGACTCCAAACTTATCCCTAGAAGTAGGCTACCAGGACCTCTTGATAAATCCTCAACTATATGAGACACTGAGCACTACAACGTAACTCCTTAAAGTGATAGCAAATGTGAGCATTAAGCACCCTAGATAATAGATCACACACTTTGCTAGATTCATCAAGTCTTTGTCACCGCAATAACACACAAACATAAGAACGCGCACCTGTGGAACTCAACTACAACATCAAATAAACCATATTCACTTTTCTTCTTCAAATAATCACCAAAACAAGCCATAAAATAAAGAATAAATCGCGATCCAAAACTGTTCCAGCAGTATTAACCAAGAAACGCAGCAGTATTAACAATGAAGGAGACCAGAATTAATTAAGTCTGGTGAACAGACTTAATTTCCGAGAGCAGACTTAATCGAGCAGACCAGAATTAATCTTGAAAACAGTAGCAGCATTAATAATCGAAGAACAGTATTAATTGCTACTGACCAGAATTAATATTTCAACAAGCAGACTTAACAGCTACATCAGACCAATATCTGATCAAATGTCCATCGCATCACTTTATCCACCAAAACGACAAACAGCAGCACCATAAGTTTGACTAAAAACCATAGTCAACTGTGTATTCCTCCATCCATCAATAATCCATAATTAATTCATTCGACCAATTTATAACAGTAAGCGACAAATAAATCATCTAAACTGTACGAGGTACAACTGACCCACGATCAAAACATCAATTAATTTCCATTCGACAAAGCATCCATCCAATCCCAATCGACATCAGTGAATAAATGACAAAACCATTTAATAATTCTCGCCCAATTTACTAGAGTCAACGAGAAATAGCCAATCAGATCAATTAATTTATCACCAATTAATTACCAATCAGTAGTAATTCTTCAATCACATCCCCACATAAGATACTCGACCAATTAATTAAAACGTGGTACAATGATTGACCAAAAACAATTCATCTTTGTCAACAGATCGATACCCATTAATTAAAATAATAACGATTACCTCATTATTTTTCCAGATCTGCTTCTGTCGTCAGTAACCCTTTTCCAAATCTGCTCCATCTCCAACAGTAACAACCTTGTAGATCCTAGATATCGAGAGCAACCCTCTCTTATACCAATTGTTGAAGAATCTTTAGCCCATCTAGGATGTGTTTTACAAACACCATTGATATGAACAGCGGAATTAACAAACGATCAATGATGTTCAACAAGATTGAAATTATTTAAAGAACGCGTTCATCTTTATTGAATAATAATAATAAAACTAACTGCTACTAACAAACGTGTACAAACACACGTTGCTAATCGACTCTCATTGAAGAGTTCTACATTTTTCTATATCACTATTATTGCCGCCTACACCCTTTATAAATAGGGTTTACAAGAAAAACCTAGATTACAAAGAAAGCTAACTAATTTAACATTTAGACCCTATAGTTTTGTAATCATCAAATTATATTTCCCAACATCCTATTTCCCAGATCATCAATTTTGGTTTCCAACGTGCTTTCTCCTCCAACATCATCTGCTTGAGCGTCCAACATCTCTCTGTAGTACGACTTTTTCCTCAACCATTCCAGTCTGGTCTCTCATCCACGGGCTAATGTTCTTATAAGAACCATATTCATCATAAATTTCAAAGCCATATGTATTAAGAACTTCATTAAAGAGACCCTCCGACGATAAAACCTTTGACCACTCCTCTTCCGGCGTGTAACCAGCCATTGTTATGTGTGTTTTGTGAGAATTGACGATTGGGTTATGTGCGTTTTGCCAAGTTGAGGATGATTCGTTATATATAATTAAAAAATTGGCGGGACAAAGGTAAAATGAGGCGGGAAGAAAATCCCGGCGACATGTCATCGGTACAAAACAGGCGGGAAAAAATCCTGCCCAATTATTTGCTATTATTCACAAGCGGGGCAAGCGAAAAAATTGGTCTAAATAAATCCTGACGACATGTCGTCGGGACAATAACACTAATGACAAAATAAATACTAATCAAATGCTAATCAAAAGATAATTACGATAATTTTTTTAGTTTATATGTTACCGACGACATGTCATCGGTAACATCATGGCGGGGCAAATTCCCGCCCAATTTTTCACTATTATTGGAGAAGTCAAATTTGACCAATATGGTCCCGACGACATGTCGTCGGGATTTTAACATATTAAAAATTCAACGCATTCTTGGCTCGGTCAAGCATTTTTTTTGTCGTTTAGTGTAAAATATCGATGACAATTGTCGTTGGCATTTTACTCGTCACCCGTTCTCCTGATTCTTGTAGTGAGAATCCTAGAAATGAAACTTGGTAGCAAAAAGAACAATGAAGAAAATGAACTTACAATCCCTGTTCTGAGACATTGCTATCGAAATTTGCATGTAAATGATTAGGCTTTGCACGTTCGATCGGAAAAACTCGGTCGGTCAAACACAAAACACCACAAGCGACCGATATGCATATCTGTAACACCCCAAAAATCGGGTCCGGCGGAAGCATACATGTCACTGGGGTGCTACTAAATTGGTATCACAACACAAGTTACCAAGAACGGTTTTACCTCAACCGTTTAGAAGAAAATTCATTATCAAAAGTATTAAATTTACATCATTTGAAAATAGTGCGGAAGTAAGGCCCATAAATAAATAAAGCGGTCCCAAATATTTATCAGAGTCGTCTATGACCATGCCCCTTGCCAAGCGCCTTCAGAAATAAGCTATCACATTAAACCTGAAAATACATGCTAAAAGGGTCAGCTTACGCTGGTGAGTTCACATGTTTTAGTTTAAAACAGTATGGTTGAACCAAAAGGTTTTCGAGTTCAAATCGTCGTTCACAAACAAGTCAAGTCCAACGTAGGCTAACACTGCCTAAGTCATAGTTCCATAACCAAATCAGCAAATAATAACATTAATAATAACCGTGGACCAAAATCAGTGATTTGCTACACTGGACTAAGATAGATATAAATCTCAAGTTCCACATATATCAACAAATACAATCAATCCAGTGTCAATATGATAGGTCACAATAGACCTCTCTCATATTGACAAACACAGTAGGGCCCTAGGCGACTCTAGCTAGGCAACACGTTATAGCAAGGTATATATCGTTACATTGCTACCCTAGTCTAGGCCGAGTATAGATATCAAATCTTAGCCAAGCACCACGTTATAGCAAAGGATTGCTACCCTGGTCTAAGACAAATATCTAACGCATATCTAACCTTAGCCAGTCAACAAGTTATAGAAAATCAAAACAACAGTAAGGTCCATTCAAAACAGTTTACTCACATACATATCAGTCAATCACATATCACCTTCAAATAACCAAATCGAATATTTCAGCCAAATAGTCAAATATTGACTAAACAGCTTGCATAAATTCCAGGTAAACAGTCATGAGTTTAGTTAAAATCGAGCATGTATTCTCCCCCAAAATAGTTAGAAAACCGGTAAAAGTAGGGGCTATGAACTCACCTTAGCCACAGCAATGCAAGATCACAACTGGCATCGAGAAGCAATACACAACAATCTCAAGACATATGGCACGACAGTTCCAAGATGTATAGGCACAACGGTACACGGAAGGTATAAGCACAGCGGTACACAACGGTCTAGGATCGGCACAACCTAATACGTATACGGTTATCTCAAAATACGTCTCGTAAAATAATAAAGTCTGTAAAAGACAACGTGTCGTAGTTTTCGTGGATTACTCAGTTTCAAAACTTATCAAAAGCTTAGTATCAACGTTTCGTGTGGTGTGGTAAGAAAACATAGACTCGACATACAACTCATGCCAACGAGAAATAGACATCGACAAACTCGAGAGAATACTGACGAGAACTCAAACCAAAGAAGACAAACCTAGGAGTTAACGACAAACAACACCTTAAATAAAATAAATTAGTTCGTACGTTTTGGTATTTACCCCGATATCCCAAATATCTTAGGGCTGTGAAATAAGTTTTATAAGAAAAACCAAGTTAATAACTCAAAATTTAAGGGTTTTAAAGGTTAAATAAAACTATACATTGAAATTGCAAAATTAAGTTGTATGTTTCATTATTATTTATTTAAGTACTAGTTTGGGTTTATTGAATATTTTAGGTCCGTTCCGTGTCTAATATATTAAATTCGTTCCGAGTTTAATATATTATACAGTCTCAAATCTAAAATGTCCAATAAGTCCATAGTAGTCCAAGTATAATAGTCAATTCCAAATCTTTATTCCGTATTCAAATCCAATTCTCGATTCCCAATAAAATCCGAAACGTATCAATCGTCACAAGTAAACAAGCTAGTTGGTCCATAAATATTACACGTACACATTTAATCATCTAAACATAAAATTTAGACACTTTAAAGCTTTAACATCAAACACACTTCTATAGGGCTATTGAGCCCATGATCAAACTAACCCACTCAAACCTTGGGCTTTGGCCTGTTACCCTCTTTCAAACAAACCCAATGCACTTTAACTACTGAAACAAGCACCCTTGTGGTGTCTTTGTTTTCCCGTGGCCAAACTAGCACCCTCCGAGGGTGTTGACTTGAGCCGAGACAAAACCAAACGAGCATACTCTATGGGGCGTTTCGTTGAGTCGAGGACGAAGCAACACAACTACAGAATCAAACACACCCTTTGTGTGATGGTGACCAGTCGAGACCCACAATCCATAACCTATATGGGTTGGGACTGTTACAAAGCAATCAAACACCCTCGTGGGTGATTTTTATGAACCGAATTAACACAACAAACTAACGCACCCTATGTGGGTGTCCCAAGTCATCCGAGGCTGAACAACAACAAGAACATCAATATCGACCACAATGACTACAACTAAAATTTAACCAAACCGAGACCCTTCTTGGGTTCCTTTTTGTACCGCGACACAAACGCACCCTTAGCGATTTCTACGCAACTCTTAACCCCATCAACAACAACAACCTGAAGAACATCAAAAGCTGATCCAACATTAAATATGTAACCCAAGTGGGTCGACCTGACCCGTTTTCATCATAAATCCACACTCCAAATCGAATCAACATACACCAGTTAAATTAAGTCTTACCACACAAACGTGTTTCAAAACGTTTTTAATCCATTTCGTAGTCACAAAGTTAATATAAACCGATTTAAATCCGTTTTAAATCCACGAAAAACAATTACAAAAATAAATAACATCGGTTAATAAAATAAAGAACGAGTGGTTTTACCATACCACTAGTAACAACAAGAGAGAAAATGAGTGAGGCGGAGGAGGATGGCGGCGGCGATGGTGGGGGCTGTGGGGACGCGTAGTTATGGTGGTGGAGGTTCTTGGAGCGCGTGTAACAGCCGGATGTGATGAGGAGTTCACGAGGTATGTTTACATGGTGGCGGTGTGAGGAGAGGAGGGGCGGTGAGTGTGGCCGGAGATGGCCGGAGAGGCCGGAGAAGAAGATCAGGAGAGAGAGGCTAGGGTGTCGGCTGCTATGGAAGAAGAAAGGGTTTTTAACCCTAAGATAATTATAGCAAATGTTTATATAGGCTACAAAAAGTTGTGAAATACACTAGGGACCAAACAGTCATTAACAAAAGTTTAGGGGTAGGGGTGGAACTTTAATCCAGGGACCAATGCTGAAATTTTTGCAATCTTTCTTGAAATGAGGCTCGGGGCTCGTTTCGACAAGCAAACGATCGATTCAAGATACGGGAATTTCACCATTACGTTCAGAATAATTTTTCCAATAAAAACGACTATTCATACGCCTCGTTTCTCACAAATAATAAAATAATCAAATCAAATCGTCGATTGTGCCAGTACGCATTGTGTACAATTTTCACGTTTCGCGAGATAACTTCACGTTTTTGAACCAAATAAGTCCGGAAAGGTTCGTAAATGAAAAACAGACAGAATTCCTCAAAAAACATATATCCGGAAAATCACGGGGTATTACAGTCTCACCTCCTTAAACAGAATCGCGTCCTCGCGATTCAATTCAAGTTACTTGTTACGGTTGAAAAGAGATGAGTACATACACACGAGGATCGATCGTCACGTTCCCATGAGAATTCAGGACTTTTTCGCAAGTTTCAACGAACTTTGTTGATAGGGATGCAACTTTACTAAAGTCGTTTGACTTCACGGTTCATGATTTCGATAGGTTTCTCAACAAGGTTTAAACATTCGTCAATCGGGATTTCTCCCGTAGGAATAACGGTTGCCTCATCGGCAAGTCATTTCTTCACGTTGCATACAGAAACGTTGCGAACACTGCTGAGTCCTGACGGTAGCGCGAGCCTGTGTGCTACCGGTTCAACTCCAGCAAGGATTTCAATAGAATCTATATAGTGAGGATTAAGCTTTCCACGTTTACTAAACGTGTTGTACCTTCTCATGGTGAATCTATAGGCATAATCGAGGCTTTATGTAACACCCCGACCCGACAAGGGTAGAGATGTCACAACAATGGTTTCATATCATAATCAAACACAAGCATATGAAATAAATAATACAAAATGAATTCCAATTGTTACAAGGGAAAAATCTGAAACTACAAGGTTACAAATGAAAAATACAATAATTACTAAGTCTAAATATAAGTTCTTCTAGTCATCTCTATTCCAAAATAGCTAGTAAGGTCTTCTAAGTCCAAGGTACTCTCCACTCATACCCAGCTTCCAAACTAAAACCTGCCGCAGGAAAAGAAATGTGACTGAGCTTAAAAAGCCCAGTGAACAGATATAAAGGTAACAAGCAGTGATCCAGAATAATGAGCAGTAAATGAAGTACGAATCAGTCAGAGTTAAGGCTTAAGTAAATGGTAACAATAATGAAAGGTAAAGGTTATAAGGTGCAGGAAAACAGAAATCCACTACGAGCCCAGTAACAAAAACAGTATCAGTATAATCATGTAACCATATAATCATAGAGAGGGGAGACCTCTCAGTAACCAGTAATCATGAGGGGAGTCCTCAATCAGTAAATAGAGTGATCAGCTCCTAGTATGTGAAAGACGTGTATCGCACACACTATCAGTCACCAGTAATAACAGTATATAATAGTAACAGTAACAGTATACAGTACAAATCTAGGATGCATCCATACGCCTCAAGTGGCCAAAGTCTGCCTCTACGTAATAAATCAGTAACAAATCAGGGACGGGACAGGTCATCACTCTCCTGCCCTAGAGTCATGCCATCGGTGCATCAATGACATGGACATGAAACCCTCATGCCTAGTTATGGCTCGTAGTCTCAAACTGTGGGTCAATGGTCAAGTATCAAATATCCAGTATCCAGTTCAGTTTCATATTAAGTAGTTCAGGTCCAATTCCATTTCAGTTATATCAGTAAGTTCAATATCAAAAAGGTCAATATCAGTAGGTTCAATATCAGAAAGGTCAATATCAGTAGGTTCAATATCAGAAAGGTCAATATCAGTAGGTTCAATATTAGTAGGTTCAGATCAATGGTTCATGGAAAAGGGTCAAAACGAAGGGATCATAGCAAAGGGTTCATAGCTAGGTTCAAATCAAATGGATCATATCAAAGGTTCACAATTCCAGAGAGAGAAACAAAGCAAGGTTCGCAAATCAAAGGGGAACATAGCAATGGCTTAGGGAATCCTATAACGAATCAAAATCAAAGATCAAAGTCATGTGAGAGACACCCTTACTGAGAAAGGGTAGAATATCTGTACCTTATATCGCAAGTGAAAACACATCTAGAAATACAAGGATCGGAAACAAACTCCATCTTCAGCGAATCTACACGAATACATGGTCGTCTTATTATTAATATCTTCTTCAAATCAGATTTCTCATTTTAGTCGGCTTTCCATTTTTAGTAACTTTCCTTTTTAGGTAACTTTTCAAAAATAACACTTTCCATATTTAGTAACTTTCTATTTTTAGCAGGTTTTCCGAATTAGCAGGTTTCCATTTTTAAGAAGCATTCAAAGTTATCATTTAATAAGTTTAAAGTGACAATATTAATATCTTAGGGTTCATAATAGTATTTATATAAAGTTAAGGTTATTATGGTAGGTTTACAAATTTTTAGGGTTTATTATGTAATTATGATAAGTTTAAGGACTATTAAGCAATTATCATAAAATTAGGGTATAAGATGTAATTATTATAAAGTTACAGGTTTTTTTACAAGTTAAGTCCTTTAGCATTAGAAAAATAACAATTTAAACCCTTTAGTTTTGGAAAATAAACAAATAACACCATTTTTAATATCTTTACACTTTAACAGATTTTTCGTATGCACTGGACCTGTATTAAATAATTTATGAATCATATTAGAACTCCGAAATAAAATTCCTAAAAATTCCCAGAGAACCCTATATGTCCCTAGTAATTTACTTAATTTTTCCATATTTTATTAACTAGTATAGGTACGACCGAAAAATCCATTTCCCTAACATGTTCCATAATCGGATCTGATGAAACACCCAAAAAGTAATTAATTAACTACTCCATCTAGAAAATTTATAAAATTCTACAAAAATTCCAGTAACTAGTAGACATATCAAATATTACCCAGTTCAAAGGAAACCTTCTAATTATACATGGTTTGAAAATGATAAATGAAAAACACGGACTACTTTTCCAGACATACGAATTCGATTTGACACTTAATTTTATAAAAATCAAAAACTGGTCTTCCATGTCTCTAAAAATCACAAGGTTAATTTCTACAGAAAGCTCTTTCATTGAATTTAATTCTATACTCAAGAAACTCCCAAAAAAAACTTATTTATCATCAAGATTCAATTAATTAAAGTCGGTCTAATTTCCTGATCAGAATACTGGTTCATTAATTCACGTGATCTTTTAGGGTTTTTGGTTCGTTTAATTCCAAACGACCTTAGTAGCGTGCATGGATCATTATAACCATTTTATATAGATCATATATGATGTATGAAGAGTTATAAAAATACAAATTAACTTTTAGAATGATCGAATAAGGGTGGAGAATTAATACCTCTCGGCAAACATGAAAATCGAACAAAAACTGAAACCGAGTGAATCAAGCCTTCAAAAATAGAACTCCTATTTTTCTACACTTCTTCTAGCACCCAGGAACTCAGTAAAAATAATAATTGGTCGTGGAAAAATTATGGTGGCCGAATGGGAGTTTTAGTTTGGTGTTTAGGGATTTTAGAATGCATAAAAGGAAATAATTTATAAAACCGTGTATAGGGATGAGGGGAGGGCATGATTTTCGGCCAAATGGTGAATAGATGAGATCAAGATTGATTTGCAAGGATTCCTTCCAAATTTGTAATGCTTATCTTATTTTAAGTTAATTTTAAATATTTAACAAGAATAATAATATATAGAGTTAAATGCATAAATGGTCCCTGTGGTTTTCCCAAATTGCAGGTTTAGTCCCTATGGTTTCGAAAGTGCAGGCGGCCTCCCTGTGGGGAAACCTTGGTTCCGTTTTGGTCCCTGGCCGTTGCAGAAATGGTCCCTGTGGTTTGCTCATAATTGCACGTTTAGTCCCTGGCCAGGGACCAAAATGGAACGGCCAGGGACCAAAACGGAACCAAGGTTTCCCCACAGGGAGGCCGCCTGCACTTTCGAAACCATAGGGACTAAACCTGCAATTTGGGCAAACCACAGGGACCATTTATGCATTTAACTCTAATATATATGTATAAGTATTTTCGGCCATAATATTTTTTTGTGATGAGACAAGTATTTTTAGGACATTTAGAATATTAAAATGTTCAAGCAAAATTATCATACTTCATATGTTGCTAATTTCCAAGAGTTTGTGATTTATTTGATGTTTTTATTTAATTATTAAGTGAAATTTTAAGTTACAAGGGTATTTTGGTAATTTTGCATGTTTTGAAATTTTGGGTATTACAACTTCTTTCCCTCTAATAGAAAAATTTCGTCCTCGAAATTTGAAGTCGCAAAGTTAGACGAAGTCGTAGCAAGTCGGAAAAGATCGTCACAACATACTCACGCCCGGGGAGGTTCTTCCAAAAAGGATCTTCAGACCAAATAGTTTCTCATGACTCAAATCAAAACAAGGTGGTTTCAAATTTCTCAGAAGGAGACAAAATAAGTTGATTCTGATCAAAAGGTCCATGCAACATAAAATGGACGATAGGCGAATCTTCTGGAAAACTCATATAGAATACGAACAAGATTTCAAATCATATTAGCTGTATCCACAGAAGAGAGCTCTACAAAGAGTTCAAGATTTATAACTGAGGTCAACAGAATGCAAAACGAGAGTCCAAACTCATCCAGATATCGAATGAACGAAGGCAGAGTATACGCATAGGTAGAATGAACCTACAGTCTCACTAATCACGGATAAACCAACAGAAATCAAATTCTAAACTTCTTAGGCACTCCCCAAGATATCCTATGGCCACAATGAGTGCACTTTATATGGTGTAAGTATTATCACGTTGATCAGGCGTCATAATACCAGCACCACATAAATATGCCTTCATGATGATCATACTTTATCTCGAGTCGTGAGCAAAACAACCTATCTTAATCCACCTAGTACTTCTACAGTCTCAGAGGTCAACAAAACCAAATGTCATAGTCAAGAGGGAAACAATTCTTATACTCGTGGTTAAACACCACAAGACTTCTCATAGGGACTGAGATGGGTAAAACGAAATCAAATAGCGTTGGAAGTTTCATAGATGTTTATCAAAAGCAAGAGACAATTAACAGAATGTATCAAGTACGTCATCTCCATGGCGATTCTCAAAATGCCCGAAGAGGCATCAAAATGATTAACAAAGGATCAAAGGTCAGAGTCGGAATCTGAAGATAAGGATCAAATAGTGTCAGGCAATTACTATGCAATTCTCAATGCTTTTAGGTTTCAAAACTTAGGTGGTGCAAGGCATAAGCTTTCAATCTCCAAAAGTGATCTCAACAGGCTTTAACCAAAAACAAGGCACGAATCAGAGTGATGCGGAAGCAATAATACTTAAACAAATGCCTTATAGTCTACCCACTCCTCACTGGTCAAAACTTAAGTTCATATTAAGAAATCCTAAAGCAAGTTTTCAAGGTGTTCTCCTATGTTCTTACAGTGGAAGCCTAATGGTCCAAAACTCACAGGTCAAGGGTAATGTATTACGAGTCGCAGCCTGTCTCTCTGATACCATAAATTGTAACACCCCGACCCGACAAGGGTAGAGATGTCACAACAATGGTTTCATATCAGAATCAAACACAAGCATATGACATAAATAATACAAAATGAATTCCAATGGTTACAAGGGAAAAATCTGAAACTACAAGGTTACAAATGAAAAAAAAAATAATTACTAAGTCTAAATATAAGTTCTTCTAGTAATCTCTATTCCAAAATAGCTAGTAAGGTCTTCTAAGTCCAAGGTACTCTCCACTCATACCCAGCTTCCAAACTAAAACCTGCCGTAGGAAAAGAAATGCGGCTGAGCTTAAAAAGCCCAGTGAACAGATATAAAGGTAACAAGCAGTGATACATAATAATGAGCAGTAAATGAAGTACGAATCAGTCAGAGTTAAGGCTTAAGTAAATGGTAACAATAATGAAAGGTAAAGGTTATAAGGTGCAGGAAAACAGAAATCCACTACGAGCCCAGTAACAAAAGCAGTATCAGTATAATCATGTAACCATATAATCATATAGAGGGGAGACCTCTCAGTAACCAGTAATCATGAGGGGAGTCCCCAATCAGTAAATGGAGTGATCAGCTCCCAGTATGTGAAAGACGTGTATCGCACACACCATCAGTCACCAGTAATAACAGTATATAACAGTAACAGTAACAGTATACAGTACAAATCTAGGATGAATCCATACGCCCCAAGTGGCCAAAGTCTGCCTCTACGTAATAAATCAGTAACAAATCAGGGACGGGACAGGTCATCACTCTCCTGCCCTAGAGTCATGCCATCGGTGCATCAATGACATGGACATGAAACCCTCATGCCTAGTTATGGCTCGTAGTCTCAAACTGTGGGTCAATGGTCAAGTATCAAATATCCAGTATCCAGTTCGGTTTCATATTAAGTAGTTCAGGTCCAATTCCATTTCAGTTATATCAGTAAGTTCAATATCAAAAAGGTCAATATCAGTAGGTTCAATATCAGTAGGTTCAATATCAGAAAGGTCAATATCAGTAGGTTCAATATCAGAAAGGTCAATATCAGTAGGTTCAATATCAGTAGGTTCAGATCAATGGTTCATGGCAAAGGGTCAAAACGAAGGGATCATAGCAAAGGGTTCATAGCTAGGTTCAAATCAAATGGATCATATCAAAGGTTCACAATTCCAGAGAGAGAAACAAAGCAAGGTTCGCAAATCAAAGGGGAACATAGCAATGGCTTAGGGAATCCTATAACGAATCAAAATCAAAGATCAAAGTCATGTGAGAGACACCCTTACTGAGAAAGGGTAGAATATCTGTACCTTATATCGCAAGTGAAAACACATCTAGAAATACAAGGATCGGAAACAAACTCCATCTTCAGCGAATCTACACGAATACATGGTCGTCTTATTATTAATATCTTCTTCAAATCAGATTTCTCATTTTAGTCGGCTTTCCATTTTTATTAACTTTCCTTTTTAGGTAACTTTTCAAAAATAGCACTTTCCATATTTAGTAACTTTCTATTTTTAGCAGGTTTCCCGAATTAGCAGGTTTCCATTTTTAAGAAGCATTCAAAGTTATTATTTAATAAGTTTAAAGTGACAATATTAATAGCTTAGGGTTCATAATAGTATTTATATAAAGTTAAGGTTATTATGGTAGGTTTACAAATTTTTAGGGTTTATTATGTAATTATGATAAGTTTAAGGACTATTATGCAATTATCATAAAATTAGGGTATAAGATGTAATTATTATAAAGTTACAGGTTTTTTTTACAAGTTAAGTCCTTTAGCATTAGAAAAATAACAATTTAAACCCTTTAGTTTTGGAAAATAAACAAATAACACCATTTTTAATATCTTTACACTTTAACAGATTTTTCGTATGCACTGGACATGTTTTAAATAATTTATGAATCATATTAGAACTCCGAAATAAAATTCCTAAAAATTCCCAGAGAACCCTATATGTCCCTAGTAATTTACTTAATTTTTCCATATTTTATTAACTAGTATAGGTAAGACCGAAAAATCCATTTCCCTAACATGTTCCATAATCGGATCTGATGAAACACCCGAAAAGTAATTAATTCACTACTCCATCTAGAAAATTTATAAAATTCTACAAACATTCCAGTAACTAGTAGACATATCAGATATTACCCGGTTCAAAGGAAACCTTCTAATTCAACATGGTTTGAAAATGATAAATGAAAAACACGGACTGTTTTTCCAGACATACGAATTTGATTTGACACTTAATTTTCTAAACATCAAAAACTCGTCTTCCAGGCCTCTAAAAAGCACAAGGTTAATTTCTACAGAAAGCTCTTTCATTGAATTTAATTCTAGACTCAAGAAACTCCCAAAAAAAAACTTAGTTATCATCAAGATTCAATTAATTAAAGTCGGTCTAATTTCCTGATCAGAAAACTGGTTCATTAATTCACGTGATCTTTTAGGGTTTTTGGTTCGTTTAATTCCAAACGACCTTAGTAGCGTGCATGGATCATTATAACCATTTTATATAGATCATATATGATGTAAGAAGAGTTATAAAAATACCAATTAACTTTTAGAATGATCGAATAAGGGTGGAGAATTAATACCTCTCGGCAAACATGAAAATCGAACAAAAACTGAAACCGAGTGAATCAAGCCTTCAAAAATCGAACTCCTATTTTTCTACACTTCTTCTAGCACCTAGGAACTCAGTAAAAATAATAATTGGTCGTGGAAAAATTATGGTGGCCGAATGGGAGTTTTAGTTTGGTGTTTAGGGATTTTAGAATGCATAAAAGGAAATAATTTATAAAACCGTGTATAGAGATGAGGGGAGGGCATGATTTTCGGCCAAATGGTGAATAGATGAGATCAAGATTGATTTGCAAGGATTCCTTCCAAATTTGTAATGCTTATCTTATTTTAAGTTAATTTTAAATATTTAACAAGAATAATAATATATATGTATAAGTATTTTCGGCCATAATATTTTTTTGTGATGAGACAAGTATTTTTAGGACATTTAGAATATTAAAATGTTCAAGCAAAATTATCATACTTCATATGTTGCTAATTTCCAAGAGTTTGTGATTTATTTGATGTTTTTATTTAATTATTAAGTGAAATTTTAAGTTACAAGGGTATTTTGGTAATTTTGCATGTTTTGAAATTTTGGGTATTACACTTCAACTGGGAATTCAAGAGGTTTACGTCATTAGCCAGCATAACTGTTTTGACGATTTGCGAGCAGCTTGCAACTCGGTTCTGATCTGAACGATCTTTTCGGTAGTTTCATGAACAAGTTCGGAGTCAGTAAGTTGGGTATCCCCAACTTCTACTCATCAGTCGGCGATCGGCACTTGCGACCATAAGGTGCCTCATACGGTGCCGTTGAAATACTGGAGTCGTAGGTATCGTTATAAAGAGGATGTGGCCAACGGAAGGTATCTATCCCAACCATTGCCACACTTGGTTACTCAGGTGGAGGTGAGGGATTCGCTCCTGAGTTCTAGCTTCTGATATAGCAGCAGGACAGAAAATCGACTTACAAAATGATTTGTGAAATGTTTTGTGGAACAGCTTATAGGATAATAGGAGAACAATTTATCGTTTATAAAATTGTAGCAATGTCAAAATTTTAATTTTTAGTTTGATTCATAACATCGTAACAAAACGTTTTATGAAATCGTTTCGCTAAACAATTTATGGAAAGTTTACGGGTAACAGGAAAATAGTTCGCCATTTATAAATGTGGTAGTAAGATCAAAATTTTGATTTTTGTGAAATAGTAGTAAAAACATTTTGTAGGATAACCGCGAATGGTCATTAGAAAAATCAAGGGTAGTTTGTAGATTAATGGCAAAACAGTTTATTATCCTATAAGAGGTTAGCAAAGATAACTGGTATTCTCGGGGGACAAGAGAAAAGTTCGGTGATTGTCCCAAGGAGCGCGGTTCAGGTTACTCATTAAGGTCTCAAGATTTCTATTGGGCGTGGAATCTTTCTGCCAAATGAAGAGTTTAGCATGTTCAGAGTACAACTCTAAGGGAAGATGTTGATTGCTATCAGCAATCAGTCGGTTGAATCAGTAATGTACATAGTACTTAAAAAGGGAGGTACAACATTGATTGAATAGCTTCGATTGAACAACATCGATTGAGCACAAAGCTTAAGGTAGAGGCGACTGTAACAAGGCCACAACAAACAAGGCCGAATAACAAATCCAAATCTAGGATGACGTCCAAAATCACAAAGTCAAACAATCCAAATTCAATCAGGATCAAACCAATCCAGACATAGCCAAAATCAAATCCAAACGTAGCCAAAAATCAAATCCAAACGTAGCCAGAATCAAGTCCAAATGTGGCCAAAAATCAAATCCCGAATGTAGCCAAAATCATATCCAATCGTAACCAAAATCAAATCTAGACGTGACCAAAATCGAATCTAAACGTTCCAGTAAGCTCGGATGGCTTATAACGCTCTTAAGGGGTTACAAATAAGTAACTCGGATTCAACGGTGCCAATCGGATCTACCTCGACCCGATGCAAATTGCGGCCAGACGGCGGCAGACAGGAATTCCATATAATGGAGAAGTATAGCGATGCCAAGGGCATTACGGTTCATGCGGTGTTGTGATGCCAGTGTGTTGTGTGTGTGGAAGTAATATTCAATGTCTGTGTACACACGCGAAACTATACCATTTCCAAAATTCCAAAAGTCAACCCGGACATAATTCCATTATAACTACTCCAAGTATTGCAAAATTCATCTCTGAGTCGGACATAGGTGATCAGGCTATGTCCCACTGTCCCTGGTTGAATATAGGTGATCAGTCTATATTCACCCGAGGTTCAATGAACTTTGGAATACTCAGCCTAGTTATACTAGTAGTATGTCCGTTACACCCAAAATCATTCCCAAAACCACGACAAGTGTACAAACTCGACATTCAATACTGAGATTACGCAAGGAAATAGCGTAACTCTGTGACAGGTACGGTGCGTGCATAAGCATATGGAAATGCTTATAGTGAACAGTTAAAACAGGCGGATATAAAATATCCGATAGTCAGGCACACATCTCGACAAATATAAAATCAAGTATCTCATCAAACAACTCGTCAAATATAACATGAATATCTCATCTAATATATCATCAACTATCTCGTCATATCAATTATATCCTCAAACAAAATCATACGCGAGGCATCAGCTTGGCAGGCAGGCACGTGGCGGTCATAGGGTTAAGTTTTCATAAAAGTGGTAATAGTCCAGATTTAGAAAATAAACCCAGTTCTCTATAACCTAGGCTCTTATACCAATCTGTAACACCCCGAAAATCGGGTTCAGCGGAAGCATACATGTCACTGGGGTGCTACTAAATTGGTATCACAACACAAGTTACCAAGAACGGTTTTACCTCAACCTTTTAGAAGAAAATTCATTATCAAAAGTATTAAATTTACATCATTTGAAAATAGTGCGGAAGTAAGGCCCATAAATAAATAAAGCGGTCCCAAATATTTATCAGGGTCGTCTATGACCATGCCCCTTGCCAAGCGCCTTCAGAAATAAGCTATCACATTAAACCTGAAAATACATGCTAAAAGGGTCAGCTTACGCTGGTGAGTTCACATGTTTTAGTTTAAAGCAGTATGGTTGAACCAAAAGGTTTTCGAGTTCAAATCGTCGTTCACAAACAAGTCAAGTCCAACGTAGGCTAACACTGCCTAAGTCATAGTTCCATAACCAAATCAGCAGATAACAACATTAATAATAACCGTGGACCAAAATCAGTGATTTGCTACACTAGACTAAGATAGATATAAATATCAAGTTCCACATATATCAACAAACACAATCAATCCAGTGTCAATATGATAGGTCACAATAGCCCTCTCTCATATTGACAAACACAGTAGGGCCCTAGGCAACTCTAGCTAGGCAACACGTTATAGCAAGGTATATATCGTTACATTGCTACCCTAGTCTAGGCCGGGTATAGATATCAAATCTTAGCCAAGCACCACGTTATAGCAAAGGATTGCTACCCTGGTCTAAGACAAATATCTAACGCATATCTAACCTTAGCCAGTCAACAAGTTATAGCAAATCAAAACAACAGTTAGGTCCATTCAAAACAGTTTACTCACATACATATCAGTCAATCACATATCGCATTCAAATAACCAAATCGAATATTTCAGCCAAATAGTCAAATATTGAGTAAACTGCTTGCATAAATTCCAGGTAAACAGTCATGAGTTTAGTTAAAATCGAGCATGTATTCTCCCCCAAAATAGTTAGAAAACCGGTAAAAGTAGGGGCCATGAACTCACCTTAGCCATAGCAATGCAAGATCACAACTGACACAACTGGCATCGAGAAGCAATACATAACAGTCTCAAGACATATGGCACGACAATTCCAAGATGTACAGGCACAACGGTACACGGAAGGTATAAGCACAGCGGTACACAACGGTCTAGGATCGGCACAACCTAATATGTATATGGTTATCTCAAAATACGTCTCGTAAAATAATAAAGTCTGTAAAAGACAACGTGTCGTAGTTTTCGTGGATTACTCAGTTTCAAAACTTATCAAAAGCTTAGTATCAACGTTTCGTGTGGTGTGGTAAGAAAACATAGACTCGACATACAACTCACGCCAATGAGAAATAGACATCGACAAACTCGAGAGAATACTGACGAGAACTCAAACCAAAGAAGACAAACCTAGGAGTTAACGACAAACAACACCTTAAATAAAATAAATTAGTTCGTACGTTTCGGTATTTACCCCGATATCCCAAATATCTTAGGGCTGTCAAATAAGTTTTATAAGTAAAGCCAAGTTAATAACTCAAATATCAAGGGTTTTAAAGGTTAAATAAAACTATACATTGAAATTGCAAAATTTATAAGTTGTATGTTTCATTATTATTTATTTAAGTACTAGTTTGGGTTTATTGAATATTTTAGGTCCGTTCCGTGTCTAATATTTTAAATTCGTTCCGAGTTCAATATATTATACAGTCTCAAATCTAAAATGTCCAATAAGTCCAAAGTAGTCCAAGCATAATAGTCAATTCCAAATCTTTATTCCGTGTTCAAATCCAATTCACGATTCCCAATAAAATCCGAAACGTATCAATCGTCACAAGTAAACAAGCTAGTTGGTCCATAAATATTACACGTACACATTTAATCATCTAAACATAAAATTTAGACACTTTAAAGCTTTAACATCAAACACACTTCTATTGGGCTATTGAGCCCATGATCAAACTAACCCACTCAAACCTTGGGCTTTGGCCCGTTACCCTCTTTCAAACAAACCCAATGCACTTTAACTACTGAAACAAGCACCCTTGTGGTGTCTTTGTTTTCCCGTGGCCAAACTAGCACCCTCCGAGGGTGTTGACTTGAGCCGAGACAAAACCAAACGAGCATACTCTATGGGGCGTCTCGTTGAGTTGAGGACGAAGCAACAACACTACAGAATCAAACACACCCTTTGTGTGATGGTGACCAGTCGAGACCAAAAATCCATAACCTATATGGGTTGGGACTGTTACAAAGCTATCAAACACCCTCGTGGGTGATTTTTATGAACCGAATTAACACAACAAACTAACGCACCCTATGTGGGTGTCCCAGGCCATCTGAGGCTGAACAACAACAAGAACATCAATATCGACCACAATGACTACAATTAATATTTAACCAAACCGAGACCTTTCTTGGGTTCCTTTTTGTACCGCGACACAAACGCACCCTTAGCGATTTCTACGCAAATCTTAACCCCATCAATAACAACAACCTGAAGAACATCAAAAGCTGATCCAACATTAAATATGTAACCCAAGTAGGTCGACCTGACCCGTTTTCATCATAAATCCACACTCCAAATCGAATCAACATACACCATTGTGGATGTATAGCCTGGACTGGGCCAGGCCCGGCAGACAGCGGCCCAATCTACGCCTAAACCCTAATCCATGCCCTATAAATATATGGCTGGGATCCCCTTCTTCAGAGATAATAACAGAACAGAACAGGTTATTCTAAACCTAACTCTTGTAGGCTATATCGCATCGATACTAACTTGACCGTCGGAGGTGGATCCCGGGGCTACGGCCTCGGGTCCACTCCTAACGGGTTCTCTTTGTTGAACAGGTCAACTCAGGGCTCGAGAAGACGACGAACGGCCCAGGGAGAGTCGTCAAATCCAGCCCGCGCCAGATTATGTATCAAAAGTTGGCGCCATCCGTGGGACCCGACAAGTTTCGTGCTCTCACATCACCGGAAAGCAACCATCGAGTTCAAAATCCGGTATTTTGATCTTTTTAAATTGGTAATAAGATACTACCAATGTTTTCTAAAATTTAAAAAGATATCCCAATATTTTTTGTGCATGTCTTTTAAATCGGTAAGATATGTTATCTTTTAAATATTCAGAAGATTTTATGTAAATCTTTTAACTTGGTAAACACGATTTTATCTATAGTCGCACTAAGTCCGCACGATCGGACCTACTTTATCATTTAGCCGTGAATTAATTCGCGCACATAATGTTTTTACGGTTGGTATGCTTGTTCGCGCTTGTTTGCACGTTCGAACGCAGTCACGATAAATCTACCCGCGTTAGGCTGTGCGTTCGGACATCTTCGCAGATTAGCTAGTCAATCGCCATGAGCGCACTGGGCAAAAGCGGGAACAGTACAGGCACCACGATGCTAGTCAATCGCCATGAGCGCACTGGACAAAAGCCGTGGTCATGTTATGTTCATCTGCGATCATCCACAAACGTTCGAGTCTATGCGGTCACGATACATCCATCTGTGTCTGTGCGTGCGATTGCAACTATTAGTCGCGGTCACGGTGTGTCCATCTGGGTTATTGTTTTTTTTATATATAAAAAAAAAACAATTAATTATTTATGTAGTTTGTAAAACCTCATGATAGGTGTAATTCGCACTGCTACTTCTCTTATGTGTTAATTTCACATGCTATGTGCTATATATTGCTTCACGCTAATCTTTTACTTCATTAGGTTTTATATGTTGCGATTCGCGGCATATACTTTTAATATTTGCATTAAGTGTTTTTCAGGATTTGAATAACTAAGTTTAATGCTCCTACATGAGTAGCACCATCAAACTTGGGGGGCTACCAGGGTATATAATACCACTGTTTCCGTACGCGTCACGCAGGTATATTTGGAAGCAGATCGTACGAAAGAGGTATTGCAAGCCCGGTACAAAGACGGATTTGGATATTCGCACCATCTTGCCGCAGGGGAGACGTCCTCTGTCGGTTGTAAAGATGGATGTAATATTCGTACCTCCTTGTCACGCACAGCGCGCATCTCTGCCACAGAAGCACGTCTTCTGTCGCACCATGCTGCATCGCTACTGGTACAAAAGGTATGCCCTTACCCAGGATGCGGCATACGGGATCCACCTTCACCATTGTAAGACTCTCACAATCGCAATGTCAGTGTTACCCCAACTATAGAACTACGTGTTCTTCTTACGGGGTCTTTACTGTCACACTGTGGCGGGAAACCTAGCATATGCGCATCCCTCCCCGTCATGTAAGAACGGGTGTTACTCAGGATGGAACATGGTCACCACGGACGCGCCTACAAGGTCGCGGATTCGGATATAGTCTAATGGGCTAAACAGGACTGCGCCATGGACCCAGTGCGCACTGTCGCATTTGGGCTACGCGGTATGGTCCGTCCCATGTGCACACCTGAGTTGCGCACACATGGGCCTACGAGGCCATGAACAAGAACTTAAGTCTAGCATAACATAGCCATGCACTATGTCACACTAGACTTGGGGGGCTTGTGGACGTATAGCCTGGACTGGGCCAGGCCCGGCAGACAGCGGCCCACTCTACGCCTAAACCCTAATCCATGCCCTATAAATATATGGCTGGGATCCCCTTCTTCAGAAATAATAACAGAACAGAACAGGTTATTCTAAACCTAACTCTTGTAGGCTATATCGCATCGATACTAACTTGACCGTCGGAGGTGGATCCCGGGGCTACGGCCTCGGGTCCACTCCTAACGGGTTCTCTTTGTTGAACAGGTCTACTCAGGGCTCGATAAGACGACGAACGGCCCAGGGAGAGTCGTCGAATCCAGCCCGTGCCAGATTATGTATCAACAACCATTTAAATTAAGTCTTACTACACAAACGTGTTTCAAAACGTTTTTAATCCATTTCGTAGTCACAAAGTTAATATAAACCGATTAAATCCGTTTTAAATCCACGAAAAACAATGACAAAAATAAATAACATCGGTTAACAAAATAAAGAACGAGTGGTTTTACCATACCACT
Source organism: Artemisia tridentata subsp. tridentata (assembly GCA_021014915.2). Taxonomy (NCBI): domain Eukaryota; kingdom Viridiplantae; phylum Streptophyta; class Magnoliopsida; order Asterales; family Asteraceae; genus Artemisia; species Artemisia tridentata. The sequence goes on from CP139508.1 coordinate 403,439,814, forward strand.
AGTAACAACAAGAGAGAAAATGAGTGAGGCGGAGGAGGATGACGGCGGCGATGGTGGGGGCTGTGGGGACGCGTAGTGATGGTGGTGGAGGTTCTTGGAGCACGTGTAACAGCCGGATGTCATGAGGAGTTCACGAGGTACGTTTACATGGTGGCGGTGTGAGGAGAGGAGGGGCGGTGAGTATGGCCGGATGTAACACCCCAACCCGTCGAGGGTAAAGATGTCACAATAATGGTTTCATATCAGATCAAACAAAAGCATACATCCATAGTAATACAAGAAATCTCAAAGGTTACAAATGAATTACTGAAACTACAATATTACAAATGAAATTTTCCAATAAACACTAATTCTAAAATATAACAACTTCTAGTCATCTCTAATACGGAATTGCTATCAAGATCTTCTAAGTCCAGGGTTCTCTCCACTCCTAACTCAGCTTCCAAACTAAAAACCTGCCGCAGGAAAAGAAATGCGGCTGAGCTACGAGAGCTCAGTGAACAGATATAACGATAACAAAGCAGTAGTGGGGAAAAGTACAACGTAACAGAAATAAAGGTCATGCAGATGTAATATGGGTTAAGGAATAAGTAAAGGAATAAGAATAAAGGAAAAAGAAAAAGGAACAGTAATCCACCACGAGCCCAGAACAGATAATATCAGAACAATGTAACCATATAAGCAATCCAGAGGGGATACCTCTCAAGTAACCAGATAATATGAGGGGTGTCCTCATGTATCAAATGGAGTAGCTAGCTCCCAGATATGTGAAAGACGTATATCGCACACACCATCAGTCACCAGATATATATAACAGATACAGATAACAGAAATAGATCAAATCTAGGATGCATCCATACGCCCCTGCAGACAAATCATAATCATAATGGCCATAGCAGATAACAAATAAGGGACGGAACAGGTCATCACTCTCCTGCCCTAGAGTCATGTCAAAGGTGCATCAATGACATGGACATGAAACCCTCATGCCTAGTGATTGGCTCGGATATCAGACTGTAGGTCAAAGGTCAGATGTACTATCAAAATAATCAAAAAGTCATATCTTAAGGGTACATGGCAAAAAGGTTCATGTCAAACAGTTCAGAAATAAATGTCAAAGGTTCAAATCAGAGTTTATCAGATTAAGTTTTATATCAAAGTTTAAGTTCAGATTAAAAGGACTATATCAAATGGTTCAGAAGAGTATATCAAGATTCATAATTAAAAGTTCGTAGCAAAAGTTCATTTTTAGAAGTTCCTGTCAAAAGTTCACTTAAAGCAATCCTTTAATAATGGTTTTCAATAAAATGATCTTTCAGAATAGTTTTCATAAAATAATCTTTCAAAACGGTTTTTCATAAAAACATTCTTTAAAACAAGTTTTCACAAAAGTTAACAAATGTCATATAAAAATAGAATCATATCACCATTCATAATCATCCTTTTAAAATAACTGATTTTTCTCAAAATATTTCCAGGTCATAATTAAAAAGGTTTTCACATAACAGATTTTTATATCAGAGGTCGTAACAAAAGGGAATCATGAAAAAGGTTCAAAGCAAAGATGATTATAATAAGGACATCAACTCAGAAGTAAAACAGATCAGAACATGAGAGAGATCTTAGAAGGCTCACAAAGAGATCACACGAAAGGTTCACAAAACGAAGAGATCACATGAAAGGTTCACAAACAGAAAGGAACATAGCAATGGTATAGGGAATCCTAATAAGGAAAATGAAAAACTGAAAGAAAAGGGAATGAAAAACCCTTACTGAAAAAGGGCAGAATATCTGTACCTTATACCGCAAATGAAAAACACAACAGAAATATAAAGGTCGGAAGCAACTCCATCTTCAGCGAATCTACACGAATTCATGACTGTCTTATTATTAGCTTATTTAATTCAGATTACTTATGTTATTCGGCTTTCCATTTTTAGTAACTTTCCTTTTCAGGTAACTTTCCAAAAATAGCAACTTTCCATATTTAGTAACTTTCTATTTTTAGCAGGTTTCCAGAATTAGTAAGTTTCTATTTCTAGCAGATTTTCATAATTAGCAGATTTCCATATTTTAGGGTTTTAAATATAAATATACCAAGGTTAAAGGTCTAAAATGAAAATATCTCAAGTTACTCATTTAAATACTTAAGTTATCCAGAATTACACTCTTAACCCTTTATGTTTAACAATATACAATTTATACCCCTTAGTTAATTTAATTACAAAAATAAACCTTATAATTATATAAATCACAATTTAACCCTTAACATATTTATATTAACACAACAAGCCCTTAATTTATAAAAATTACAGAATACACCTCTCAATTTAATGTATGGTACGAAATACCCCTTCAAGTTTCATAATTTACAAAACAAGTCCCTTAATTATTTAAAACTTATAATTCGAATCACAATTTATTAATAATTACACATTAAGCCATTAAATATCCAAAATACACATTAAGCCCTTTATATCATTAATTATATGAATCAACCTCAAGTTTCTAGAATTTACACTTTTAGTCCCTCTATTTTAATTAATTGCAAACCGAATTAAACATAATCATATAATTACAATTTAAACCTTTAAATTACAAAATTGACACAAGACACCCTTATATAATATTTTTCTCACATTACCTTAGATCTAAAATGAATTACAAAAATGTCCCACGAGTTTTAAAAATTACAAAACACACCCTTTTGATTTTATTTTCAAATCGGTATACATTTAAAATTAACAAACCCTAACCAAAACTCATCCAATCATTACATCATCATTCACCAACCTTAAAAAGCATTAAATGTCCAGATTCAATCACAAAACCTAACCCTAAAATCGTTAATAGGGTTTTATATTTTTATTCCTTATTTTTCATAAATCCGATTAAACACAATAATTACCCACGAATTATACAAGCTTCAAAAAATCAAAAAGCCATTTTTACAGAGTTATGTGATGATGATAGAACCCAGAAAAATTGTGTACAAGCCTCAAAAAAATCGTATGCATATATTTAGATTTATGGTACGTTTTAAGAATTAAAAATCATAACGATCAAAAAAGCTTGCATGGGTTGATTTAGCCAATTTATATGAATCATATATGATGTAAGGAGCATGATAAAAATGGCAAATGAATTTTAGAACGTGTGAAAAGGTCGTATGAATTATTTACCTCTCGGATGAATACGCGACACAAAATAATTACCACGATCACACCAAGCAATACCACGACCAAGGCCTATTTTTCCTAGCTTCCTTAGACCTTGATTATCACCATAAAAATACCCAATGCCTTCCAGAAATTCGGATGAATCAAGGAGGATTTTGTGTGTGTTTTATTTTAGGGTTTTCGGTGGGGATTATGCAAAATAAAAGGAATTGCCGTGTAAAAGGGAGGGGAAATCATTATACACGGCTGATTTACTGGTCAAAAACCAATTTCCTAATTTTGGTGATGGTTTCCATATTTATTTGGAGCTTATCTTGTATTTAATTGATTTTAAAATACAAAATAAATAATTAAATGTAATACTCTTAGTATTTCGGTCCATATAATATTTTTGTAGGTGGTAATTAATTTTTGTACATTGAAAAAATATTAAAATGTTGCCACAAAATTTCTTTACTTCATATGTTGCTCATTACACAGAGTTTGGAATTTATTTGATGCTTTATGTACGCTTTAATTAAATTTTAAAGTTACAGGGGTATTTTGGTCATTTTGCATGTTTTGAAATTTCGGGTATTACAACTTCTTCCCCTCTAAAATAAAAATTTTCGTCCTCGAAAATTGAGGTGAAACGAAACGGAAACACAACTGACTGTGAACAGAGTTATGAAAGACTTGTTTCTCATGACTTTATCTTGTTGGTCAAAGCTTCGGTTTTCTCAGAAAAGACAAATCATACTGAATCCAGATCAAAGAATAATATACCAACGTAATAGATGATAATCGGATTCTCTCGGAAGAGACGCAAGAAATACATAGGATTTTGGCGGATATGCCGTCCACAGAATTTGATTAGACAAATCAGATGAGAACGTGCAGAAAATAGATTGTCGATAACATCTATTGGCAGAAAATTCTACAACAGAACCTAAGATTCTTATTGGGAGTGCAGAGGTCAGCAAAATGCGTGACGAGAATCCAGACGTATCAATTCGCATAACGGTGAAAGCAGATTACGCGCATATGTAGAATGAACTTAAAGTCTCACTAACGCAGATAATCTCAAACAGTTACCAGAATTTCTAAAGCTCTAGGGCACTTCTCGAAATATCCGATGGCCACAACAAGTGCACGTTATATGATGTAAGTATTATCACGTTGGCCAGACGTCATAATACTGGCATCATATAAATATGCCCTCATGATGGTCATACTTAATTTCAAGTCGTGAACAAAATAACTTATCTTAATCCACCTAATCCAACTACAGTCTCAGAGGTCATCAAAATTAAACACCATAACTAAGAGGAGAACGAACTACTCGAAAGAGTTAACGGAGCAGATCTATAATGTTTATCAGAATTGGATACGTCGTTAATAGCGTCAATCCTTCATCACTCACCAGAATTAATTCAGACAATATTAGTGGTTGCTTCAAAAGTCCGCCCATTCCTGGACATGAATCTCGAGGTTCCTCCCAAAATTCGTCAAATTTCGCATAACAAAACCATCAGTCAACATATGCGGAATGAACACAGAACGGAATTACTAATAGAGAACCTAAATCATTCAAAGGATTTTATTATCAGGTAACAGAATTTTAAGTAAGTTAAGAGGAAATGAATTACGTCATCCATGGCTTCATCCTTCACAGAATCAACTCTTCCAAACACAAACGTTCGCTTCAGAAATATCATACATTCATTACATGATTTCAAATTCCAAGTAGTCTGCCTACGTCTGTCCATATGATCACAGAGTGGAAAGGAAATATAAACTTGAGTTTGGTCCCTCAAGCCTTCGGCACTTCTTCTGGACACTGTGGTGTGGAACGTGAATCTCTGGCATGGTCACTGTGCATCTTCCCTTCGCGAGTCTGCTTCTGCTCTCAATTCATCCTAGTCCAACTAAAATGAATAGAGAAGCAAGACTGCGTGTCTTGGCAGGTCTTCTAGCACAGTTCGGAATTCGCCAACTCAAACTGCTGTCATCATAGGATACGGGGTAGTGTTTTCTGCTACAATCTCTGGACGCCAATCAAATCTACTCTTCCAGAACAAGGGTCATTTTATTTAATACGAAAATGGTCTTCGTGTTCCTCATTCGTCTCAGGGCACAAACACACCGTCATACTATGACAATTGTCCGATTACTCACGAAAAACATGATTTTATTAGCCAATACATTTGGCATTATTTAAAACTCATAATGGTCACAACGAGTACAAAAACAACTTCATGAATCGTTTCAGGGAAAACTTCATATCTACTTCACATCACTGATCTTCCTCTTTACGAATAAAACTGAAATGTTTCACGGAAGTTACTCTCAGTTAGTCAACTCCTTTCTTAGAAGTTGTTGTGGTTGCTTCTTCAATCCTTCAAACACTAAGTGAGGCCGTTTGATACGGAGTTTCAAAGATAGAACAATCAATCATTGACACGCAGAAATGGAAGATGATCACGGTAGTGATACAGTTAGGTTTACGATAGTCGATACGCTGACACAAAATTTTCTCTTTCTTCTTCATGAGCTAGTAGGGGTATTCAAAAGGAAACACTGAGGTGAACAAAATCATATTCCATCAGCTTCTTCAATCTCTGAACTCCTATAGCATCATGGTTCGTCGACTGAGATCGGTTCAAAGTCAATTTTACTTCTCAACAGGAGGGAAGCCCAAGAGTTTCATCAGAAAACATCAGAATATTTGTACAACAAAACTTCCAATGCCAAAGCTTTCTAAGGGTGGATATTAATAGGTGTCAGGAGAAATTTGACAATCAATGAGATCGAGGTAACTGTTTCCATAGTAGCGTTAAGCTTAACATATTTGAGCTTCTAAAAGTTATCATAACAAAGGTAGGATGCAAATAGATTTCTGAAGTCACATATCAGATACGGTAATCCCTGGCAGTTTATGAGGGCCAGCCAATCCATAACTTAAAGACCTCAAAATCGAATATATCAAAAGTAAACGGATTCGTAGGATGAGCACGGTCGCCAAGCCAGACGGATAGTTCATATATCAAGGTCAAGTACATGGTTCATCAAAGTGTGGAAATAGATAAGCGAACAATTCAAGGTGTTGGAGTCTTGTTTAGCTATTTAGCATAAGTGGCAGGTAGGTTGTGAATCATCGGTAATACGAACATCGTATAACTGTCAAAAGTGAGGCGTATAGAAGCTCAATTAACAATTTCATATCGAGACAAAATTATCGTCATATCCTTCCAAAGGAAACTAGTTGACGGCAAGATTCATCATTCAAAGGGAGGGAATAAACTTCCTATATCCATGGTTAATAACCACCAGAGTTCTCATAGGAGTAGTAATGGATTTGCAAGACAGAGTAGTATCAGATGATACATTTATATTCAGCACGGGTAATTGAATTCATAGAATGTGTCCAACACATTAAGGTTAAATGACCTTCGGGATAGTTGGAGAAGTATCAAACTGTTTATCAAACAGATCGGAAGTGGAGATCAAAAACAGGTAGTGGTAGCAAAAGTTTAATAATCGGAAATCATGGTAGGGAGTTCAAAATTGTTTCAAATGCCAAAAGTGAGACATAGGAGGATAGTTGTCAATATTGAATGATCAATCAACCAATCCTTTATCAGAATAAAATCAAGGTTAACTATCCAAAGAAAGACGGATCAACAAAGCAAATCTTCTCGTTCAAAATGAGAGGGAAACATTTTTATATTCATGGTTAAACACCACAAGACTTCCCACGGGAACAGAGATGGTTGAGTTGAAATCAAATAGTGTCGGAAGGTTCATAGATGCTTATCAAAAGCAAAAGACAAATAACAAAATGTATCAAGTACGTCCTCGCAATGGAGATTCTCAGATTGCCCGAAGAGGCATCAAAATGATTAACAAGAGGATCAGAGGTCAGAGTCGAAATCTGAAGATAAGGATCAAATAGTGTCAGACAATTACTAGGCAAGTTTCAATGTTTTCAAGATTTAATTAGGTTTCAAATCTTAGGTGCAAGGCATAAGCTTTCAATTCCCAAAAGTAATCTCAACAGGCTTTAACCAAAAGCAAGGCACGAATCAGAGTGATGCGGAAGCGATGATACTTAAACAAATGACTTATAGTCTACCCATTCCTCACTGGTCAGAACTTAAGTTCCTATAGGGAAATCCTAAAGCATATTCTTACAGGTTATCTTATGAGCGCCAACAGAGGAAACTTAGTGGTCCAAACTTCACAGGTCAAGGGTAAATGTATTACAAGTCGCAGCCTGTCTCTCTGATACCATAAATTGTAACACCCCAACCCGTCGAGGGTAAAGATGTCACAATAATGGTTTCATATCAGATCAAACAAAAGCATACATCCATAGTAATACAAGAAATCTCAAAGGTTACAAATGAGTTACTGAAACTACAAGATTACAAATGAAATTTTCCAATAAACACTAATTCTAAAATATAACAACTTCTAGTCATCTCTAATCCGGAATAGCTATCAAGATCTTCTAAGTCCAGGGTTCTCTCCACTCCTAACTCAGCTTTCAAACTAAAAACCTGCCGCAGGAAAAGAAATGCGGCTGAGCTACGAGAGCTCAGTGAACAGATATAACGATAACAAAGCAGTAGTGGGGAAAAGTACAACGTAACAGAAATAAAGGTCATGCAGATGTAATATGGGTTAAGGAATAAGTAAAGGAATAAGAATAAAGGAAAAAGAAAAAGGAACAGTAATCCACCACGAGCCCAGAACAGATAATATCAGAACAATGTAACCATATAAGCAATCCAGAGGGGATACCTCTCAAGTAACCAGATAATATGAGGGGTGTCCTCATGTATCAAATGGAGTAGCTAGCTCCCAGATATGTGAAAGACGTGTATCGCACACACCATCAGTCACCAGATATATATAACAGATAAACAGATACAGATAACAGAAACAGATCAAATCTAGGATGCATCCATACGCCCCTGCAGACAAATCATAATCATAATGGCCATAGCAGATAACAAATAAGGGACGGAACAGGTCATCACTCTCCTGCCCTAGAGTCATGTCAAAGGTGCATCAATGACATGGACATGAAACCCTCATGCCTAGTGATTGGCTCGGATATCAGACTGTAGGTCAAAGGTCAGATGTACTATCAAAATAATCAAAAAGTCATATCTTAAGGGTACATGGCAAAAAGGTTCATGTCAAACAGTTCAGAAATAAATGTCAAAGGTTCAAATCAGAGTTTATCATATTAAGTTTTATATCAAAGTTTATGTTCAGATTAAAAGGACTATATCAAATGGTTCAGAAGAGTATATCAAGATTCATAATTAAAAGTTCGTAGCAAAAGTTCATTTTTAGAAGTTCCTGTCAAAAGTTCACTTAAAGCAATCCTTTAATAATGGTTTTCAATAAAATGATCTTTCAAAATAGTTTTCATAAAATAATCTTTCAAAACGGTTTTTCATAAAAACATTCTTTAAAACAAGTTTTCACAAAAGTTAACAAATGTCATATAAAAATAGAATCATATCACCATTCATAATCATCCTTTTAAAATAACTGATTTTTCTCAAAATATTTCCAGGTCATAATTAAAAAGGTTTTCACATAACAGATTTTTATATCAGAGGTCGTAACAAAAGGGAATCATGAAAAAGGTTCAAAGCAAAGAGGATTATAATAAGGACATCAACTCAGAAGTAAAACAGATCAGAACATGAGAGAGATCATAGAAGGCTCACAAAGAGATCACACGAAAGGTTCACAAAACAAAGAGATCACATGAAAGGTTCACAAACAGAAAGGAACATAGCAATGGTATAGGGAATCCTAATAAGGAAAATGAAAAAAAACTGAAAGAAAAGGGAATGCAAAACCCTTATTGAAAAATGGCAGAATATCTGTACCTTATACCGAAAATGAAAAACACAACAAAAATATAAAGGTCGGAAGCAACTCCATCTTCAGCGAATCTACACGAATTCATGACTGTCTTATTATTAGCTTATTTAATTCAGATTACTTATTTTAGTCGGCTTTCCATTTTTAGTAACTTTCCTTTTCAGGTAACTTTCAAAAAATAGCAACTTTCCATATTTAGTAACTTTCTATTTTTAGCAGGTTTCCAGAATTAGTAAGTTTCCATTTCTAGCAGATTTTCATAATTAGCAGATTTCCATATTTTAGGGTTTTAAATATAAATATACCAAGGTTAAAGGTCTAAAATGAAAATATCTCAAGTTACTCATTTAAATACTTAAGTTATCCAGAATTACCTCTTAACCCTTTAAGTTTAACAATATACAATTTATACCCCTTAGTTAATTTAATTACAAAAATAAACCTTATAATTATATAAATCACAATTTAACCCTTAACATATTTATATTAACACAACAAGCCCTTAATTTATCAAAATTACAGAATACACCTCTCAATTTAATGTATGGTACGAAATACCCCTTCAAGTTTCATAATTTACAAAACAAGCCCCTTAATTATTTAAAACTTATAATTCGAATCACAATTTATTAATAATTACACATTAAGCCATTAAATATCCAAAATACACATTAAGCCCTTTATATCATTAATTATATGAATCAACCTTAAGTTTCCAGAATTTACACTTTTAGTCCCTCTATTTTAATTAATTGCAAACCGAATTAAACATAATCATATAATTACAATTTAAACCTTTAAATTACAAAATTGACACAAGACACCCTTATATAATATTTTTCTCACATTACCCCAGATCTAAAGTGAATTACAAAAATGTCCCACTAGTTTTAAAAATTACAAAACACACCCTTTTGATTTTATTTTCAAATCGGTATACATTTAAAATTAACAAACCCTAACCAAAACTCATCCAATCATTACATCATCATTCACCAACCTTAAAAAGCATTAAATGTCCAGATTCAATCACAAAACCTAACCCTAAAATCGTTAATAGGGTTTTATATTTTTATTCCTTATTTTTCATAAATCCGATTAAACACAATAATTACCCACGAATTATACAAGCTTCAAAAAATCAAAAAGCCATTTTTACAGAGTTATGTGATGATGATAGAACCCAGAAAAATTGTGTACAAGCCTCAAAAAAATCGTATGCATATATTTAGATTTATGGTACGTTTTAAGAATTAAAAATCATAACGATCAAAAAAGCTTGCATGGGTTGATTTAGCCAATTTATATGAATCATATATGATGTAAGGAGCATGATAAAAATGGCAAATGAATTTTAGAACGTGTGAAAAGGTCGTATGAATTATTTACCTCTCGGATGAATACGCGACACAAAATAATTACCACGATCACACCAAGCAATACCACGACCAAGGCCTATTTTTCCTAGCTTCCTTAGACCTTGATTATCACCATAAAAATACCCAATGCCTTCCAGAAATTCGGATGAATTAAGGAGGATTTTGTGTGTGTTTTATTTTAGGGTTTTCGGTGGGGATTATGCAAAATAAAAGAAATTGCCATGTCAAAGGGAGGGGAAATCATTATACACGGCTGATTTAATGGTCAAAAACCAATTTCCTAATTTTGGTGATGGTTTCCATATTTATTTGGAGCTTATCTTGTATTTAATTGATTTTAAAATACAAAATAAATAATTAAATGTAATACTCTTAGTATTTCGGTCCATATAATATTTTTGTAGGTGGTAATTAATTTTTGTACATTGCAAAAATATTAAAATGTTGCCACGAAATTTCTTTACTTCATATGTTGTTCATTACACAGAGTTTGGAATTTATTTGATGCTTTATGTACGCTTTAATTAAATTTTAAAGTTACAGGGGTATTTTGGTCATTTTGCATGTTTTGAAATTTCGGGTATTACACCGGAGATGGCCGGAATGAGGCCGGAGAAGAAGATCAGGAGAGAGAGGCTAGGGTGTCGGCTGCTATGGAAGAAGAAAGGATTTTTAACCCTAAGATAATTATAGCAAATGTTTATATAGGCTACAAAAAGTTGTGAAATACCCTAGGGACCAAACAGTCATTAACAAAAGTTTAGGGGTAGGGGTGGAAATTTAATCCAGGGACCAATGCTGAAATTTTTGCAATCTTTCTTGAAATGAGGCTCGGGGCTCGTTTCGACAAGAAAACGATCGATTCAAGACACGGGAATTTCACCATTCCGTTCAGAATAATTTTTCCAATAAAAACGACTATTCATACGCCTCGTTTCTCACAAATAATAAAATAATCAAATCAAATCATCGGTTGTACTAGTACGCGTTGTGTACAATTTTCACGTTTCGCGAGATAACTTCACGTTTTTAACCAAATAAGTCCGGAAAGGTTCATAAATGAAAAACTGAGAGAATTCCTCATAAAACATATATCCGGAAAATCACGGGGTATTACAATATCGGTCGAGTGGGATGTGGCTTCTAGGTCGAATATCTGTCGATCAAACAAAAACACAAACATCGGTCTAAAAATCGACCGAGTTTTAACTCCTTCCAAATCAATCCGTTGCACATTTAAAAAAAAAAAAAAAAAAAAAAAAAAAAAAAAACTTTTTCAACCTTATAAATACCAACCTCAAACACACATCTAAACACACAATTTCAAACAACTTCTCATCCATATTCAACTACTCATCCATAAACAACTTCTCATCATGTCAAAGAAAAACATTCCCACATCAAAAGACCGACGATCCCGACTGTCACACCCCCAAAATCGGGTTCAGCGGAAGCTTTCACATCGCTGGGGTGCAACTCAATTGGTATCACAACACAAGTGCAAAGAACGGTTTTCATTTCAAGTATTTATGACAACATTGTTTAACAAAAATGTTGAATTTACATTGTTAAAAGTAGTGCGGAAATAGGCCCTTTAAAATAGGTAGAACGGTCCCAAATGTTTGTCAGAGTCTTCTATGACCATGCCATGCCCTGCCAAGAGCCTCCAGTAGCGTGCTATTGCTTTATACCTGAAAATACATGCTAACAAGTGTCAACACAAGGTTGGTGAGTTCATAGAGTTTATTGTAAAATGTAATGCCTTTGAATGAAGATTTTCCCAGCAAAGGCATTGTAAATCCACCCAGTTCCAAGTCCCGCCCATAACAAGACTTGCAACCTGTGTGTTTACAACCCATTGCCAACTATGAATTGGTTTATGTTACTGAAATGTTACACGGAAACCACAAGTATAAAGTGTAAAATAAACTGCCACATGAAAATGATACATTAGCTCTTAAGCTCATGACCCCGAAGCTAGACTGAATGAAATGCCCCAACTGAGTGCTTTGCCAAACACCCTGAAATGGATCAAATGTAATGCGTTCGTATGACAAGTTGGTGCTACCAACCCGAACGGAGGTGTCACCCTCAATAGATCTATTCACACACCCTCGCTTGCTCACAATTAACGGTTCATGATAATAGGGGACTTTAACTTGGCAAATGTGGTAACTTAAGCAATGTAATGAATTTATATACTTTGGTCCGCATGAAAATGGTACAATGTATTCTCCCCCGAGAGATTTGAAATGATGTAATAACTTGAAAACCGGGGCTATGAAAACTCACTTTAATCCTTAGAAGATTAAAGTGCTTGTGAAAAATAATTGAGCATGTATTCTCCCCCAAAACGTAATCCAAAACGTATAAAATAGGGGCTATGGAACTCACCTGATGCGATAGCAACAATGACAGATATGAATATGCTGAAATGAGGCTCGGTCTCTAACCGCGACCTAACATGAATGATATGATCTATTGTAAGCAATGAAATGATGCTACACATGCAAATACGTATGTTAACGATACCACTCGTTACTTTTGAAAATAATGTTTATCGTCGAAAAATACATTTTTGACGTCTCGGCAAGTCATATACTATATTTCGTGTAAAAATGTTGAAATGATACTCTATGATCCTCGTTTGGTGTTTTATGGTCAAATATGATGTTTTTCTCGCAAAATACCACTTTTCATACTTTGTGAAATATGCCCCAATGGCCTCGTAAAACTAGTCGTGAAATATTGTACGTTAAGTGTTAGCGGTAAAACTCGACGTTTTTGAAAACCTTGTAACATGATCTTAATGTCGTCTCATTTGAGTTTTGGTCATACGCGCCTCGATCAATGAGAAAATCGGCCCTCAATATCGTTACTTGAAAATATAATGTTCAACACTTAGAAAATTCTATTATAGTAAAAGCTGTCAAAATTATAACTTTGAAAGGATTTTTGGGTAAAAAGATGAGGTCGTAGTTTATTCGTTATAAGTCTATTCGACGAACGGCCAATTGATTTAAAAAGCTTGCTGGGAGATCTTGATTTCATATGAAGACGGCTCGGACTCAAACCATACCAATCATGGATAAAAACAGTCGTGAAAATGGTGTCTCGCAAAGACAGTTTTGCGGCAAGTTTATATTAGTAAAAGCTGATGGAATTATATATTTTTCGTCGGGTTTCAAACACTTGTATCTTTTTCGTTATAAGCTCGTTTTCTATGTTCTTTATATCCCCGGAATCGTGGGACAACCTATTAACATATTCTTGATAAGTCGGGACGGCTAGGTGACGGCTAACGCCTCAAAACAGCCCTTGAAAATTGTGACAGCAGTGAGTTTTTCTGAAAATATAGTTTTCCTCGTTAACTCGTATTTGGCATAACTTTCACGTCGTAAGGGCTCTTTTAGTGATTCCAACGGCTACGGTTTCGTTTTTGAAAGTATTTTCTGAATATCTAACCCAAAATTACCCAGAAACCCCTGAAGTTTCCACGTTTGGCAAAAATGGACAGCAACAATATTTTCCAAAAATACTTTTCGTCGTTAAACTTCGGAAAACCATATCTCCTTCGTTATTAACTCGTTTTTATCCCCGTTTTCGGCCATAGTTTCGTCTCGGAATGTATTTTCTAAATCTTTGGTCCAAAGTTACCCAAAACCCACTGAGTTTCCCACGTTTTGCATTTAAGGACAGTAGGTATATATATTGTTCAAAACTCGGTTTCCTAGTTACTAAATTGTACAAAAACCTTCCAATCAACAACCAAACATCTCTTAATCTACCATACACCTTCTTAGGGTGTCATGGGGTCCTAGACTTCACAAAATATTGTAGGATTCAAGGGGATGATCATAGGATTAATATATATTCATAAAAACCATGAAAACTTGAGAAGTGGTATAAATAACATATGTAATTTGCATGGTTAACCAATATATCTTGAAAATACATGATGTTAATGATCAAATGAAAGTATGAGATGATAAAAAGTTCACTTGAAGCTTACTTGAAGATTGATGAGTTTGGATGAAAAAGATCACAACCTTGGAGTTTTTATCGCAAAACTCTAACAAGGAAGATATAAGGAACTTGTATAACACTCGATCTTGGAAAAATTACGGGATCTCCTTGGTGTTCTTGGGCTGCCGTGGGAATGAGGAGAGAAAGAGAGATGAGTTGTGATTTTTTTGTAAAAATAAAGCTAGTTAAGGCTTTATATAGTCCAATGGCATTTTGGTAATTTTGATGGAAGGGTAAAATGGTAATTTCACTAGGTTTATGAAATATCTAGATATTTTTCAGAAAATATCTAGTTATTTTAGGCTGGATACTTATCTTGACTTACGGAGTGAGTTTAGGTCCCGTTAATTGCTAACTGTAAGTCGTAAAGTCACAAAACTTAAAACCGGGTATCCTAAAATTCCTAAATTCATGAAAATGTCACGGAAGGTGGAAAACAATATATTTCTTTGTTGGTAATGTTGTTTGGACATATCGGGATGCCTAAATGACGTTTAAACCTTAAAGTAAGTCTCGGACACGGTTTCGTGATTCTTGCAGAAATTATCCGACGAGTGCCAAAATCTCGGGTTATCATTAAAATAGTTTAACTTACGAGAATATGAAATAAAAATTTTGGAATGAATAGTGCCAGTGAATAGTAACTCGTGAATTGTAAATTGTCGAGGTTCGGAAAAATGGCCTGAAATTACGAGTTGTCACAGTCTCCACCCGTTACGGGAATTCAGTCCCTGAATTCAGTTGGTGTTGGTCTCCGGGGTGGATCCGGTGAAGAAATGTGGTTGTTTGAAGTCGCGTCTGGTCTTCCCGCTCCCAAGTAAACTCAGGACCTCTGCGAGAATTCTAGCGAACCTTAACGATAGGAATTTGACTCTGCTTCAACTGTTTGACCTCATGGTCTATGATTTCTGTTGTTTCCTTCACGAAATTGTGCTTATTGTCGAGCTGAATTTCTTCCAATGGAATTTCAGGCGTTTCGTTTGAAAAACGTTTCTTGAGGTTGAGAGATGAAATGTGTTATGTACACTGCTGAGCTCTGAAGGAAGCTCAAGTCTGTATGTCAGTCGGCCGATTACAGTTACAGTCTTTAATGGTCCAAGGTACCTAGGGTTCACTTTCTCGTGTTCTCACAATTGTATCATGCTTTTCCAATGTTTCTGAAATTGTGTCATGCCTTTCCAAGGCAAGGCTTTCAACGTAACTCGTTCCACAGTTAGAATTCTAATGATTTGCTGCTTAGGGATACCTAATCCCAATGATTTTGCATCCTGAGTTGACCTAACTTTTCTATTGTTTTCGTGTTGCTTGTAACTGATTCTTGACTTGTACACTTTCCTTTGTTGTTTCACGATTGGGTTCTAGCCTAGTGAATTGGACTTCCCGATTTTTGGTCTGTCAGTAGGTAATTGGTACTTCCACCACGGAGTGTCTTAAAGGGTATAGTCTTTGTATTTGTGTGATGGCTAGTGTTGAAGGTGAAATCTGTCTATGTCAAAGGTTTACTCAAAACAATTTAAGGTTAATTCTATGGTACTGAGCAAGTCCTATAGCGCTTGGATAGTTTTCTTAATGTTTGTTGGTTCGAGGATGGTAGGTCGTGCGTATATCTGATTGGGTAAGAATATCTTAAAGGGATTGTCAGAACTTTGCCTCCAACCTGAAATTCTAATGGTTTGCGTCGAACATCGACGTAACTTTTCGGTCGGCTTCTGGCTGTTTTAAGTCTTTCTCAAAACTGAATTATCTTTTCTGTGGTTTCGCGAACCATGTCTGAACTAGTGAGTTGTACTTGACCAAATTCGGTCCAACAAACAGGGGACCGACACCTTCGACCATAGAGTGCCTCGAATGGTGCTGCTTTTATGCTCGTGTGATAGTTGTTGTTATAAGAGGACTCGATCAATGGCAAATGGTTAGCCCCAACCATTTCCAAAATCAATCACATATGCCCTGAGCATATCTTCCAAGGTTTGAATCATTCTCTTGCTCTGACCATCTGTCCGAGGATGATAGGCATTGCTCATGTCTAATTTGCTTCCAGATGAATCTTGTAATGATTGCCAGTGAGTTGAAGTAAAGTGACTATCTCGGTCAGGGATGATGGAAATTTGGTGCACCGTGCTTGAGACTATTTCCTTGACATAAAGTCTGGTAAGCTGTTCCATAGTATAAGTCTCTCTGATTGGAATGGAATGAACTGATTTGGTAGGACGATCGATGATCACCCAAATAACTTTGAAACTTCCTGATGTCTTGGGAAGTTTAATGAAAATATCTATTGTAATGCGTTCTCATTTCCACTGAGGAATTTCTGGTTGCTGAAGTAATCCTAATGGTTTCTAGTACTCGGCTTTTACTTTAGCGCAAGTGAGGCATTTGCTAACATATAAAGCTATGTCTGCTTTCACATTCGGCCACCAATAAAGTTTCTTTGAGATCCTGATACATCTTATCAGAACTTGAACAAATGAAGTACTTCGACTTGTGCGACTCATGCCTAATCAACTCTCGTATTCCACCATAGGGAGATATCCAGTTTCTATCCTTGAAGCACAATACTCTGTCTGACCTCTTTACTAACCCATTTGCATTCTTTGGCATACCGTAGGGTTTTATCATTCTGTCGGTTTCCTTCCTTGAGTACCTCAACTTGAGTCTCGAGAATTCGTGATGGTAAAGGTGAAATGATTGTCATTCCCAATGATCTGACTCTCAACGGCTTGAGGTTGGGTTATGGTTAGCTGACGTGCTTCTAGACGGCGGTTCATAAGGTGATGCAGGTGTGGATGCTCTTGCAACGATTGTGTACACACCTAAGAAGTTTTGAAACTTTTAGAAATCGAGTAGGAATGCAAACCGGACATAATTTCATTATAACTGCTCTCAGTATTGCAAAATTCATCTCTGAGCGGGGCATAGGTAGTCAGCCTATGTCCAACTGTCCCGGGTTGAATATAGATGACGAGTCTATATTCCACCGAGGTTCAATGAAGTTTAAAATACTCAGCTCAGTTATAGTAATACTAGGTCCTTCACATTTGAAGAGATGTTCCGAAAGACTAAGGCAAGTGACCAAACTCGTGGTCGAATGATGAAACTATGTAAGAAAAAGGCGTAACGCTGAAACGTATACGATATGTATGCATGCTTATATGAAAGACATCTATAGTAATCAACTATAATAAGTGGGTATGAATGATTTGATAATAAGACACAAATCTTATTAAATATGTCAGCAACAAACCACAATTGAGGCATCAGCTTGGCAGGCAGGCACGTGGCGGTCATAGGGTTATGTTTTTGTAAATGTAGCTATAGTTTAGGTTTTAAAATTACCCAATTCTCTATAGCCTAGGCTCCGATACCAATCTGTCACACCCCCAAAATCGGGTTCAGCGGAAGCTTTCACATCGCTGGGGTGCAACTCAATTGGTATCACAACACAAGTGCAAAGAACGGTTTTCATTTCAAGTATTTATGACAACATTGTTTAACAAAAATGTTGAATTTACATTGTTAAAAGTAGTGCGGAAATAGGCCCTTTAAAATAGGTAGAACGGTCCCAAATGTTTGTCAGAGTCTTCTATGACCATGCCATGCCCTGCCAAGAGCCTCCAGTAGCGTGCTATTGCTTTATACCTGAAAATACATGCTAACAAGTGTCAACACAAGGTTGGTGAGTTCATAGAGTTTATTGTAAAATGTAATGCCTTTGAATGAAGATTTTCCCAGCAAAGGCATTGTAAATCCACCCAGTTCCAAGTCCCGCCCATAACAAGACTTGCAACCTGTGTGTTTACAACCCATTGCCAACTATGAATTGGTTTATGTTACTGAAATGTTACACGGAAACCACAAGTATAAAGTGTAAAATAAACTGCCACATGAAAATGATACATTAGCTCTTAAGCTCATGACCCCGAAGCTAGACTGAATGAAATGCCCCAACTGAGTGCTTTGCCAAACACCCTGAAATGGATCAAATGTAATGCGTTCGTATGACAAGTTGGTGCTACCAACCCGAACGGAGGTGTCACCCTCAATAGATCTATTCACACACCCTCGCTTGCTCACAATTAACGGTTCATGATAATAGGGGACTTTAACTTGGCAAATGTGGTAACTTAAGCAATGTAATGAATTTATATACTTTGGTCCGCATGAAAATGGTACAATGTATTCTCCCCCGAGAGATTTGAAATGATGTAATAACTTGAAAACCGGGGCTATGAAAACTCACTTTAATCCTTAGAAGATTAAAGTGCTTGTGAAAAATAATTGAGCATGTATTCTCCCCCAAAACGTAATCCAAAACGTATAAAATAGGGGCTATGGAACTCACCTGATGCGATAGCAACAATGACAGATATGAATATGCTGAAATGAGGCTCGGTCTCTAACCGCGACCTAACATGAATGATATGATCTATTGTAAGCAATGAAATGATGCTACACATGCAAATACGTATGTTAACGATACCACTCGTTACTTTTGAAAATAATGTTTATCGTCGAAAAATACATTTTTGACGTCTCGGCAAGTCATATACTATATTTCGTGTAAAAATGTTGAAATGATACTCTATGATCCTCGTTTGGTGTTTTATGGTCAAATATGATGTTTTTCTCGCAAAATACCACTTTTCATACTTTGTGAAATATGCCCCAATGGCCTCGTAAAACTAGTCGTGAAATATTGTACGTTAAGTGTTAGCGGTAAAACTCGACGTTTTTGAAAACCTTGTAACATGATCTTAATGTCGTCTCATTTGAGTTTTGGTCATACGCGCCTCGATCAATGAGAAAATCGGCCCTCAATATCGTTACTTGAAAATATAATATTCAACACTTAGAAAATTCTATTATAGTAAAAGCTGTCAAAATTATAACTTTGAAAGGATTTTTGGGTAAAAAGATGAGGTCGTAGTTTATTCGTTATAAGTCTATTCGACGAACGGCCAATTGATTTAAAAAGCTTGCTGGGAGATCTTGATTTCATATGAAGACGGCTCGGACTCAAACCATACCAATCATGGATAACAACAGTAGTGAAAATGGTGTCTCGCAAAGACAGTTTTGCGGCAAGTTTATATTAGTAAAAGCTGATGGAATTATATATTTTTCGCCGGGTTTCAAACACTTGTATCTTTTTCGTTATAAGCTCGTTTTCTATGTTCTTTATATCCCCGGAATCGTGGGACAACCTATTAACATATTCTTGATAAGTCGGGACGGCTAGGTGACGGCTAACGCCTCAAAACAGCCCTTGAAAATTGTGACAGCAGTGAGTTTTTCTGAAAATATAGTTTTCCTCGTTAACTCGTATTTGGCATAACTTTCACGTCGTAAGGGCTCTTTTAGTGATTCCAACGGCTACGGTTTCGTTTTTGAAAGTATTTTCTGAATATCTAACCCAAAATTACCCAGAAACCCCTGAAGTTTCCACGTTTGGCAAAAATGGACAGCAACAATATTTTCCAAAAATACTTTTCGTCGTTAAACTTCGGAAAACCATATCTCCTTCGTTATTAACTCGTTTTTATCCCCGTTTTCGGCCATAGTTTCGTCTCGGAATTTATTTTCTAAATCTTTGGTCCAAAGTTACCCAAAACCCACTGAGTTTCCCACGTTTTGCATTTAAGGACAGTAGGTATATATATTGTTCAAAACTCGGTTTCCTAGTTACTAAATTGTACAAAAACCTTCCAATCAACAACCAAACATCTCTTAATCTACCATA
This sequence comes from Artemisia tridentata subsp. tridentata, assembly GCA_021014915.2. Taxonomy (NCBI): domain Eukaryota; kingdom Viridiplantae; phylum Streptophyta; class Magnoliopsida; order Asterales; family Asteraceae; genus Artemisia; species Artemisia tridentata. Next base: position 403,460,027 of record CP139508.1, read on the forward strand.
CACCTTCTTAGGGTGTCATGGGGTCCTAGACTTCACAAAATATTGTAGGATTCAAGGGGATGATCATAGGATTAATATATATTCATAAAAACCATGAAAACTTGAGAAGTGGTATAAATAACATATGTAATTTGCATGGTTAACCAATATATCTTGAAAATACATGATGTTAATGATCAAATGAAAGTATGAGATGATAAAAAGTTCACTTGAAGCTTACTTGAAGATTGATGAGTTTGGATGAAAAAGATCACAACCTTGGAGTTTTTATCGCAAAACTCTAACAAGGAAGATATAAGGAACTTGTATAACACTCGATCTTGGAAAAATTACGGGATCTCCTTGGTGTTCTTGGGCTGCCGTGGGAATGAGGAGAGAAAGAGAGATGAGTTGTGATTTTTTTGTAAAAATAAAGCTAGTTAAGGCTTTATATAGTCCAATGGCATTTTGGTAATTTTGATGGAAGGGTAAAATGGTAATTTCACTAGGTTTATGAAATATCTAGATATTTTTCAGAAAATATCTAGTTATTTTAGGCTGGATACTTATCTTGACTTACGGAGTGAGTTTAGGTCCCGTTAATTGCTAACTGTAAGTCGTAAAGTCACAAAACTTAAAACCGGGTATCCTAAAATTCCTAAATTCATGAAAATGTCACGGAAGGTGGAAAACATATATTTCTCTTGTTGGTAATGTTGTTTGGACATATCGGGATGCCTAAATGACGTTTAAACCTTAAAGTAAGTCTCGGACACGGTTTCGTGATTCTTGCAGAAATTATCCGACGAGTGCCAAAATCTCGGGTTATCATTAAAATAGTTTAACTTACGAGAATATGAAATAAAAATTTTGGAATGAATAGTGCCAGTGAATAGTAACTCGTGAATTGTAAATTGTCGAGGTTCGGAAAAATGGCCTGAAATTACGAGTTGTCACAGTCTCCACCCGTTACGGGAATTCAGTCCCTGAATTCAGTTGGTGTTGGTCTCCGGGGTGGATCCGGTGAAGAAATGTGGTTGTTTGAAGTCGCGTCTGGTCTTCCCGCTCCCAAGTAAACTCAGGACCTCTGCGAGAATTCTAGCGAACCTTAACGATAGGAATTTGACTCTGCTTCAACTGTTTGACCTCATGGTCTATGATTTCTGTTGTTTCCTTCACGAAATTGTGCTTATTGTCGAGCTGAATTTCTTCCAATGGAATTTCAGGCGTTTCGTTTGAAAAACGTTTCTTGAGGTTGAGAGATGAAATGTGTTATGTACACTGCTGAGCTCTGAAGGAAGCTCAAGTCTGTATGTCAGTCGGCCGATTACAGTTACAGTCTTTAATGGTCCAAGGTACCTAGGGTTCACTTTCCCGTGTTCTCACAATTGTATCATGCTTTTCCAATGTTTCTGAAATTGTGTCATGCCTTTCCAAGGCAAGGCTTTCAACGTAACTCGTTCCACAGTTAGAATTCTAATGATTTGCTGCTTAGGGATACCTAATCCCAATGATTTTGCATCCTGAGTTGACCTAACTTTTCTATTGTTTTCGTGTTGCTTGTAACTGATTCTTGACTTGTACACTTTCCTTTGTTGTTTCACGATTGGGTTCTAGCCTAGTGAATTGGACTTCCCGATTTTTGGTCTGTCAGTAGGTAATTGGTACTTCCACCACGGAGTGTCTTAAAGGGTATAGTCTTTGTATTTGTGTGATGGCTAGTGTTGAAGGTGAAATCTGTCTATGTCAAAGGTTTACTCCAAACAATTTAAGGTTAATTCTATGGTACTGAGCAAGTCCTATAGCGCTTGGATAGTTTTCTTAATGTTTGTTGGTTCGAGGATGGTAGGTCGTGCGTATATCTGATTGGGTAAGAATATCTTAAAGGGATTGTCAGAACTTTGCCTCCAACCTGAAATTCTAATGGTTTGCGTCGAACATCGACGTAACTTTTCGGTCGGCTTCTGGCTGTTTTAAGTCTTTCTCAAAACTGAATTATCTTTTCTGTGGTTTCGCGAACCATGTCTGAACTAGTGAGTTGTACTTGACCAAATTCGGTCCAACAAACAGGGGACCGACACCTTCGACCATAGAGTGCCTCGAATGGTGCTGCTTTTATGCTCGTGTGATAGTTGTTGTTATAAGAGGACTCGATCAATGGCAAATGGTTAGCCCCAACCATTTCCAAAATCAATCACATATGCCCTGAGCATATCTTCCAAGGTTTGAATCATTCTCTTGCTCTGACCATCTGTCCGAGGATGATAGGCATTGCTCATGTCTAATTTGCTTCCAGATGAATCTTGTAATGATTGCCAGTGAGTTGAAGTAAAGTGACTATCTCGGTCAGGGATGATGGAAATTTGGTGCACCGTGCTTGAGACTATTTCCTTGACATAAAGTCTGGTAAGCTGTTCCATAGTATAAGTCTCTCTGATTGGAATGGAATGAACTGATTTGGTAGGACGATCGATGATCACCCAAATAACTTTGAAACTTCCTGATGTCTTGGGAAGTTTAATGAAAATATCTATTGTAATGCGTTCTCATTTCCACTGAGGAATTTCTGGTTGCTGAAGTAATCCTAATGGTTTCTAGTACTCGGCTTTTACTTTAGCGCAAGTGAGGCATTTGCTAACATACAAAGCTATGTCTGCTTTCACATTCGGCCACCAATAAAGTTTCTTTGAGATCCTGATACATCTTATCAGAACTTGAACAAATGAAGTACTTCGACTTGTGCGACTCATGCCTAATCAACTCTCGTATTCCACCATAGGGAGATATCCAGTTTCTATCCTTGAAGCACAATACTCTGTCTGACCTCTTTACTAACCCATTTGCATTCTTTGGCATACCGTAGGGTTTTATCATTCTGTCGGTTTCCTTCCTTGAGTGCCTCAACTTGAGTCTCGAGGATTCGTGATGGTAAAGGTGAAATGATTGTCATTCCCAATGATCTGACTCTCAACGGCTTGAGGTTGGGTTATGGTTAGCTGACGTGCTTCTAGACGGCGGTTCATAAGGTGATGCAGGTGTGGATGTTCTTGCAACGATTGTGTATACACACAAGAAGTTTTGAAACCTTTAGAAATCGAGTAGGAATGCAAACCGGACATAATTTTATTATAATTGCTCTCAGTATTGCAAAATTCATCTCTGAGCGGGGCATAGGTAGTCAGCCTATGTCCAACTGTCCCGGGTTGAATATAGATGACGAGTCTATATTCCACCGAGGTTCAATGAAGTTTAAAATACTCAGCTCAGTTATAGTAATACTAGGTCCTTCACATTTGAAGAGATGTTCTGATAGGCTAAGGCAAAGGACCAAACTCGTGGTCGAATGATGAAACTATGTAAGAAAAAGGCGTAACGCTGAAACGTATACGATATGTATGCATGCTTATATGAAAGACATCTATAGTAATCAACTATAATAAGTGGGTATGAATGATTTGATAATAAGACACAAATCTTATTAAATATGTCAGCAACAAACCACAATTGAGGCATCAGCTTGGCAGGCAGGCACGTGGCGGTCATAGGGTTATGTTTTTGTAAATGTAGCTATAGTTTAGGTTTTAAAATTACCCAATTCTCTATAGCCTAGGCTCCGATACCAATCTGTCCACACCCCCAAAATCGGGTTCAGCGGAAGCTTTCACATCGCTGGGGTGTAACTCAATTGGTATCACAACACAAGTGCAAAGAACGGTTTTCATTTCAAGTATTTATGACAACATTGTTTAACAAAAATGTTGAATTTACATTGTTAAAAGTAGTGCGGAAATAGGCCCTTTAAAATAGGTAGAACGGTCCCAAATGTTTGTCAGAGTCTTCTATGACCATGCCATGCCCTGCCAAGAGCCTCCAGTAGCGTGCTATTGCTTTATACCTGAAAATACATGCTAACAAGTGTCAACACAAGGTTGGTGAGTTCATAGAGTTTATTGTAAAATGTAATGCCTTTGAATGAAGATTTTCCCAGCAAAGGCATTGTAAATCCACCCAGTTCCAAGTCCCGCCCATAACAAGACTTGCAACCTGTGTGTTTACAACCCATTGCCAACTATGAATTGGTTTATGTTACTGAAATGTTACACGGAAACCACAAGTATAAAGTGTAAAATAAACTGCCACATGAAAATGATACATTAGCTCTTAAGCTCATGACCCCGAAGCTAGACTGAATGAAATGCCCCAACTGAGTGCTTTGCCAAACACCCTGAAATGGATCAAATGTAATGCGTTCGTATGACAAGTTGGTGCTACCAACCCGAACGGAGGTGTCACCCTCAATAGATCTATTCACACACCCTCGCTTGCTCACAATTAACGGTTCATGATAATAGGGGACTTTAACTTGGCAAATGTGGTAACTTAAGCAATGTAATGAATTTATATACTTTGGTCCGCATGAAAATGGTACAATGTATTCTCCCCCGAGAGATTTGAAATGATGTAATAACTTGAAAACCGGGGCTATGAAAACTCACTTTAATCCTTAGAAGATTAAAGTGCTTGTGAAAAATAATTGAGCATGTATTCTCCCCCAAAACGTAATCCAAAACGTATAAAATAGGGGCTATGGAACTCACCTGATGCGATAGCAACAATGACAGATATGAATATGCTGAAATGAGGCTCGGTCTCTAACCGCGACCTAACATGAATGATATGATCTATTGTAAGCAATGAAATGATGCTACACATGCAAATACGTATGTTAACGATACCACTCGTTACTTTTGAAAATAATGTTTATCGTCGAAAAATACATTTTTGACGTCTCGGCAAGTCATATACTATATTTCGTGTAAAAATGTTGAAATGATACTCTATGATCCTCGTTTGGTGTTTTATGGTCAAATATGATGTTTTTCTCGCAAAATACCACTTTTCATACTTTGTGAAATATGCCCCAATGGCCTCGTAAAACTAGTCGTGAAATATTGTACGTTAAGTGTTAGCGGTAAAACTCGACGTTTTTGAAAACCTTGTAACATGATCTTAATGTCGTCTCATTTGAGTTTTGGTCATACGCGCCTCGATCAATGAGAAAATCGGCCCTCAATATCGTTACTTGAAAATATAATGTTCAACACTTAGAAAATTCTATTATAGTAAAAGCTGTCAAAATTATAACTTTGAAAGGATTTTTGGGTAAAAAGATGAGGTCGTAGTTTATTCGTTATAAGTCTATTCGACGAACGGCCAATTGATTTAAAAAGCTTGCTGGGAGATCTTGATTTCATATGAAGACGGCTCGGACTCAAACCATACCAATCATGGATAACAACAGTAGTGAAAATGGTGTCTCGCAAAGACAGTTTTGCGGCAAGTTTATATTAGTAAAAGCTGATGGAATTATATATTTTTCGTCGGGTTTCAAACACTTGTATCTTTTTCGTTATAAGCTCGTTTTCTATGTTCTTTATATCCCCGGAATCGTGGGACAACCTATTAACATATTCTTGATAAGTCGGGACGGCTAGGTGACGGCTAACGCCTCAAAACAGCCCTTGAAAATTGTGACAGCAGTGAGTTTTTCTGAAAATATAGTTTTCCTCGTTAACTCGTATTTGGCATAACTTTCACGTCGTAAGGGCTCTTTTAGTGATTCCAACGGCTACGGTTTCGTTTTTGAAAGTATTTTCTGAATATCTAACCCAAAATTACCCAGAAACCCCTGAAGTTTCCACGTTTGGCAAAAATGGACAGCAACAATATTTTCCAAAAATACTTTTCGTCGTTAAACTTCGGAAAACCATATCTCCTTCGTTATTAACTCGTTTTTATCCCCGTTTTCGGCCATAGTTTCGTCTCGGAATGTATTTTCTAAATCTTTGGTCCAAAGTTACCCAAAACCCACTGAGTTTCCCACGTTTTGCATTTAAGGACAGTAGGTATATATATTGTTCAAAACTCGGTTTCCTAGTTACTAAATTGTACAAAAACCTTCCAATCAACAACCAAACATCTCTTAATCTACCATACACCTTCTTAGGGTGTCATGGGGTCCTAGACTTCACAAAATATTGTAGGATTCAAGGGGATGATCATAGGATTAATATATATTCATAAAAACCATGAAAACTTGAGAAGTGGTATAAATAACATATGTAATTTGCATGGTTAACCAATATATCTTGAAAATACATGATGTTAATGATCAAATGAAAGTATGAGATGATAAAAAGTTCACTTGAAGCTTACTTGAAGATTGATGAGTTTGGATGAAAAAGATCACAACCTTGGAGTTTTTATCGCAAAACTCTAACAAGGAAGATATAAGGAACTTGTATAACACTCGATCTTGGAAAAATTACGGGATCTCCTTGGTGTTCTTGGGCTGCCGTGGGAATGAGGAGAGAAAGAGAGATGAGTTGTGATTTTTTTGTAAAAATAAAGCTAGTTAAGGCTTTATATAGTCCAATGGCATTTTGGTAATTTTGATGGAAGGGTAAAATGGTAATTTCACTAGGTTTATGAAATATCTAGATATTTTTCAGAAAATATCTAGTTATTTTAGGCTGGATACTTATCTTGACTTACGGAGTGAGTTTAGGTCCCGTTAATTGCTAACTGTAAGTCGTAAAGTCACAAAACTTAAAACCGGGTATCCTAAAATTCCTAAATTCATGAAAATGTCACGGAAGGTGGAAAACATATATTTCTCTTGTTGGTAATGTTGTTTGGACATATCGGGATGCCTAAATGACGTTTAAACCTTAAAGTAAGTCTCGGACACGGTTTCGTGATTCTTGCAGAAATTATCCGACGAGTGCCAAAATCTCGGGTTATCATTAAAATAGTTTAACTTACGAGAATATGAAATAAAAATTTTGGAATGAATAGTGCCAGTGAATAGTAACTCGTGAATAGTAAATTGTCGAGGTTCGGAAAAATGGCCTGAAATTACGAGTTGTCACAGTCTCCACCCGTTACGGGAATTCAGTCCCTGAATTCAGTTGGTGTTGGTCTCCGGGGTGGATCCGGTGAAGAAATGTGGTTGTTTGAAGTCGCGTCTGGTCTTCCCGCTCCCAAGTAAACTCAGGACCTCTGCGAGAATTCTAGCGAACCTTAACGATAGGAATTTGACTCTGCTTCAACTGTTTGACCTCATGGTCTATGATTTCTGTTGTTTCCTTCACGAAATTATGCTTATTGTCGAGCTGAATTTCTTCCAATGGAATTTCAGGCGTTTCGTTTGAAAAACGTTTCTTGAGGTTGAGAGATGAAATGTGTTATGTACACTGCTGAGCTCTGAAGGAAGCTCAAGTCTGTATGTCAGTCGGCCGATTACAGTTACAGTCTTTAATGGTCCAAGGTACCTAGGGTTCACTTTCCCGTGTTCTCACAATTGTATCATGCTTTTCCAATGTTTCTGAAATTGTGTCATGCCTTTCCAAGGCAAGGCTTTCAACGTAACTCGTTCCACAGTTAGAATTCTAATGATTTGCTGCTTAGGGATACCTAATCCCAATGATTTTGCATCCTGAGTTGACCTAACTTTTCTATTGTTTTCGTGTTGCTTGTAACTGATTCTTGACTTGTACACTTTCCTTTGTTGTTTCACGATTGGGTTCTAGCCTAGTGAATTGGACTTCCCGATTTTTGGTCTGTCAGTAGGTAATTGGTACTTCCACCACGGAGTGTCTTAAAGGGTATAGTCTTTGTATTTGTGTGATGGCTAGTGTTGAAGGTGAAATCTGTCTATGTCAAAGGTTTACTCCAAACAATTTAAGGTTAATTCTATGGTACTGAGCAAGTCCTATAGCGCTTGGATAGTTTTCTTAATGTTTGTTGGTTCGAGGATGGTAGGTCGTGCGTATATCTGATTGGGTAAGAATATCTTAAAGGGATTGTCAGAACTTTGCCTCCAACCTGAAATTCTAATGGTTTGCGTCGAACATCGACGTAACTTTTCGGTCGGCTTCTGGCTGTTTTAAGTCTTTCTCAAAACTGAATTATCTTTTCTGTGGTTTCGCGAACCATGTCTGAACTAGTGAGTTGTACTTGACCAAATTCGGTCCAACAAACAGGGGACCGACACCTTCGACCATAGAGTGCCTCGAATGGTGCTGCTTTTATGCTCGTGTGATAGTTGTTGTTATAAGAGGACTCGATCAATGGCAAATGGTTAGCCCCAACCATTTCCAAAATCAATCACATATGCCCTGAGCATATCTTCCAAGGTTTGAATCATTCTCTTGCTCTGACCATCTGTCCGAGGATGATAGGCATTGCTCATGTCTAATTTGCTTCCAGATGAATCTTGTAATGATTGCCAGTGAGTTGAAGTAAAGTGACTATCTCGGTCAGGGATGATGGAAATTTGGTGCACCGTGCTTGAGACTATTTCCTTGACATAAAGTCTGGTAAGCTGTTCCATAGTATAAGTCTCTCAGATTGTAATGGAATGAACTGATTTGGTAGGACGATCGATGATCACCCAAATAACTTTGAAACTTCCTGATGTCTTGGGAAGTTTAATGAAAATATCTATTGTAATGCGTTCTCATTTCCACTGAGGAATTTCTGGTTGCTGAAGTAATCCTAATGGTTTCTAGTACTCGGCTTTTACTTTAGCGCAAGTGAGGCATTTGCTAACATACAAAGCTATGTCTGCTTTCACATTCGGCCACCAATAAAGTTTCTTTGAGATCCTGATACATCTTATCAGAACTTGAACAAATGAAGTACTTCGACTTGTGCGACTCATGCCTAATCAACTCTCGTATTCCACCATAGGGAGATATCCAGTTTCTATCCTTGAAGCACAATACTCTGTCTGACCTCTTTACTAACCCATTTGCATTCTTTGGCATACCGTAGGGTTTTATCATTCTGTCGGTTTCCTTCCTTGAGTACCTCAACTTGAGTCTCGAGAATTCGTGATGGTAAAGGTGAAATGATTGTCATTCCCAATGATCTGACTCTCAACGGCTTGAGGTTGGGTTATGGTTAGCTGACGTGCTTCTAGACGGCGGTTCATAAGGTGATGCAGGTGTGGATGCTCTTGCAACGATTGTGTACACACCTAAGAAGTTTTGAAACTTTTAGAAATCGAGTAGGAATGCAAACCGGACATAATTTCATTATAACTGCTCTCAGTATTGCAAAATTCATCTCTGAGCGGGGCATAGGTAGTCAGCCTATGTCCAACTGTCCCGGGTTGAATATAGATGACGAGTCTATATTCCACCGAGGTTCAATGAAGTTTAAAATACTCAGCTCAGTTATAGTAATACTAGGTCCTTCACATTTGAAGAGATGTTCCGAAAGACTAAGGCAAGTGACCAAACTCGTGGTCGAATGATGAAACTATGTAAGAAAAAGGCGTAACGCTGAAACGTATACGATATGTATGCATGCTTATATGAAAGACATCTATAGTAATCAACTATAATAAGTGGGTATGAATGATTTGATAATAAGACACAAATCTTATTAAATATGTCAGCAACAAACCACAATTGAGGCATCAGCTTGGTAGGCAGGCACGTGGCGGTCATAGGGTTATGTTTTTGTAAATGTAGCTATAGTTTAGGTTTTAAAATTACCCAATTCTCTATAGCCTAGGCTCTGATACCAATCTGTCACACCCCCAAAATCGGGTTCAGCGGAAGCTTTCACATCGCTGGGGTGTAACTCAATTGGTATCACAACACAAGTGCAAAGAACGGTTTTCATTTCAAGTATTTATGACAACATTGTTTAACAAAAATGTTGAATTTACATTGTTAAAAGTAGTGCGGAAATAGGCCCTTTAAAATAGGTAGAACGGTCCCAAATGTTTGTCAGAGTCTTCTATGACCATGCCATGCCCTGCCAAGAGCCTCCAGTAGCGTGCTATTGCTTTATACCTGAAAATACATGCTAACAAGTGTCAACACAAGGTTGGTGAGTTCATAGAGTTTATTGTAAAATGTAATGCCTTTGAATGAAGATTTTCCCAGCAAAGGCATTGTAAATCCACCCAGTTCCAAGTCCCGCCCATAACAAGACTTGCAACCTGTGTGTTTACAACCCATTGCCAACTATGAATTGGTTTATGTTACTGAAATGTTACACGGAAACCACAAGTATAAAGTGTAAAATAAACTGCCACATGAAAATGATACATTAGCTCTTAAGCTCATGACCCCGAAGCTAGACTGAATGAAATGCCCCAACTGAGTGCTTTGCCAAACACCCTGAAATGGATCAAATGTAATGCGTTCGTATGACAAGTTGGTGCTACCAACCCGAACGGAGGTGTCACCCTCAATAGATCTATTCACACACCCTCGCTTGCTCACAATTAACGGTTCATGATAATAGGGGACTTTAACTTGGCAAATGTGGTAACTTAAGCAATGTAATGAATTTATATACTTTGGTCCGCATGAAAATGGTACAATGTATTCTCCCCCGAGAGATTTGAAATGATGTAATAACTTGAAAACCGGGGCTATGAAAACTCACTTTAATCCTTAGAAGATTAAAGTGCTTGTGAAAAATAATTGAGCATGTATTCTCCCCCAAAACGTAATCCAAAACGTATAAAATAGGGGCTATGGAACTCACCTGATGCGATAGCAACAATGACAGATATGAATATGCTGAAATGAGGCTCGGTCTCTAACCGCGACCTAACATGAATGATATGATCTATTGTAAGCAATGAAATGATGCTACACATGCAAATACGTATGTTAACGATACCACTCGTTACTTTTGAAAATAATGTTTATCGTCGAAAAATACATTTTTGACGTCTCGGCAAGTCATATACTATATTTCGTGTAAAAATGTTGAAATGATACTCTATGATCCTCGTTTGGTGTTTTATGGTCAAATATGATGTTTTTCTCGCAAAATACCACTTTTCATACTTTGTGAAATATGCCCCAATGGCCTCGTAAAACTAGTCGTGAAATATTGTACGTTAAGTGTTAGCGGTAAAACTCGACGTTTTTGAAAACCTTGTAACATGATCTTAATGTCGTCTCATTTGAGTTTTGGTCATACGCGCCTCGATCAATGAGAAAATCGGCCCTCAATATCGTTACTTGAAAATATAATGTTCAACACTTAGAAAATTCTATTATAGTAAAAGCTGTCAAAATTATAACTTTGAAAGGATTTTTGGGTAAAAAGATGAGGTCGTAGTTTATTCGTTATAAGTCTATTCGACGAACGGCCAATTGATTTAAAAAGCTTGCTGGGAGATCTTGATTTCATATGAAGACGGCTCGGACTCAAACCATACCAATCATGGATAACAACAGTAGTGAAAATGGTGTCTCGCAAAGACAGTTTTGCGGCAAGTTTATATTAGTAAAAGCTGATGGAATTATATATTTTTCGTCGGGTTTCAAACACTTGTATCTTTTTCGTTATAAGCTCGTTTTCTATGTTCTTTATATCCCCGGAATCGTGGGACAACCTATTAACATATTCTTGATAAGTCGGGACGGCTAGGTGACGGCTAACGCCTCAAAACAGCCCTTGAAAATTGTGACAGCAGTGAGTTTTTCTGAAAATATAGTTTTCCTCGTTAACTCGTATTTGGCATAACTTTCACGTCGTAAGGGCTCTTTTAGTGATTCCAACGGCTACGGTTTCGTTTTTGAAAGTATTTTCTGAATATCTAACCCAAAATTACCCAGAAACCCCTGAAGTTTCCACGTTTGGCAAAAATGGACAGCAACAATATTTTCCAAAAATACTTTTCGTCGTTAAACTTCGGAAAACCATATCTCCTTCGTTATTAACTCGTTTTTATCCCCGTTTTCGGCCATAGTTTCGTCTCGGAATGTATTTTCTAAATCTTTGGTCCAAAGTTACCCAAAACCCACTGAGTTTCCCACGTTTTGCATTTAAGGACAGTAGGTATATATATTGTTCAAAACTTGGTTTCCTAGTTACTAACTTGTACAAAAACCTTCCAATCAACAACCAAACATCTCTTGATCTACCATACACCTTCTTAGGGTGTCATGGGGTCCTAGACTTCACAAAATATTGTAGGATTCAAGGGGATGATCATAGGATTAATATATATTCATAAAAACCATGAAAACTTGAGAAGTGGTATAAATAACATATGTAATTTGCATGGTTAACCAATATATCTTGAAAATACATGATGTTAATGATCAAATGAAAGTATGAGATGATAAAAAGTTCACTTGAAGCTTACTTGAAGATTGATGAGTTTGGATGAAAAAGATCACAACCTTGGAGTTTTTATCGCAAAACTCTAACAAGGAAGATATAAGGAACTTGTATAACACTCGATCTTGGAAAAATTACGGGATCTCCTTGGTGTTCTTGGGCTGCCGTGGGAATGAGGAGAGAAAGAGAGATGAGTTGTGATTTTTTTGTAAAAATAAAGCTAGTTAAGGCTTTATATAGTCCAATGGCATTTTGGTAATTTTGATGGAAGGGTAAAATGGTAATTTCACTAGGTTTATGAAATATCTAGATATTTTTCAGAAAATATCTAGTTATTTTAGGCTGGATACTTATCTTGACTTACGGAGTGAGTTTAGGTCCCGTTAATTGCTAACTGTAAGTCGTAAAGTCACAAAACTTAAAACCGGGTATCCTAAAATTCCTAAATTCATGAAAATGTCACGGAAGGTGGAAAACATATATTTCTTTTGTTGGTAATGTTGTTTGGACATATCGGGATGCCTAAATGACGTTTAAACCTTAAAGTAAGTCTCGGACACGGTTTCGTGATTCTTGCAGAAATTATCCGACGAGTGCCAAAATCTCGGGTTATCATTAAAATAGTTTAACTTACGAGAATATGAAATAAAAATTTTGGAATGAATAGTGCCAGTGAATAGTAAAAGTGAATAGTAACTCGTGAATAGTAAATTGTCGAGGTTCGGAAAAATGGCCTGAAATTACGAGTTGTCACACCGACTACCCCAAAATGCCCCGAATTTGAATTTCTCGCCGGAAAACAACTTCGAACTAACCGGCATAACACCACCACAACAACGGGGTATTTGATTTCGTGCACCCTCTTTTGAATATTCATCACGACTACCACAACCCAACCAAAATCAAAACCCATTTTACGTTAATCGTCCATATGTTCCACCGTATCGTCCTAATACGGATTATTACCAAGAACCAAGTGGGTCGTCGTATCGGCCTAACATGGATTTCTTGCAATCTCCCCAACCGTATGAAGATTATTCCCCGCTTCGGGGTGTTAATCTTGATATGGATTTGGAGGATTTTATGCCAGACCATTCGACGTTACAATATCTGAATCAAGATGCGTTGATGGGGCAAGGTTCGGGTTCTTACCACGGTTCTTACCATGGTTCGTACCACGGTTCTTTCCCTGTTGAAGACGATGACGATGTCGAAGAGACATCACCCATCAAACCAATGACCTCTTCGCGACGTGCTACAAAGGCGAAGGACAAAGGGAAGAAGGCCGAACCGTCCAAAAAACAGGCACCATGGACAAAGGCGGAAGAGATCGCGCTTTGTAAAGCTTGGGTTTTTGTGTCTGAAAATTCCCAGCGAGGAACCGCTATGAACAGGCACCGCTTTTGGCAGGAGGTGATAGCGTATTTTCAAAATGAAACCAGTTCACAAAGAACATACGACTCTATCACCACCAAATGGAAGAATCGGATTCGGAGTACGGTTGGAAATTTTGCTGCTATTATGGATAATATCAAGCATAACCATGGTAGTGGTGAGAATGATGTTGATGATAGGGAGAAATCTTTGAGAGAATACCGTTTGATTTACGATCATGATTTCAACTTGGAGAAATGTTGGAAAATCTTGAGGCATCATGATGCTTGGAAGACGGAGGGGGATGTTATCTGAACGAATAGTCGGAAGAAATCAAAGGGCTCTACAACAACCTCGGGGTCAACAAAAGGTCCCATGAATTTTGAAGACGTGGATGATTCTAAAGATGAAGACGATACTAGAGAATCACGACCAGAAGGTCGTGACGCAGCCAGGAAGAAATCATCGTCCTCCTCTCGTGATCCACCACAATCGTTTGTAGCTTCGCTAACCAAGAACTTTTTCAAATCGAAGTCGTCAAAAGAGGGAAAAAATAAGGTCATTGAAGATCAGTATCTGAAGATGAAGGCGGAAGAGCTAGCCATAAAAAGAGAGAAAATGGAGCTCCAACGAAAACAAGTCGAAATCATGGAAAAATCAAACAAGAACCAAGATTTGATCTTCTACTACTCAAAAATTGCCAGAAAATCACCAAAATCATCTTAGGCAGCTTAAGGCAGAAATCAAAGCTCGCTATAATTTAGATAATTAGTTTACGTTTGTAATCGCTATCGTATTTTTAATTTAGTATTGTAATGTTTTTATTATTAATGAATTTTAAGTTTTTTTTGTTTTTTTTTTTTTTGTTTTTTTTTTTTTTAATGTTTGATTAAAAAAAATATAATAAAAAAAATCAAATAAAATAAAAAAAATTGGTCATCGACTATGGCACTTTGGTCATGTCTGGTCGCCGGAGAGAGAAAGTTGACGTGGCAGCCGGTGACCCAGGTCACTTGGGTCATCGACTGTAAGCAGCCTTACAAGTAAATGCCAAATTCTAGCACTCATCTTTCAGAGTAAATGGTAGAAACATGAAAGTCACATATCAAGTAATGCAGGTTTAAAAATAACAAATGACAGCTACTTCAAACCTTTTTTTTTTTTTTTTTGAACATTGACTTAGTATAATTATATTAAAAGGCATAAATTGATTGATTAATATTCTAATTACAATAATTTGAAAAGTATTCTAGGAAGACATGCGAGGTCATCTGGTTGGGCTGGTTCTTGGAGACTAGGAAGTAGATAAAGCCAATTGTGACTAGACATATGTAAAACTTTTTATATTTTTGTTGTTTGGAATGTGTTGGGATTTTGGAGGTTTGAATCATTCAATATATAATAAGTTAAAACTTGTGCGTTTGTGACAATTGAGAGTGACATTCAGGGTCTAAGGGTGATGGCAATGGGTCTAATGCCGCCAGCGGCTTGGGGGAGGCCGCCGGCAAACCCCTTGCCGCCAGCGACTCATGCTTTGGAGTCTTGGGTAAGCCGACGAAGCATGGGAAAAAGACAAAACAAAAAATGGAACGTTGGAGAAGAAAGTGACCGTTGTATATCTTCTTTTCTAATTGGTTTTAGCAATAGGTGCAGGTGGTGTTGTGGTGGATGAGAGTGGAGATCTGAAATTGACGATGGCGGTTGAGGTGGTGGTGGTGATGGAGTGGTCGGAGAGATGAGGTGAGTTGGCTCGGAGTGGTGAGTGGAACTCGTCGAGTTGGTAGTCGGTGTCGGAGATTGAACGGTGGCTGTTTGTGGAGCTGTGGTGGCGATGGTGGTGGTTTTTAAGAAGTCCATTGAATTATTCTTGTTATTATTTAGTTGGTGGTGGTGGGAAAGTTATGTAAATAATAAATAAATAAAATGAGACATGATTTCGAATCCTCCATAGTCCTCCCACTGCTAACACTTTAGGATTCCAAATCCTCCTTTTTTGCCTACCACATGTCAGTCTGTGATTGGTCGGTGAGAATCCTCCCATGATTCTGAATCCTCCATTGCCATCACCCTAACGTTTTGCAAAATTATTGTTCACGAATCTAACAGTCGCATACATGTAACACGTGCCTTAGATAGATGGACTAGAACCCACAACCTAAAACTAACGAGACACTCGATCTTGACCCCCTAGAACAAATTTGTAAGTTTACGAAACATCTGAGCACCTATAGGTTTTGAAGCTAAGTTCCTAAGGCCATCCACAATGGGCCAGGGTGGCATCATTTAATGGTCTTCATTGAACGGTTTAATGCATTGCAAACAATCCATGTCACTAGTTGGTAAAAAACTAAAAATGTAGTGGGTCTGTGAACAAACCGTATAAACACTATAAATGTGAGCCCAATATATTATTTTATTTCTTTTAGCTCATATCTTGAACTGATGCTTTTCTACCTGAACTACATTTGTTTATTTTATAAAAAATTATTAGATAGTATAAGGTTTAATGCATTGTAGGAATTTGATATAAGAAAAAGAGATGTTGACGTGGAAGTGATGTGGCAATGTATTAAACTCATAATGGTACAATGCATTGGAGATGCCCTAAGGGTTAAAAATAGATCTCTTTATAATCTTACTAAGAAAAGAAACATTCCATTCCATTTGTCCCACAAGAATTGCAACACATGAAACTTGTGACACGTACATGTTTCAATTACTTTCATCAAAAGACAAATTTTGTTGTATTTTTGTTTGGAGTGATTTGGATTAGTTAGAGAATCTGATTAATTGTATGTGTTTGGTTGATAGATTTTTTTTAACTCATATATTTAAATCTCTATTTCTATTCAAACCTATACCTATTAAGTTATACCCGTTCTCATTATTTTTAAGCAAAAATGTTTTAAGAAAATTAAAACCATGACTAGTTTCAAAAATATTATAATAATACTCATGATTTGAAAATAACTGTTTATATATAGAAATGTATAAGAGGTAGCAACGTGAGGTCCTTTTGAGCGTCAAATGGTAGTCCCACTCTTTTGTTTTGTAAAGTCTTGCTTAAGTCAAAATACTTTAAAATGAAAAGTATCTTGTTATTTCTACCAAGGATAAAACGAATTGAGTCAATAACACTTTGTGATATCTCACTTACTCAACTGTTGTCTTAAGCTCTAGTATTCTACCCGCTAATGCCACCTCAATCAGATAGAATGTAACTTCAAATGGTATTTTACATGTTTGAAGTAGTTGTTGATAGATTTATAAACAAGTCGAGAGACCTTTAGGATAATAAGTTAGCCTAACACATACTAACAAATAGAACGTTGAGTTAACCGGTGACGGTGGGTTTTGGGAACATATGTCATGGGTTCACTCTTGACAAAAGTTTACTAGAGCACGTGTTCCTTTTCTGAGGCTAAGTCATTTGGGAAGGATCAATCGACATCCGGAAAAATGCATGGGTGCAGTGTTTCACTGCCGATCTAAATTTTTTTTGAGAAAAGTTAAATAATAGCAAGTATATAACATACGTGACTGAGCTCAAAGTTTTAATTCTTTTTTTTAGTGCAAATGTTTTATAAAGATATTATACTTGCCACCATTTGTTTTTTTGGGTAGCGAACAATTTTTTTTTTGGGCTTATACGGGTACTTTTCTTTCAAATTCGGTCTTCTTAATGTACTTTGTTACATTTTTGCCCTTCGAAGAAAAAAAATTCCTATTAGCTGAGAGGGGTAAAAATGTCACAAAGTTTCGCAAAATACATCAAAAATGCCGAATTTGAAATAAAAGTACCCATATAAGCAAAAAAAATTGTTCGCTATCCAGAAAAACAGATGGTGGCAAGTATGGTACCTTTTTAAAAGGTTTGCCCTTTTTTATTAATATGTGTTGCTACAAGTAATAAGGGTTAATGGCAAAGTATTGCGTTTAGAACTATAGATAGCGATTAAAAAATATTACTCCTTAGATATACAGTAATCTTGTGTAAGGTCTAATGTCCCGTTAGGGATCAGTTATACATATGCAGATACGAGATAGTCATTTGAGGTCCTTGTTTATGTATAGGAGTAGAATGCTTTTGTCGCTCAACTAGGTATATTATCTACATCTATTTCTTGCAAATATATCTTGTAATTCTTTGATTTGTTTTAGTAAAAAATTAAACGCTGAAAATTATCGTATGTGTTTATTTACTTTAATGTTATAATATATTCAATTCATATGTGAATCGTAAAATAGTTGTTAGTGTTTGTTATACAAAACTGTGTTTTTCTTTACATAAAATGTTTTAATACAAACTTAAGAACAATGGTATATATCAATTACTAGTATAATATACACTATACTTAAATTCCAAACAAATGGATATACAAGAAAAAAGTTGTTACAAAAGGTACACGCCTAAACAAAACAACACGTCAACACTTGATTACCAAATCTAAAGTCGACCTTGCAGACAAAATTGTAGCAACGCCTTGGTCATAATACCAATGAGGCAATGAATGTCAAATTGGCAAATTAATGTGCATTTGATGCAATAAGCATGCAAGTGGAAACCAAAAGCAATTGGATATATATATAGTAGTTTGGAAAATTAATCATCATAGTAAACACCAACCGGCAACTAAGTTGAAGTGGTCAAGTTGCATATTAAT
The DNA here is from genome assembly GCA_021014915.2 of Artemisia tridentata subsp. tridentata. Classification (NCBI taxonomy): domain Eukaryota; kingdom Viridiplantae; phylum Streptophyta; class Magnoliopsida; order Asterales; family Asteraceae; genus Artemisia; species Artemisia tridentata. The sequence goes on from CP139508.1 coordinate 403,478,209, forward strand.
AAAAATAGGGAGCATATTGGTCGCATCAACAACCCTTTCAACTGGTCGAATGAGATAAGGGGAAAGTGACCGATCTATGGCTTTTATTTCTTTAATTATCCATGAAGCCTTTTTGATATGTGCGTGACAACTTAACTAAAAAACAAAAAGGTGACATTTAATTGTAATATTAATAATAGCAAAATTAACATGCAAGTGCTAAAATTTACTGGATTCACGTTAACTTATTTTTATTGTACTTATAACGTTCATTAAGTTATTAAACATTACATATTCTTCATGTGGCTTGAAACAAACAACATAATTTACTTTGGATGCAACTTTGGTGGCAGAAACCCTCCGCTATAAGCGAAAAGGCTGTCATTACTATAAGGATGACTGAAGTCTTTGCCGGTGCCTTCATATGTTGCGGCTGAAGTTGACGATGATGATCCAGTTCCAGGGTTAAGCCCCACCAGTGCCATGATGCTCTCGAGCTCCTTCACGACTTCACTCATTGCTGGTCTTAGTCTTCCTGTCTCTTCGACACACCTAAGTGACAAATCCACGAATCTCTCCAAACCTTTGAGTTGGGTGCTTAGACCAATGATTGGGTCAAGGACTTCGTGTAGGTTGTATAGTTCCATATTTTTGTTCATTGCTTGTTTCACTTCCCTCACGATGTACCTTCCATTCTCGATTGGATTTCTTGCGGTTATTAGCTCCAACATCACAACTCCAAAGCTATATACATCACTTTTTTCTGTCAACTGTTGAGTCATGTAATACTCAGGATCCATGTATCCCTGCATCAATATATATGTTCACGATTTATAATCTATGATTTAATGCTAAGTTTGAAGGATAGATGTATGACAATACATTGATGCAGATACAAGATTATTGGCATCAGGTACCGTTGGCATAAAGTCTGGATTCATTAATTAGTATGATAGAACAGTTGTCAATTACTAACCAATGTTCCTTTGACTTGAGTGGTAATATGAGCTCTATTAGCATCAGTCATTGGCTTGGATAGACCGAAATCGGCAACTTTTGCAACTAATCGTTGGTCTAGTAAAATATTATTTGTTTTAATATCTCTATGTATGATTGGAGGATCAGCAAGATCATGTAAATATTGCAGCCCTCTTGCCGCCCCGACTGCTATCTTCAACCTTCGAATCCAGTCCAGCTTAATACCTGATCTCCCTGCACATATAGAACTCTTTAAACCTATTCTGTAAGAGTTTCTGATTACTGTCACAAAGCTTACGTACACATCTGTAGTGACGTAGTGTCACACAGACTTATAAGTTTTAGAGACGACTTTTGCACTTTTAGCAACGTCATGCATCATCGCTAAAGCCCCATTTCTGGGAGTGTTCTATTTGTCATAGCATACTTTTAGTAATGGCTTTTGTAACGACTCCATCTTTGTTGGTAGGAAAATCTAAAAAGGTTATAGTGACTGAATTCAGTTCTTAACATTTAGCGACAGGGCTTTTTCGTCACTAGAAGTAACAATCCAGTACCTGAAAGAGTGTCCTTTAGTGTACCATTCACGATAAACTCATAAACTAGCATTTGTTCACCCTGTTCAAAACAGAAACCAATAAGCCCAACAACATTTTTGTGATGAACTCGTGAAAGAAGCTCGATCTCAGTCTTAAACTCAAACCCTCCTTGTGTGGATCCTTGTTGAGCTCTTTTTATTGCAATTAGCTGCCCATTCGGAAGAGTTCCTTTATATACCTACATAATATTTGTTTTTTAATGACTTCAATATCAAATTTAAAGCATTTTATACTATACACACACATACTATCACTAACCATCCCGTATCCGCCTCTTCCTATGTTGTTAATCTCTGAAAAATTGCTTGTGCATTTGCTAAGTTCCTCAAAAGTGAACGATCTTGCTCCTTTAAGCTTGGGAACACCACCGCTTCCACCTTCTGGATCCCAGCTTGCTGCAGGTATCATACCAAAATAGTTTGTTAATGTATATGGGCACAGCCCTATTGTATAGAGGGACCCGGGCTCTTTACGTTTTGTTTAAACATTGTATATATAAATACCGTGTCAAATATTTGGTTATTCATACATAAGTTTTATTATTTTAGCAAAGCTGTTATGATCAGATTTACCGAAGGGTTGTTTCTGTTGAGTGGCTCTTTCAGCTCGTCCTTTTTGACGTAATGCATAAATGCCTGCAAGTATTAATAACCCCACAAGTACACAGCCACCAATTGCTGATCCTACGATAATTCCAGTGCTAGATGAGTGAGTTTTCGTGCCTCCAGGCCCTGATATTTCTGTAAAATGTGCATATATTTAATGATCTTCAATGATAACGGGTTAAAAATCTTCACTGATTTCTACCATGATGAAAGAAATTAATTACCTGAAAGGAAATTAAGATAATTTTCAGCAATGAATGTGTATGTGTTGAAACCTTTTGGTGAACTGAATCCTTGACTGCTAAGCGCAAACGACACCCCAATAATCCCAGTCCGATTGAAACTTATTCCACCAGACGGGAAAATATACAGTTTGATCGCAAGGTAATCATCCAAATTTCTGTTGGGATTGTTTAATAACACCGAATCAACTGGGAGTTTGACTTTCTGATAATACTCCGTTAAATTATTATGAAGTAAGTCGTAGATGGTAGTATTTTCAAGTGTCGAGAAGGAAGGAGCTTTGAACAAAATCAGGCCTATAAATGGATATGCACATTGACAGTTTTGACTTGGAAAAAGGCCTAAATCACATGAAGACGGCACACAGTTGTTATATTTTGTAGAATAGAGTTTACTATTATTCATGGGAACAAGAGAGCAAAATCTATCCATTGTCACTCCCGATTCCATACATATTGTATTTCCAACCAGTCTGCAAGTTGTAGTTTCATGAACGTTAGCGGTATATTTAGAAGAGAACAGAACACTGAAAAACCACATACCATTCTATTGGATAGATTTAATTATGTACAAATTGCATATTTTATTGCAGTGCCCAAGGGTATTTATCTTGGGACTTCTAGAAAGACTCAATATCAGTTTTCAGTCATAAAAGTTAAAACCATATACAAGCAGTGTGTGATATTACACGACTTACATTAAATCAATAGTATATTGGTCTCGTTGTACGAAGTCCTCAATTCGGTTAGTCTGAAGATCAACAAGTTCAAGCTGTTTGCTAGGATTTGAGCTGATATCCAAGGAGCCATTTATCCGGTTGTTACTCAAATCACTGTCAAAAACCATTGCTAGTTAATTATCATGATGCAGTAAATTAAAAATATTTCTCTTTAACAGTCAACAGATTGATATACAGACACATTCTGTAACTGAGGAAAGCTGAACAAGGCCGCCGGCAGTTCTCCTACAAGATTTGTATAGTGCATCTTACTGTCATAACAACATTCGAGATATATTAGCTAAACATTTCAGCCTTAGTCTTGTGTTCGGGCCAGATTAATATGTTTATAAAGTTGAAACACTTTGCTTACAGGGTTGTCAAAGACTCTAGAGTTGAAAACCATGATGGAATATAAGACTGGTCAAAACTATTATTGCTTAAATCCCTGCAAAATGTGCAATCACGCTAAAGATAAATATATCAAGCCTTATTTTTTAACGGTCAACAAATTGATACTTACAGATAGCTGAGGAGGTTCATGCCAGTGAGATTGGGTATAGGGCCAGTTAATCTATTGTTTGACAGGAACCTACGAGATAAGAATATCGAACATCATACATCTTTTAATTTAAATGAAATAGTAGACTGATTGATTAAAGTTGTCGATATTTACATCTCCTTCAGACTGGTAAGGTTGTTGATGTTTGACGGTACTTGGCCAGACAAATGGTTTACATTAAATCGTCTGATTCAAAAAGAATTACACTCAATAAATAAAGTGCAAGTTAAAAAAAAAATAATAATAATAAAAATAAATAAATAAATAAATAAATAAAAATCAAGTAACCAATGAAACTCACATGATCTCCAGAGACTTCATAAATCCAAGTGTGGAGGGAATACCGCCACTAAACTGGTTGTTGTCAAATAAGCTGATCAAGTAAAGTTAGTAAATGTTGGCGTCCCTTAAATTGTGTGTGTTTTCACATGTATTGATCATATATTTATTAGATCGAAACATACCAATGAAGAATACGAGTCATGTTCGAGTTGAAGAGTGACGGCGGGATATCTCCCGAGAACTGGTTGTCTCCAAAGTGACTGAAAACAATAAAACATAAGCATGGTTCCAATTTTTGAGTGGGTTTAAGTTAAAGAATTAAAAATAATATCAACATACAAATGTTTTATGTTAGTTAACAAATCAAGACCAGGAGTTAGCCCGTCAGAAACTGGTAAAGTCCCTGTGAGCTTGTTTGCCGAGAGATCTAACCAATAGAGATTCTTAAGATTTCCAAGTGTAGCTGGAATTGGTCCGGTGAAGCCATTGGAATTCAAAGACCTACGCAATACAAATAGAAATTTTTAACGACTGTGGACGTTATTAGGAGCTTGCAACTTACACTTTATAAGGTATTCAAACTTCTCATCTTCTAAGATATTAAAATTCCTTTTTAATGGAAAAAAGACACACCCTTCACCTACATATGTTTGAGTTGGAGCAAGGACTCGCAACCATTTGGTTAAATACTTTTTTTAATGGAAAATCGACACACCCTTACCTTTAATGTACACCATTAGGCCAAAGGCCTTTTGGTAAACGAGTTGTTACAAGTTCCCTCGAAAACTTCACATTCTAGTAAGTTTGGTATGTGTATAGGATTAGGAGCTTTCTTACATATATAGAAGCCTTTCAAGATTTCCGATGGTGCTTGGAATTGGACCAGTAAATCTGCAACCAACAATGACTCTGGAAAACAAGATCATATGTTAAATTTACAAGACCAAAATGAGGTTATTTTCAATGTAAAATCTTTGCTCTTCAAAAAAAAAAAAAAAAAAAAAAAAAAAAAAAATGTAAAATTGCTTACAAGTTTGTTAATTTATTCAAATTCCCGATTGCCGGAGTGAGTGTTCCAGTCAGACCTGTGTTGTAAGATAGATCCCTACATAGAAAAACAAACATAGAGTTTTCCAACAAAAAGATGAGAAGAAGTAAAACATCAAAACAGCTATAGAATATAATGAAGGGACTTACAGAATCTGCAATTCAGTAAACTCCCCGATGTCTCCTGGGAGCCCACCAGTCAATCCCATGCTTGACAATACTCTGAGAAATTACACATGCATAGCACCCAAAAACAGAAAATAATGAAATTTTTTGTTAATATATTACTTCAACGGATTTATTGAATGACTCACAAGGAGGTCACACGAGAGTTAGTGCAACTGATGCCAAGCCAAGTCCCATCACAAGGGTCTGAGCCTTTCCAGTTGAGTGTTGTGTTCGGCCAAGCAGTCTGGAGAGCCATCAGAATAACGACTACACCGTGAAAGTTTTACATTTAAAAATTTAGTGACAGTTTATGAAACAATAATGCAAATTAATCAAAGATCAAGCAGCAAACTAAGATTTCCATTCACCTGGAAAACAAATTATATAGAGCAAAGAATACTAATGGAACTGAACGACTTACGATCTGTATTCTGATACGATATCGAAATTTGCATAAAAATGATCAAAAGAAATAACCCAATTTTAGTCCCCATTTTTCAAAGTCAATGCAGCTAGATGTGAAGTGACAAGAAAACTGAGACTCACAATTCAGTTAATACAGGTTTATACCAAACCTCTGACTTCATACTTGATATTATATACTTTAGCGAAAAGACGTAAATTGATAGATCAATATAGTTTATGCAGTATAAGAGGAAACGTATTGTGGAAAGACATGCAAGGTCAACTGGGTTGGCTTCTTCTTGCATGGTAGGAATTGAAATAGTAAGCAGTGCGAATTGTGTTCAATAAAGTCTAATACTATACGAGTGTAGATAGAGATTGATTACTAAGTTTTATGTGAAAATAGATTTAACTACTATATAGTTACCGAAAGAGTTTTCATTGGTTATCCATTAATGCTGTAGAAATTGTGCACGTAAAATTAATCAAACAAAGTCGACATCAGTAACATCTTGTAAGTTGTAATGATTTCACTACAATATTTACGAGAGAAATGTTAAATCCGCATAATTCTTACAAAAATAACTTAGCATTTCTCTAATTACAAAGTGACAAACAGAATCGTCGCTAACTGAAAAATTCTGTCGGTATTTGAGAATAGTGAGAATGGTTCAGGTGGTCATTATTTGTCACAAAGGTTACTGTCCAGTTTAATCTTAAGTGGAGACAAAATGCAAAATTGTCACTACGCGCAGTGACCAAACTCGGGTAGTCACTGTATGTGTCACTAATCTTGTTTTAAAAAGCAGTACGCTCACTGTATGTGTCACTAATCTTGTTTTAAAAAGCAGTGCGTGTGATGCTTATGCGCATCTTCTGTGTCGTTTAGGTTTGACGCGGTCATTTATAAAGAAGTAGGTACACATGTAAGCATAACTAACACAATGCTGACCAAAACTCCAAGTCAACCTTTCCGACAAAAAACGTAGGAATACCCGAGTCATGATTTTGACACACATAGCAAGTTGAGATTATATATCTCATCATTGAGTGTAAGAAGATCAAAGACACACATAGCAAGTTGAGATTATATATTTCATCATTGAGTGTAAAAAGTTCAAATTGTCAAACATGCATACGATGCAATAAGTAAGTGGAAAAGAAAAAGTAAAGTCAATCATCTTAGGTAATAATAAGTTTATAGTTATATACAATTCTGTACATAAGGAACAAATGTGATTACCAACAACAGTCAAATAATCTGAAGTGGTCTTCATCTTTATTAAGAAGAAAGAGAAATGATCACATTGAGAACCCTTTCAACTTGTCAAGTGACATCAAGTGAAAGTTATTGAGGTTTATGTTACTGCATTTTTTTTCTCTTTACCAAAGAATGCTTCAGATAGCAGAAAACTAGTAAGTAAAGGTGCTAACCATGGCCTTTTTACTTATAATGGGTCAAAATAGGTAAAATGGAAAATTATCTCAAAACTATAATCAAACTTTTACTGCATAAAACCTGCTTAATCATTTTATTCAGAATTTTGAATAATTTATTAAAGAGGTATATCAGGTCAACCCAGCCAGTTTTGACCCATCAACCAAACTGCCCAATTTTTCACTTCTAACACACATCAAATAATTTTTTTGCAGTAATACAACAAGTTTGAACATATAGGTTTAGCCACTTAACATTTTAAAGATAGATGTGCACCTATAATTCAAGATGTCTGGTACATTTTATAGTACCTGGAGAACAAAAACCAAACCAAAAGATAAGAGAATGCACCCACCAATTACCCTGAAGTTGAACGAACAAACACAAAAAAAAGTTCACACATTTGAAGTGCTTAACATAGTGACTGCATTGAAGTAATCGAACGATAATACACGCTGAAAGTGGACTTCCCCTTGATCACTCAAAGTTAAAGGTCATGAGTTCGGATCCAACTTTCCCCACCTTTTAAAAAAATCTTGATAGATAACAAAAACTTGAAGCTGATTATCACTAATCAGGTAAGTTAATCATAATAAAATATGCTTCTTCAGGTTATGCCATTCTTGCATCTCATATTTGCGGCTGTTATGAGTTTATAATGAGAGTTAGGGAGTTCACTCATCTTTCCAAATCGTTCTTCATAAAAGGACCATATTTCTGACCTAATACAGACACATAATTGGATAAGAAACTAGTTCACAAACAAAACTGAAAGAAATCGACAGAAGAAGCATACCAGTACACCAAAAACTGAAACGGCTCATACTTTCCATAGATCCTTTCAATATCTTGTTGGATGTTTTTGATTGTTGACTTCTTTTTGTGGACCTGAAACAACATATGCAAAAGCAACTCAGCAAACTTTATATACTGGTAAATCTGTCGAGTTCAAAAAATGGGTAAATTTCGATAGGCAGTGATACGGGTCGGGTTGGGTTAGTTTATTGGCAAATTATTTTATTTAAAATCTTTTGACCCGCTAGAGATATAACATAACTGAACCTATCACTCATAAGAAGACAGGTTGAAATGCCAGCTCTAGAAAAGACAGTAAAAAGATCAGCAAATAGTAGTAAGAAACCTGGTTCAAGTGCCGTAGTGTTTCAGAATCTGATGGAATAACATGATAGAATCCCAAGCACATGAGTACATTGGCACGTGTAAAAGGACCAAAACCATAGATCTCTCCCAGCTGCTCATTTAGCTTCATGTAATTAGATAAAGATGCTTCTTGACTATCTTCTTCAATTTGCCTAAGATCAATTCTACCTTCAACAACACCTTGAGCAAGACGCAATATACGACTTGCTCTATAACCAAGGTTACACCGCTTTGCCAAGAAATTTTCATCAAGACTTGCTAGTTCTTTTGGGCTAGGAAAATTTCCCATGCTGCTGAGGAAGGGCAATACTGTCTTCTCACTAGGCTCGTTGACAAAGCCAGCAATACTTGCCACCTGAATGTCGATAGATGTCTCAGTACAGTCCACCCTTAGTGTTGCTTCTGCTTCGATTGCTGATTTAATCTCTGAACATCTTTTTGCAACATTCCTTGATTTTTGTTGTGAATTCATTTTTCGTTTTGTTGTTTCTTTCTTTGCAGGGGTTATTGGAGCAAATTTACTCATGGGATTTTCGTGTTTATCGGTTTCAGTGGGTGTCAGACACTGCAGCTCCAGCTGCAGCTCACAAAGGGCTCTAGCCATGCTCAAAGTCCTCGACCACCTACAATGGAAATACAGGTCACTGATATATGTCAAGATAGCAAAAATGGGCAAGTTAGGTAATGGGTCAAAACGGGTCGACCCACAAACCTTTTTTAGTCCATTTTCTGTTAGGTAATTAGTGTATTAGATATGATTCTGAAAACCATATCATTACAACAATAAGCAAAAATCCTAGATAATTAACATATGTAAAGACACTAGACCTCTACAGATAGAGCAAATAGACCTTTAGTGCCTTAACTACTAATGTAGCAAATCAGCCTGTAACTGTGCTAAAAGATTCATGATTATACTAAAGAGTAACATCAATACATCATCAAATCCAGCTTTATCTTTATTTCTATAATCTCTATTTTACTGTAGATAAATTGCAGAACCTTTATGGATACAAAAATCACGCACATCCAAAAATATATATAGATATTTAGAGGAATTAGAGAGAATTAACTGGCAATTGCAGACAAGAATGCATTTGACCATGTCTTCAAACAATGTCGGAGACCTAAAGATCCTCCCAAAACCTGACGCTTTTGCTTCACCATACAATTCTTGAAATTCTCTCACGTTTTTCTCCTCCGTATCTGATAAACGGAGCATTCTCCTCACCTGTTCCTGCAATCCAATCCAAAGACACAAATTAACAGCTAAAAGCACCACAATACTTTCGAAACTTCCAAAATTTAGAAGCCACATTCACATTTATTTCATAATGTCAATGAACGTGTATGGCAATTACTAATTATTCCCAAAAACAATTGCCCACATTCAAAATAGATAGTTACAACTGAGACCATTAATTACTATTGTTATTAAATCTTTCCATTTTAATTTGTCCCAAAAAAAATTGTCAATTTTAAAAATTAATAGTCACAATTTACTAATTTTCGGATTTTTCATTCAGCCCCACAATTACCATCGTCATGCGATCTTATAGGTTTTGCTACTCTATTGCCATCTTAGTAAACTGACACTAAGTTAATTAAACCTAAACCTACTATCAAATGTACATATCTTAAAATGTGTTTTTTTGGGTGAGTGAACAATTATTTTAGGAGAGGGGAGGTAACTATCTACTCGCATTATTGTAAGGACTAATATCATGGAATACCAACATACTTAGGACCCGACTTAGTCAGTATACTTTCATGAAATGAGCAATGATTTTAACTCATATTGTCTTGCATCCCCTATTATTAGAGCATATCCAACGTTATTGACTTCACCCACTACATCAGCTTTACATAAACAACTAAATCATATAAATCATCAAAGTGATACATCTTAATAAATATACTTATTACCAAACCAACCAATTTAGAAAAATGCAGTAAAAATATTATCAAATTAGCCTAACTTCTTGTAAGGGAGGTGATTCGCACACATCCAATTTTTATTTACGCACATCATCTCATGTTGTAAACCACCACCAAATGGCCTAGTGGTAAAATGGGCTTGTGATAAGGCCATTGATTTCCTCACAAGAGTGGTCAAGGGTTGAAACCTCGCTAGATGTGTACATTTGGGGGTGGCCAGGGAAGGCCGCGTACATCCGAGTCAAAAGATGCTAGCCCTCCCAAAGGGTAACCCTCCCCCGTACATCTGAGTAAAAAAAGGCAAGCACTCCCGGGATCTTGCTTATCTTGCTTGTACCTTGATGTGTGAATCAAAAGTGGGTGTGTGCAAATCACCTCCCTTCTTATAAAGTCGTTTGCCGCATCTTCTTTTTTTAAAGGCACTACCGCACTACTAGGACCTAACCCTGTGCACTCCACCCTTTTTGGAAGCCTACTAACCTTTTCCCAAGGACCTATGTTGGGATTGAACTAAGGACCTATTTCTCCAAAGGCACTCTTTGGAGCAATGCCGTAAATTAGGCTCATTTCAAATACAATCATTTTTTTAAGATATAACTACCAATTTTGTTTACATTAGCTTGATAAATAATTAGGGGGTGTTTGTTTAAGCTTATATAGCGGACTTATAGCTTATTTGGTTTTCGGCTTATATTTAGTAAGCTCATTTTTGTGGCTTATTTTAAAAGTTTTTGGCTTATATAAGCTTATTATGACATGATAAGCTTATATAAGCCAAAGAGTGTCAAAATAAGCCACGAAAAATGAGCTTATGAAACATAAGCCGAAAACCAAATAAGTCATAAGCCCGCTATATAAGCTTAAACAAACACCCCCTTTAAAAGGTCAACAAACCGTTAATGATTGCTGTTGCTCAGTAGAAAGTGAATCCATATCCAAAACACGCACAACTAGGTAACAACATTCCAACGGTTGAGATATTTCAACAGTAACAGATGATGCCTCGTCTTCTTCGTTCTCATGATTAATAAGTAACCATAACGGTCGTTTAAGTGTTTTAGAAAGTGGGTCCCACTGATTAGGCGCTGTCATGAAAAACCCATGACTACATACGGCCTTTTCTAAGTTAAAGTTGGCGGTGCAGGGTAGTTTGAACACCACGCGCCGCTCATCCGCGAGTGGTCGTTCCATATTCTGTTTAACTGTGTGAAATGTGAAATCTGTATTCTCGAAAACGTATATGTCTTTTATTTATATTAATGATTGGTCCTTATGGTTTGTTTGGATGTTCAATACGCACCCGGTTGTATTTGATTTTGCATATTTAACTTGTTAAAAAAAACATTAGATGAATACAAGTAAATAGATGCTAAAATAAGAAAGTATTAATGTCAACTAATATTCAAACATAGTAATTTTGGTTCATTAATCCTTTTAAAATAAAGTGTTTAGAAAAATCCACTTTTTAATTGTTTATGACGTGAAGCTTCTTTGAGCGTTTAGCTTTTCATGACTATAATATTATCATATTGAGAAAAGTTCAATATAGATCAAAAAAAAAAAAAAAAACTTTCACATTTTTTTAAAAATTAAATATCTCGTAAACCGTTAATCGTTATGAGAAAATCATATTTAATTTGTTAAAATCACATATGATTTGATTTTTACAAATCAGATGTGATTTTTTAGGGCGGAAATTTTGAAAAAAAAAAAAAAAAATAAAAAAAAAAAGAAAAAAAAAATGGTCGAAAGTATATAGAAGTGTATATAGAAGTATATATCTATAAAAAGATAATTTAATTATCATCGCGATGGTGTATTTTTTTTAGCTTGAAAATTTATCGTTTGCAAGATATGTTATTTTAAAAAAATGTGAAAAATGATTTTTTATTAATTTTGATAAAAAAAAAAATAGATTAATAAAATTGATTTATTTGATATATGACAAATATGAGATCTATATTGATCTCAAATCTTATCATATTATGTGTGTTCGGTAATAAGTGTTTAGCATTTATGTCATTTTACAATTCATAATTGCACTTATAAGTATGCTATCAAGTGCTCTAATATAACAAACAACTATTGCTAATCTAATCTACACTACTTATAAAGCATTTAGCACCGTCTCTCTTCCAATTTTTTTAAGATTTTCATATATATATTTTAAGCAAATACAACTACTTAAGATATATGTACAATTAATTTATGCATAAACACTTACACATATCGACTGGTCAACATTTGTAATTAATGTCATATTTAAAATACCCTTTTGATAAAATGTATAATTAATAAAACACAATGTACAAACTATTTGAAGCACAAATACAACTAAAAAATATTATTCAACACATACAATTAATACACTATTTAATTCACATATTCACCAAAATATACAATCGTTTAACCACAATGTACAATCGAATCAACCTACTAAGCCAAGCACTTAAAAATAAAGCCATTAGGCTGCCCGCAGTGGTCGGTTGACCGAGTCACCGCCATTGCAGCATGAGGGTCGAACTGGGTGGTTGGCTCCAAAATTGACGAAAGGTGATTGTGTTGAAGGAAAGAATCAATATTTTGTTTGTGGTAGCTTTGATTAACATGAGATGGAATTATACTACTGTCTTAACTAAATTTGTTGTTATTTGTAAATTAATTGTTTAATAAAAGTATGACTGCATAACATCACATTGTCAGAAAATATAGTCACAGGGTACCCACCACCGCATCGTGCGGGTACCCTCCTAGTTGCTACTAATATATGTGTAGTACTATATTTCTTAGTTGTCATAAGAAACATATGAACTTAGATTTACATTTCTTGTAAAGATAATTAAATTTGTAAAAAAAAAAAAAAAAAAAAAAAAAAAAAAAAAAAAAAAGTGAATTAATGTAAGGCACGAAAATTACGTCTATATTACATGACAAACATATGTAATATGCAAGAAGAATAATGTCAAACAACATTTTGCACTTGAACAAGCCTTAGAAACTGGAGATTCGGCCCCAAAGATGCTCTATAAACAGACATTAGTATTGACATATTACCAGCAAACTCATCCAGGCCTACAGGGAGCTGGCTTTTCAGCACAGAATCAGGCTTGGGCGAGAATGTAGAAAAGTTGGAGAACTGCTTCCAAGGAGGCGGGGTATAGGGGAGGTAGAATGTAAACAGATCCTACCCCTACCCAAGGATAAATCCAGAAGTAGGGAGACTGCTTCCAGGAACACATTTATTACTTGCAACAATATAATTGAACGAACACGTTTATTATTGAGAAGGTTTATACATCATAATGCACATCAAAGAGTTGAGTAATTATTTATATTGTTCATACAACGCAATATTGAACCACATCAGCTCTTTTGCATTGATGACAACGATGAAGATCCATGTGACACAGCTGCAAATGAAATTAATAATAGCTAATTCTCAAAATTGTATAAAAATTTAACTTTTTTTTAAAAAAAGTACAAAAATAATGCTCATTCCCAAAAAGATCATGTGCGAATCCACAAATATGTTGACATGTGTCGAGACATAAAGTACTTTCACCCGACCATTATACCCCACGTGCCATTTGACTTTTTTAAACAAATGTGCGAACGACGGTGTGCGAATTGCCGCTAATTGCCGTCATTCGCACATCCGTCGTTCGCACATTTGTTTAAAAAGTCAAATGGTAGCCGTCATTCGCACATTCGCACATCCATCGTTCGCACATCCGACGGTACTTGCAAATGATTGGTGTTGTACTTATTTTCTGGACACGTGTCAGCATATTGGTGGAGTCGCACATTCGCACATGACCTTGGTGGGAATGAACATTATTTTTGTACATTTTTTTGAAAAAAGTTAAATTTTTATACCATTTTGAGAATTGACTCATAATAATATATGATAAGATTAGCGAGTTGATTACAAGCATGTCAAGCAACTAAGTTGCACCAGTCTGAGAGTTTACAATCTACATTCAAACAGCTGAAAAAACCAAAATTGTACATGGTAATATTAACCCATTTACTTAGTAATAATGGGTCAATTAAAGATGGGTTGTATCAAAAACAGGTCAAGTAAATATTATATCAAATGGTTTGAAACTCGACCAACATCTATTTTTAATGCATTAGATTTATATAATTATTATAGTATATATTCCTCGTAATCATAATTAAGGCAACAACTATTTATAGAAAATAAAGAAAAAGTGTTTGTGAGCAATTCCAACCTAACGATGAGTAAAATTGACTTGTTCAACCCGAAGCAATTTTGACCCGTTACCCAACCCATCCAACCAGCTGATCTTGTCACTTTTAAATACAATGTAAGATATATTGTAGATTGCTTAATAATACTTTATCACACAACAACAATATGAGAATAATAGAAGAATAGAAGAAAGATAGATGGAGATGGTCACTTCTTAGAGATTAGATTAAGAGAGAAAGAATGAGATACAAGATGAATACCCCTTGAAGCAACACCCTCCAAGTGAGGAGGGGATGGGTATTTATAGTATTTAGACTTGGGTGGGCTTGGGCTTGAGATGGGCTTATACAAGGATTACATGAACATAACATTTAACTAACAAGCTTAAGCCCAAGCCCGTTGATTAAACTAACTAACTCAAACAACGACACATTAATTAAACTATTACAATGACAAATGACCATCACTTTAAAATAAATCCTAACAATCTCCCCCTAAGGGATGGTCATTCAAATGATGCTCCATGTGAGATGGTCTTTCGTCTTCAATGTCTTTGAGCTTTGAGTGTCGTTGTATAGCAGTCTTTGTTTTTTGTTCCTTCATGCTATGTGATCTTCAAAGTATCGTCTTTGAGGTTGTTCTTGCCTTCGATCAGCATCTTCATGTGATTATGACGTCGTGACCTCCAACATACTCATACATCTTGGACTTTACACTTATGTAAACAATCTCCCTATAATCTTTCATCATATGAACTTGTTCTCGACATCTTGATTAGCTTCTTGACTTTGTCTTTTCACTTTGTCTTTAACTTGATCTTCTTGTCTTGAACTTTTACACTTGAGCTTTGTTGGAGATGTTCTTCATAAGTATGAGTATGCTGAGGTGAAGATGAATGATGTATGTGGTTATGGTTAATGGATGTTTATAGGTAGCTGCATAAAACCGTTAGTAATAATCATCCAGCGCTTACAGGTTGGGACTTTGAGATTGTCAACAGCATAGTGTGAAGACTTTCTCTAATCCTTCCCCAGGCCGTTCTGAACCGGATACCCCCGAAAGGGCTTACACGGACACACCAAAGTGCACCCACGATTCAGTGAGTCGCTGGAGATCACCCCACGACTGTAGACCATTTGAAGCACGTTACCATCATGATGTAAAATGGCAAGATCCTTGGATCTCATTAAGACTCTTACAACTTGTGTCCTTTTTGGCGAACACAAGTGTATCATTTTGGAAGTGTTCCTAACGAGATATTTTGATGAATCTCATGGCTCTAGACTCTATTGTGCGTTTTGGTTTTAGTCGTCGGAGGCATGGAGCAGAGTGCCACCTTTTCAATATCAACACATCTCGGAATGAGAGGCCGATAGATTATGTAGTGTTCTCCGTGAGAAATGAAACAAATATCTTTTAAGAGATATCTGAGTGGCTAGGAGGGGTGGTGCAGTGCGTCACTGGGTCCATGACGTCTTGTCTTCAATATCAGTATCACCTTAGTGAATACCGATAGCAGATGTATTGACCCGGTTTCTGCCCTAAGTTTTCATGGAGGGCTATTTCTTTTCACCCTTACAATTAACTTTTCTTTTTAATTCTTCAACCCCTTCTTTCCCTTTCTCATTTACTCCTTTTTCAATCATACCTAAGGACTTCTAATTCTAATCTATTGGAATTGTCCTTGGGTAGATCCCTCCGGCTCTGGCGGATCATAGGACATAACCTAACCATAATCACCTTATAACTCCATGACTATCCTAGATTTGCCATAAAACCTTTTGAAAATCTCTCAAAGTGTTTATGAATAAACACATTTAGTTAGCACTTTGAGAGTTTTATATTTTTGAAATACTCCCCCTTCACATGTGCTTATGAGATTTAAGAAAGAATAGCACATGTTGGGTAGAGTTCGCACATTTGAAATGATTGATTTTCAATGAACATGACCTTCGCGAGACACGTTTACATCACTAGATGGACTAGCTTGAAATTATTACCCGTCCCGGTCATATTCATTGATTATCTCTCGAATTGGTACATTCTACTCAGACAAGTCCTTTGCGAGACACGCTTACATCACTGGAAAACCAGCTTGAAATTATTACCCGTCCAGGACAAGTCTTTTCGATAACGGACATTTAGATATCGTCAATTCGAGGGTTAGAACTGAGTCTGTCTGGTGAGCATACTTTGAGATTCCACGAACTTTAAACCTTTTGATCACATTTTAATCACGTCTTCTCCCCCTCAAAAATAGCATGAATTGATATTTTTTATATCAACTGATTAAAATGAAACCTTTTGGAGAGAACGACGGATTTGAGCATGAAATTGGAACATTTTTGTTTTTCTACTCCCCCTTAAACAAAGCATATGGTTAAACATTTTAGTTTAAAAGCAGTTTTAAGGGTTTAGGAGGGAGTTATCTTGAGCACTTTATGAAAGATTTGGAAAAATCTTATTGAAAAATCTTGAAGAAAAAGTGCTCAAGATAGAAAAGATTTTGAAAAACTTTGAAGATATGTAAGGAGAAATATCTTCATTTGATTTTAGGATAAGTGTTGGAAAAAGATATTGGTTTTGTACAACACTTTCCTTTATTTGAAGTTCGGGTTGTAAGCTGAAATACTTACAAGCCATTGAGATTTTTAGGATAAGTGCTCGAAAAGTTTTTGATTAAGCACTTTCCTTTCTTGAAAGCACGGGTCCTGAACTGATGTGTTCAGAAGCCATTAAATTAAGCGCGGGTCCTAATCCGATATGATTAGAAGCCATTGGGTTAAGCGCGGGTTCTGGAGTGAGTCTCTCAGAAGCCATTTTGAGAAACGACATGTTTTGAAAACATTTAAATGAACTCTCGCTCAAGCATCTGTACATGCCCGTATCATTGTTGAATGACATTTCTAGGTACGTACAGAATATCGATTATACGAGAGACATGCCGGAGAAGAATATTTTTGAATTTTATATTTTATATTGTTTTTGTCTTTTTGGAAATTTTCTATTTTTATATTTTGCTTTTGTTGGTTTTTCAAATTTTGTATTTTGTTTTTGATTTTTTCTAAAAAAATGTATTCACAAAGAAGAATTAAGTATGAACAAGTAGAAGTGGAGTTAAGAGAGGAATAAGACCAGGATTTCCAAATGCGATGTTGGCATAGAGTTCTTCTTTTCCACATTGGTTGTATGAACCATCTGCACTTTCACAAGTTCCTGCATTTACAAAATCCACAAAAGAAGAATATGCACAAATAGTAGTGTTAGCAGCACATGAATCATCACTCTGAGGGTGTTCACTATCAATGGTTGTAGTGGTTTCTTCATCCTTATCCTGATGATTTTCACTACTACTTGTTGTGGTGCGACTATCAAGAATCTTTCCTGTGGGAATCCATCTAAGACCGACTGTTTTAAAAACTTTTCCCGTGGGAATCCACCTAAGGCAGGATCTAGGAGTTGTTTTCTTTTCAGATACAGCGGAAGTCTCATTTTGAGAAAAACTACGTCCTGTAGGGATCCACTTGGTAGAATTCTTAGCTTTTTGCTTCTTATCAACGGGTGTGTTTCTATTTGGTGTCTTAGAGGATTGTGCCTTAGCACGCAAATTTGCTTTCTTGATATACTGTGCCACACATGCATCATGATTAGCTGAAAAGACACATTTTTGACATGTAGGACAGACAAATTCAACATTCTTGTTCAAAACAGCAACCTTAACTTTGTCACTACAGTCATTTGAAGCTTGTTTTCTGTTCGAAGAGGAATTCTTAGTGTTGCATTCTACTTGTTTAACATTTTCTTTTTCGCAACTGCTCTTAGATGCAGGCCAATCCCTAGTCTTTTGTTGAGAGTTCCTAGGTAGTGGTTTACAACTACTAGCAGTGCCTTGTAATGTTGTAGAATTCATCACCGTAGACGGTGTTCCTAAAATTCCATCTTTTCGAATCTGTGCCTTTTTCCTAGCTTTTTCTAGATAGGAATTGTGGACCATGTTGTTTGAACCAACATATTCTTTAACAGTATTTGTGGTCACATTTGGTGAGCTATTCCTAGGGGCACACACATTAGGATTCAACTTGTTGTCCTTTGAATTTGTAGTAGCATACCTAGACTCTTTTGGATTATCTTTTGCACTTTTGTCTATCGCCCTATATGTTTGAGATGTAGAGGCAGACGCAGTAGTGGGACTAATCCTATTAAGATCAGGTGCTATCACATTTGAGTTTTCGACAACAGCTTTTCCTTTTCCTTTCTCGATTTCCTTAGGCAAGGGTGTGGAAATGGACATTTTTGGTCTAGCAGACTTATTTTCCTCACCCTTTCCTTTTTGACTATCAAGCTGAGACTTCAAAAGATCAATTTGTTCTTGCATGTTTTTGTAAGAACGCTCATACGACAATTTGTCATACTTGCATTCTTCTTTTTTCTGATCAAGTTGTTTAAAATATGTTACATTTTGTTTTTCAATCTTAATAAGCGCCTTTTCATATTTTGAAACAATTTCGGAAGTCTCAGCTCGAAGTCTTTCATCATCTTCGACAGAATACATTTGATAAATAATGGACATGATATCAGTTGAAAGAGCTTCTTCAGAGAGTGCGTCATTTTGTTTTTCCAAAACTTTGATTTTTTCAATGTTTTCATTGGCTTCAAGTACCAAGGATGTGTGGTCCTTGACAAATTCAGTTACTTCTTTGATAATTGCGTTCTCAACATGAATTGCTCTTGCATGTATGCCAGATACAATGGGAGTAATCTCTGTTTCGAACATCTTTTTCTGTTCAGTTTCAAAACTTTTGAACCAATCGTTGATTTTAGCATTTGTTTTGGTTGCCACAACATCTTGAAGCATTTCAACTCTCCTTTTAAGATCGGCCAAAAGTATTCTAGCTTCACTTGCGGAAGTGTCGGTAGAGTACATTTGTTCGATGTTAGAAAGGTGTTTTGACACAACTTTGAACTTTGAGGCAGCCACTGGTTTTTTGAAAAACATAGGTGACTCTTTTTTAACAAGATGAACTCCAGCAAGTTTGTTAGCTTCATTATAATCGATTGGTTTTATTTCTGGGTTCTTTTGACTCATTTTGACACGCGTCTCTTTGGAAAGCTCAATCGTTTCATAAGTATCCCAAACATCGGGAGGGTCATGATTGTCATTTAGCACATTACCATTATACAATACATTCTGTTCTTTCTGAGCTTTCTTGAGATAACAAGGGTTTTCACATCCGAGAGCCATTTTCTTTCTTGTATGTAAAATCGGGTTTTTGTCGTTAATTATCATATTAATCGTTTGAGTTGAATGACCCGTTTTTACAAGTATTTCTTCCAACTTTTTAATAGTTTCTTGTTTGTCAAGTACTTCATCAAGAAGTTCATCTTCTCGTTTTGAAAACTTTGCTTGCAACTCTTTCTTCTCTTTTTCAAGATTAGAAGAAGTTGATTTTTGTTTAGAAAGTTGGTTGGTTAAATCAGAAATTTCTGCTTTTAGGGATTTAATTTGCATGTTCAATCTAACATCAAGAGTGTCGTATTTGATTTGCAAATGTTTCTCCCTTGAAACAGAATCACTGTAACCATTTTCAAGTTCTGACAGACGTTTGTGGTGAAATTCAAAAGCTTTTTCGTTTACCTTATATCTCTCAAGCTCAGCGGTCAATTTTTCATTAGCGGTCTTAACATCGCTATTGATCTTTTTGACCTTTTCAATCTCAATACGACAATTATTCAGTAATGATTCAAATAAACCACGAGTTTCCTCATCATTAGCGTTATTTTGTGCAACTTGAACTTCGTTAGGATTCATATCTGGAGATGCCAAATTAATATTGCTACAATTTGGCGAGTCCATATATGTATCATAAGTAGGTTCGAGGGGCACAGAATGTGGCTTTTGTTGAGCAAACGGATTAACCTCATTACTTGAAATTGATGTCTCATGGAGTGGTTCGTTGTCATAAGTAGGAGGAATGTCAGAATCGCTGCTTGATGTTGATTCTTGCTGATTAGGCATAGGGTCGGAGATTCCAGTGACTTCTGTAGAATTATGATTAATTCTAGTTGTAACCATGAAATCGTATTCCTCATCAGTCAATGGTATTCCCGAATCATCCTTTTTTGCTAGCATCAACAAGTACTGGAGCTTTTCTACCCTATCCATTGCCTGGACATTACCAGCTCTACCTATATCACTCCTTTGGGTTGCAGAAGAAGTCATGAAGCAATAATTCTCATTACGATTGACCCCATTCTGATTCACAAACTGATCCATTTGATTTCCCGTATTCTGCCCAGCATATTGCATTTTATTCCCCATTTGAATACCCGTAGCATTTCCTTGCTGATTCCCGATAACGTCAACCATTTGTCCTTCTTGACCTATATATGACTGCATGTTGTCAGTGTACGGTGAGTTCCATTGATTGTTGTTATGTGGTGGGATGTTTAATGCTTTGGTGATTAATGCAAACGCATGTGCCAAATCAGTTGTGATATTGTTTTGGTGAGCGGCCATTGATGAAGTTGTATGATAAAGATGATGTTGGATCGGTTAAAGAACTAGGATACGGTTGGTTACTGTTCACGAGATTTGTTTGGTTTAAGTCCTTTGTCGTTGTCCTTGAATAGTCGTTGAGAAACTTGAGAAACCAAGAAAGTTGATAACTTGTGAGAAACTTGATAATCCTTGAGAAACTTGAGATTTAGAAACTTGATAAGTCCACAAAGTAGATAAACTTCAAACTTAATAAATCCCAAACTTGAAAATTACTCACAAAGTTTAAATGCAACTTTAATAATGCAACTTTAAATGCAACACACGCAAACTCAAAAGCACATGCAAAACACGTATTTGACTTAATGAAGTACACGTCAAAAGTTGATGAGAAGATATTTCAAAAGCAAACACATGCAAGACACACCACATATATTGAGTACACGTTAACTGTTGCGACTTTGAGGTAGGATAGCAACACACGTCAAAAGCAATCAATTTACACGTCTAATAGTAAAACACTTCAATGATGTACACACATGCAAACTTACACTTCTAATAGTAAACCACTTCACATGCAATGTCAGTATCTCAATATATATAAAGGAGACAAGTATCAACTTTAATATATAAAAAACACAAACTCAACAAACTCACTTATGAAGAAACTCGACTGTGAAAAGTTGCTCGTCTAAAATGAAGCTTCGACTAAATGAAGAAGATGCTTCGACTAAATGATATATGGCTCGATTAAATGAAGTTGCTTCGACTAGAGGTTCGACTAGAGTTTGCTTCGACTATATTAAGTTTGTTCGACTAGAGTGAGTTTTGTTCGACAAGAAAAACTTGGTTCGACTAGCTAGTGTATGTTGCTTCGATGAGAGTACATGTTTGACTAGCTCGACTAGACCACCTTGGTTCGACAAAAAATCTGGTTCGATTAAATGAGTGATTCGATGAAAGTTCTTGCTTCGATGAATTTTCCTTCGACTAGACCACTGCTCGTTCGACTAAGTGTTGTTGTTCGATCAACTTTACTTTTCTCGTTCGACTTATGTTGTTTTTCGACTATTCTCGTTCGATGAGAGTGGCTTGATGAGAATGGATACTAGAGTCGTTCGATTAAAGTTATTGTTCGATTACCTCGTTCGATCAAGGTGAAGTCGTTCGATCAAGGTGAAGTCGTTAGATCAAGAGAAGTCGTTCGACTAGCTAACTGGTTCGATGAAAAAAATGGTTCGATGAAATTTTAAGTTCGTTCGACTAGTTAACTCGTTCGATGAAGGTTACTCGTTCGATTAAGGTTTCTCGTTCGATTAGGGTTTCTTGTTCGATTAAGGTTGCTCGTTCGATTAAGGTTGCTCGTTCGATTAGGGTACTTCGTTCGATTAAGTAACTCGTTCGATCAAATTTGCTCGTTCGATCAAGTAAGTTCGTTCGATCAACAAGCTCGTTCGATCAATTGGAAGAGTAAGTCTAACTCGACTACCCTTTTGCTCGTTCGACTGAATGCTCCTTCAATGAAGTATCCTCCTTCGATCACCCTGCTCGTTCGACTAAAACACCTCGTTCGACAACCCTTTCTCGTTCGACTAAAATACCACGTTCGACTACCCTTTCTCGTTCGACTAAAACACTACGTTCGACTACCCAAGCTCGTTCGACTAAACCTTGTTCGTTCGATGAGGTGAAATGTTGGTTCGATCACTTGAAGTTGGTTCGATCAAATTATGCTTCGACTATCTTTTTTTTTTGCTTCAATGAAAGTTGGTGAGTGTGAAAAGTAGAGAGACAATAGAACAAAAGGTGACAAAAACAAAACAAATTTCTAATAAACACAAACAAATGACACAGTAACGTAGTGAAATAAATCGTATAAATCCTAGGCTTTAACTATTTTATGCTCTTGATCCCACTTGTTAAAGCTTAATATTGATCCTTTATCACACAACAACAATATGAGAATAATAGAAGAATAGAAGAAAGATGGAGATGGTCACTTCAAAGAGATTAGACTGATAGAGAGAAATGAGATACAAGATGAGAATACCCTTGAAGCAACACCCTCCAAGTGAGGAGGGGATGGGTATTTATAGGTTTCTAGACTTGGGTGGGCTTGGGCTTGAGATGGGCTTATACAAAGATTACATGATCATAACATTTAACTAACAAGCTTAAGCCCAAGCCCGTTGATTAAACTAACTAACTCAAACAACGACACATTAATTAAACTATTACAATGACAAATGACCATCACTTTAAAATAAATCCTAACATATACAATGTCAGATAAGTTTTTTACCTTAGCCATTTGTATTAACTGGAACGGTAGTCTGGCTGATTTTCTGGCAGGGCATCTTGGAAAGCAGGTAGCTGCATATATGCCTCATGGACCCTAGACAGAGTAGGGTACAGAGTCTGCACCAACCAATCACAAATTATAAGTGTTAGATTCCATCAATAGATATAGTATGTAACTGTGGACGATAAAAAATATGAATATCAAAAGAATATGAAATTTAGAAAGTAATAAATAATTCACGGCACATGTAAAA
This sequence comes from Artemisia tridentata subsp. tridentata, assembly GCA_021014915.2. Classification (NCBI taxonomy): domain Eukaryota; kingdom Viridiplantae; phylum Streptophyta; class Magnoliopsida; order Asterales; family Asteraceae; genus Artemisia; species Artemisia tridentata. The sequence goes on from CP139508.1 coordinate 403,501,599, forward strand.
AAATCCATATACAAGCAGACCATACCATATCAAGGTTGAACCTCTGTATTGAACCATGGACTTGTGGTGCTAGAAACACATCAACCTGCAAAAATACCAACCAGCACTCAAAATTTTACACAAAGCAAGTAATCTCCATAAGTAGGCGTAATTGTTAGAAATCCATGTTTTGTATTAAATCAATAAATATAAACTTTTCAACCTTTGTTATGTTGTTTGAAAATGAAGACAACAATTAGGATTATATAAACGAGGACATTAAGAGGGAGGAAAATACCAGATAAACATCATCTCCTGTGGCGTACTTTCCAGCATGTTTTTCTAGTAACTTCTCGATTGCTGCAAAATAATAATCACGTAAACCCAGTAAACTGAAGCATTTGTGGAATAAATGCTAATGTTGGAACATACCTGCAAAGCCTTTACCAATATGTTTTTGAGCCCATGGAAGCTTTGCATCAGGACCGACCTTTTCCTCAATGTAATTCTGCAAGTTGGTTTATGCATAAGATGCAAGATCACGGAAGCGATTCCCACAATGATTTTTGTAACTTAACAGTAAGAAAACAATTCACTCACCAAAACATCAAGGTTCTGAAAAGGTTGTATGCTTGCGGAAATAATATTTTTAACCTAAAGATTATAGAGTAGATGACTGTTAGTTATAGAAACAGGATACAAAGAGCTGAGATTTATTTATGTGCATGATACTGATGCATGCTACATAAGAAGTGAATGCTTGACCATTAGATGATTTAATGAGGACACTAAGCAAATGTAGACATCATCAGCCTATCAGGCGCACCAGATCTTATTATATATGAGTCTCATTATCAAATTTGTTCGGATTGTCAGCTGAACATTTCTGAATAATCATCATGTCATATCATGTTCCAAAAAGTACTCTGATGTATTTGGGACAGTCACAGATGGCCTTTAGATGTCATAATAAAAGTAAAAAACGTTAAGTGTTCAAGACAAACTCTAGATATTCTTTAATAATATTGTCATCAAATATAGCACTACATGTAGAATGCTAAGAGAATAAGAATCCATGTGATTTTACCTGGTAATTAATTTCCCTTTTCTCAAGGTCTCTTGGCAACAAAGGATGCTCAGGATACTTCTCCTCAAGGTACTGTACAGAACAAGAAACAATGGTAAAACACGGAAAACAAAAGAGAATAGATTTGATGAATAAGTTAACACATTTCTGAAGCACATATCAGTAAAGCAAACACCAAAGCTCACCATTAGAATTGCAAAAGAATCCGAAATTACTACATCACCATCCGCCAGCGCAGGCACATACCCAATCGGGTTGATCTTTAAAAAGTCTGCATTTAAAGAAATAATAATAAAATTAAGACACATAAATGTCACTAAAAACATTTTGTAAATGTCACACAAGCCCCCCAATGTTCCACTCTTGACATAGAACGGCCAATTTTGAAATCATAATACACAATTAGTAAACTCTAGCACCAATTCCCTAGAATTCTAAGTTAATGAACTTTTACCAAATTGTAATTGTTTGTAACGAACTGCATTTTTAGCCTTTTAATGTCACAAACTTTTATTACATTTTCTTTATAAAATATTGATGTCATTTTAAAAAAAAATCCCTGTGTAGAAAAACTAATAATCAAAATAAGACTCTTCGTCATCAGATACTTATAATTTATCTTTCAAGTAAAAATTCAAATTCAAGTTTGAATCAAAGTAAGAACTATGGGGGTGTTTCGGATTGCTCTTTTTCTTTCTTCTTTGTAGCTTATATTTTAGCAAAAACTATTTTGTGTCATCCATACACCATACTGGTTATCTACTTATTTGAGGTAAAATAAGCAGTTTCTCGATAAGCATGATTCTTTTCAAAGCATTTATGTCATATGAAATTAAAATAGTGTTTACCATCATTGAAATTATAAAACATGACATTTTGGTGTCACTGAACTTATAAAACATGAAATTTTGGTGTCACTGAACTTATAAAAATATATCTAAACATCATTAAACTTGTAAAAACATGACATTTATGTTACTTAACTTATCCAAAAATATACGTTCAACTCACTCCGATTAACACTGAAATTATAGAAGAGTATGCTTCCTATAAGTTCAGTAACCCAAGTGAACAAAATGAAAGTTAAGTGCCTTAGACCCAGTTTTTTGAAAATTTTTAGTGACATCTTTGCCTATTAACCCTTCCAATTATTATACTCCGTAACATTTATTTACAAAATATAAAAAATATATTATTTCCAAAATAAGCAATCCCAAACACCATCTAACACAAATGTGTATCAAAGTAAACATTTATAGTTACAACTAATATCATACAAAACTGAATCAATTAGGATTAAAACTAAGCAATCAAATAACATTTACCCGGGTTTTTATGTTCTCCTTTAGGTAAATTAACAGCTTTGTATTCATAATCAAGTCCTGTTATAACCCACACACAAAAGAAAGTCAAAAACAATACAACATTAAACAATAATATTCAATTTTTTATATATTCATCTGTTTATGAAAAGACCTTTTAAGTTAAGAGCAATACGAACACGAAAAGAACATGAACTCCTGTAAAATGAATATAGTTGCAACTTATTGGGTTGTTCCTGCACATTAAATTATGTTTGTAAGTTTGTGTTTTTTTGTCTTAGACAAAAAAAAAAGGTTTTGTGTGTAATAAAAGAGAGATAACAAGTCAACGTTTGTAAAAGAACCGTATTCAACTTTTTCTTCTTTTATGACTTTTTTCTGTAAAAAAATAGTTTTTACTTCTAGAAACAAAGGAAATTTGCATTTCGGTCACCAAAATGTCACTTATTTACAACTTAGAGCACTTCCAACCATAACCTGGGGTTAAACTTTAATACACTGCCACGTCAGCTTTAACTATAAAAAAATTCTTTCAATCATAACTCACCTTTAAAGGGGGCGAAAGTGATTTTTTTTTTTACACACAAACTACCCTTAACGCAGCGTTAAGGGGTTAACGCACACCCTTAACGCTGTGTTAACGCAACATACATTCAACGCTTAACTCCACTTTAACGCACTATTGCGTTAGCATTGAAAGTGCCCTTAGAGCACAAGGTGTGGTGCCCTTGAGTTAAGGCATAACACCGTGCCACGTTAGCGCCACATTAGCTTTAACATTTCATGCTTAACATTAAAAAAACACCCATTTATCATAACACAACCATAACACCATATTTTGATCCCCACTTTTCTTTAAAAAATAAAATTTACAAATTCAACCCCTAAACTAATACTTCATTTAATAAACAACCTATCACTTTATTAATAACCATAAAAACATTGCATAAATATTAAATAAATATTACTCACCCAACCCTAATATCACCCACCCTAATCTTTTGCAGTCACACAACCACACTTCTTTCTATCAAAAAAAAAATACGCAGCCTCCAACAAAATAGTCTCACACAAACAAATACCTTAACACCCCTTTACTTCTTTCACGCCCCCTTTAATTTTTGTGAACGTTTCAGCTTCAAGATCTTGTTAAAGGTCTAAGGTAGGCGTATGGTTTTGTTTTCGTTTTGTCGACACCGAAAGAAAGTAAGATTGAAGTACTTTTGTTTTGATCTTTCTTTTACGTTCGGATATTAACAAAGAAGTTAATCTTCTATAAAGATTAAGGGGGGAGTTTTGATTTTTTTTTAATTCAAATATGAAACTAGCCGTTAGGGGGCGGTAGTGTAACTTTTATTTTTATTTTAACGCAAGCTGCTTAAGGCAGCGTTACCATGGTAACGCCACCTCCAATGCCCCGTCTTAATGCCACCACACGGTGTGATAACGTTGCATAACGCAGCTCCACATCAGCTTAACGTGTAACACCCCCAAAATCGGGTCCAGCGGAAGCATACATGTCACTGGGGAGCTACTTAATTGGTATCACAACACAAGTACAAAGAACGATTTTTACCTCAATCATTTAGAATAAAATTTATTAACAAAAAGTGTTAAATTTACATTATCCAAAAGTAGTGCGGAAATAGGCCCATAAAATAAGTAAAGCGGTCCCAACATATTTTTCAGAGCCGTTTATGACCGTGCCCCTTGCCAAGCGCCTCCAAAGATAAGCTATCACCTTAACCACCTGAGAATACATGCTAAAAGGGTCAGCATAAAGCTGGTGAGTTCATAGGTTTAAGTAAACGAGTTATGCATGGACCACAAGATTTCAAAGACAATATATTAAAACATGTTCATGAAAAAGATTACTGTTGAACTAAGCGCATGACACCGAAGCCTTAACAATTAGTTCATATTATCACCCCAAACAGGTGCTTCGCCAAACACCTGTACGACATCAAATGAAATGCGTCCGTTTGACAAGTTGGAGCGACCAACCCGGACGGGGGAGTTTACCCCCAATAGATCTATTCACAACATTCGCGCTTACAAAGTAATTAACGGTTCATGATAGTGGAAAATTTATGGCAAACGACAACAACTTAGGCAATCAATAAATGTTTAATACACTTGTGTCCATATATAAAAACAAGCAATGTATTCCCACCCCAAGTATTTCAAATCGAGTAGTAAAACAGTAAAAAGTGGGGCTATGAAACTCACCTTAGCAAAAGCAAATCTCGGTTGGTAAATTGGTAAACGGTAAATAAAGTCCGATAACTCTAACCGCGACCTAAATAATTCATATGTCTTAGGTTCAAAAACAAGGTCATGCACGCAAGTTCATACGCTATTTTATCACTTGTACATGTTTGTTGTAATATTTATCGTCAAAAATGTAGTTGCGTCAATGTGATATTTTATTTAGAAAATCACCCTTTTAGAAAACGTAACTTGTTAATCTCGTGATCAAACTTTAGTCGTCTTGTTAATAGGTATTTTGAAAACCTCTAACGCGTCTAACAAGTATACATAATGTTCTACCACTTTTGTTTACGTCATTTTAGCCAAAATATACTCTAAAGTGTCCAAAATCCACCTTAAATATTTCTAACAGCTTTCTAATAGACAAATAAAAGCTGTCAAAATGTTATATGTCGTCGTAACTTCTTTAGGCCATAACTTTCTCGTCGTAGCTTCGTTTCTTAAGTTTTATATATCCCCGGGTTCGTGTTTAAGTATACTAACATGTTTTTAGTGTCTCGGCTAGTCTAGTTAACCTTTAACATCACATTTTTACCTCTTGAAAAACTCTAACAGCAACTATATTTGTTTTAGAAAATTGTTTTTCGACATCCAACTTAAAACTAACGTATCTTCTTCGTTATAAGCCCGTTTTAACTCATTCAAGCGGCTACGTTTTCGTTATAAAGTCTATTTTCCTATTTCTAGCCTAAACTTGTCACCAAGCTACTGAGTTTTCTGTGGAAGGTCGAATGGGACAGCTTCCTTTCTAAAAACGTCAAAACACGTTTCCTAGCTTTCTAGTTATCCAAAACCGCTTAACAACAACTTCAAAACTAATCCTAGCTCTTCCACCAATTTCTCAACATATCAATAGTGATTTAACAATAAACCTAGCAATATGAAAAGTTCCATTTCTCATAAATTCAAGTGACCTTCAAGACTAGTTAAGATGACAAGCCTACTAGTTTATATATAGTGTTTTTAATTCCACTTTCTTGTTGAGATTAACAATTAACTAGTGTGTTCTTGAAAATATATTTGAAACATAGTCATTAGTTAAAAGATCTTTGTGGTTATAAGGTTTTACAAACATGTACAAAGTGATAATCATGTGTATGCAACTTGAGACTAACTATCATGATATATATATATATAGAGTGTAAAATTTGTGAAAGTAAAGTGTTACTCACTTAAGGTAATTAGTGTGGTGAGGAGGTGATTTACTTGATTAACCCAAGACTAGTGCTTCTAAACCCTTACAAATGTGTTCCTAATGGTGCTTGAACTTAGCCAAAACAACTTCTTCTTCCTTCTTGCTCCTTGGGTGGATCGAATTTGATGAGAGAGTGAGTGAGCGTATACTTTTTTTTCTACTTGAACTTATGGTGTGCAAAATGGTGCTATGTCTCCTATATATAGCAAATTAGGGTCTAAGGTGTAATAGTTGGTCCAAGTCTTTGGTCTTGGTCCTTGGTCTTTGGGGTAGGCCGGCTAGAAGGGGGGGACATGGTGGCTAGTCAAGCCACAATTTACAACTCCATGTTTTATGCAACATGTCTAGTACTTATGTATTTAGAAAATCTTTGACTATAATTATTATGGTGAGAGGGGGGGCGGCAATACAAGAAAATGGGAGTAATAGATTTTGTTTTTATGTTGAATGTGTATATTGAGTGTATTGGGTATTAAAAATAGGTATTGGTTATTGGTTTGGTGATTAACGTAAGTTATACGTAATTAAACGTAATGAATAAAGAAATTACATTAGGCGTAAGGAAATATTTTTGGAACTTTGGTAATAATTTAGGGAGTATAAAAATGCGTTAGAAATAATCGTTGGGAGTATTGGGTATATCGGGTGTTAAATTTAATTTGTGAATAGCGTTTGTTCCATTGACAACCGTAAGTAAATAAAGAAAAGGAAATTGTTTTAGGGTTTAAAATTATGAACCGGAGTAGGAGCAAGGTGTTGGAATGTTGTGGACTAAATATAGCCTAAGTCCTGATGCACAAGGGGTTGTTCCTAGTTTTACGTTTATTTAACTAAAAAGTTATACGTAAAAAGTATTCTTGTAAATTTCTAAGTAATGATTTAGAGTTTAGAATTAAATATTGACGTGGAAAATTTCGGGTTGTTATAGTCTACCACCCATAAAAGGAATCTCGTCCGCGAGATTCAGTCAGTGTTGGTCGTTGGAGTGGTGTCAGTGAAGAGGTGCGGATACTTTTGACGGATCTGGTCTTCTCGTTCCCAAGTGAACTCGGGACCTCGTTGAGAATTTCAGCGAATCTTGACGATAGGAATTCGACTTTGTTGGCTCGGAACATGGTATAAAATGGGGCTAGCTTTTCAAGACAGGGTTGAGTTAAAAGTTTCCTCGGTTACGGCGCTTTTTGAGGCGAGTGCCAATGAATGGCTTATAAGTTTTGCCCATCAAAAGTTTATTTTTAGGTAAGGTTTAAGGGTGACTATTCCAATCATAACATGATTCTTCCGGAATTAGACATAGGTGGCCAGTCTATGTATAATCGAGGACTAATGATGTAATGCTTGGTTTTGTCAAAATGACATTATGTTTCTTAAAGTTTAATAGTATTAATCGTTTTGTTTATAAAATGACGGTCAAGATAGTTTTCAAAGGAGTAATACAGTTTGTGGGGCAATAGCAAAAGTGGTTTATAGGATAGTTATAAAGTAGATTGTAAAATGGTAACAAAATAGATTTATACGGTAATTAGCAAAACATTTTAAATGGTGGCAAAAGTTTATGGGATAAAATTCAGACATTTTACAGGATGTAAATAAATTAGTTTTATAACAGAGTAGTATCGCATTCTTGTAAAACAATGGAGAAAAGGTAGTGAAATTAAGAGTTCAATGGATGAGAGTTGTCGTATTGCGGCAATAATAAAAGATAGAACATTCATTAGATAGAAATTCGTAATAATACATGAAAAATTCATAATAATACATGAAACTTATACGAAAGTACTTAATGTAAAACGCAAAAGAAATACAACCCTAGAGGGTTTAGACTTCGGTTTTATTATACAAGCAGAAACTTTTCATTAAACATTATCTTCAAAACAAGAAAAGAAGAGTGAGACGTAATAAAGACGTTTCCTAAAAGTAGGTGCTCTAAGATGACATGTCATAAGATGAAAGCTTGAGATCGTGTTATGATTAGCTAGCATACTTCTGGGCGGTGGTTTACGAGGTGATGTAGATGTTCTAAAGTATGGGACGAGCGTTCAAACTAGTCTACAGAAACGGTTAATTAAGGTGATCAGGGAAATTGGCAAACTAAAACGGAAGATTTAGGGAAATTGGCATACTATAACGGGTTTTAATGTTACGTAAAACGATGTCATATATGATTGTGAAAATTTTTAGAGACCATTTGTATTAATTATAATATCTCGGAAGGTTTAGAGGACCTTCAAAAAGTACGAGTGTGTATGTTAGTTCAGTTATACTAGTAATACGTCTTTAGCTTTTAAAAATTGTTTTGAAAGACCAAGATGGGTGTCCTAACTCGAATTCAAATAGTGATACTACGTAGGGAAAAAGGCATAACATTGTGATAGGTACGGTATGTATTTATAAGTATACAGAAAATACTTGTAATATATAGTGGAAGTCAAATCAGTATAAGTGATCAAATAGTAACGTATAATGCATATTTATGACAAGCAAACAGTAGTGAGGCAGAAAGCTTGGCAGGCGAGCACATGGCGGTCATAGGGTTTTGTTTTTGTAAAAAGTGGTTATAGTCTAGGTTTTAAAAATATACTCAGTTCTCTATAACCAAGGCTCTGGTACCAATCTGTAACACCCCCAAAATCAGGTCCAGCGGAAGCATACATGTCACTGGGATGCTACTTAATTGGTATCACAACACAAGTACAAAGAACAGTTTATACCTCAATCATTTAGAATAAAATTTATTAACAAAAAGTGTTAAATTTACATTATCCAAAAGTAGTACGGAAATAGGCCCATAAAATAAGTAAAGCGGTCCCAACATATTTTTCAGAGTCGTTTATGACCGTGCCCTTTGCCAAGCGCCTCCAAAGATAAGCTATCGCCTTAACCACCTGAGAATACATGCTAAAAGGGTCAGCATAAAGCTGGTGAGTTCATAGGTTTAAGTAAACGAGTTATGCATGGACCACAAGATTTCAAAGACAATATATTAAAACATGTTCATGAAAAAGATTACTGTTGCACTAAGCGCATGACACCGAAGCCTTAACAGTTAGTTCATATTATCACCCCAAACACCTGTACGACATCAAATGAAATGCGTCCGTTTGACAAGTTGGAGCGACCAACCCGGACGGGGGAGTTTACCCCCAATAGATCTATTCACAACATTCGCGCTTACAAAGTAATTAACGGTTCATGATTGTGAGGAATTTATGGCAAACGACAACAACTTAGGCAATCAATAAATGTTTAATACACTTGTGTCCATATATAAAAACAAGCAATGTATTCCCACCCCAAGTATTTCAAATCGAGTAGTAAAACAATAAAAAGTGGGGCTATGAAACTCACCTTAGCAAAAGCAAATCTCGGTTGGTAAATTGGTAAACGGTAAATAAAGTCCGATAACTCTAACCGCGACCTAAATAATTCATATGTCTTAGGTTCGAAAACAAAGTCATGCACGCAAGTTCATACGCTATTTTATCACTTGTACATGTTTGTTGTAATATTTATCGTCAAAAATGTAGTTGCGTCAATGTGATCTTTTATTTAGAAAATCACCCTTTTAGAAAACGTAACTTGTTAATCTCGTGATCAAACTTTAGTCTAAACTTGTCACCAAGCTACTGAGTTTTCTGTGGAAGGTCGAATGGGACAGCTTCCTTTCTAAAAACGTCAAAACACGTTTCCTAGCTTTCTAGTTATCCAAAACCGCTTAACAACAACTTCAAAACTAATCCTAGCTCTTCCACCAATTTCTCAACATATCAATAGTGATTTAACAATAAACCTAGCAATATGAAAAGTTCCATTTCTCATAAATTCAAGTGACCTTCAAGACTAGTTAAGATGACAAGCCTACTAGTTTATATATAGTGTTTTTAATTCCACTTTCTTGTTGAGATTAACAATTAACTAGTGTGTTCTTGAAAATATATTTGAAACATAGTCATTAGTTAAAAGATCTTTGTGGTTATAAGGTTTTACAAACATGTACAAAGTGATAATCATGTGTATGCAACTTGAGACTAATTATCATGATATATATATAGAGTGTAAAATTTGTGAAAGTAAAGTGTTACTCACTTAAGGTAATTAGTGTGGTGAGGAGGTGATTTACTTGATTAACCCAAGACTAGTGCTTCTAAACCCTTACAAATGTGTTCCTAATGGTGCTTGAACTTAGCCAAAACAACTTCTTCTTCCTTCTTGCTCCTTGGGTGGATCGAATTAGATAAGAGAGTGAGTGAGCGTATACTTTTTTTTTCTTCTTGAACTTATGGTGTGCAAAATGGTGCTATGTCTCCTATATATAGCAAATTAGGGTCCAAGGTGTAATAGTTGGTCCAAGTCTTTGGTCTTGGTCCTTGGTCTTTGGGGTAGGCCGGCTAGAAGGGGGGAGACATGGTGGCTAGTCAAGCCACAATTTACAACTCCATGTTTTATGCAACATGTCTAGTACTTATTGTTAGGAATATAAATATTCAGATGAAGGCTCGGTCACCCCGAGTATCTATTTAGCATTTACATAGCTCGTAGGCTTATTTATATTAGCTTAGCAATATTAGTATTAGTATTAATAGTATTAGTCGTATTTATATTTGTGGAGTGGGTCGGGGCTTTCCCCACTGTCAGCTCACTCCACAGCCCACTAGGGGCACCAATATTAGGAACTATATAAACTCTTCCCACACATGGGAAGGGGTGGAACTCTTCACACACTTAATCTAATTTTCCAGATTTTGCTTTCAAGAGTTTCCCTCTCTCTCTAAACTTCTCTCTACAAACTAACTCCATGGGTTTCTTGATCTTTCAAGATCCAAGACCACCCGAATAGATCCACACAATCAAAAGGTTAGATCTTACAATTGGTATCAGAGCCATGGTTAGGTTCGATTGATTGTGTGTGCTTGGATTTGTGGTCTCTATTTTTTGTGTGCCTTGGTTCGAACTGTGTTTCATGGTTTAACTGTTAGAAAACTTGGTTTTTGTTGTTTCTTGTTTGCTTTGGTTTCTACTGAGTTGGGCTTTTAACAGTTTGAGGCCTTAACGTATTAAGGATTTGATTTGCTTGATAATTTTTGTGCTCGTTCCATTTCTTGCCTGCTTACAAGTCAAGAACCATTTTTTTCTCTTTTTCTTTGTTTATGAGGTACTGATTTTAACAAGTCCTGCTGGGCTTCTTCTTTTGGAGTGTGCTTTTGTTTATGTGTTGACTGTCTTGAGAACATTTTTTTCTCTCCTTTTTGTGCAAACTCTTGGTATCTCAATGTTTTGTTAACTTGGCTGTGGATTACTGATCCTTTGTAACGGTTTGTCATTCTTCTTGGTGTTCTAAGTAGCGGTTTGTCAAACTGCTTATGTATTCTTGCCAGCGGGTTGAACAACACAAATGAAAAAGCTTGTAGCGGGTTGGCAGTTTTTTTTGGAAGTACAGTTTGGAGCTTAACCAAAACCGGAAAGAAGACAAAAGTGCTGAAAGTGACTAGTTTGGCTTGATGCTCCAGCGGTTTGACTGTTTGACCGGTCAACAGCAGTTTGACTTGTCCTAGCGGTTTATTGACTGTGGCGGTTTATTGACTGGCGGTTTATTGACTGGCGGTTTATTGACTGTGGCGGTTTATTGACTGGCGGTTTATTGACTGGCGGTTTACCACAGTTGACTAGTCAAGAAAAGTCAAAGTACTCAAAACGATAAAAAAGAAAGAAGATGAAGCAGAAAAGACCTCGACCACAACAAAACCATTACCAGACTCTTATGTTGAATTCAGTTTGTAACCATCATCAGTCAACCACAAGAAATAGGAAAACCAAATGAAAAGATGAAAACCAAATACTCGACAACAACAACAAATTTCTACAATATCCAACAACAACAAATCCAATAACCACTCATCACCGCCACTCATCTACCACTAATCAATACTAAATTAGATCTCATTTCTATTCTCGTGTACTATTGATAAATCAAGATCTCGGAATTTGTTTCTCGTGTGGTACAAGCCCAGTGCACTCAAATATCTTAACACGAGAAAAACATATCATCATGGATCTAAACTCAAACAACAACGGGTACTAACGATCTCAGAATTGTTTCAACTTTGTTTCCAATCTTCTAAAAGATTTTGAGTTGGACAAAAATCGTCATCGATCTAATTTTTGAAGTTTATACTTCATTAATATCCGAACATTTAAGAGAAAAATCAAAACAATAATGTTTTAATCTTCCTTTTGATTCGGTAAAACACATGAACTAGAACTTAAACAAAAATACCTACCCGATACCTCTCTTAGTGATGTTGAAACTGTTCTTGATATGCAAATGAAAAGGGTTGTCTTGTATTCGTTTTTCGGGATCAAGATCTAAACGGGTTAACTTGTTGTGTGATCGATGAGGATGGAAATCAGATAAGATGTTTTTTTTGGGTTTGTGTTTGAGAAAATCGGTGTTGATGATGAGTGATGTCTGAGATTAGATGAGTTTGATAAAAATGGGGGCGGATTAGTTTTTGGTGTAACATGAGATTATGGTTTGAGTTGTTTAATGGTTGCGCATTGTTCAGTGATGAGAGGATTAGGGTTATCTCATTCTTTGTGTAAAGTGTGTTTAGTGATTCTCTTATACACATCCTAATTAGTAGGGTTATTAATTGTTGTGTGGACTTGGACGTTAATCCATAATTTCATTGAATGGGCTGGTCAAGAAAGCTTTTGGGCTTACATGTGGAACTGAGCAATCCGTTTGGATTAGTGGAGTTGGGCTTATATTTAATTGCCAAAATCTTTATTCACAAAAATGAGTTAACCGTAAAAAATCTTTTTGTATGTTTTTATCATTTGGTGAATAAGAGCGGTATGTTTGGATCGACAAAATCTCTCGGATTCATATACAACGTCACGGCTGGTATTTGGGTTTATGAAGGTCAACGAGATTACTGAGTTGTGGATTCAGCAGCATTGTCCTACTGGTGCCTACAATTTGAGTGAGCCTGCAATTTGATCCTTGCGATTTGAGTTACAGTTGACAAATTGCGATTTGGTTAATTGCAAATTGACAAGTTGCTATTTGACTTGTTGCGACTTGACTGATTGCAATTTGACCAGTTGCAATTTGACGTTGCGAGTTTACACTTGCGATTTGACTAATTGCGATTTGGTTGATTGCAATCTGACTTGTTGCAAATTGACGAACTGTGACTTGACTTGTTGCGATGTGATCAAGTTATGATTTGACTTCTGTGACTTGAATTTCGAAGATTAGTATTGCAGTTCACTCTAGGCTATTCTTGTTGATTTCACGGTTTCTCTTGTAGATTTTAGAAAATCCCGCGAAAGATTCGATTTCTCGGTTTAAATCTCAAGAGTAGTAAAATCCCGTCAAATCAACTTTGTACAAGTAAGTGGGATATGGAGTTTGACATAATAAAACTTACGGGGGTTGACTATTTTTCTGGGATTAGTTTGTGCTACGAGATCGGTAGGATTTGGGAAATTATGACTGCTTGGTTGGTTTGTTAATTCACGGGTTGGTGTACTTAGTGTCACAAACATCTCGGGGTGGATGGATGCACGATGTTTGTTGACCCTTGCTCGAGCGTATTTAAGGTGATTAGACTTGGATGTTCAAGAAGTGGATATATACAATAAAGGATGGAAGGTTGGGTATATATCACTACCTATATTTAAAGGAGTTACGTTGTTGTGCTCAATATAGGTTCTAAATCACAAATTTAGTGCAAGTATAAGTCGCGGACTTGTCCTTTCTCAAGCTTCATCAAGTGATTGTTGTTTCTCAAGCTTCTAATGGGATTGTAGTACAAGATCTTCTCAAGAGGTGGTCAGACTTAAAGACGGGAGGTGGTTTGTTCAGAGACGTGTTTTAACCCGTTACACATTCCATAGTTAAACATATTTCATCAAGCGGTGTTGGCATATTATGAGCTTCAAGGAATTTTTAATCTGCTAAACCATTGATGAGGAGACAAACGAGGGGTTACTACAAGAGAGTCTTAATCACCATCTTCGTTGCAGTAGTTTTATTTGTCACTTTCCATATATTGTGCCTGACAAATTCACAAACATCATGGACTCTCAGCTTTGGCAAAAAGGTCATTTCATGCCCTTTTTGAGGGGAGAATTAGCGCGTGTTTCCTAGCGGTTCCTTCTCCAGCGGTGTGAATCTTAGCGGTTCCGGTTACAGCGGGTCAGATCGTATCGGTTCTGTCTCCAGCGGTTTGAATCTTAGTAGTTCCGGTTTCAGCGGGTCAGATCGTAGCGATTCAGGATTCAGTGGTTCAGTCTCCAGAGGTTTGAATATTAGCGGTTCCAGTTTCAATGGTTTAGCTTTCAGCGGTTTGGGGATTAGCTATTTGCCTAAGATTTCAGAGTACGACAACTATTCCATGCACTGCACCGATATCATCCAAGCAGCTGGGTCAGACAGCTATGTTTGATTGGACTGACTATGAGTCATGGGCACTGCTAAGAATTAGCGCATGTTTCTTCTCCCTTCGACTATTCAACCGCACAAAATGATCTCGAAGTTAATTTTGTATTCCTTGCTTGAGAGTGAGGTTGGATTTCACGAAAGAGTCTACCTATTTTATCTTGAAATCGGGGATGGTTGGATGCATGATTTCAATGATAACTTGCTCGTGCTTAAGATGTAAGTTGAAGACTTGGGTTATCTAGTTTCCAGAAGTCGGGGTGGATGGTTGAAGACCTGGTTAACTATCACTTAAAGGAGATACATTGTAGTACTCAGTGTCACACGTAGAAGACGTTGTGGATAATTGCAAGAGGTGATGAAAGTCTCATACTTTGTCAGGATAACATTAAGTACTTAGAGACTTTACACCGTTCTTTCAACAACAGTGCAAGCTTAGGTAACAAATTTGAGTAATTCTACTTCATTCGCAGTACTGGTATATTGGGTTTCCTTCATCAAGTGGTCACGATTAGTTGTTTGTGTTCGAGGTTGGTTAGTTGGACGAAAGTTTTAAAAGTTGTGATGTGCTCAGTAATTCTCACGGGATGTTCTTAACCCAAACTGATATTCACCAAAAATGAATCAGTCATGCCACTTCCAATCTGTTACTGTCTCACGGTTTCTTCTTGGTTTTGTAAAATCCCGCGAAAGAACTTATTTCTCGGTTTAAACCATAGATTTGTAAAATCCCGTGATGATGGGCTATGCGCTCTTGACCAGGATCGGGTTAAAACCATTATCGAAGTTCAGTTATAACATCACAAATGGCTGGATCGAGGCATTTAATTGACAAGATGTGACTACGGGGTTAGTTCAGTATTATTTATTTGATGCTGAAGTGAAATTTCATGGGTGCGTGTACTTAGTATCTGAAGATATCGGGGAGGTTGGATGAAGATTCTTCGAGATCCTTGTTCGAGCTTTCAATACAATGACAAGGACTTGGATATCTAGTTATTTTTTATTTCTCCCTATTACAAAATAACTATCACTTTAAGGGGTCACGTTGTAGTGCTCAGTGTCACACGAAGTTGTGGATATCCAAGAGGTGATGTATGTCTTATACTTGATGGTTGGTTGGTTGAAGAGTATAGAGTACTTAGGGATTCGATGTTGCACGAAGTCTCTGCACCGCTCTTTGTCTCGCATTAGCACAAGTTTAAGTCACAAGTTCGGGTTATGTTACTTCAGTCTCAAGTTCATCATATTGGGTTTTTCTCCATCAGTGGTCACGTCATCAAGCCGACAAAATGATAATGGGGTTGGTAACGAGTTAGATGAGAGAAGTAGTAAAGAGAGAGATAATGACGTCTGTACAAGTCAGTACAGGCCTCGCTCTTCATCATTATGACGTCTGTACACATCAGTGCATGCCTCGCTCTTCATCATAATGACGTCTGAATACCTCAGTTCAGGCCTCGTTCTTCAAAGAAAAGAAAAGTGTACGCTTGAGTGCACTTTATCTTCAAAAGAAGAGGAATCTTCTTATTTATGGCCATTCTCATCAACAAGTTTCACGCTCTTTCCGTGCTTATTCAGTCTTCAAGTGGATCGGCGCATATTGGAGTATATTTTTATTCACGTATTCAACCAAAAATTGCAGTTGACAGGCATATGCAATTTTTGAGGGGGGGAAAGGGTGAATAAACAACGTGTTAGTCTTCAAGAACCGTCAAGCGGAGCCACTTACCGTTGATGGTATTCATATTCACTAGTTCAATCATCAAAAATTGCAGTTGACAGGCATATGCAATTTTTGAGGGGGGGGGGGGAAAGGGTGAATATAAATCTACATGTTGGTTGATGATTGAGAAATGGTCATACGACTCCTGAATACGTCAGTTCAGGAGTCGTGCAAACCATGTTCCTCCAACACTATTCTTCCTTCGTCTATTAAGGTGTTGAAGAACATGGTCAGGGAATGCTAATCGACATCGTCTCACGGGCTGATTCAATCAGTATCA
Source organism: Artemisia tridentata subsp. tridentata (assembly GCA_021014915.2). Taxonomy (NCBI): domain Eukaryota; kingdom Viridiplantae; phylum Streptophyta; class Magnoliopsida; order Asterales; family Asteraceae; genus Artemisia; species Artemisia tridentata. Next base: position 403,517,905 of record CP139508.1, read on the forward strand.
AAGGGTTTCTAGTCAATGCTTCATGTATACGTCATCAGGCTACATGTACACATAATGATGATGATTCCGATTAATCGTAACCATCATGGGGGAGAGAAATGTGTACACCAAGGACGCACAAAAGGTTCACGTGATCAAGCTTAATCGTGTATCCCGGTGTTGAAAAGCCGCAGAGATGATCAGTGGTTCAACTTATCACCTTGGTATTAACGTTTCAATGTTACGTCATGGTATGATTAATCGTAACCATCAGGGGGGAGAGAATGTGTACATCAAGGACGCACAACAGGTTCACATGATCAGGGCTTAATATCCAATTATGGATACATTCTATAGATGATCAGTAGTTCAACTTGTTACTTTGGTGTTATACTAAAGACTGAAGAAGGTCGAGTCGTCAGTCTATTCTTCATTCTCGGTTGGGTGTTATCATCTCATGTGTATACTGCGGGTTGATGGGTTACATGTAAGGTTACTGGAAGGCATTTGGTGAGATGAAGGCGGTTGGTATTCTGTTCCTCGATATTGGGCAATCTTGAAGAAGGTCGAGTCTACAGTCTTCTCTACATTCTCCGCTATGTGTTAGAAGACTAAAGAAGGCGTGCATTCGGTTATCAAAAGACTTCTTCATATTATAGGCGTTCATCCAAATTCTTTCTTCTATTATGGGTGTTCATCAGAAAGGTTGTCAGATTGGGGGAGAGCACTAATTTGGGGAGAGTGAAAAGCCTGAATTTATCCCTAAATTAATTGTGCTCACGTTACTCTTCAGCAAGTCAAATGATGGAAGCGGAAAAGATTCAGGATGCTGAGGAGTAATGGTTTTTGGTTCGTATCCTTGTATATATTTTGCTTCTTACATTCTTTTTTTCATATCTTATACCATTTTTTAAATAGATATATAGAAATCTTGCTAATTGTAAATAGAGAAACGTAAAATCAGAAAAACCATAAAAATTAAAAAATTAGAAAAGACCAAAAATAGTTTCACCTAGGCATGTCTTCTGTTTATCGATAACATTTACGGACTTAGAAATGTCATTCAATAATGGCACGGGTCTTTAAATGAAGCTCGAGCAGAAGTTAAAACGAATTGGTTAAAACATGTCTAAATAGCTTGCTATTACTTCAGATAGCAACCCGCGCTTCAAAATGGGGAAAGCACGTCGCCAAAAAGACGGCTGTTCCTCCAACTGGGTGATGTTCACCTGGGCATGGATTACTTTATATCCATGTTTCTTCGATCTGATGTACGTTTCAGTGCATCATTTCTTGAAAAGGAAGAGAAATCTTCTTTGTATACAAATAGTTTTCATTCTACGATTCTTCTGAAAATTATTTGTGAGACACTTGGTGATTACGTGTTGCTTGAAATTCTTTTACTCTTGGATTATGCATAAAATTTGTCACTCAATCAACGACTACAAATCTTTAACTAGAATACGGGTCATTGATTGAGGGGGAGAGTGAATTCAAATTTTATATCATCAAACGGATTTATTGGTTAAATCATACTTGTTAGAAATGGTTTTGTAGTTAATGGGGAATTAGTTGAAGAGGATCTTGCTAAAACTTTATATCAAATGGCCAAACGTGTTAGTTGCTAGAAAGTTTAGGACATTATGTGCAATCTGCCTATAGTTTCCTAGCTTTATGTATCTAGAAGGTTCATTTGTGTTACTTAGGAATCCTCATTTAATCCCCTAAATACTTTAAGACTCAAAACCTAAAAGAAGTAAGAAAACCAGTTGCAGTTGATGTTTTTGAATACTCCTATGACATGTGTATGATCTGAATGAATGAGTTTCAACTGTTGTTTGACTCTTGTTAGTCGATTGCTGCTTAATTGTTGTTGATATTGTGCATATGTTCTCAGGATTCGCTTAGGTATATAGCTATCATGATAGAATCATGTTCCTAAGATCCTGAATTGAATATTGAAATCTGTGTGAATTGCCATGCTCATGATTGCTACTTGCTCTTCATGCTAGATAGTAGTTTGACGTATTTCCTGACTGTGGTTTGATTAAATGAATTTGGTATAATAATGTGGCAAGCTGCTGAAGGGTAGCTATTAAGGAATAGTGTGTCTGTATGCATTTATATCTGTGTTGATATTCTTATGCAGATTCCATAGCCAAAATGAATGTGCCAGTTCCCATTCTAACCATTTGATCAGACGTTCAAACTCTATTGATTGGCTCGGAATTCACCACAACAACAACGTCGGCAACAACAACAACAACAACACTTTCACCACCACCACCACCATCCATCTATTCGGATCTCGCCAAGTGGGGATCTACAATACTTGGACGTTCTTGTTGGTGGATGGATAATTGATGTTGACCAATGACTTACTCAGAAAAGCGGATAATTACATCGTCTGCACAAAAAGGTCAATATCATTTGTGTCATAATAATCAATTTGTGCAAAATAAGCAGTGAATCTCCCTCTTAGATTAAGGGGGAGCATAGTATGTTTCATCATCAATATGAATTAAATCAGACACATTTCTCCCACATTTTCTAACTTATTTAAATCAATTGGGATCACAAATCTCAAAAGGTTTGAAATTTTTGATCGGGGAGAGAATGTGATTTAAATATGAAACATGATGAAAATGTGATGTTTTGGACTTAAATGGTAGGCTCTCCCATATGTGCTAAACTCTTTCGTATATCGATGCACATATTGAGGGGGAGCGAATGGACAAAAAGGATTTGGCATCGCATGAGATCGTGACTCAGACTTCACCAATGAATTGACGAAACACAAACTGTCATTTATCGAAAGGACATATCCTGGCCGGGTAATAATTTCAAGCTGGTCTAACCAGTGATGTAAGCGTGTCTCGAAAAGGATGTGTCTGAGTAGAGTGTACCGTTTCGAGAAACTTTCTGTGAACTTGACCAGGACGGGTAATAATTTCAAGCTGGTCTAACCAGTGATGTAAGCGTGTCTCGAATCGGTCATGTTCACTGAAAGTTGATCAATTCAAAAAAGTGCGAGCTCTACCTAACATGTGCAAATTTATAAAACAATCATTTGAGCACATGTTGAGGGGGGGCATTTGAAAAATATATAACTCTCAAGTGTTTGCAAAAATGTGTTTCAGAATCATGAACACTTTGAGAGATTTTTCAAAGATTTGGTTTATGGCAATCGTGGAAGTACACCAAAGACCGACCATTTTAATTAATGTATGGAGCTATAAGGATGGTTAGGTTAGGCTCAAGTTCCCACGATCCCGCCAGAGCCGGAGGGATCTACCCAGGGACAATCCACTAGTTAGTGTAGAAGTCCTTAGGTATGATTAAAAAAGGAGAAAAGTGGATAAGGGAAAAGTGCCGACTGAGATGGAGCTAGTACTGGAACAAACCCAACAAGGTTCTAGTAATGAAGTCTCGGTAAGCACTGAAGGGGTTGAAGAATTAAAAACAAATGAAGTGAGAAAGGGTGAAAAGAAATAGCCCTCCTTACAACTTAGGCAGAAACCGGGTCAATACATATGCTGTCAGAATCACATAGTTGATTGCTGGCATTGAAGACAAAGTATCATGGACCCAGTGATACGCTGCACAACCCTCCCTAGCCACTCAAGGTCCCTCAAAGGATTCTTGTTTCAATTGTCACGGAGTTCAATACATTCCTATCGTCTCTCTCACTCCGAGTTAGATGATATTGAAAAGGTGGCAGTCCTCTCCAGCCTCCGCTCACTAAATCAAAGCGCAATATAGAGTCTAGAGCCACGAGATTCATCATAAGATCTCATAGGAACACAAATTATCTCTACACTGGTTGTTCAACATTAAGGACACCAGTTGTAAACTTATGAGTCCTACGCAGATCTTAGCAATCTGCCAGAACATTTATGAGAGAATTTACAAATGTAATTCTCAATGATTGAATGGAAATTCCTGCCAGGGTCAACATCAAGCAGCCCTGAAAGCAGGTCACTTCGGTAATTCCCTGTGGATTACGCTTAGTGATCGCGGCGGTTTCAAACGGTCTACAGTCGTGGAGTGATCTCCAGTGACTCACCTAATCGTTGATATGCTACGGTACGATCTTAAAAAGTCCTCTGTGGGTTTTCGATTAGGAACGGTCCTGGTAATGATTAGAGAGAGTTTTCACACTATGCTGTTAACAATCTCGAAGTCCGAACCTGTAAGTACCGGACGTTTTATTGCTAACTGTCGTATGCAGGAACTTCTGGTGATTGTAGCTGATTGATGTTGCAGCTGTTTGCGGTTGTAGCTGATTGAAGTTGCAGCTGATTGCGGTTGTAGCTGGTTGCAGAAAAGATGTCAATCCTCTACCACATGTTCACACTACATCATCATCTTAATCAAAGAAGTCATGATCAACCTAAAGACCTTTAACACAGCTTCTGCAAACTCTGATGCTGAAGATCATGACACCAAATAGTGTGAGCATGTCGACTCGAAGACTATCACATCACGTGGAGACATACTGCTGTAAGATGACTTGGAAACAAATGTTGGATGATAAAGTCGAAGAATACTCAAAGTTCATCCAAGACAAACAAACAGTCATCAAATGATTACTGCTGGATGCACAATGCACAAAGATACAAGACTTTGAAGAATCAAAGACTACGTGCTATGAAGACAACTTCAGATGATAAAATGCTAAAATTCAAGTTATTATTTCCGGGGTGACCTCCCTTAGGGGGAGATTGTTAGGAATATAAATATTCAGATGAAGGCTCGGTCACCCCGAGTATCTATTTAGCATTTACATAGCTCGTAGGCTTATTTATATTAGCTTGGCAATATTAGTATTAGTATTAATAGTATTAGTCGTATTTATATTTGTGGAGTGGGTCGGGGCTTTCCCCACTGTCAGCTCACTCCAGAGCCCACTAGGGGCACCAATATTATGAACTATATAAACCCTTCCCACACATGGGAAGGGGTGGAACTCTTCACACACTTAATCTAATTTTCCAGATTTTGCTTTCAAGAGTTTCCCTCTCTCTCTAAACTTCTCTCTACAAACTAACTCCATGGGTTTCTTGATCTTTCAAGATCCAAGACCACCCGAATAGATCCACACAATCAAAAGGTTAGATCTTACACTTATGTATTTAGAAAATCTTTGACTATAATTATTATGGTGAGAGGGGGGGCGGCAATACAAGAAAATGGGAGTAATAGATTTAGTTTTTATGTTGAATGTGTATATTGAGTGTATTGGGTATTAAAAATAGGTATTGGTTATTGGTTTGGTGATTAACGTAAGTTATACGTAATTAAACGTAAGGAATAAAGAAATTACATTAGGCGTAAGAAAATATTTTTGGAACTTTGGTAATAATTTAGAGAGTATAAAAATGCGTTAGAAATAATCGTTGGGAGTATTGGGTATATCGGGTGTTAAATTTAATTTGCGAATAACGTTTGTTCCATTGACAACCTTAAGTAAATAAAGAAAAGGAAATTATTTTAGGGTTTAAAATTGTGAACCGGAGTAGGAGCAAGGTGTTGGAATGTTGTGGACTAAATATAGCCTAAGTCCTGGTGCACAAGGGGTTGTTCCTATTTTTACGTTTATTTAACTAAAAAGTTATACGTAAAAAATGTTCTTGTAAATTTCAAAGTAATGATTTAGAGTTTAGAATTAAATGTTGATGTGGAAAATTTTAGGTTGTTATATAACGCAACCTCCGACGTTACCTCACCTTGTGCTATACACACTTTCGTGGTATGTTTGACAATCTAGTACCATGATTCACGTTTTGCCACATTTTACCTTTATGTATCTAACGAGTAAGTTGGTTACCGTGTGTTGCGACAGAGCCAATTTAAGTCTAATATTCGTGCCAGACAATTCTTAGCATAAGACCTAAGGAGGTGTAGCGATTTTATTATATTTTAATTTGCAAACGAAAATATAAACATACATTTGTTCAAAATTATTTTCAGTATCCTGCATTTATGATGCGTGTTAAGGTTAGTGAAAGAAAGTTGTGTATAATGCCAAATCAAGTATAATATGCAATGTATGCCAATAATTAAAAGGCCATCATCGTACTTTGCTGGACATTATAACGAAATATACTATCAAAATACCAATTTTACGTTTAAACGTACAACGTCACAACTTATCCTATTACATTTATTGCGCATAAATGATTATACCCTGAAATTGTTCCAAAGAAATCTAAGTGCCCATAAATACAACAACTTCCATATCCAACATTTTCTTCTATCTAAATCATGCTTTGAAGTAGAGCTCCTTAGAAAAACCAAACAATTATGTTGGCCTAAGTTATCATCAACATTTCTATGCATCTAAAACTTATTGTATGCTTCCTCTATCTTGTTAGCCAAAACTTTTGATTTTCCGGTATCTTTTTCCTCTTTGAACCAACACCTGCACGCACGTCCTCTTCTTCCGAAGCCTTTTTTTTGCTGCACCAAATTGTCTGCGAAGTCAAGAAACTTCCCCGCACAAAAATCTCTTTTCAACCTAAAGTCCAAAAACCATATAAAATCCATCATCTCGGCCTTTTACATCACCATTTCAAACAGAAAACCGTGATGAGAAAACTATTTTAATGATACCTAAAAAGACATAAATTGTAACTAAAGGGTTTATGTGCAAAACACACAACAAGCTTTCACACTTTCCTTCACGGAAATGCCGATGGATAACACGGTTGCACATTAAATAGAACATACAAGTGAAAATAAGAAATGAGATTACGAAATGAAATGGAGTATATGAGGAAATGAAAATACGGCGTTATTTTCATTAAAGGGTTAAACCTTTTTTTTAATTGAAAAAAATCAACAAACCTTTAGTGATTGGTGATGCTGAGTAGAAAGTGAATCCATATAAAAAACACGAACAAGTATTCGTAACAACATTCCAACGGTTGAGATATTTCAACAAGTACAGATGATGTCGAAACGACGTCGTCTTCTTCATTCTCATGATTAATAAGTAAATGTAACGGTCGTTTAAGTGTTTTTAAAAGTGGGCCCCACTAATTAGGTGTTGTCATGAAAAACCCAAGACTACATATCGCCTTTTCTAAGTTAAAGTTGGCGGTGGAGTCTGTTAACGGTAGTTTGAACTCCATGCACCGTAGCCCACGAGTGGTGGTTCCATTTTATGTTTAACTGTGAAATTTAGGGTTGGATAAATATTTTATTATATTGATAATTGGTCCCTGTATTTTGTTTGGATTTTCATTACACTCGGATTTTCATGATACATAACCGTTATTGTTAGTTTTTCTAAATATATGTTATATTTCTTTAGCTGCCATAAGAATCTTATGAACTTAGATTTTCATTTTATGCAAAGATAATTAAATTTGTAAAGAAGGTTAATTAGCATACGCAAGAAAGTCACGCTATATAACATGACAATGGTTGCTAAGTTATAGTAGCACTCGGCAACATCCATCAGCTCCGGTCCTTCTAGGTGGAGGGTAAGGCTTTCAGTTTTAAAGGGTGAGACATACGTAATATGCAAGAAGATTAATGTCAAACAACATTATGCACTCGGACCAACTGTCAAAATTAGAAATTTGGCCTACGGGTGCTCTTTAAACAGAAACTAGTAATGATGCATAACGAACGAACTCTTCCAGGCCTATAGGGAACCGGCTTTGCAGTCCGGACTCAAGCCTGGCCGAGACTGTTAAAAGTTCACAAGAACATTGTAAAAATCACTTGGCAAAATGGAATAGAGTAGAACTTTCCTCCCAAAGATTATTTGTAACTTGCAACACTATACTTGAACAACACGTATAGTATTGATAAGGTTTATACATCATAATGCACATAAAACAGTCGAGTAATTATTTATAACGTTCATACAACGAAGTGCTCAACTTTTCTTTACTCAAGATCCATGTGACACAACTGCAAAATTGATGAAATATATATGATTAGCGAGTTGATGACAAGCATACTAAACTGCACTAGGCAGTTTTTAATTTAAATCCGAACACCGGAAAAAATATCCGTGGCCAGTTTTAGCCCATTTACTCAATAAATGGGTCGATTAAAGTTGGGTGTCACCAAAAACAAGTCAAATTAAATTTATTAGCTATGGGTTGAAACTCGGCAACATCTATTTTTAATGCATAAGATTTAAATAATTATTATAGCATACAGTTTTTGTTATCATAAATTAATAATTAACACATCAACTATTTACAGATGTTTTAAGAAAGTACCGTAGAACAAAAAAAGTATTTGCGGACAATTCCAGCCTGACAAGGCCCGTAAAACTGACATGTTCAACTCAAGCATATTTTAACCCGACGGATCCAACCAGCCGATCTTGTCAACATTAGATAATGTACAGGTTATTAAATTTCAGATAATTATTTTACCTTAGCCATTTGCGCTTAACTAGAAGGGTAGTCTGGCTGATTTTCTGGCAAAGCATTTTGGAAAGCAGGTAGCTGCATATATGCCTCATGAACCCTAGACAGAGTAGGGTACTGTGTCTGCATTAACCGATAACAAATTATAAGATTTAGATTTCCTCAAACTAGGTACAGTATATAGCTATGGACAATAAAAAATATATATCAAAACAATATGAAATTCACAAAGTAATTTATAATTCTCAACACGTGTGATGAAAACCATATATAGCAGACGATACCATATCAATGTTGAACCTCTGTACTGAACCATGGACTTGTGGTGCTAGAAACACATCAGCCTGCAAGAATTAAAAAAATTCAAACAAAACCAATTAGCATGCAAAAATTTGCTATCCTAAGTCAGCTACAAAAGTGGGCCTAATTGTTAGAAATTCATGTTTTTCTATTAAATAAAAAATAAAAAATAAAAAATCAACCTTACTTATGTTCTTAGAAAATTACGACAACAATTAGGATTATATAAACAAGGACATTAAGAGGTAGGAAAATACCAGATAAACATCATCTCCTGTGGCGTATTTTCCAGCATGTTTTTCTAGTAATTTCTCGAGTGCTGCAAAGGAATAATCACGTAAGCCCAGTAAACTGAAACTTTTGTAGCATATTCAAGTAAATTTTACCATTTGCTCAGTATTATGACAATTGATATTTCAATGGTCGTTTCTTTAGTATTGCATTTTACACCACATTGGTCGAATTTATTTTCTTTTTATTCTTATGACGTGATTTTAAGATTTAGTATTCTGGTTAGTTTGGCTTAAAAAGTAATGTTGGAACATACCTGCGAAGCCTTTACCAATATGTTTTTGAGCCCATGGAAGCTTTGCATCAGGACCAACCTTTTCCTCAATGTAATTCTGCAAGTTGGTTCATAACATGATATGCAAGATTGTTAAAACGATTTCTGTGAAGGTTTTTGGATGTCAACAGTAACAAAATTTCTTGCTCACCAAAACAGCTAGATTCTGCAGAGGTTGTATGCTTGCGGAAACAATATTTGCAGCCTATAGATTGTAAGTAGATGACTTTTAGTTACAGAAACAGGATACGAGGAAAGGAGATCTATTTATGTGCATGATACATGCCACATTAAAAATATAAGTCATATTTTCAAACATGTTTGGATAGTTGGCTGACTATTTCTGAATAATCATCATATCATATAATGTCCTATTGAAGACTATAATTATTCCAAGATCCTAACAGTGTCAACTTGACAGCTAATATATTCGGATAATCATGTAAGATACATGAAACTTTAGGGCTCCATTTTGTTATTAGGAAAAACGATTGTGGGACCAAAGAGTACCCTGATGTATTTGAGACAGTCACGGATGACCTTAAGCGTTGAAGATACACTTTAAGAATTATTCCATAACGTTGTCATCAACTATAGCACCTAATGTAGAATACTAAGAGAACAAGAAGCCATATGATTTACCTGGTAATTAATTGCCCTTTTCTCAAGGTCTCTAGGCAACAAAGGATGCTGAGGATACTTCTCCTCAAGGTACTGTACAGAACAAGACATGATGGTAAAACATGGTAAAACACAGGAAAAAAAGAACGAAACTTTAATGAATAAGTTGACTCATTTCTGAAGCAGATACCAGCAAAGCTAACACCAAAACTCACCATTAGAATTGCAAAAGAGTCCGCAAGTACTACATCACCATCTACCAGTGCAGGCACAAACCCAATCGGGTTGATCTTTAAAAACTCTAAATTTGAAAAGGAAATAATGTTAGACAAACATGTTATAGATGTAATGCAGATCCCCAATGTGTCACGCTTGATGCAGCAATAAATTCTAAAATCATTAGTACATAATTAGCTAAAAATCTTGAACTCTCTTTACAATTTTCATATTCTTGCAGGATATCAGATTTCCTTGAATTTGAAACTTCATGAATTTTCACCAAATTGCCATTGTATGCTAAAAAGACAATTTTTTTTAACTTTTTGAAGCAACAACCTGTTAATTTGTAACGGAGATAAAATTGTGACATACTGACATGACATCAAAACAACTGCTGTCAGATTATTAGTTCACCTGCTATAGAAGGTCGCATACATGTAGATTACACGATTCATAAATTTTTTACTATAATTTCTTATCTGCTAATAAGCAGTATTTGAGAGTTTGGATAATTTGCTCATTTGCGCACTCAAAAATAAGCAGGTTCGTAAATGCTTATTTTGTAAGCAGATAAACACTTTAAAATAAGTAATCCCAAACACCCCTTAAATAGAACTCTTCATCATTTACATTTTTTTTTCTGCTTATCTGCTAAAGAAGCAGTTTGAAGATCATCCAAACTGCTTCTGCTGGCAGCGTCTTTTGGGTCAAAAGAAGTAGTTTTAAATAAGCACGTGCTTACAGATTAGATTGATATTTCTAAAAAATAACTTCTTCTGATTTTAGGGGTGTTTGGGTAAGCTTATATGATGGGCTTATTAGATTATACGACTCAAAGAAGCCCAAACCAAGTGTTTGGCTAAGCTTATATGAGTGAGCTTATGAGCTTATATAAGGTGGTTTTGATAAGCCTCAAAAGCTAATCCAAACACCTTAGCTAATGAGCTTACTAACCATGTCCTTTATGGTCATTTACCTTACCAAACACTTGAGCTTATCAACTTATTAAACATAAGCTAATCCAAACACTCAAGTTATAAAGCTAAAAGTACAAGTAATTAAAACACATTTTCTAACATTTACAAGTTCTTAAGCTCAAAGTACAACTAATTAAAATAGAAATACTAACATTAAATACAATAAATAAATCATTATGTACATTAAATACAATTAATTAACGGGTCAATAAATACAATTAATGCAGTTATTAAAATACTCCTTACATAAGAAATACAAATTATCAAGCATATTGTACAACCAACTTAAACACAATTCCTGCATTATATGTCACTAATACAAATAATAAAGCACATTATACAAATATTCAAGCCCGAACGGGCAACGGGCCAAATGGGCTTGAGCCCAAACAGGCACGGGCCAAACGGGCTCGAGCCCGAACGGACACGAGCCAACGGGCTCGAGCCCTAACGGGCACGAGCTAAACGAAATTCTTGATATCCGTAAATTTATTGTCAAAAAGAAAATAATAAACTAAAATATATGATTCACCGAAAAATTCTATTTCAGGGTACCCGCCGCCGCAACGCGCGGGTACCCTGCTAGTAATATATAATATAAGCATAAGGCCAGTTCATAAGCTTAACCAAACACCCTTATCGCATTTGTTACAAAGCAAGCCAACAACAACAAAGTAAACATTCACAACTAATATCATACAAAAGGAGATAATGAAATATGTTACCGGGGTTATATTGTTCTCCTTTAAGTAAATTAACAGCTTTGTATTCATAATCAAGTCCTGTTGCAACCCACACACAAAAACAAATACAATCATCAAAATTTTATACAACCCACATTAATAACTAAACAAGTAAAGAAAATGAAGAGACCTTTTAAGTTAAGAGCAATACGAACACGAAAAGAACATGAACTTCTGTGATATGAATACAGCTGCAACTTGTTTGAATCACCCTGAACATTATTAACATTAAATTATGTGTGTGTAAACGTATCTTTGTCTCTAAACAAAAATATTTAAAAAAAAAATATGAGTGTGAGAAAGAGAGAGAGAGAGAGAGGTACCATTTTGGATTGAAACTGAAGTGCAAATGCAGAGAGAAATAACCAATGTAAGATGATCAAGATCTAACAAGTCAACGTTTGTAAAACAACAGTATTCAATTTTTTCTTCTTTTATGAGTTTTTTCTCTAAAAAAATATTTTTTATCTACAAACGAATAAGGAAATTTGCATTTCGGTCATCCAAAATGTCATTTATTCACAACTTAAAGACATTTTGCCTGAAAATTATAGTGGTATCACCTTTATTTAAGTGGTTGAAAATTATTTTTTTTGGAAGGCTACTTTCAATTTAAGGGTCGGAGTCGCACCTGCCACATTGGCAGGCCCTCGTCCACCACTAACCCAGACTATGTTATCTGAACCGGGTCCACGCTGGTGTTGTGGGGACTATTAGTGGCTTCCTCCCGGAAACCGTACCGCCTCCACACGAGTTTTCTCGCTGGAGTAACGACCGGATGAAAACCGGGGGCGGCTCGGATTGGAACCTGCGCAACATTGGCTTACAGGCTCTTCCTCTTCATTGCCTGATACCAACAGAGCCTTTATTTAAGTGGTTGAAAATTCATGTTCTTCCCCATTTTACCCTTTATGTACCTAGGCACATTCATTTCTCACATATTTAACATCTTAGGGTGCACATGGTTCAAAGAGGGAAATGGGAATAACAAAGGTAAAGGAAATATAATGAAATATAAATGAATGGAATGTAGATTATCATTATCTTTGATAGTGCTTGGTTTAAGAAAAACACATTAACCTCCAAAGCGGTGGTGGTGGTGGCTGGTGGTGGTAGTGGTGGCTGGTGGTGGTGGTGGCTGCTACTGGTGGTGGCTGGTGGTGGTGGTGGCGGTGGTGGTGGTGGTGGTGGTGGTGGTGGCTGGTGGTGGTGGTGGTGATGGTGGATGCTGGTGGTAGTGGCTGCTAGTGGTGGTGGCTGCTAGTGGTGGTGGTAGTGGTGGCTGCTGGTGGTGGTGGTGGTGGCTCCTGGTGGTGGCTGCTGGTGGTGGTGGTGGTGGCTGGTGGTGGTGGTGGTGGTGGCTCCTGGTGGTGGTGGCTGCTACCGGTGGTGGTGGCCGTTGGTGGTGGCTGGTGGTAGTGGTGGTTGGTGGTGGTGGTGGTGGTAGGTAATCATTACCATTCATCCCAATTTACTGAGTAATGCCCCATTATTCACTAATAAGCAATGATTTCATTCTCTGCTTTTAACCAGACATGTTTATTCATCGCCTTTCTCATTCCCTACCCTCCAATACCCCCAACGAAGCACCCCTTTATTTAATAGTTTGTTACACCTCAACTTCACGTATCTGTTCATATCTCGCTCGCTTACCAAACTTTCTATCATTTATTATTTTTATATTATTTAATTATAAAATAAAAATATTTAATAATATAATGATGATGATGATGATGATGATTTATAAATTATAAAATTCTGAATAACAACGTAATTTAAAATTTTTCATCCAATTTCATAATTAATCTGAATTCCCTCACTTGATACTTGGAGCGACTGAATTACAATTACATTGAAAACCAAGCAACCTACGTAATGTAATCTGAAATACAATTTCCTGCATTCTGCAAATCAAAACAGCGTACGTAATATAAACATATTATAATTACATCCAATTACACCAAATTACAGCAAACCAAACAGGCCTAAGTAATTATCCCTAAAGAATTTTAAAGTATTCTCTATGTCCAAATACGATTGTCAAATAGGTTTAAGTACATCACAACAACCCAAAGGCATTTGGTCTATTGGCATGTAAGGTGCATCAACCAAAAAGTTGTGAGTTAAATTATTCTAAACATTTGTGAGAGTGTAATTTTTTTTTTTTTAACAAAGTGATATGATCTTTCCAGGATTTAGTGAATGGATCAAAGAGCGATCTATCTTATTAACAGGAAACTCAATGAAAAAGAATGAATTTCGAATTAATTGGACTAATGATTATTGGTAGTTCCTTACAAAGGATTACAGGGGATTTTGAGAAGGAAAAGTGTTTACAAATCAATAGCTAACTACAAATTATAGCTAATTGATTTTTGTTGGGATTTAAATAACTAGTAAACCATTAACTACAAGTACGCAGCGGATGAATCTAGTTTAGCAATTATGATGAACACATATAATAAACAAATTAAAGTAAAAAATAAAAAAGAAAACTAACCCTCGAAGCAACAGTAAATGAAACTTAGTGATTAAAACAATCACCTCTAATGAATACACACACTACACATCAAACGAAGCACGTTAGGATGTTAGTGCTTGCTTCATGTTAAACAATCAAACACCACGTGTTCTTGTTTAATACCACAACCGATCCAAACCCTAGATAGGGTGTGTTTGAATCGGTGCAAAAAAATAGAAAAGGATCAGTTGATTATATTAAATATAGCATGCATGAAAACAAGTGCATGCATACGTTATTATAATATAAACATGCAACCAATGTAGTCTTGCTTTTTGTTTGTCTAAACGGGAGAAAGGAAAACATATTAGGACTTTTGGTTGTGATGTAGGCGTAGGTTTTTGTGTATTAGGGTTTTGCTTATGTCGTGTATAAACAATGAGGCCAATGGGTGTTTATATAGCACCCCAACTTGTCCAACAAGCCATTGTTATTCACCTCCTTTAGTTAGCCAAAACGACACATAGCCCCCTCCTAGATCCTTCCATGACTAGCCACTTTGGAGGGAGGTCCGGGAGTTTCGTTTTCCGACATCCAAGTCCTTCTCTTTTATATTTAACGTATATTCATTAGTTATTGCGTCTAACGGTAAACTAACAATCGTTAAATAATTATTTCGTAAAGCATATTATACATTTAATAAATATAAAACATATATATATTATATATATATATATATATATATATATATATATATATATATATATATATATATATATGTATATATATATATATATAATAAACGTGTTCTTCGTGTATACGTGTGTGCCCCGATAGGCTCACACACCTTTAGTCGTATTAGGCTAATCCAACCCTCACATTCCAACAGCTCCCACTTGGGAGTTGGAGTAGCAGATAGCACAAATACCAACGACGTAAACGTCTAGCAACGCTCTCACTCGCTATTTAAACTAAAGGTGTCTGAGATATAGTTTCATAAATCATTCTCAGTAGCATGGTCATTTATGTATTGCTTTCATCATCATTTGTTATAGATACCGTTAAACCACGGATATGGATCCTAACTCATTCATATAGTTTAACCATTTTGATTCTCGTTATAGAATTTAATTAGATATACCAAATGTAATCAAGAATCATCTTGTATTACCCTTTGGGTTCGGCCGAACAATTATCTGATTAATTCTGGAGAGGGCCCATGGTATCTTTCTGCACATATCAAGTGGAGTAACAAATCCTTTGTTGACTACAAGTGTTGTGGATGCTGCTTCACATCACTCCGAAACATAGCTTTTATAACTACCTTATTCAGGACAGCGTTTGGCATATAATTACAAAAGTGATATCCACACATAACAGAACTTGCTTGTATCTCAAGTCTAAGGATGACTTAACAAACTATTTCAACATTTTACTCATGACAAGGATCCAAAAGTAAATGTTTGAAATTTGGGGTATCCAATATGCATCCCTTGTGAATACATATGAGTTTGGCTGGAACAATCCACATTCTCATAGAATATACCAATACTCACATTTGCCTTGCATAACAATATTCCCATATTGTTAACCTACAATGGACATATTTAGAATGATAAATCATTTCATGGAATAAACATGCAAATATGGAATAACAGGTTATATGAACAAAATAACAAATACCTCGTATCTTTATTTATCAGAAAATAAAACTGTCTTACAATTCCAAATTATTCAAATACTAATTAACACACAGATTTACATGAGACTACTAGCTGGTATCAAACCAATATTCCTAGTCAATTTAGAATGCTTAGGATATGCTAAATCCTTCGTAAAGGGATCAGCTAGATTGTCATCTGTGTGAACTTTTAATATCTTCACGTCACCCATTTCAATGGTTTCTCGAAGATAATGAACTTTTGCGCGGTAATGTCTAGCACCCTTGGTGATTCCACTTTCATTAGCTATAGTAATGGCTCATGTATTATCACAATACATATTTATGGGTTCTTCAATTTTGGGAACAATGCCAAGCCCAGAAATGAATTTTCGAATCCATACAGCCTCTTTAGATGCATCATACGCAGCTATATACTCAGCTTCTGTAGATGAAGTTGCAGAAATACTCTGCTTTGTGCTTTTCCAGTCAACAACACCTCCATTTAAAACGAATACATATCCAGTCTGAGATTTCAGGTCATCAGCATCTGTTAGATATCCAGCATCAGTGTAGCAAGAAACCCTGAGCTCTCGTTTCATATCACCTCCGTAAACCAGAAACATATCCTTAGTATTGTGTAAATACTTAAGAATATTCTTAACAGCAGTCCAGTGAAGTTCACCTGGATTCTGTTGAAAACGGCTTGTCATGTTCTGAGCGAACGCAACATTAGGACGAGTACATCTCACAACATTCATAATTAATCCTATAACCGAGGCGTAGGAAACTCTCTACATGCGCTCTTTTTCAGCAGGTGTCTCAGCACCTTGTAATTTACTCAATTTAGGCTCATCTTGCATTAGGATAGTTCCTCGTTTGGAATTCTCCATAAAATATCTTTTCAAGATTTTCTCAATGTAATCACTTTGACACAAACCAATTAACCGTCTTGATCTATCTCTATAGATCTTGATTCCAAGAATATATGCAGCTTCTCCTAGATCTTTCATGGCAAAACATCTTCCAAGATAGGATTTTACATCTTGTAACATTGGAATGTTGTTTCCCATGAGTAATATGTCATCAACATATAGAATTAGGAAAGTGGCATAACTCCCACTAGCTTTCTGATATACACATGGCTCATCTTGATTCTGAGTGAAACCGAATTTCTTAGTCTCATCATCAAAACGTTTATTCCATTGCCTAGATGCTTGCTTAAGTCCATAAATGGAACGCTTGAGCTTGCATACTTGGTTAGGATATTTTGGATTAACAAAACCTTCAGGTTGCACCATATAGACTTCTTCGGAAAGATGTCCATTGAGGAAGGCGGTTTTGACATCCATTTGCCAAATCTCATAGTCATAGAATGCAGCTATGGCTATGAGAATCCTTATAGCTCTAATGTCTACAACAGGAGAAAATGTTTCTTCATAATCAACCCCGTAAGTTTGAGTGAATCCCTTTGCTACGAGACGAGCTTTAAAGGTGTGTACTGCACCATCCATGTCAGTCTTCTTTTTGAAGAGCCATTTGCTACCAACGGTTTTACCGTTAGGAGGAAGATCAACTAAGTCCCAGACTTTGTTGTCTTTAATGTATTGCATTTCCACATTCATCGCATCAAGCCATTTATTGGATTCATGATCCATCAATGCAGCTTTATAGTTATTGGGTTCACCAAGATCCCCCAACTCATGCTCCTCAGCATCGACGTATAAACACATTCGATCTGGGGCACGGCGTGTCCTAGTAGACTTACGAATGGGATTGATATCACTTTGAGGTTCAATAATTTCTTGATCATCCTCATCATGACCTAAGCTAGTGTCTAAAGAAGGATTTGTATCTTCTTCTTGAATAATTTCAAGATCTTCTAGACTCCCACTTGCTTCATGATCCAAGAGATTTTTCTCAAAGAATTCAGCATTTCGAGCAACAATTACTTTGTTCTCGGATGGAAGGTAGAAAGAATATCTCATTGTTTCCTTTGGGTATCCTACGAAGATACACTTAATAGATCTGGTTTCCAGTTTGTCAGGTTTGGTAAGTGTATCACGCTTAACAAGTGCCTTACAACCCCAGACTTTTAAGTAAGACAACTTAGGGGCTTTCCCATGCCATACCTCGTATGGTGTCTTATCAATCTTCTTAGTTGGAACCATGTTGAGAATGCGTGCAGCAGACTCAAGGGCATAATCCCAAAAGGACTTTGGAAGAGTAGTTTGACTCATCATGGAGCGAACCATGTCTAGCAGTGTTCGATTTCTCCTCTCAGACACACCATTATGTTGTGGCGTGTAAGGAGGAGTGCGATGGGCAATAATCCTATGATCCATAAGATGATCCAAAAACTCTTGACTCATATATTCACCTCCACGATCAGAACGTAGTGACTTAATGGTCTTCCCGAGTTGGTTTTCTACTTCCTTTTGAAACACTTTAAATGTTTCAAACACTTCATGTTTATGTTTCAGCAGGTAAACATAACCATACCGACTATAGTCATCAGTAAAAGTGACAAAGTAGCTTGCTCCTTGTCTTGACACAGTTCTAAATGGGCCACATACATCGGTGTGTATTAGTCCAAGTAGATCCTTAGCCCTTTTCACTTGATGTGAATAGGGTTTTCTTGCCATCTTACCAGACATGCAGGAAACACACTTTTCAAATGATTTGATGTCAGTTGAGTTGAGAAGTCCATCATGTTGCAACTTCTCCATGCGTTTCTTGCTAATGTGTCCAAGACGACAATGCCACAAGAGAGTAGAGTCCAAGGTGAGATTGACTCTTTTATTGCTAACAGCAAACATAGAGCTATCATTTGTTTTAGAACAAGACATATCAATTTCAAAAATATCATCCCTTGGGATAGCACTAAAATAAACAACATTATTCCTAGAAACTGAAATTGTATTATTCAATTCAAAGCGGTTAGTAAAAACATCGTCAAACAAACATGAAACTGAAATAATTCCTCTAGTAATAGAGGGAGCATAATGACAATTGTTCAAAACAACTACTAATCCACTAGGGAGACATAAATGATAACTTCCAATAGCTTCAACTCCTGCACGTTGACCATTGCTCATGTACAGACTTAAAGCTCCTAGCTTCAGCTTCCTACTTCCCCTGAGACACTGAGTAGTATTACAGATGTGAGTACCACAACCCGTGTCATAAACCCAAGATGTACTAGGAAAAGAATAGAGTTCTATGGTGAAAATACCTAAAGTGCTAGCTCCTTGAGATAGCTTCTTCTTTTTCAGCAACTCGGCGAGATACACGGGACAGTTCCTTCTCCAATGACCTGTTTCACCACATTAGTGACAGGTCACGTCCTTTGCAGGGTTATCCTTCTTGGGTGGTGGAGGTTTCTTGGGCTTGGAAGCATAAGATGGTTTATGCTCAGGAGCATAAGCCAACTTATACTTTCCATTCCCTTGTTTCCCATTAGCAGCCTTGAATGGTTTTTTACCTTGGTTTTTCTGGACCTTTCCTGCACGTATAGCATGAAGTGCAGGTGCAACATCTTTCTTGGGTAGCGTCTGCTCATGTTGTTTAAGCATAGCATGTAATTCATTCACAGTCTTCCCCATGTTGTGCATATTATAGTTCTGCACAAAGCTGTCATAATCCTTAGAGAGTCCAATAAAGATTAGGCTTACTCCAAGGTTCAAAGTGACGGGATGACCGAGACGCTCCAAGTTGTCAATGTAGCTCTTCATCTTTAGAAAATATGAGCTTACAGATTGACCTTCTTCTTGCTTGCACGAGTGAAATTCCCTCGCGGTTTGAAGAAGTTCTTGTTCTGCCTGTTGAGCAAACATACTTTTCAACTCCTGTAGCATGTCATATGCACCAAGGTGAGTTAGATTCCGTTGGATTTCTAAGTCCATGGTCATAAGCATGAATGCATCAATGTCCTTTGATCCCTTGACCCAAGCAGTGTGAGCTGCCATAGCCTCAGGAAGGACTGGGTGTCCAGGAGTTGCAACAGGTGCAGCAGGAATAGGATGCTCCAAGTAATTTTCCTTATCTTCAGCTGACAGGATAATGTGAAGCTGGCGATACCAGTAAATGAAGTTAGGTCCAGTGAGTTTTTGTTTCTCAAAGAAACTCCTGAGTACCGAATTATTTTCGACTGAGGTAGTCATCTACAATTAAAAAGTTCAAATAATTAGTATTTTCAATAATTAAATTCTTAATAGAATTAACTACCTAATTAATTACTAATTAAGACTAAGATTTAACTTGACCTCCCACTTATTACCAAAGGTCTGACCAATGTGTAAACAAGTGGGGCAAGAGGTAAGTGATGAGGGTTAATTGCATAAAATGCAACTCTTAGACTAATGAGACTGATCAAGACATTAGTAGGCAAGTAATAATGTCATGAGCATGTTTAGTCTCATCTTATGCCTCGGGTCCAAGGTCTGACCAAGCATACTCGAAATAAGTCGACCAAGCAAGAACGTGCAAAAATTTTCAAAAGTCTGACCAATGAACAAAATTCGCCATGGGTTTGGAATAGCCCTAAGGTTTGACCAAAGAGGTCAAGCCAAAAGCACGTGTTCTTGGTTGGCTGGCATAGACTTAAAATTTACACATAGGGTATACACATAAATGTGGTAAAATCGTGTACAAAGAAGCATGCAAAACAACTTTGTAGCACTTATTTTAAAAACTTTTGGTAATGACACTATAGTGATCATCATGGTTCACGGTAGCTCCAATCGAACTCGCAAGGAAGCGGAGGACCAGGTCAGCGCGAAGCATAAGACCGGAAATCCTTTAGGTGTGACTGTGCGCACCGCCTTATATCCCCCTTATAGTTTGTTCTAGTGGGTGAGCCGTACTTCCCAAGTGTCCATAACATCCAGTTTTTAATTTCATGAAAAACTTGTTTCAATATATTTAGGTCACTTAATTTTACAAAAACCAATTTTTCACGAATCAAATAGCAGGTCACAATTGAGCATGGTATTTAGGCGTGTAAATTAAGACCATATTAATGTCATGATTTCGATATGTATTATTCCATATTGCATGCAATTAGGTGTGTAAAACATGTAACAATTATGCAAATAAGGAGTCAAATACATAAACAAAGACATTAATTAAACACATAAAATCCGAGTCCTCTAGCGAGTCTTCCCCAAATGGAGAACCATAAGACCCTCACTAGGCTTTCATCAAGTGCCTAGATCGCCACATGCATCATAAAAAAAATGATTGCGTAGGTCTTATAGCCGGAATTCACACATAAAATAATTATGGCAAACTAATTAACTTTTAATATGCTATTTTATGTATCTAATTAACCATTGATTTTAATTCATTAGCTTATAGGTATTTTTTATTAATTAATGACAAATATTGCATGATAGTTGTTAAAACAAAAAATAAAACGAATAACTAAGTTTGATTTCATGCAGCCTTTTCGCGTGTTTATTAAAACGTGTAACCCATAACCACCAAACGAGGTGACTCGTGATACCACTGTTGGGATTTAAATAACTAGTTAACCATTAACTACGAGTACGCAGCGGATGGATCTAGTTTAGCAATTATGATTAGCACATATAATAAACAAATTAAGGTAAAAAAGAAACAAGAAAACTAACCCTCGAAGCAACAGCAAATGAAACTTAGTGATTAAAACAATCACTTCTAACGAATGCACACACTACACGTCAAACGAAGCACGTTAGGATGCTAGTGCTTGCTTCACGTTAAACAAGCAAACACCACGTGTTCTTGTTTAATACCACAAGCGATCCAAACCCTAGATAGGGTGCGTTTGAATCGGTGCAAAAAAATAGAAAAGGATCAGTTGATTATATTAAATATAGCATGCATGAAAACAAGAGCATGCATACGTTATTATAATATAAACATGCAACCAATGTAGTCTTGCTTTCTGTTTGTCTAAACAGGAGAAAGGAAAACGTATTAGGACTTTTGGTTGTGATATAGGCGTAGGTTTTTGTGTATTAGGGTTTTGCTTATGTCGTGTATAAACAATGAGGCCAATGGGTGTTTATATAGCACCACAACTTGTCCAACAAGCCATTGTTATTCACCTCCTTTAGTTAGCCAAAACGACAAATAACCCTGATGAAGCGAAAAGTGTACCGCTTTTAGGGGGTCATTTAAGCCCTAAATCGTATTTATTTGATCAAATATTGCCCTAAATCGTTCCTTTTGTCATTTTAGGTACTTTGGAGAAGAAATCTGGAAAAGGAAGCATGTTGGACGTTTTTGGAGCATAAAAGTGAAGAAAACGACAAAGTCTCCAAAGCTGCTGGAAAAGTACACTTGACGGCGTCAAGTATTGCTCTTGACGGCGTCATGGCTTGGCAAAAGAGGTGGATATGAAAAATACACATGACGCGGCAGAGAGTTTTACAATGCAAAGTCTGACGGCGTCACCCTTTAAGGTGATCAAGGCCATCACGGTTTAACTTAAAAGAGACGGCGTCAAGCTCATTTCTGACAGCGTCAAGCATTGATAGGCCAGAGCGGATTTTGGAGGACTAAAGAGGGACGGCGTCAGGAAGACCATCCGGGAACCCTAGCCACGGCGAGGTGACGGCGTCAAGATCTATAACGTGACGCCGTCAGCCACTAAGTTCTATATATAGTTTTGCAATTTTTAGTCATTAGTGTGCAACTTTGTGAGGAGAAACCCTAAGACGAATTTCTGCCATTTTTAAGGGTTTTCATACCCTTGGATCTCCCATGTTTAATTGAAGATAAGTAATCACTTAATCAATCAATATGTCTATGTGTTGTTTGATTATATCTTGTTCTTGTCTTTTGATTAACATGCTAGGCTAGATTTATCTTGTGTTTGCTTAGATCTAATGAAACCTAACTATTGATTATCGGTTATTAGTGTGTTATTAATTGTATTGAATGATTGTTTATCGATGTTAGGCTTAAGAAAACTGGCTAACTTCCTATACGGTAACTTGCTTGAACGTCTTAAGAAACATGAACCAATGCGTACTAAGGTTATTATGGTTGTATTTAATGCATGAGCGAATTCTAGTGATCCCATGTTAGGAGCTTCTTAGCCGGCTCGACATAGGAGTGAAGTAGGAGCTTGTAGAGTTGGGGAAGTACGTACGCCACCCCATGACTGGTATTAAGGAATACACCCGTCATCCACGCAATTAATACACACTAATCAACCGGTAAAAGATAGTTAGGGAGTAAGGAAATCTAAGTAAACACATTTCTCTCCATATAAGTTTCACAACCTTTTCATTTTCAGTTATTTTATTTTATTTGCATTTGTAGTTATTTGTGTTAGTTGACTAGCAACTAATTCCGCTCACTCCTTCAAACCCGAGATTTTACTTGCTTTCATAAAATTATAAAAATACAAAAAGAATCTTCCCTCACCCTTAGACCTATTAGAGTAGTTTTTCAATCCTAACGACACTATTCCCCTAGAGAACGATCAATCCCCCGGTACTTGCCACTTCACTATACTACATCGGTCAGGTACACTGCCTGGTGGGGATTGCAAGCCTCT
The DNA here is from genome assembly GCA_021014915.2 of Artemisia tridentata subsp. tridentata. Classification (NCBI taxonomy): domain Eukaryota; kingdom Viridiplantae; phylum Streptophyta; class Magnoliopsida; order Asterales; family Asteraceae; genus Artemisia; species Artemisia tridentata. The sequence goes on from CP139508.1 coordinate 403,541,378, forward strand.
TGAGATCCCTCAAGAGGTAAAACCTGTTGTAAGGTCGCAAAACCACGCATCAAGTTTTTGGCGCCGCTGCCGGGGAATAGTTATTGTTTAGGTTGAATTTTTATTTTATTAGGTCTACTCACTAGATTCCTTTCTAGTGAGATTTTCATTTTATTTTTCTAGGATTTTCTTTAGTCTATCTTTTTTCTTCGTTTCTTTGTTCGTAACCATTACCATCCGACATCATGGAAGGTGGTAATATCCTTGATCCCAACAACCCACCACCACAACAACACCCACCTCCTAGAGCCCGTACCTTAGGAGACTACTCTCGTCCTAGCCACCATGGCTATCGGAACACCATTGAGCTCACTCAAGGAGCCAATGTCACTCCCTTGCGATCCGACACCATCCGGTTGGTGCAAAGCGGATGCACATTCCATGGACTTCGTTCCGAAGATCCTAACCAACATCTCAAGGACTTTCTCAAAATCGTTGATTCCATAGACCTTGATGTTGCCACTTGAGAGACGACCCGACTGCGTCTCTTTCAATTCTCTCTGCGGGACCAAGCTAGTCAGTGGCTAGAGCGTCTACCCGCAGGATCCATCACCTCTTGGGATGATCTCACCACTCGTTTCCTCGCTCAGTTTTTCCCACCAGGAAGAACTACCAAGCTAAGGAATGATATCTTGATGTTCCAACAACGTCAAGGCGAAACCCTCTACGAGGCATGAACTCGATTCAAGGACTTACTCCAAAAAGTCCCTCACCATGGCATAGAACTTTGGCTCCAAGTCCAAATCTTCTATGACCATATCAATTTCTCCACGAGGCAAACCATTGACCAATCGGCTGGTGGTAAGCTACGTGATCTAAGTGCGGAACAATCATGGGCTCTCCTAGAAGATCTTGCTCTTTATGACAACGAAAGTTGGAGTGATCCCCGTGATTTGAATAAAACGGTCAAGGCAATATCTTTGCCTTCGAACAATTCAAGCACTTCCGACCGTAGGATCATAGAACTTGAAGACCAAGTCAAGTTTCTTATGAAATCCTACGAGGCTCCTAAACCTTCAAGCCAAGTGAACAAAATCACTTCTTCATGTGAATTATGTAGTGGTCCCCACGACACTCGTGATTGCATGGAACTCTCCGAACAAGCTTTTGCGGACTACGCATCCTCGCGTACCGACGGAGCGGGAGACAAGTGGTACACTTTCAAACCCGAGCCAAACCCCTACGGTGATTCATACAACCCCTCATGGAAAAATCACCCAAACCTTAGGTGGAAACAAAACCAAAACGCACAACAAACCAATTCTTCCAACCCACCTAATCGTTTCCAATCAAGCGGTTCCAACTCGAACCGTACTTTCAACAACAATCCTTCCAGCAATGGTAGTACCAATAACTTTGAAGGATTGATGTCCCAATTTATGGCATCTCAAGAAGCTCGTTTAGCCAAGTTTGAATCCGAATTCAATCAACAACAAACGGAGATGACCAATAAAATTGACAACTTATTGAAAGCCCTCAATAACCAAGTGCTATCACCTCCACATAAGGACGCTAGGAACACAAATAGCGGACCCCAAGTAAAAGACCCCTCTTCATCCAAACACGTCCACTTCGTCAACATTGTCACTATCAAACCAATTGATAGGAATGAGGATAATAGTGAACCTGAGGATGAGGTTAAGAAAGTCGAGGTTGATAAAGAAGTTAGGAAAAGTGAGATTGAAGAAGTAGATGATGATGAGGACTACTTTAATAGGCTACCCACTAAGGAAGAGCGCGCATATCATACAGACTTATTCGATGACCCCGAGACACCATACTTCCTAGGTAGACCAATTATAAAAATAGGCGATCCTTCTAATCTCAACATACCATGCAACATCAGACATTTGCATGTGTGAAAAGCTTACATCGACCTTAGATCGCCCATAAACATCATGACTAGAGCCCACTACAACTTAATAATGAAAAATCAACTTGGGTATAGGATGTTCCCTGATAAGGGTTGGATGAGTAACTCCACGGGAAGAGTTAAGGGATTACCGGTTTATGTAGGAAACTTCACCTATGTCACCGAATTTGTAATTGTAGAAGATATCCGCCCAATATTCGATGCATCCTTAACTCAAGTAGTTTTTGGAAAACCATTTGTTGAGGTCTCTAGAATGACTTATGAACCTTCCTTAGGGATAGTTAGATTTAAGGATGAGACCGATGAGGTAAACTACCAAATGCCATATAAGATAGAGCAATTCCAACACTTGTCAAATGTTGAGAAGGAGCTTAAGCAAGCGGTCTACTATAGGAATGATGCGGATAGAAATAAAGGAGTAGACTATGTTATGGAAAGGATATCCGGTTTCTACAAGGATTGTTTGAAATTAGGACCGGAATATAAAACCGGAAATGCGGATGGCCTAGGAACCGTGACCAATGATGGAATCACGTAATGTACGTGACTTTGAGTCTAGCTACAAGACTCGTTAATAAAGAAAAGCGCTTCTTGGGAGGCAACCCAAGCTTTATTTGCTTTGTGTGTTTATTTATTTGTTTGTTTGATTTTATTTGCTTCCGTATGTATGTTTAATTTTTATTATTATTGATTCATGTTCAAAACTAAATTGTGAAAATGCTTTATCTTGTTTTTAACTTCGTCTTAACTACATATAAAGGTATTTTGCAAAAGATAAGTGTAAGGGAAATCCAAATCGGTTTATTAGAACAAATGAACATGAATCATAACAATAATAAATTAACATACATATTAGTAATTGTTTGAGTCAAATGCTTGTATCGAGTCATAATGATATTTTGCAGGATTTCCAGGAAGTAAGGTATAGGTTTTTCCAGAAATTTTCCGGAAACTTAACATGAGAATTCTGTCAGATCATTTCTGACGGCGTCAGGATTTACAACCTGACGGCGTCAGGTTTTAATTTTCTGAAATTTTTGAAAGTTTTGTTTTCATAAAAAGTTTTTATTAAATCTATAACTTATAAACTCCATGAATCTGCAAAATTGTCATTCCACAAGCATTATATCCTTATATATAGATTTATCCCGCCGATGTTATGCAGGTTTTCGTGTTTGTTTTCTCAGGTTTAACAGGTTATTTTGGACAAGGAGATGTATGGGGAATCAAGCTTTTTGCGATGCTTTAGTCTTGAAGCTTCTACATTCTCTTGGAAGAAGATCTAACCATGCTACCTCTTTATCCACCAAACGAATCAGGGGAGTATTTGATTTCATTCTTTTACCTTATTACTTTTACATCTTGTTATTTGAACATTGGGGACAATGTTCATCTTAAGTGTAAGGGGGGGGGGTAAAGTACGATACTTTAGAGAATGCTATTACGCTTGATTTTTCGTTTGTTTGATGGTAGATGTGTAATAAAACTGAGAGAAATACCTGTTAGGGCAATTTTAGTGCCAAATTTAAATTTTTTTACAACATTTAGGAGTGAAACTTTGATCTTAATGAGCGTCTCATGGATAGGAGTTATATGACTAGCACAAAACCGTACCACTAAAAAATTTTCCACCCCCAAATATGTGAGGATCGCCCCTAGAATTGGTAGGAAAAGCATTTATGCTATGATGTGTGTACCGGTAGCACTTAGATTCTAGAACTTGCGTTAGGACCATTCCGAGGCCACAAGTGAGACTACATTCGTGTAGTTAGATTTACTACATGATAAGAGGCATTAGGATTAACCCATTGTTTTACACCTGTGTTTTTGTTATAATTACGTTGGCTACATTGGTCAAGTAATTCTCCCACACCCTTTGCGTTCTACTCATTTTTAGTACACGATACCCCTAGTACACCCCTCAGAGCCTATCTTTTCGTTTCGACCTTTAAGCATTTTACTTAAAGGAAGAATTTGTTACACCCCACTTAAATGTACACCCAAAATCGCCTTAGCCTACCTTGTATGCACTCATTTTTAGTGCATTATTGTGACAACATTTGTTTAAACCCCAAGTTAATTATCTAATTGATTGCATGGTTGCTAAGTCGAGTCATATCCTTGTACATATTGTTTTGGGACGATTGGGACTCATGGGTAAAGTACTAGTGTGATGGAGTAATGGGGAAGAACAACATTATTACCCCCATATGTGCTAAATATTTTAAAAGTACTCCAAGTGTTTCGATTATCTTAATTCGAGTCATTAGAATAGTTATTTGTAAAGTTATGTAAAAGTTCAAGTGTAAGGGGATGCAACGCCCCTATGATGTATTATTTTGGATGGTAGGGCAAGAGTGTATGGAAAAAAAAAAAAAAAAAAAAAAAAAAAAAACGAAAAAATCAAGAAAAATACAAAAAAATGAGAAAAAGAAAAGTAGAAAAAACATACGGACTACCATCCCGTTTCATTTTATGTTTACTTTATGTTTTTGTTATTTTGTTTTTAGCTTAAGTCGAGTCTAGTCTTTGCTTAGCAACGCCATATTGTACATGTAATTAATCAAGATCTTTAACTCGCCACCAGTAAAATATCCCTTATCAAACAAATCCGTGTTTATCATATCCCTACACCTAACGTTATAACCCGTTTAAAAGCCCTCTTTGATAGTTTATCTTAGGTGCTTACGCCTAGTGGAGGAGGTTTTCGATCCTTTCCCAAGCCTATGGTAATCTATTTGCTATGACAGGTAGTGAGAGATATTATCCGTTTTCATTTATGAGATATACTTTTATGACACCTGAGAGATGTGAGTATCTAAACACTACTTGTGAGGTGCTAGTTTGTAATCTCCGTGCTTATTATGATTAAAGTGGAACGACTATCTGTTGTAATTACTTTTATATTAGCATTAAATGACCCCTAACTTGTATTTTGATTAGAATAAAAGCGCATTTGCTTGAGGACAAGCAAATCTCAAGTGTAAGGGTATTTGATGAAGCGAAAAGTGTACCGCTTTTAGGGGGTCATTTAAGCCCTAAATCGTATTTATTTGATCAAATATTGCCCTAAATCGTTCCTTTTGTCATTTTAGGTACTTTGGAGAAGAAATCTGGAAAAGGAAGCATTTTGGACGTTTTTGGAGCATAAAAGTGAAGAAAACGACAAAGTCTCCAAAGCTGCTGGAAAAGTACACGTGACGGCGTCAAGGATTGCTCCTGACGGCGTCATGGCTTGGCAAAAGAGGTGGATATGAAAAATACACGTGATAAGCCAGAGAGTTTTACAATGGAAAGTCTGACGGCGTCACCCTTTAAGGTGATCAAGGCCATCACGGTTTAAGTTAAAGAGAGACGGCGTCAAGCTCATTTCTGACGGCGTCAAGCCTTGATAGGCCAGAGCGGATTTTGGAGGACTAAAGAGGGACGGCGTCAGGAAGACCATCCGGGAACCCTAGCCACGGCGAGGTGACGGCGTCAAGATCTATAACGTGACGCCGTCAGCCACTAAGTTCTATATATAGTTTTGCAATTTTTAGTCATTAGTGTGCAACTTTGTGAGGAGAAACCCTAAGACGAATTTTTGCCATTTTTAAGGGTTTTCATACCCTTGGATCTCCCATGTTTAATTGAAGATAAGTAATCACTTAATCAATCAATATGTCTATGTGTTGTTTGATTATATCTTGTTCTTGTCTTTTGATTAACATGCTAGGCTAGATTTATCTTGTGTTTGCTTAGATCTAATGAAACCTAACTATTGATTATCGGTTATTAGTGTGTTATTAATTGTATTGAATGATTGTTTATCGATGTTAGGCTTAAGAAAACTGGCTAACTTCCTATACGGTAACTTGCTTGAACGTCTTAAGAAACATGAACCAATGCGTACTAAGGTTATTATGGTTGTATTTAATGCATGAGCGAATTCTAGTGATCCCATGTTAGGAGCTTCTTAGCCGGCTCGACATAGGAGTGAAGTAGGAGCTTGTAGAGTTGGGGAAGTACGTACGCCACCCCACGACTGGTATTAAGGAATACACCCGTCATCCACGCAATTAATACACACTAATCAACCGGTAAAAGATAGTTAGGGAGTAAGGAAATCTAAGTAAACACATTTCTCTCCATATAAGTTTCACAACCTTTTCATTTTCAGTTATTTGATTTTATTTGCATTTGTAGTTATTTGGGTTAGTTGACTAGCAACTAATTCCGCCCACTCCTTCAAACCCGAGATTTTACTTGCTTTCATAAAATTATAAAAATACAAAAAGAATCTTCTCTCACCCTTAGACCTATTAGAGTAGTTTTTCAATCCTAACGACACTATTTCCTAGAGAACGATCAATCCCCCGGTACTTGCCACTTCACTATACTACATCGGTCAGGTACACTGCCTGGTGGGGATTGCAAGCCTCTTGAGATCCCTCAAGAGGTAAAACCTGTTGTAAGGTCGCAAAACCACGCATCAAACCCCCTCCTAGATCCTTCCATGACTAGCCACTTTGGAGGGAGGTCCGCGAGTTTCGTTTTCCGACATCCAAGTCCCTCTCTTTTATATTTAACGTATATTCGTTAGTTATTGCGTCTAACGGTAAACTAATAATCGTTAAATGATTATTTCGTAAAGCATATTATACATTTAATAAATATAAAACACACACACACATATATATATATATATATATATATATATATATATATATATATATATATATATATATATATATATATATATATATATATAATAAACGTGTTCTTCGTGTGTACGTGTGTGCCCCGATAGACTCACACACCTTTAGTCTTATTAGGCTAATCCAACTCTCACATTCCAACAGCTTTTATAAAAACACAAGTCTAACTCTTCTTTTCCTGCCAAAAGCCATTAGCTTCATCTTTGACTTTTCTGTTGACTCACGTGCAATGCACGTGAGTATATATTGACATATAACAGTCCATCCTCTTTGAAAAGATTTTTGCCCTCAAGAATCCCTTTTGAAAACAAGAACGTTCCAATCTATGTCTTCCTACTACTTGCTAATAAAACTTCAATTGACTTTATGCCAGCCATGTGTTCAACTCATCGCTAAAAGGCATTTGTAATTGTTTAAAACCTTCCATAAGTGACACAAAGGAAAATGTCTTCAAGTGAACATGGTATCCATATGATGTAATAAGCACCAATACCTTCAACTTAGTAAAACCCATCACAAAAGTTTCAAGACAACCAAAACCAACCATGATTTCTATAACTTCATTGCGCTTAAAGCGATTCCAAGATGATTTATATCCATAAACTCCTTTCAACTTCACTAGACCATTCCCTATTGATTTATTTTCATTATTTATAAGTGATGTAGAGATTTTGTCATTCCATATTACACAACAGACAAAAGTTAGTTGATGAAGCATCTCGCACCAACACCTAATTCCTAAATAACATACACCTCCATGCTACTTTGCATTGCATCAGCACATGTATTATCATGGTTATGGACCCAAAGACTACCATATTTCAACTTATCTGAATTACATTTAATTCTGTTGACCATTGTGCAAACCTGCTGAAAGTAGCAACACTCAAACATTTGAGACCCTAATAATTTCTCAAATGTTACTTTAGCAGCCTCTTTTGAAATCACAAACTCATAAAATTTTGGTGCCCGAGTAAATGGCCTTGCAACACTAGGAGTCGACTTAATAGTCATAAATTCACCATCCTCATACTTTACCTCAAACTGTACAATGAAATCATCACATTCCATTTCATTTTTCCCTAATAATCATTGTAGAATAATCACAAAACCATTGATACACATTATCAAAGAAAGTTTGGGTAAGAGAAATTGTATCAAAAAAATCAGGTGATAAACATAGTGTGTCGCTACAATGTTCAAATTTTTTGTAATGTGTCATTACAAATGTATTAAAATTTTAATGTGTCACTACAAATGTATTAAAAATTTAGTGTGTAACTACAAATTAGTGTGTCATTATAAATATATCGTAAAATTTAATGGGTGAAGGCTAAAAACACGCAACATAGTTATTCGAAACACACGATGTACGCAACAAACTTTCAAAATTACACATGTACGCAATATACTTTCAAATTTAGAACAATGTACGCAATATGACCGGTAACTAATAGGTTACCAGGTTTCCAAGTTTGAAATTTGACAGGATTAGTCCCTGTGGCTTGCGTTGACTTTCGCTGGTCATCCTTGGACTTTTTTTCACCTACAAAAGGTACAATAATGGTCCCTATGGTTTGCGTTGACTTTCACATTAGTCCGTTTTTATACTTTTTCACCCGTTCTCTTACGTTTTTATCCGTTTTCGTCCGTTTTTTTTACGTTTTCATCGTTTCTCTTACGTTTTCGTTCATTTTTTTACGTTTTCGTTCGTTTATATACATTTTTACACACGTTTTTGCACACGCTTTTATATACGTTTTTACACACGTTTTTAGACATGTCTTTACAAACATTTTTACACACGTTTTTACATACGTTTTCATACACATTTTTACACACGTTTTTACGTACGTTTTCATACACGTTTTTACACACGTTTTTACATACGTTTTCATACACATTTTTACACACGTTTTTACGTACGTTTTCATACACGTTTTTACATACGTTTTGTTGAAAAACTTTTTTTGCGTTGACTTTCACCTTTAGTCCTTGTCTTTTCTTTTCACCGTTTTTGTCCGTTTTTCTTACGTTTTTTCCGTTTTTGTCCGTTTTTCTTCTCGTTTTTGTCCGTTTTTCATACGTTTTTGTCCGTTTTTCTTTCGTTTTTGTCCGTTTTTCGTCCGTTATTCTTACGTTTTTTCGGTTTTCATACGTTTTTATCCATTTTCCTTACGTTTTTTCGTTTTTCTTACGTTTTTCTTCCGTTTTTGTCCGTTTTTCTTACGTTTTTGTCCGTTTTTTTCGTTTTTGTCCGTTTTTTCTTCCGTTTTTGTCCGTTTTTCATACGTTTTTTACGTTTTCGTCCGTTATTCTTACGTTTTTTCCGTTTTCATCCGTTTTTGTCCGTTTTTCTTACGTTTTTTTCCGTTTTTGTCCGTTTTTCTTCGGTTTTTGTCCGTTTATCATACGTTATTTTTACGTTTTCGTCCGTTATTTTTACGTTTTTTCCGTTTTCATACGTTTTTGTCCGTTTTTACGCGTCATTTTCTAGTTTTGTAATAATAATTAGGGTGAAGGCTGAAAACTATAATTATGAGACAAACTTTTACGCGTCATTTTCTAGTCCAATTTTTCTCTTTTCATCTTCTTTGACAAATTTATTATAGTTTTGTAATAATAATTAGGGTGAAGGCTGAAAACACGCAACATAGTTATTCAAAAGACACGATGTATTTTATTTATTTTTTTAAAAAATTTGGTCAAAAAAAAATTTTTGACAAAAATTTAGAACTTTTTTATTTTTTTTTTTAAATTCGGAGAGAAAAGGAAAAAAAATCGGACAAAAATTTTGAACTTTTTTTATTTTTTTTTTAAAATTCGGACAAAAATTTTGAACTTTTTTTATTTTTTTTTTAAAAATCGGACAAAAATTTTGAACTTTTTTTATTTTTTTTTTTAAATTCGGAAAAAAAACGTAAGAAAACGGACAAAAACGGAAAAAACGTAAGGAAAACGGACAAAAACGAAAAAAAAAGTAAGAAAAACGGACAAAAACGGAAAAAACGTAAGAATAACGGACGAAAACGTAAAAAACGGACAAAAACGTAAGAAAAACGGACAAAAACGGAAGAAAAACGGACAAAAACGGAAAAACGGACAAAAAACGTAAGAAAAACGGACAAAAACGGAAGAAAAACGTAAGAAAAACGAAAAAACGTAAGGAAAATGGATAAAAACGTATGAAAAACCGAAAAAAACGTAAGAATAACGGACGAAAACGTGAAAAAACTAAAGGTAAGAAAACAAACGAAAACGTGAAAGACAAAAACAAAAAAGTAAGAAAGAACAGGACAAAAACGGAAAAAAACGTAAGAAAACGGACAAAAACGGAAAAAAAAAGTAAGGAAAACGGACAAAAACGGAAAAAACGTAAGAAAAACGAACGAAAAATAAAAAACGAGACGACAAACAAAAAAAAAAAAAACGGAAAAAGTAAAAACGGACAAAAACGGAAAAAACGGAAAAAGAAAAAACAAGTATGAAAAACGGACAAAAACGGAAGAAAACGGACAAAAAACGGAAAAAAAAAGTAAGGAAAAGGACAAAAACGAAAAAAAAAGTAAGAAAACGGACAAAAAAGAAAAAAAAAACGTAAGAAAACAGAACGAAAAACGTAAAAAACGTGAATAAAAACGGAAAAAAGAAAAAAACGAAAAAAAAGGAAAAAAAAAAAAAAAAAACGTAAAAAAAAAAAAAAGGAAAACGGACAAAAAAACGAAAAAAAAAACGAAAAAGTAAGAAAAGGGACAAAAACGAAAAACGAAAGAATAGAAGAAAAAACGAAAAAAAAAGAAAAACAAAAAAGAAAAAAACGACGAAAACGTAAAAAACAGAAAAAGAAAAAACGGAAAAAACGAAAAACGAAAAAAACGAAAAAAACGAAAAAAAACGGGAAGAAAAAACGGAAAAGAAAAAACGTAAGAAAACGGACGAAAACGTAAAAAACGTATGAAAAACGGACAAAAACGGAAGAAAAACGGACAAAACGTAAAAATAACGGACGAAAACGTAAAAAACGAAGAAATACGGACAAAAACGGTGAAAAGAAAAGACAAGGACTAAAGGTGAAAGTCAACGCAAACCATAGGACCATTATTGTACCTTTGTAGGTGAAAAAAAGTCCAAGGATGACCGGCGAAAGTCAACGCAAGCCACAGGGACTAATCCTGTCAAATTTCAAACTTGGAAACCTGGTAACCTGCTGGTTCCCGGTCATATTGCGTACATTGCACCAAATTTGAAAGTAAATTGCGTACAATGGTAATTTTAAAAGTATGTTGCGTACATCGTGTGTTTTGAATAACTTTGTTGCGTGTTTTTAGCCTTCACCCTAAAATTTAATATATCACTACATATGTATAAAAAAAAAATAGGTGATAAACATAATGTGTCGCTACAGTGTTCAAAATTTTTGTAGTGTGTCACTACAAATGTATTACTAAAATTTAGTGTATCACTACAAACTAGTGTGTCATTATAAATATGTCGTAAAATTTAATGTGTCACTTCATATGTATCAAAAAGATTAAAATAACAACAATTCATTAATACACAAATCAAAATCCTAACAAAAATACAAAAAAAAAACAACTCATGAATACTTTATAGTGGTGAGCGTTAGGTTATATATATATATATATATATATATATATATATATATATATATATATATATATATATGGGGAAAGGATCCAGTGCGGATTGTATTTTAAGTAGGGATGGTGCGGATTAATATCATAGTAACATTAAAAAAAAATCAAAAAAAATAAGAAAAAAAAGGACAAAAAATTATTAAGAATCGCTGAAAAAAAATTCAAAAAAGAATTGTTTTCATAGTTAAAAGGTATTATCTCAAAATCATGTGGGATTATAGTTACATTTGTAAACTCAAAATTCAAACTCAAACTCATTCGTTGAAAATTAAAATGTGACTTTAGAACATTTTGCAAGCTTTTATCTCTTTCTATTTTAATTTTGGAGCAAAAAGGTAAAAGAGTTGAAATATGCGACATGAAATTCTTGACATCCGTACATTTATTGTAAAAAATTGTAATAAATTAAAATACGTAGTTCACCGGAAATCAAAATACAAATAGCTATTGTTAGGAAAAAAAAAAAAAACATATAAATGAAAAACATTTGCTCGCTACAAAATTTAGCCACAGTGTACTCGCCGCCGTATTGCACGGGTAAACTGCTAGTTGTTTAATAAAAGTATGGCTGCATAACATCACATTGTCAGAAAATATAGTCACAGGGTACCCGCCGCCGCATCTCGCGGGTACCCAGCTAGTTGCTACTAATATATGTGTATTAGTATATTTCTTAGTTGTCATAAGAAACATATGAACTTAGATTTACATTTCTTGTAAAGATAATTAAATTTGTAAAAAAAAAAAAAAAAAAAAAAAAAAAAAAAAAAAAAAAAGTGAATTAGTATAAGGCACGAAAATTACGTCTATATTACATGACAAACATACGTAATATGCAAGATTAATGTCAAACAACATTTTGCACTTGAACAAGCCTTAGAAACTGGAGATTCGGCCCCAAAGATGCTCTATAAACAGACAGGGCCGGAGCCAGGAATTTGTGTTAAGGGGGCCGTAATTTTTTTTTTTTCTTTTTTTAACGGCAACTAACTATCTCTCAATTTATACACCACAACTATCTCACATATCCTAAGTAGGACTTGAACCTGAAATAATTTGGTTGAGGAGCTTCTCACACAACAAGGTGTACCATTGGTACACTAGTCCTTTGATGCCGTAAATAATTTGTATAATCTTTTCTAAAATAAATCTCAAACTTTTTGTTTCATCCAATTGTAAAGAATTTTGGTGGGCAGTGATGAAATTTAAGTTATTGTGATACAATATTAAATTAACAGGTCTCGATCTTTTCTTAATTTTTTATCATTATTCAAAGTCTCATCTCATTGGTTGAAATACAATATGGACACTTAATTTGGAAAATTCCAAGATTCCAAGACGGAGGGAGTATATATTTTTACACGTGAACAAAGTATATACCAAAAACTTAAAGAATCTGAATTAGTATAAACTGTGAACACAATAGTTTTCTATATTATATTTAGCATTTATACAAATTTATGTTATTTTAGAAAATAATTACAAAAGATCCATACTTTTAGACTAAAGGGAGTGAAGCGTCTTCGAGCCCGATTAAGCCCCCGAGCCGCCCCTAATCGCCTCCCACACTGCCCCCCTAGGGCAATTAGCCCCTCAGGCGTTCCAAATTTACCGCCCCTTCGCTTTCTTTGTTCGATGCAATTGTAGCCGTTTTTTTGTTTGATACAAACGGATTCTTCTTTATTTCCTTTTAAAACCTTTTATTTTCCAAACAAAAAAACACATTCAACCATTATTTTCCAAAAAAAAAAACACACATAACACTCTAATTTAAAAAAAAAAAAAAAAAAAAAAAAAAAAAAAAAAAAAAAAAAAACCCCACCAATTCAAAAAAAAAATCATGAAAGATTTTGAAGATTCGTCCTCCTCATCATCAAGTTCCGATTCTTCGGAACTAGATGAGGCGATCGAAGGTGCCATTTATAACACCGTTAATATATTTATTGAAGCCGTGAAAGAAGAGCGGGTAGCAGATGATGGCCGCGTTTTCAGACGAAGAGCGTATGTGAATCGTCGTCGAGAGGAGGCAAACGAGAGGTTGACGCGTTTTTACTTTGTTGATCAACCGGTATTCGATGCGCGGGTATTTCGACGACGATTTCGTATGAGTAAGCGGCTTTTTTTGAAGATAACAAATGAGTTGCAAGAAGAGTACCCGTATTTTCAACAAAATTATGATTGTCGTGGGAAGTTAGGTTTCACCTCAATACAAAAATGTACTTCCGCGCTTCGTCAACTAGCATACGGATCGAGCGTCGATTCATTTGACGAGAACCTGGAAATGTCGGCGAGGACTTCACGGGAAACGTTGACTAAATTTTGTCAAGGTATTATTATTAGTTAGAATTATTAGTAGTATTATTATTAGTTAGAATTATTAGTTAGTATTTTTTTGAATTATTAGTAGTATTATTATTAGTTAGAATTATTAGTTAGTATTTTTTTTGAATTATTAGTAGTATTATTATTAGTTAGAATTATTAGTTGTATCATTATTAGTTAGAATTGCTACATATTTTTAGTATAGTTAGTTAGTATTTTTTTAATTGTTACTTTTTAACTATTAATAGGTATTATTGAGATGTATGGGCCGACGTATCTACGTAGACCGACTTGGACGGATCTACAACGTATTTACGAGGTGCATGAGCATGTTCATGGTTTCCCGGGCATGATTGGTAGTATTGATTGCATGCACTGGCCCTGGGAGATTTGTCCGACCGCATGGCGGGGCACACACACACGAGGGGATATTGGGAAACCGTCGTTGATACTTCAGGCGGTTGCGTCTACCGATTTATGGATTTGGAACGCTTATTTTGGTCAGCAAGGATCAAACAACGACATCAACGTGTTTGAGTCTTCACCTATACTTGAAGAAATTATATCTGGGTTGGCGCCAACAGGTTATTATATTTTTTTAATAGTTAGAATTATGTATTTTATAACTTTTTATGTTTCACTAACACGTTTTCATTTTCAATTTGTAGCTGCTTTTTATGCAAATGGTAATTATTACAGAGCCGGGTATTATTTGAGTGATGGCATATACCCGGAATACACTACCTTTGTGAAGACTTTCACCGACCCAATTGATGAAAAAAGAAAATACTTTAAGAAGAAACAAGAGTCGGCACGGAAGGACATTGAGAGAGCGTTCGGGGTTTTGAAAAAAAGGTGGAAAGTTATTAGTTTTCCGTCAAGATTTTGGAGCAAGGAGAAAATGCATGCCGTCATGTATACTTGTATTATTCTCCATAACATGATTTTGGAGGATGAGGACAAGGCATTTTGTCAAGATTTCAACGAGCACGACCAGACATTGAACCCCGAGTATTGGACTCAAGAAACTCCAATGGAGCAACGGATTGAGAATTCAAATCTCGTTAGAAGCCGCGAAACACGCAATATTCTTAAGGCGGATTTGGTGGATCATGTATGGGATAATCGTGGCCCGATTGAAGACGAAAACGCACCTCCAGAAGTCGACGGATTTGTTAGTGATGAAGAATAATTTTTAGTATTATTAGGTATAACAATTATGTAATATTTATATTTTATTAGTATTTAATATGTAATTTTAGTTTAAGAATAATTTTTAATATGTATTTTTAGTTATTGTTTATATAAAATGTATTTTTAGTTTAAGAATAATTTTTAATATTATTAATAAGTTAATATTGAATAATTTTTAATTTTAATATTATTTAAATAATATGAAAAAAAAAAAAAAAAAAGTTGAAAAAAAAAAAAAAAAAGTTGAAAAACCAATCAAAAAATCAATCATTAGAAGTGGCACGTGTCAGGAGTCGCCCCACCCTCCTGAGTAGCCCCACTCCCCTTTTTTTTGGAGGCTACCCAACTTGCTGACTCAGCGCCACGTGTCGCGAGTCGCTCCTTAGTTGGGTAGCCCCACTCCCTTTAGTCTTAAGTGAATACTTTTTGCACTAGGCTACTAGCCAAGTTGCCAGTGATTTTATCCTACTCACCAAAGCTACAGTCGACTTTCTCACTACCAAATTAACTTTCTCACTTACCTATTTAGTCAACCCATCTTCTTCATTCCAAATCTCCATTTTTTCCGACGAGAAAAACACCAGAAAAAATATTGGAACACTCCTCATTATTGGTGATCAACTCTATTACAAGTTGAGAAAAGAAAAAGACGAGCAAAAAAGTGGCTTAAAGCAGCGGCCTGCTGGGGGGGCTGAGCAAAAGGTTTTCCAGAAATGTAGCTAAAACTTAGGCTGGTTGGGCCGGTTGGGGGGGGGGGGGGGCTGAGCACCGGCCAGATACCCTACTGACTCCGCCTCTGCTATAAACAGACATTAGTATTGACATATTACCAGCAAACTCATCCAGGCCTACAGGGAGCTGGCTTTTCAGCACAGACTCAGGCTTGGGCGAGAATGTAGAAAAGTTGGAGAACTGCTTCCAAGGCGGCGGGATATAGGGGAGGTAGAATGTAAACAGATCCTACCCCTACCCATGGATAAATCCAGAAGTAGGGAGACTGCTTACATGAACACATTTATTACTTGCAACAATATACTTGAACGAACACATGTATTATTGAGAAGGTTTATACATCATAATGCACATCAAAGAGTTGAGTAATTATTTATATTGTTCATACAACGCAATATTGAACCACATCAGCTCTTTTGCATTGATGACAACGATGAAGATCCATGTGACACAGCTGCAAATGAAATTAATAATATATGATAAGATTAGCGAGTTGATTACAAGCATGTCAAGCAACTAAGTTGCACCAGTCTGAGAGTTCACAATCTACATTCAAACAGCTGAAAAAACCAAAATTGTACATGGCAATATTAACCCATTTACTTGGTAATAATGGGTCAATTAAAGATGGGTTGTATCAAAAACAGGTCAAGTAAATATTATATCAAATGGTTTGAAACTCGACCAACATCTATTTTTAATGCATTAGATTTATATAATTATTATAGTATATATTTCTCGTAATCATAATTAAGGCAACAACTATTTATAGAAAGTAAAGAAAAAGTGTTTGTGAGCAATTCCAACATGACGATGAGTAAAATTGACTTGTTCAACCCGAAGCTATTTTGACCCGTTACCCAACCCATCCAACCAGCTGATCTTGTCACTTTTAAATACAATGTAGAGTTAATTGCATTTTTGGTCCCTAGTGTTTGGCCAAATTGCAGGTTTGGTCCCTAAGGTTCGGAAAGTGCACTGGTGGTCCTAGTTTTGAAATTTTTGCTGCATAATTGGTCCCTGGGTACAAACGCCGTCAGTTAGTGCAATTAACACGGGGGTATTTTTGTCCATTCATCTCACTACATTACAAAAACCCATTAAATAACTTCCCCCAACCCCACTTTATCTCTTCATTCACAGATTTCCATCCCCACCACCTCATTCTTCACTTTACCAATTAAAAAACCCAACCCTAATTTGTTCAAAGCCAAATTAAGTTAAAATGGTGAATTGTTTTTGTAATTTACAATGTGCCATTCGCACATCATGGACTGATGTGAATCCAGGTCGCCGTTTTTTCTCGTGCCCCAGAGATGTAAGTTCTAAAAAATCCTAGTGTTGGTTTGATTATATGTTTTTTTTTGAGTAAATTGAAATTATTAATGTATTTTTGTAGGCTCCGAATTGTGGGTTTTTTGATTGGTGTGATCCACCAATGTGTCCTCGATCACTTGTTATTATACCTGGTTTGCTAAGGGGTAGGAATGCTCTTCAACAAGAAATGAATGGAATGGTTGCTCAGAATCGAAGATTGAAAAGGATGTTGATTTGCAGTTGGATTGTATTTGTAATGTATTTGATTATGTAGAATTAGTAGTTTGAATGACTAGTTTTTGAATGGGTAATATAATTGACCAAAAAAATGTGTAATGGTCAATTGATTTTGTAATATCTTTTGTATGTTAATCAAAAAACTAGTTTCCACACTGATGTTGATTTTGTAATATCAATTGATTTTGTAATGGTCAATTGATTGGTGTGATCCACACTGATGTTGATAAAGTTTTGAGATATAAGTTACAAAGACAAACTGATAAAGTTACAAAGACATATGGTAGAATATAAACTGATAAAGTTACATTGATAAAGTTCACAAAATACAGACCAGAGTGAAGTCAAACAAAATAACACCACTTGCAGACCATAGTGCAGTCAAACAAAATACTGACACTTGCAGACATTGCTAAAGTGATAAAGTTCAAAATACAGACACTTGCAGACATTGATAAAGATAAAGTTACATTCATAGAAACATTGCTAAAGTGATAAAGTTCAAAATACATCAGACTTTCTTTGTTGGTGTCAAGATCCTGTTTGCAGTCTTTTTGGTTATTTTCACACCACTTGCACCACTTTGAGATTGACTTGCACAACTTTGAGATTGACTTGCAGCCCTTTGAGATTGACTTGCACCACTTTGAGGTTGACTTGCAGCCCTTTGAGATTGACTTGCACCACCAGATGAATTGCATGATCTTTTATTGTGGCCTTTTTGTTTGCAAATGCCACAAGTGACTTGTACACCTGTTTTAGTTAACTTTCCAGCCTTAATCAATCCTGCAACCTCACCTGCACTTTTCTTTCTTTTTTTAGATGGCCTTCCAATTTGTACATGAACTTTTGGTGGTAGCAGTGTTGTTGGCCACTCATGCTTTTCCAATAAATGCCTACCAATGACAGGGTTGATCTTAAAGGAGTATTGTTGTGTCCATGTTTGAAGCCTATATGCTGGATGTACCCAGTCTTCAGCCAACCCAACCTCCATTCCATTTTCAGCCATATCATGAATACATGCAACTGCATGTTTACATGGCATGCCACTGACTTCCCATTTTCTACAACTACAATTTCTGTCAGTTAAGTTCACAACACACTGATCATTATGAGGTCCTTTAGCTTGATACAGATCTAAACCATTCCATTCTACTTTGTAATTTGCAGAAGCTTCTTTGATTTTTTTCAAAAATCTTTGTAGCAGCAGGACTTAAAGGACCTTGAGATTTTGCAATGACTTTTTGAACAATGACAATCCTTTTCATAAGGTACTCTCTAATATATTCTAGTGCAGATAGAATTGGTGAGTCCCTAGCATCTAATAATTGTCTATTGAAAACTTCACAAATGTTGTTTATTAGTAAGTCACAATGTGCCCTACCTGTCATGTTTATATGATTGTGTGTAAATCATAATGGGTAAGAACAGAAGCTGTAAACCACAAAAAGTAATTGAGAATGGACATACCAGAAAAGTGGGATCTGCTCCAGTGTTCTGGTGCAATTTTCTTCAACCATTCATAAGCTTTTACATTGGAGGATTTGATTTGATCCATAGCATTGTTGTGTTCCACAATTGTTGTTGCAGTAGCAGCTCTCCACAATAAGTCTTTAAAAACTCCACCTTTAAACACCAAGTTCATATTCTCATTTATATGCCTCACACAGAACCTATGCTCTGCTGCTGGAAACAGTCTCTTAATAGCTGGCAACAAGCCCTATAATTTAAACACATAGCATATATTACAACACATACAATGCAATTAACTCTGTCCATAATTTGTATAAGAGGAATAAGTAAGAAAGGTACCTTTTGCCTATCACTAATGAATGTAAAGTTGGAGTTGCTGTATAACTCCAAGTCATCCCCAAGCTGTGTCAAGAACCATAACCAAGATTGCAAACATTCAGATTCCACTATTCCATAAGCAACTGGATATATACCATTATTTGCATCCACAGACACAGCTGTTAGAAGTTGTCCTGGGTATTGGCCTTTCATGAATGCTCCATCTAAACCCAACAAATCTCTACCACCAGCTTTGAACCCTTGTTTCAAGGCTCCCAAACAGACATATATCCTTTTAAAAGTCCTAGTTGTAGATTCAGGATCTCCTTCCCTTTCAAAATCTAACTTGACTGTTGTGTTTGGATTAGCCTTCTGCAATTCCAAAACATAGTCTCTCAACAACCCATACTGTACCTGAGCATCACCCTCTATAACACTCTTTGCCTTAGCTTTTGCTCTAAATGCCTTATGAATTGAGACACCAACATGAAATTGTTTCTGCATTTGATCTTGTATAGCCTTTATTGGCATGTTTGGATTCAACTGTATAAGATCTACAACATGTTGAGATAAAAAAGAAGATGTGCAAGCTTTGATTTTTCTAGAAAGGAGGCATTTATGTTCTGCTTTAAAGGTGGTAACAACCCACTTTTGTGTTTTTTTAGAAAAATGGATGTACAACACCCAAGGGCATTTAATGTCCTTATCCTCTTGTGCAATGACTTCTTTACCCTTTACCTTTTGACTAGCACTGCCCAAAGATTCCCCTTGACTATTACTACCCAAAGTTGGAATTGTCCCATAACATTCTGCCCTAAGCCTAACCCCATCATTCTTTTTCAATTTTATATTTCTCCTAGTTTCAACAATGTGTCCCTTAATTCTCCTATTGGCTTCTTCCTTACTGCCAAACTCTTGACCAACATAGAAAAAGTTAGAAATCCTATTGTCCTTAGCAGCTGCTTTACCTTGTTTCTTAATCTTCCTAAGTTCTGATTTTCTACCAGTGTCACTGTCACTACCAACATCACTTCCATAAGAATCAAAGTCAAAAACTTCTATGTCATCTTCTGTCAAATTCACTTCAGGATGTAATGGTTCAGAATTATACTCAACTCCATCAACACTAAACCTAAATCCAGTCATATTAACTTCCACTTCATCTATGATGTGTTCCTCATCTATTATATCATCATTAACCCCTTCATCTACATTCTCATCATTAACCCCTTCATCTACATTCTCATCATTAACCCCTTCATTCATCCCTTCATCAGTGTCACTATTAACCCCTTCTTGTTCATGCTCATCATTCAGCCACCCAATAGCCAACATCTTTCTACAATTAGGCAGTCCCTTTCCCTGATCATCAACTTCATCCAAATCAACTACTTCATTATTACCTTGTAACTCTCTAATTTCAACCCCTTTTCTAAATGTAGGCATGTAGTATGACTCAATTGTGGTTTGATGGTGTTCAATGAAAACTTCTATAACCTTATGCTTTGCCACATATTTAATCATGTTAACAATATCATCATCACATGCCAGTGGTCTAAGTCCCCAATCTAAGCTTTTCCTAGGTAACTTAAAATGGTAATACATGATCTGCTTAGGATGATATTTTAACATCTTAACAATGTTATTAAGCACTTCTACTGTAAATACCTCACTATCCACTAAATCCACGAATTGAACCTTACCACTAATGTACTTCCTATTAGGCATGTTAGTGAACTTTCCACCATGATGCACCTTCATTGAGAATATGTGGGGCGTATTGGCTGTTTAATAAACAAAAACCATTATCAGAATTATTGTTACCAAAATATGGAATTTAGTCAACCAAAAACATATTACATAATTTCTTACCATATTGCGTATAAGGATCATAATCCATCATGCTACGCGGTCGAAAACGCCACATCTGGACTCCCCTAACCATTTTTATTAGTATCAATCTTCAAGGACGATTTTTGCACTGATAAAAAAATAAAGAGGATTAAAAATGAGAGTGGAATTAGGGTTTAGTAAAATAGGATGAAAAAGTGATTGGGTGGGTTAAATTAAGATAAAGTGGGGTTGGGGGAAGTTATTTAATGGGTTTTTGTAATGTAGTGAGATGAATGGACAAAAATACCCCCGTGTTAATTGCACTAACTGACGGCGTTTGTACCCAGGGACCAATTATGCAGCAAAAATTTCAAAACTAGGACCACCAGTGCACTTTCCGAACCTTAGGGACCAAACCTGCAATTTGGCCAAACACTAGGGACCAAAAATGCAATTAACTCTTAAATACAATGTAAGATATATAATGTCAGATAAGTTTTTTACCTTAGCCATTTGTACTAATTAGAAGGGTAGTCTGGCTAATTTTCTGGCAGGGCATCTTGGAAAGCAGGTAGTTGCATATATGCCTCATGGACCCTAGACAGAGTAGGGCACGGAGTCTGCACCAACCAATCACAAATTATAAGTGTTAGATTCCATCAATAGATATAGTATGTAGCTGTGGACGATAAAAAATATGAATATCAAAAGAATATGAAATTTAGAAAGTAATAAATGTTGGAATTATATAATCATAACTATCATATATACAAACAATTAACATCAAAGAACACATATGCGGAAGCGAAGGATACATAACACATAAATAATTAACCGAATATTAAAGTAAGCGTACTTTGATGATTCTAGCAAGAACATGAATCAAACCGTGCAATAGAAGTGATGAACCCTAATTAGGGTTAAACGGATTACACGAATTGCCCCTTACCTTTTTTTGCAATTCAATCCAAGATACTTATAATAGTGTGTAAGTATCACGTTCTTGTACACACAAACTAATACCAAATTAACGTTATGCAAGTAATAACACAAAAAAATAATTTTTTGACTATCAAAAAATTTGATCGACCCTATAAGGGTATAGTTCGATCGGTTTTAGACAAAGGAGAAGGAAAAACACAATGTTTAGGGTATTAGTGTGTACAAGAGTACCCAATAATTAATCCTAGCCTTTGTATATATAGTAGAGCAAACTTAGAGGACAAGTTAACCAAGGATTAGGAAACCTAACCCTTGGCCGATCAGAGTAACCCATAAGGGCTTCCGGATCCTTCTCGACTTTCCTAATTTTCACTCTTTAATTGTTTCCTTTTATCGGTTTAACGGTCGTTAGTCATTGTCCGTTAAATACTAACATCCGTTAAATGTTTTGTGCAATCCCGTGATCTCGAGTTCGATCCTAACACACAACTATTATTTTATCTCTATAAAATAAACAACTCCCACTTAGACATATTATAATAGTTGTGATCACATCGGTTAGCGTCTTGCAACAAGTCGATGCCGCTAGTACAACTCGAGTAGGTCTCCTGGAAAAACCTTTAATGATTCATCATTATTATTATCCTTTTGTTTCTAATACTACATTAAATAAAGATATGGATTTATCTTTATTCAAATATTCTGTTTCTCGTTTTTTGTGATTGAGCAAGATTACCAAATCTTCTGAACATATTCACGGGAGATCTTGGGTGTGGCCACGCGTACATCTTGTCAACCCTACGAGGGGCCCAACAGTATTAAACTCCAAAATAAATTTGGAGGAACAAATTATATCTTTACTACAAGCATAACCTATGAACTTTGCAACAATTCCGAAAACAAACCTTATGACTACCAGTTACGTATAGCGTTAAATTGTTCCATAGAATGCACTACATTCATAACAGTTATCTGGTATCTCAAGTCTGAGGATAACTATTCATGATTTACTTAATAATATCCATAAATAACATCATGTAGTTGGGATAAGTCCTATATTCAATTCATTGAATATCATGTGAATTTGGTATGACAACGCATCAATATACTTTCAAGTATATTATACCAAAACTCAGATTTGTCTTAATTTAATGATATTCCCATATCATTAACTGACAACGGACATTTAGAATAACTAACTTATTCATGGATTAAACATGCAAATATATAGGACAACAATATTAAATAATGAACATAAACATAACCAATATTTTATTTCATTAAAACTAATAAATGTTTACAATATCCTTTATCCAAATACTAAACACAGTTATGCATGAAACTACTAGCTAATCTAAGTCCAATGCCATTGGCAAGTTCATTAAGCTTTTCTTTAGCTAAAGCCTTAGTGAATGGATCAACTAAGTTATCATCTGTGTGAACTTTCAAGAAATTTATTTCACCTTCGCGGACTTGTTCCCGAACATAGTGATACTTCCGTAGAAAATGTTTGGTGCCCTTCATGACTCCAGGTTCATTGGAAAATATGATTGCAGCAGAATTGTAGCAATACATATTAATAGGTGATTCAATTGAAGGCATAACCCCAAGCCCTGAAATGAATTTCCTAATCCAAACAGCCTCCATTGTAGCTTCTGAAGCAGCTATGTACTCGACCTCTGTCGCAGACATCGCAATTGTACTCTGCTTCTTGCTCTTCCAGTCTACTGCTCCTCCATTGATAACAAAGACATAACCAGTCTGAGACTTCGCATCATCTTTGTCACATTGCCAGGACGCATCACAGTAACCTGTTACATCAAGTTCTGTAGCTGGATTTCCACCATACACAAGAAACATATCTTTCGTATGCCTAAGATACTTTAGAATATGTTTAACAGCAATCCAGTGTTTTTCACCTGGGTTCTGTTGAAATTGACTGGTGATATTTTGAGCGAACGCCACATCTGACCTTGTGCATCTCACCGCATACATAATAGATCCTACAGCTGAAGCATAAGGAACTTTGCTCATGCGTGCCACCTCAGCAGGTGTTGAAGCACATAACTCACTGCTCAAGCCATGTTTTACTTCCATTGGCAAATATCCTTTCTTGGAATTTTACATATTGAATCTCTTCAATATTTTGTCAATGTAAGCACTTTTACTTAATCCGATTAACCGCCTTGATCTATCTCTATAGATCTTGATTCCCAGAATATATGCAACTTCCCCTAAATCCTTCATAGAAAAGCACTTTCCAAGATATGCCTTAACCTTTTGCAAACTTGGAATGTCTTTTCCCATGATCAATATGTCATCAACATATAGGATAAGGAAAATTACATTACTCCCACTAGCTTTGTGATATACACATGGCTCATCAAGATTCTGAGTAAATCCAAACCTTTTGATTTCTTCATCAAATCTTTTATTCCATTGCCTTGATGCTTGCTTCAATCCACAAATGGATCTTTGAAGTTTACATACACGGTTTGGAAATTTTGGATTCACAAACCCCTCAGGCTGCGCCATATAGATGTTTTCATCTAGGCGACCATTTAAGAAGGCGGTTTTGACATCCATTTGCCAAATCTCATAGTCATAGTATGCTGCTATAGCTATGAGAATCCTAATAGCCCTAATGTCAGCTACAGGAGAAAAGGTCTCCTCGTAGTCAACACCAAATGTTTGAGTAAAGCCTTTAGCTATGAAACGGGCTTTATAGGTGTGTACCTTGCCATCCATGTCAGTTTTCTTTTTGAAGAGCCACTTAATTTCAACTACCTTGGCATTAGGAGGAAGGTCTACTTCAATCCAGATATTGTTATCTTTCATGGATTGCATTTCCCCATTCATAGCAACTACCCATTTATCCTTTTCAGGACTCTCAATGGCAGCCCTATAATTAGCAGGTTCATTAAGATCCCCTAATATAGTTTCCTCAACTTCTACGTTAAGACATAGACGTTCAGGAGCTTTCACATGTCTTGAAGACTTGTGAATGGGAACAATTTCAACTTCAGGTGGAGGACCCAGACTTTCAGGTTCCACAGGAAGTACGCTAGTGTTTTCAGAAGGTAATGTATCTACATGATCATCTTCCAGATCATAAAATCTCCCACTGAATTCTTGAGATATAAGTTCCTTTTCTAAAAAATCTCCATATCTTGCAACAATTACTTTGTTTTCATGTGGATAGTAAAAGTAGTAACCCATTGTTTCCTTTGGGTATCCTACAAAGATACACTTTACAAATCTCTGTTGGAGTTTATCTGCTGAGTCACGTCTTATATATGCCTCGCAACCCCAGACCTTTAAATAAGACAAGTTTGGAGCTTTTCCATTCCATATTTCATATGGTGTCTTATCAACCTTCTTAGTGGGAACCATATTCAAAATACGAACTGCAGATTTTAAGGCATAATCCCAAAAAGATAAAGGAAGAGTTGTAAGATTAAACATTGATCGTACCATATCTAACAATGTACGATTTCTTCTCTCAGATACACCATTTTGTTGTGGAGTATATGAAGATGTGAGATTCTGGACAATTCCATTCTCAGCTAAATAATCTTTAAACTCTTGGCTTAAGTATTCACCGCCTCTATCGGATCGAAGAGCTTTAATCTTCTTTCCTAGTTGCAATTCTACTTCTGCTTTAAAAACCTTAAATGTTTCAAACACGTCATGTTTATGTTTAAGCAAGTAAACATAACCATATCTGCTGAAATCATCTGTAAAGGTTAAGAAGTAGCTAGCACCTTTCCTTGACACATGTCTAAGTGGTCCACACACATCAGTATGTATTAAACCAAGTAGATCAGAAGCCCTTTCCATATTACTATGAAAAGGTTTCTTAGTCATCTTCCCAGATATACAAGACTCACATTTATCATATGATTCATCATTGATACTTTTCAAAAGCCCATCATGTTGTAGCTTTTTTCATGCGAGTCTTGCCTATATGAGCAAGTCTACAGTGCCAAAGGTAAGAAGAATTCAAGTCTGACTTAATTCTCTTACTTATGCTATACATTGAATTATTATTATTGGACATACAATCATTCATATCAATCTCAAACACACCATTAACAGCAATAGCATTAAAATAAAAAACATTATTTAAAGAAATAGAAATTCCATTACCACTGATAATGTGATTAAAACCAATATCCAATAAACAAGAAAAGGAAACAACACCCCTAACAATTGAAGGTGCATAATGACAATTGTTTAATAACAGTACTAAGCCCGAAGGCAAAACTAAATTAAACACTCCTATGGCTTCAACAACTGCAGGTGCTCCATTTCCCACATGCAGATATTGCTCCCCATAGGCAAGCTTCCTTTCCACTCTAAACCCCTGCAGCGTATTACAAATGTGAATACCGCATCCAGTATCATAAATACAGGAATTAATTTTATGATTTAGAGTAAATAATTCAATCATAAGTAAGTTACCTAAAGTGCTGGCGCCCAAGTGCCCAGTCTTCTTGTTCTTACTTTCCCGCAACTCTTGGATATAAAGAGGACAGTTCCTCTTCCAGTGACCCACTACATGACAGTAGTGGCAAGCCTGATCCTTCTTAGAATTATCCTTCTTCTTAGGAGGGTTTTTCTTGGGTTGTGGTTGATAAGCCATAACTTGCTTACCCTTATCAGCCTTGCCCTTTCCTTTACCCTTCTTGTTCGCATTTGGCTTGTTAATCCTACCCCCTTGAATAGCAAGTACCTGGGGTGTAGAAGCCCTTGGTGGTAAACCTTTCTCGTAATCAATAAGCAGTGCGTGTAAATCAGAAACTGTCTTCCCCACGCAGTGTATATTGAAATTACGCACAAAACCACTAAATTCCTTAGTAAGGGATCTATTGATTAAGTTGATGGCAATGTCTTGTTCATAGAATTTGCCAAGTGCTTGTAGTTGATCCATGTAACCTTTCATTTTCAACACATGAGCACTTACAGGTTCACCTTCTGCCTGTTTGCAACCATGTAGAGATTCCATCAAATCATAGACCTCAACACTTTGTGGTTTCTCAAACATTTTCCTGAGTTCGTTTATCATGTCCATAGGGAAGTAATTCTCAAACTGCTTTTGAAGGGCAGGTGTCATCGCCCCCAACATTAAACAGGCCACATCATTATGCGTCTTATACTCAGTTTTCCACGCTGCTCTTTCTTCATCAGTTGAAGTGTTAGTAGAAGGTTCAGCAGAACAAGGCTTAGAGATGTGTGCGTGTGTATTGCTCTAATTCTTTTATATCCACGGCAGCGGCCCCAAAGACTTGGTGCGCGCGTGATGTCGTTGTGGTTTTAGCAGTATTAATGCCTACTCAAGTTTTAAATTTATATTTAGCCGACTTATCAATAAAACACACACTTTTACGAGCAGTGTACCCGGTCAGTATGAATATAATGGTAAGTAGAGTGTCGATCACTAAGAGTGGAACGTATTATCTAGTTATTCTAATCAGTATTTTAATATCATAAGTTAGCTATACAACCTAATCTAACGCAAGGGGGTTTCAGCCTGAGAGACTCGCACGGTTTGGTTATAATTAAATAATAAACTAAACTAATGAGCACGAATCAGCGATTAGCACACACGTACACAGATAGATACTTGAGACAATAAGAAGACCTGTCCTGATAATTAAGTAGCTTGTCACTTGTTTTATTGCTAGTTTTATATGAAGTGTATGTAATTAACCCTTTCTCGTTGGCTCTAATCTTATCGGCGAGTAAACCCTTAATGATCACTTATGTCTATCCCACTATCCTAGAATATTGAGCATTTGTGATGCCCACGTTTCGTATACGCTACAATAGATAGGCGAGGAAGGGGCATGGCGACCCAAGCAATGCTCATCTAGACACATAGGTTATCAATGCACTAATAAAAGTCACCAAAGACATCAACATATAAACTTTAATTAATGGGAAAGCAATTTTAAGGGGTGCCCATGGTTTTCCGTAGTCACATGGAATCGGCCCATCAATCCTGATGAATTAAAGTGTACTAATACAATAAAACAAAACTACTTAATGAATTGAATACATGCAGGACCTTCTTACAGCTCTTGTATCTTCGTTTAGGGTGTGTCTTGTGCTGCTAATACGTCTGAATTCGGCTCTAGGGTTTCTTCGGTCTTTGTGTGTAGGATCTAGGCTCTCTAAGTGTCTCGAAATTCGTCTGGCCTTGGGGTATTTATAGTTTCTGTCTGAGGGTTAGATGCGGCGCATCGACTTAACTTCGCGTGGGGTCCAAGATTAATATATTCAGGAATATTCGTACACCGCCTTAAGATGCGGCGTAACTCCATTTCTCTATGCGGCGCATGTCCTTTGCTGACTTGGATCGTAACTTGTGAAATCTTGATAGTGATGCGCCGTATGTACGAAGTATGTTGCGGCGTATCTGGAGCAGAATGATCTTGATCTTGTACATTTCAGTAGACTCTTAACATCTTGCTTGTTTTGCTCCATAATTAGTCCAAAATCGCCAAGTTTCACATAATACTTGTTTTTACCTGAGAATTACAAAAGTAAACATTAATGTATCTGTTACACCCCGTGCCCGATTAGACCAAAAATTTAAAACTTTTTGACTTTGTACGCGGAAACGCTTGAACCATGACCCATACATGAACAAAAGACTTTAAATATCGATAATACCATAAGTAGTCTACTCAGACTAAAAGTAGTCTACACAGACCAAAGTAGTCTACACAAACCCAAAAGTAGTTTACACCGACCTAAGTAGTCTACACAGACCCGAAAGTAGTCTACACAGACCAAAGTAGTCTACACAGACCCGAAAGTAGTCTACATAGACCAAAGTAGTCTACATAGACCAAAGTAGTCTACACAGACCCGAAAGTAGTCTACATAGACCAAAGTAGTCTACATAGACCAAAGTAGTCTACATAAACTGAAAGTAGTCTACACAACTGAAAGTAGTCTACATAAGACCAAAAGAGACCCGTGACGACTTATATCCATGCCAACTCACTCAAATCCATTAACATAACATACAAAATCATTTACATAATCAATCAACCCGATTTACTACCCACAATGGGTAAAAACACTCTTATCCCAAACATCCCTTTAACTGCATAACCCTTTTTAACATCCTTTTTGACCCATTTTCCGGAAAGACAACTTCCATGACCCGACAATCAATGAAACTTTCCAGATTTCATTAACACATCATAAACATCATTTTCATACAAAAACATTAACCGTTTGACATCCCGGAAGAGTGCTTTACAAATTAGACGGGTCATGCACATAACCCCTTTTTGACCCATTTCATGACAAAAGCCACATACGACTTTCACAACACTTCAAACTCAACCAAAATCATTACTTTAATACATATAATATGTTCCAATATACACTTGACCCGTTTACACATCAAAATGGGTACATTTACCCTTTTGCCAAACACCCCCCTTAAACATTCACTATAAACCACTTAACGCACTTGGACACACCGTTAACCACCCAAACTTTACCAAAAGCATTACATTAACATACCCAATGTTTTCCAAGGGCACTTGACCCGTTTACAACCCAAAATAGGTATGAACACGCTTAAACCAAACACCCCATTATCATTACTCAAAAACACTTAAAACACACTCGACACATCATTAGACCACCAAACCATTACACGACTTTGACACACATTATAGGACTCATAAAAGAGACTCTCGGGGGTACAACATTGACTCAAGCTCGGTATTCTACCTAGCTCCTATGCTTATTATCTCCCGAATCCGCTTCCAAATCCCTATGCTATAATCCAAGCCAAGTTATCCTCATCGCCTTTAACCTACAAAACGTTGACAACTAAAAGAATAAGCTTACGCTTAGTAAGTAAAACGATAATCACATAATATCATACTTCAAATCAAACACATAAGCATCACATATCTCCAAACACTTACTTAGCTACTCCAAGCATCACATATCTCCAAACACTTACTTAGCTACTCCACTCTCTAATTCTTGCATAATCACCTAACATCAACTTACCATCACAACCAAATTCACCACTTAGATCTTATTCATCCTAGCACATAAGCACATATCCAATCTCTTATCACTAACCACAAAACATACATAACACATACATGTTAGACATCCATATAATACATGCCATCATCATTTTACTTACCTTGGTCCAAGCTAAACAACATCAAGAACATCATCAACAATACAATCTTCCATCATCATCATCATCCTTCACAACTAATCAAGACCTAATAACATAATAATCAAATACATAAACAAGGGTTAACAAAACCCATTAAACAAAATCATCTTTCTTACTAAATCATCATATGATCACACCTAGATCATATGATGATATCCCACTTTCCTACTCATCTACAACTTCACTAAAACAAGATAATAGATTACTTACTTGCATAAGATCATAACTAAGGAAGGCTATGGACATAAGATCTTCATCTTCTTCATCCTTGATCAATAACTAGTTTTTTTCCCTCTCTTTTTCCTTCTCTCTAAAAACCGGCCTCTCACTCTCTCTCAAAAATGAGAGAATTATCTAGATAAAACTAGATATAACTAGTTAGGTACAAGTTTGGGGCAAAGGCAAAGATGGTCCCTCAAGTCTCTTTTCTTCTATTTTGGCCACACTAACTTATAACACATAACTAACAATTGGCAACTTAGGTCCTTCTAGTTTATACATCACATTTCATATTACTACATGAGTCATACTTTGACTACTAGTTTGACCATCGGGTTTGACTTCCACATAACTTTGTTGACCAACCAATCACATCCAACCTTAGCATATTTCATCTAGGGTGGGGCCTACTCGTAACCGGGATACGGGTCTAACAATTCTACCCCCCTTATTTAGATTTCGTCCCCGAAATCTGTCATTCTTTTCTAGCCTACACTTAGTCACCTAACTCATCTCATTCCTAACACCTTAATCCCTAGTTACTTAGTTCAACGACTTAAGTAACCTCACAACTCTGTGCATACTATAATGCATCACATGCCCTAATCTACATTACCCCCGCTTACTTTTATACCACACAACTCTCGCTTAGATTTTACATAATAATAGACTTATTTATTATTGCCAATCATCATCCTAATCCGCCCTATTACCGCACATCATTATTTCACTCGCTTTATCCTCTACCCTCATTCTTGACTACTCAATACTTAAGAAACTCGTACTAGTTGACTTTACATGATCACACCCGGCTAATACGTTCACATTCTTTTATCTTCATTCATCATCTTTTGCACCACACCGCAAGGCCCATCCTATCATCATTACAATTTCTTCATCCCATCAAGGTCCTTCTAAGTCTCAACTAAAGCCATGGCCAAATTCTAATCCTCCTATCTTAGTCCTTAAAATTTCTACAAATTCTAAACTCTCGCTTTCTACTTCTCTAACCTTACTCGTGCCGTGTCGGCAACACATAGCCCACTCGTTTATAATTCCTCATTTACATGGAGAGGCGTCCCAATCGATGTAAATCAAGAAATATAAACTAGTGGTTATGTACTCCCGACATAACACCACTACTCCTAATTCCCAACCTAACTTTTATTATTTCATTTTCATTTTATATTTCATTTGATATTTAAATTCTTCTATTTTCTAGCTTGGATCCGCTTTACTTTAACATTTTTCCCGAAAGGACTTTCACACATGCCAAGGATGTAGGCAATCTTTGCCTGTGAAGGCAATGCATTTTTATCCCGAAGGATCTTTAACATTCATCCCGAAGGATTCCTTAACATTCCTTTACTTGGGCATCCCGATGAATACCACATTTAACATTCATCTCGAAGGATCATTACATTCATCACTTTACCACTTTCACATTTTAACATCGGATCCAAGCCATAAGCACCACAAACACACATTATTACATTCGTTTATTATAGTAATTACCGCTAATCACCTTAGTAGTAATATGATAATTTTAGAACAACGCCCTTATCTCATACACACTCCTTACATTTTTAATCCGCCTTAGTTATTTTCACATCTTTACTTTACCTCTTGCATTCTTAGCCTTCGTTAATCATTTTCACATTCTTACTTCACATTTTAGTCCACTCGACTGATTTACATCTAGACTTCTCACATTTTACCAATTGTAACTCATGCATTCATTATAGTGATTACAGCGCCGTAATATGATAATTTCAAGACAACGTCTTTATTCTCACACATACTCCTCTCATTCTTTCTTACGTTTTTAATCCATCACATTTTTTTATTTTCATATCTTATCTCTCTTCTTTTAGTCTCACTCGCTTCCTTTACATATAGATCTTACATAGATCGTCAACTACAACACGTTCATTATTTATTAATAATTACAGCTAATCGCCTTAGCCGTATTATAATTATTTCATAACAACACCTTAGCTTCACACATATTCATCTCATTTTAGCTATTATCACTTAAGAAATTTCGCTCTATTTCATTATTTACTCAACTCCTATGCCTTTTTCTCAATTTGTAACTAAGTTCATCACAAACTTATTATGCCTATATTTTTATTTCATTTCTTCACCACACACATTCAACGTCACCACATGTTCATACTTATACTCCTAATACTTTAACTCTCCACTAACCCGCCTCTAATACCTCTTTAATGATCACCATGCTAAATATAAATGCTCACAAGGCCATGCCTTGATCATCCCTATCATACAAGTTACGCACTTTCATTTTTAGTCACATTTCTTATAACCCACTACACAATCTTATTACACCTATTCACCCTCACTAACTACCATAGCACATAATCACATAATCATATAATAATTACCGAGACAGCCCGAGGTGCACGGTAATCCTATCACTCACACACCAAGTCTCCCACAACATATATCACACAAGACACATCCTTAAGTCCCCATCATACTACCCATATAACAATCACATCATTCGTTTCAAACTCTACATCCACATCCTATAACTCACAAACTATTAGCCCGCCTATCTCAAACTTAACTTAACGCGTCTACGAGTGGTTTAAGTCTAGGCAACCTAAAGTGGAAACCTAATTCACTTAAACCGAAGCTTTGATACCAAGTTGTTACACCCCGTGCCCGATTAGACCAAAAATTTAAAACTTTTTGACTTTGTACGCGGAAACGCTTGAACCATGACCCATACATGAACAAAAGACTTTAAATATCGATAATACCATAAGTAGTCTACTCAGACTAAAAGTAGTCTACACAGACCAAAGTAGTCTACACAAACCCAAAAGTAGTTTACACCGACCTAAGTAGTCTACACAGACCCGAAAGTAGTCTACACAGACCAAAGTAGTCTACACAGACCCGAAAGTAGTCTACATAGACCAAAGTAGTCTACATAGACCAAAGTAGTCTACACAGACCCGAAAGTAGTCTACATAGACCAAAGTAGTCTACATAGACCAAAGTAGTCTACATAAACTGAAAGTAGTCTACACAACTGAAAGTAGTCTACATAAGACCAAAAGAGACCCGTGACGACTTATATCCATGCCAACTCACTCAAATCCATTAACATAACATACAAAATCATTTACATAATCAATCAACCCGATTTACTACCCACAATGGGTAAAAACACTCTTATCCCAAACATCCCTTTAACTGCATAACCCTTTTTAACATCCTTTTTGACCCATTTTCCGGAAAGACAACTTCCATGACCCGACAATCAATGAAACTTTCCAGATTTCATTAACACATCATAAACATCATTTTCATACAAAAACATTAACCGTTTGACATCCCGGAAGAGTGCTTTACAAATTAGACGGGTCATGCACATAACCCCTTTTTGACCCATTTCATGACAAAAGCCACATACGACTTTCACAACACTTCAAACTCAACCAAAATCATTACTTTAATACATATAATATGTTCCAATATACACTTGACCCGTTTACACATCAAAATGGGTACATTTACCCTTTTGCCAAACACCCCCCTTAAACATTCACTATAAACCACTTAACGCACTTGGACACACCGTTAACCACCCAAACTTTACCAAAAGCATTACATTAACATACCCAATGTTTTCCAAGGGCACTTGACCCGTTTACAACCCAAAATAGGTATGAACACGCTTAAACCAAACACCCCATTATCATTACTCAAAAACACTTAAAACACACTCGACACATCATTAGACCACCAAACCATTACACGACTTTGACACACATTATAGGACTCATAAAAGAGACTCTCGGGGGTACAACATTGACTCAAGCTCGGTATTCTACCTAGCTCCTATGCTTATTATCTCCCGAATCCGCTTCCAAATCCCTATGCTATAATCCAAGCCAAGTTATCCTCATCGCCTTTAACCTACAAAACGTTGACAACTAAAAGAATAAGCTTACGCTTAGTAAGTAAAACGATAATCACACAATATCATACTTCAAATCAAACACATAAGTATCACATATCTCCAAACACTTACTTAGCTACTCCAAGTATCACATATCTCCAAACACTTACTTAGCTACTCCACTCTCTAATTCTTGCATAATCACCTAACATCAACTTACCATCACAACCAAATTCACCACTTAGATCTTATTCATCCTAGCACATAAGCACATATCCAATCTCTTATCACTAACCACAAAACATACATAACACATACATGTTAGACATCCATATAATACATGCCATCATCATTTTACTTACCTTGGTCCAAGCTAAACAACATCAAGAACATCATCAACAATACAATCTTCCATCATCATCATCATCCTTCACAACTAATCAAGACCTAATAACATAATAATCAAATACATAAACAAGGGTTAACAAAACCCATTAAACAAAATCATCTTTCTTACTAAATCATCATATGATCACACCTAGATCATATGATGATATCCCACTTTCCTACTCATCTACAACTTCACTAAAACAAGATAATAGATTACTTACTTGCATAAGATCATAACTAAGGAAGGCTATGGACATAAGATCTTCATCTTCTTCATCCTTGATCAATAACTAGTTTTTTTCCCTCTCTTTTTCCTTCTCTCTAAAAACCGGCCTCTCACTCTCTCTCAAAAATGAGAGAATTATCTAGATAAAACTAGATATAACTAGTTAGGTACAAGTTTGGGGCAAAGGCAAAGATGGTCCCTCAAGTCTCTTTTCTTCTATTTTGGCCACACTAACTTATAACACATAACTAACAATTGGCAACTTAGGTCCTTCTAGTTTATACATCACATTTCATATTACTACATGAGTCATACTTTGACTACTAGTTTGACCATCGGGTTTGACTTCCACATAACTTTGTTGACCAACCAATCACATCCAACCTTAGCATATTTCATCTAGGGTGGGGCCTACTCGTAACCGGGATACGGGTCTAACAGTATCGATTTTCACAGATAATATAATAAAACAAGTCAAATAAATAGGATAAATGATGATAATAAAATGTACTTATTTGAGTTCATCAAATATCCCCCCATTTGAACTTTACTTGTCCCCAAGTAAACCTTAGAATTAATCTTATGAAAATGTATCCTAAAAGATATTAGGATTTATTTTTATGTTTAAGCATGTATTCGTTTTGTCATAATTGCACAACCAAACACTTAACGAATTAGAAATAAAATAATATATTTTGATAAAAGCAAATATAATCGTTTAACTGTCCAGTCGTGACGAATATTCTATCATAAGCTTGGCAAATATACGCATCTCCCCCACTAAAGCGAAGGAATAACAAGTCTAAAGCGGTAAAAAGGGTTTTTTGGTTAAGGGTTAATCATCCTTTTTAATCTCTATCGATCTCAAATTCCAGAAAAGGCGACAAAATCACAAATACATGATCGAATCCACGACCACGATACTTGCAATTGCTCAAATCCTTAACTCGAATAGGCTAAAGATAGGACCAAGTAATCTTTACCAATAATATTATATCAAAAAGGGCGACAAAATCATAAATACATAGCCGAATCCACGACTACGATACTTAAGATTGCTCAAATCCCTAATCTCAATAAATCAAAGGTTTGGATGAAGAATGATGTAGGGTATGGATAATATTTGGGATACAAATTGGTGTAAAATGAAAAATAAACAAAACAGATAAATTAAAATCCTAAGTGTGGTAAATTACTTTCCCAACCATCCCATGAATAAGACTCATATCATTGAATAACTCACGCTTTAACACTTGAAACACACGCTTTAGGTAGACACGAATTATACACAACAAAATCTCAATCAAAGAATAACCTTAGTTGGCGTTCCCATAAAGGCCAACTCCCATTCAATCCATAAATATAATATATAACAACTAGTGGTGATATCGACCACTTAATACAAAACTTTACATAAGTTGGTTAAAACAAACTTCCAACTTTTCCTTCCTTTTTTTTTTTTTTTTTTTTTTTTTTTGAATAAAAGTGTGTGTAAAATTTCACAACTTTTCTATCACTATTTTTCCGGATAATTTTTCCATACTTTTCATACTTTCAGAAATAACTGTAATAGCGAAAGTAGCAAACTGTAAAACCCGAAAATTAATACAATCCGAAGTGACAAAAATGCCATCAAATTTAAAATTTTGAGAACCTATGAATATCCTATAAGTAACAGCTATTATACTTAACCTAAAGTGATTATGACTTATGTTATGTAATGAATTAAGCTACGAATAAAAACTTTACATTATAAGGATATGTCCAAAATAAAATCCTCTACACCTAACTATGCTAGTCGACTCCATATATGTGTTACAAGTTCAAAAATTTCGGTTAAGGTCCAAATGACAAGATAAGTATGAATTGTGAAAAAAAATTGGAAGTAAATAATCAACCTAATTCTATCCTAATATTCGGCCCATTCATTCCCCTAAAAACCCTCACAAAACCGATCCATAACACTCCCTTATTCACAATTGTCGGCATAACAAAAAAAAAAGAACAAAACCCTAATCCTCTCACACTAGAAAAATTCCGGCTTCTCCTCTTGCTCTCCTTGTTCGATCTGTTGCAGCCACCAAAGGGAGTTTTGGTGTTCTTGATTGTGTTCGTGTTCAATACGTATCAAAGGTAAACAAATACACATAACTTAATCCATTCGAATTGTGGAAAACTAGAAGGGGGGGTTGAATAGTTTTACGTCTTTTTAATTTATTATAAAAACATTGTTTTATACTTTTAAAAAAACTTTAGATTCTAGTTTGTTATGAAAAATAAAACTTAAATCTTATTATTAGTTATATATGTATTCTTTTAAATTGATTGTAAAAGTTTTGGATTCTTGAATGGATTTTCAATTTGATCTTTATGTGAAGTCGACCTCTAATTAATACTAGCAATTATATAAGCCTATGTGTATGAAAGTAATGACGATGCAAGTAAAGAAATAAATAAGGTATGGAAAGATCTAACCGAGACACGAGAGATTTATAGTGGTTCGGCTACAAGGACACCTTCCTTGCCCTACTCCACTCCCCGAGCACACCTTGCTCGAGAGTTTTCTTCACAACTTCAATAAGCTCCCTTATGGCGGAGAAAACCGTACACAACTTTGGCTTACACGGGTTTAACGACACAAAGCTAAATGTCGAGTTCTAATAGTAGCTAGAACCAATCTCACAACTTCACAACACAACTTATTCACGACTACTTCACAACGGCTTCACGACTGCTTCACGACTTCTTCACGAGTTCAACACGACCGCTACACAATCTCTATGATGCGGCTTCACGACTTCAACACCATGTCTTCATGACTAAGACTTCACGACTTCAACATGACCGCTACACAACCTCTATGCTACGGCTTCACGACTTCACGACTAGGACTTCACGACTTCAACACGACCGCTACACAACTTCTATGCTACGGCTTCACGACTTCAACACTAGGACTTCACGACTAGGACTTCATGGCTTCAACACGACCACTACACAGCTTCTATGCTATGGCTTCACGACTTCAACACAAGAACTTCACGACTAGAACTTCACAACTTTAACACGACCGCTTCACAGCTTCTATGCTACGGCTTCACGACTTCAACACCACGGGTTCACGACTTCTACACAATGGCTTCACGACTTCTACACTTTGACCTCACAACTTCTATACCACAACTACTCATACAACATCTTCATTACTTACACACAACACTAATCTACAACACACACCTTACATACAAATGAATGAATGATTTACAAACTTTGTTAAACACACAACTTAAGTAACAAAATGATACTAAGTTGTAATACTTCTAATCTTGATTGATAGAAGTATTCTTCTTTTGCACTTGGATGGTGGAAGCTTGGATCACTTGGAAACCAATGCTTAAGATTACATGATCAAAGGTTTATTTAAGATATGAAATGAGATCTACAACAGAAAGTTTTAGTGCAAAAGGTTTTGTAAAAATCCAGGGGAAGGCTGGTATTTATAGGGAAAAATCTGGACAGCTGGAGCCTACTGGAGCGGGGGCGGTCCCCTTAATTATTAAGGGGGCCGCCTAGCAAAATTAAGGGGGCCGCCCCTACTGAACGTTGGCCAATTTTGTCCTTTTGTGGGGAAGGTTTTTCTGGAACATTTTAACTGATTTTGGTTAAAAATTTGAATTCATATTTTTATAAAAGATTAAACATTTTTATTTAATGCCAAAAATGTTTTTCAAAAATATATAAAATGTTTTTGATGTTTTATAAAAAATCTAGTTTTTAAGAAAATGTTCCTTTGATCAAATAATGCATTAAGCATTAGTTCATTCATACCTTAAGTGATTTTAGTTGTAGAAGTGAATATTTACAACTAAGTACTTGTTTAATTTATAAGTTTATGTTTTAATGAGTTTACATTTTGTGATCATCAAAACATAGAGATATGAATAAATATTGATAATGTTTTTAGGCATTTATTTATGTCAAAGGTAAACAAATACACATAACTTAATCCATTCGAATTGTTGATCCTAAACCCTAATCGACCCATTCTTTTCTGTTTGTTCTTGTGTTTTCTGCCGTGCGACCAAAGGAGAAGAAGGAGAACTTCGTGGTGAATAATCTTGTTGTGTTCGTGTTCTTCATTGGTCTACGAGGGTATTGTATCATCCCTTTTCCTCGTTCGATTCTCGTTGTTTTTGTCAAATTATTAACACATATGATGATATAAAATTAGTTACATAAAATCATAATCTTAAAAACCCAAAGTAAACCCTAATACAATCGATTAGTGTGTATGTGATGTTTTAAATCGTTTTGAATAGGTTATGATCTGTAATTATTCGACCTAAGCATGTTATAACTCATCTAAAATTGTTTTGTGTCATGAATTAAAGATTTGATTGATAAAAACTTTAAGTATATGCTTGAAACCTAAAAACTGCTACTGGCCTGGAACTATATTACGACTTTGAACGATTATATAAAAATAATGGTAACAGGTATTTAGGTGGTTTTTGAGTCTAGAACTGAATTCAGGAAAATAGCTCTCTAGAGAAATTAATTTTGTAATTTTTAGAGGTCGGGAAGGCTACTTTTTGATTTTTGTAAAATTAAGTGTCTAACTGGATTTGTAAGTCTGGAAAAACAGTCCGGGTTTTTGATTTATCATTTGCAAACCATGTCAAATTAGAAAGTTTCCTTTAAACTGGGTACTATTTCATATGTCTAATAATTACTGGAATTTTTGTAGATTTTTATAAATTATTTTGATGGGGTTTTGAACTGCACACTTTTCGTATGTTAAATCTGAATAGAAATCTGGATGATATGGATAAAGGGATTTTTAAACTATAGTTATACGACTTAATAAAATCTGGGAAAATTATTTAAAGCACTTAAGACATCTGGGTACTTTTGTGAATTTTTGGGGATTTTATTTCTGAGTTCTTATACAATTAATAAATTCTATGAAACAGGTCCAGTTCATGTGTAAAATCTGTTAAAAAGGGGTAAAAGATATTTAAAAGGTGTTAAGTGTTTATTTTCTATACTAAAGGGTTTAAATAGTCATTTTCCTAAAACTAAAGGATTTAACTTGTGAAAATATGTAATTTGATAATATTTATATTTTATACCCTTATCTTATCATAATGACATTATGAACCCGAAACTTATGTAAATGACATCTAGAACCTTGAGATACTGATATGGTTATCTTTAATACTTTAAGTTGATAAACGAAAATGATAATAACTAAAGTTACTAAATATGTAAAGTTACCAAAGATGGGGGAAAAACTAAAATGAAACCTTATGATTAAGAAACCATGAAATCATAAAACCATGAAACTTATAAGTAAACTTATAATTCGTGTAGATTCGCTGAAGATGGAGTTTACTTCCGATCTTTTCTTTTCTAGTGGTGTGTTTCACTGGTGATCTAAGGTACAGATATTCTGCCCTTTTTCAGTAAGGGTTTTTCATTCCCTTTTCCTTCAGTTTTTCATTCTCCTTATTAGGATTCCCTATACCATTGCTATGTTCCCTTCTGTTTGTGAACCTTTCATGTGATCTCTTGTTTTGTGAGCTTCCTATGACCTCTCTTTCATGTCCTGACCTGTTTAACTGCCGAGTTGATATCCTTGTTATAATTCTCTTTGCTTTGAACCTTTTTCATGATTCCCTTTTGTTACGACCTCTGATATAAAAATCTGTTATGTGAAAACCTTTTTAATTATGACCTGAAAATGTTTTGAGAAAATCAGTTATTTTAAAAGAATGATTATGAATGGTGATATGATACTATTTTATATGACAGTTGTTAACTTTTGTGAAAATTAGTTTTAAAGAATGTTTTTATGAAAAACCGTTTTGAAAGATTATTTTATGAAAACTATTCTGAAAGATCATTTTATTGAAAATCCGTTATTAAAGGAATGCTTTAAATGAACTTTTGACAAGAATCTCTAAAATGAACTTTTGCTAAGAACTTTAATTATGAACCTGTGAAATTCTTTTCGGGACCATTTGATATAGTCCTTATAATCTGAACTTAACTTTGATATAAAACTTAATTTGATAAGATTTGATTTGAACCTTGACTTTTATTTCTGAACTATTTGACATGAACCTTTTGCCATGTACCCTTAAGATATGACTTTTGATTATTTTGATAGTACGCCTGACCTTTGACCTACAGTTTGATATTACGAGCCAATCACTAGGCATGAGGATTTCATGTCCATGTCATTGACGCACCTTTGACATGACTCTAGGGCAGGAGAGTGATGACCTGTTCCGTCCCTTATTTATTATCTGCTATGGCCATTATGATTATGATTATTGATTTGTCTGCGGGGGCGTATGGGTGCATCCTAGATTTGATCTGTTTATGCTTAATAGTTATTTGTTAATCGTTATATTTATCTGGTGACTGGTGGTGTGTGCGATACACGTCTTTCACATATCTGGGAGCTAGCTACTCTATTTGGTTACATTTGAGATGATATGATTTGGTTTGTTTCTGGGCTCGTGGTGGATTACTGATCCTTTTATTTCTTGTTTTTTTATTTTCCTTTCTTTTCATTCCATCTTTATCATATTCTTTGCTTATGACTTATACATCCCAAAGCACTAATCTATGCATGTTCGTTCCATTTGCTTTCGTTTCCGTTTATTATATATCTGTTCACTGGGCTTTTTAAGCTCAGCCGCGTTTCTTTTCCCGCGGCAGGTTTTAGTTGGAAGCTGGGTATGAGTGAAGAGACTTTTGGACTTAGAAGACCTTGATAGTTATTCGGAAGTAGAGACTAATAGAAGGATTTGAAATGAAGACTTAGTATTTAGTTTTGTTTACTTGTTAGCCTTGTATTTCAGTATTTCATTTGTAACCTTTGATAATTTTTGTATTACTAATGAATGTATGCTTTGTTTGATCTGATAAGAAACCATTAATATGATACTTCTACCCTTGTCGGGTTGGGGTGTTACACAAACACACGAAAAATAAACTCAAAGATATACAATATTTACTTTCATACCAATTGCATTGTGCAATTACCCGACCTAACCAAAGATAATGAATTACGCACGCGAACACAGGTAATGTAAGGAAACACACTTTGCCTAAAGCAATTAACCAACCACGGATTTTAATCTACAGGGTAGGCTAAGGTGTAAGGGTGTAACGAAACATTATAACAAAGGTGTAAAAAACGAAAGGAATGGCTCTGAGTGTTTTTCTAGGGATATCTTACTCTAAATGTGAGAGTAACAAAAGGGTTTTATACGGGGGTTAACTAACCAGTGTAGTTAGTTAATATCACATAACATATAAAGGCTATTTGGGTGTAATCCTAGAAATTTACCAATTTAGACAGGTCACTCCAATTATATAGATAATACTTATTATGGTGGTCTCGAATAGTATACAAGCCAAGTTCTAAAGTTTACAAGTCACCGGCACACTCATAGATTTGTGAATTTTGAAAAGTTCACAATTTTTGGAAATAATGTTATGTGTGCAGCTATGTAATTTAGACTTTAAACAAAAACATGCTATAAAATTTAAATTTTGATATATTAAGCGCATTTTAAGCATATTTTGAAAAAGTTTAGGACAAGTAAGTGTTCTAATTCTCCAATCCCCCCACTTAAGTTAAACAACGTCCTCGTTGTTTGTATCAAAGATTAAAAACTGGAAAATAAAAGAATTAGAACAGAAAAACTCCCCTGAGATTTGCTCGGTATGATCCTCCATTATTCATTTAAGAGCAAAAATCAACTTTCTTGTGGATGAGAACGTTTAATCTTCATAGATGATGTATCCACAGAAATGCAGGAATCTATAATACCATTAAGACTTTAATACACCTGAATTAAGAAGGTTCAAACTTGCATAATACATTAGTAGTTAGTAAAAATAAAACTTTAAAAATTAAAATGAAAATCATCAGGTCAGTCGATACGCCGTATCTTATGGAAAAAGATACGCCGTATCAAGCCTGGAATAAATACGAATCAGAATAGAAGATGCGTCGCATCCTTAACCAGGGATGCGCCGCATTAAAATACTGACAGAAAGTTTTAAAGTCAAAAAAAAAAAAATGCAGAAAATAAAATAAGATATGACCAGTGCAGGCGATGCGTCGCATCTTATGATTGAGATGCGCCGTATCTTCTACAGGTCTGACAGACTCGACACAGAACAGAAAAGTAAAAAATTTTCGGGTTGTCTCCCGGTCAGCACTTGTCTTTATTCCAGAGTCTTCAAGTTAGACTCACGTTCAGCTCTTTATTTTGTTCTCGTTACGTGCCATCCTTCATCTTTCATCCGAAAGATGTTACCATATAGCTCCGCAACATTTTCTTCCGTTCGACTTAATCTAATATATGCTTTGGTCTTCGTCGCAACATATTCCTCATCAGGTCCCAAAGAGTATTTGATGACTTTAATTTTTTCAGAAATAATCATGGGTGGCTTATTATAAGGGATCCCAAGTAGTCGACACTTTCTCTTGATGAATTCTTCTTCGTCTTTATCAACAAACTTGAAATAAGGATCCTTATTCAAATAGTCATCAAGTTCATCAATCAATTCTCCTCGTGACTCATCGTTATTATCATAGGGATCATAATTAACCACGTTAAAGGATTGATAATAATCTTGAATCTCATCCCACTCTTTTTTCAATTCCCATTGTAAGCGTCGACTAAGCTTTGTGTAATCATCAAATTGTCCATGCACCCATTCCCAGAAAGTAGTGTCCGATGCTCCCTTTAGTTCTTTTAAGTAGTTGATTCTACCTTTTTCTTGCAAAGCCTCTGCTTTACGTGGGCAGTCTTCAACTTTTTCATACCAATCATCGTCTTCAAAGTATACATCGTTTCCAACCTGTTTCATACCAATTATACTTCCCCCATTGCAGGTTCCATCATTCTTCCAATCACAGGTTGGCCATTCACTACTTCCATCCTTGAAATGGAAAGTGTTACAAGTGTGATTAATATGCTCAAATTCCAATGGTTTATCCCAAACCTATGGTATTTGGTCATTCCATTCGTAGTACCAGGTGTTTTTGAAATCATCATAAGTTTTGAATCCTGGTAGATCTCCAGTTAGCACATCAGCGTCGACTTGAAGAAGGTAATTAAATTCTTTGAATTGTTTGCACAAAGGTGTCTCATAATTGAACACATCAATGTCTATGCTGAATAATTCTTCAATGCCTTCCTCGATTGTTGAATTGTCATGTGATGATCC
Organism: Artemisia tridentata subsp. tridentata; assembly: GCA_021014915.2. Classification (NCBI taxonomy): domain Eukaryota; kingdom Viridiplantae; phylum Streptophyta; class Magnoliopsida; order Asterales; family Asteraceae; genus Artemisia; species Artemisia tridentata. The sequence continues at coordinate 403,585,270 of CP139508.1, forward strand.
ATTGTTGCTTTCTACTTCCTCATCTTCACCTCTCATCCAATATACCCATAACACATCTTTAGTAGCTCGGTCCATGCTCCTATGGTTATTGAACTTACTAGCTAACCAATTTGAAAAATCAACATTGTTAGGATCGTGGTTAACGTCAAAGCTAGTGTTACCAATCATGTTCCTTCTTATCTCCATGAACTCATTAAATTGTCCTTTAAAACTTTGTGTCAACCATGAGGTCACAATCCGTTTGACTTCATTCATGGGAGCAAATTTGAGATCGCTGTATTTAAGTTCAAGCCACTCTTCTAAAGAGATATCCATCAACCTTACCAACTTTCCATGAAATAGTATCTCCGATTCAACATACATTCTTTCGTTATCCAGATAGCTTTTATCTAATCCCCAATACTGTTCGGAATAAGGCATATAAGAAGTTTGTATAGGTTGGTCTTCATAGCTTTTGTTGCTCGATTTGTTGACTGCATTTGCTGAGTTCATGTATTCAATTTGGAATTTCCCATCTTTTTCTTCGATAGTAGTCCAAGTTAATCCTTTAGATTCAATGATGGGCCATAAGAGTAACAATTCATCTTCAGTGTAGCTCATTAGTAAATCATAAGAGAATATTCCATCTTTAATATTGCATAAGCGTTTGAATTCCTTATAAGTAGCTTCAAGAGGGGTCTCCCAAGAGAATAAATCGGCATCAATCATGAGCACATTGAAGTTGACATCTTCAAAAACTTCCACTTCGAATGAATCCGAAAGCAAGAGTTCCTTAGCAAGATATCCGTTCACTGACATGTCTTCCATAGCAAAACCTGTTATCATAGGTAAAATTGTCAGTAGGATTTGTTCGCTAGAAGAGAAATTAATGAATTTAGAAACGGATATAAAAATAACTGATATCTGCAGAGGATGCGCCGTATCCATAAAGTTGGATACGCCGTATCTTATAGTCGTTAAAATTTAATCAGACTTTTATTCAGAAAGTAGATACGCCGCTTATGAATTAGAATGCGCCGTATCAGTTTTAATTATCAAAAATCGATTATATTTATTAAAATTAAATGCGTCGTATTAACAAAAGTTAATGCGCCGTATTTTCGTTACGTTTCAAAATACAATATTTTTGAATCAGAAGATGCGCCGTATTGATAAAAATCGATGCGTCGTATCTGTTTAATAATTCGAAAACTGTTTTTAATTTAAATAATAAATACGCCATATCTGTTAAAACAGATGCGTCGTATGGCGTTATCGTTTAGAAAAATTTTGATGAAGCGAAAAGTGTACCGCTTTTAAGGGGTCATTTAAGCCCTAAATCGTATTTATTTGATCAAATATTGCCCTAAATCGTTCCTTTTGTCATTTTAGGTACTTTTGAGGAGAAATCTAGAAAAGGAGGCATTTTGGACGTTTTTGGAGCATAAAAGTGAAGAAAACGACAAAGTCTCAAAAATCGGCTGAAAGTTACCTTTGACGGCGTCACAATTAACTCTGGACGGCGTCATGCTTTGGCAAGAAAAAGTGGACGTGAAATTTACTCATGATAAGCCAGTGAAAATAGCATGTGAATTGTGACGGCGTCACGCTTTAACTTGATCAAGGGCGTCACGGCTTAAATCATAAGGGGACGGCGTCACGTTCAAGGTTCGACGGCGTCAAGCCTTGATAAGCCAGAATGGATTTTTGAAGAGCTAAAGAGGGACGGCGTCAAGAAGGTCATCCGGGAACCCTAGAAGCGGCGAGGTGACGGCGTCACAATCCATAAGGTGACGCCGTCAGATGCAAAAGTCTATATATAGTTTTCTAATTTTTTGTCATTAGAGAGAGCTTAGTGTGTGGAATTTTGGGAGAAAACCCTAAGACGAATTCAGCTACTTTTTCAGGGCTTTTTGCCTTGAGATCTTCCATGTTTCATTGAAAGATAAGTTATCAATTAATCATTCAATATGTCTATGTGTTGTTTGATTCTATCTTATTCTTGTCTTTTGTTTAACATGTTAGGCTAAATTTATCTTGTGTTTGCTTAGATCTAATAAAACCTAGCTATTGATTATTGGTTGTTAGTGTGTTATTAGTTGTATTGGATGATTGTTATCTATGTTAGGCTTAAGAAAACTGGCTAACTTCCTATTCGGTAACTTGCTTGAACGTCTTAAGAAACATGAACCAAATGCGTACTAAAGGTTTTTATGGTTGTATTTAATGCACAAGCGAATTCTAGTGATCCCATGTTAGGAGCTTCCTAGCCGGCTCGACATAGGAGTGAAGTAGGAGCTTGTAGAGTTGGGGAAGTAAGTACGCCACCCCACGAATGGTATTAAGGAATACACCCGTCATCCACGCGACTAATACACACTAATTAACCGGTAAAAGATAGTTAGGGAGTAAGGAAATCTAAGTAAACACATTTCTCTACACATAAGTTTCTCACCACATTTTCATTTTTGTTATTTATTTTATTTGCATTCGTAGTAATTTGGGTTAGTTGGCTAGCAACTAATTCCGCCCACTCCTTCAAACCCGAGATTTTACTTGCTTTCATAAAAATTATAAAAACATAAAAAGAATCTTCCTCAACCCTTAGACCTAATTAGAGTAGCCTTTCACACCTAACGAACACTATTCCCTGTGGAGAACGATCAATCCCCCGTACTTACCACTACACTATACTACATCGGTCAAGTACACTGCCTGGTGGGGTTGTAAGCCTCTTGAGATCCCTCGAGAGGTAAAACCTGTTGTAAGGTTACAAAACCACGCATCAAGTTTTTGGCGCCGTTGCCGGGGAATAGTTATTGTTTAGGTTGAATTTTTATTTCTATTAGGTCTACTCACTAGATTCCTTTCTAGTGAGATTTTTATTTTATTTTTCTAGGTTTTCTTTAGTCTATCTATTTTCTTCGTGTCTTTGTTCGTAACCATACCATCCGACATCATGGAAGATGGTAATATCCTTAACCCCCACAACCCACCACCACAACAACCACAACCACCTCCTAGAGCCCGTACTTTAGGAGAGTATTCCCGTCCTAGCTACCATGGCTATCGAAACACCATTGAGCTCACTCAAGGAGCCAATATCACACCCTTGCGATCCGACACCATCCGGTTGGTGCAAAGCGGATGCGCATTCCATGGACTTCGTTCCGAAGATCCTAATCAACATCTCAAGGACTTTCTTAAAATCGTTGATTCTATAGACCTTGATGTTGCCACTCGAGAGACGACCCGATTGCGTCTCTTCCAATTCTCTTTGCGGGACCAAGCTAGTCAATGGCTAGAGCGTCAACCCGCAGGATCCATCACCTCTTGGGATGATCTCACAACTCGTTTCCTTGCTCAGTTTTTCCCCCCGGGAAGAACTACCAAGCTAAGGAATGATATCTTGATGTTCCAACAACGTCAAGGCGAAACTCTCTACGAGGCATGGACTCGATTCAAGGACTTACTCCAAAAGGTCCCTCACCATGGCATAGAACTTTGACTCCAAGTCCAAATCTTCTATGACCATATCAATCTCTCCACGAGGCAAACCATTGACCAATCGGCCGGTGGCAAGCTACGTGATCTAAGTGCGGAACAATCATGGGCTCTCCTAGAGGATCTTGCTCTTTATGACAACGAGAGTTGGAGTGACCCCCGTGATTTGAATAAAACGGTCAAGGCAATATCTTTGCCTTCGAACAATTCAAGCACTTCCGACCGTAGGATCATAGAACTTGAAGACCAAGTCAAGTTTCTCATGAAATCCTACGAGGCTCCTAAACCTTCAAGCCAAGTGAACAAAATCACTTCTTCATGTGAATTATGTAGTGGTCCCCACGACACTCGTGATTGCATGGAACTCCCCGAACAAGCTTTTGTGGACTACGCATCCTCGCGTACCGACGGAGCGGGAGACAAGTGGTACACTTTCAAACCCGAGCCAAACCATTACGGTGATTCATACAACCCCTCATGGAAAAATCACCCGAACCTTAGGTGGAAACAAAACCAAAACACGCAACAAACCAATTCTTCCAACCCACCTAATCGTTTCCAATCAAGCGGTTCCAACTCGAACCGTACTTTCAACAACAATCCTTCCGGCAATGGTAGTACCAATAACTTTGAAGGATTGATGTCTCAATTTATGGCATCTCAAGAAGCTCGTTTAGCCAAGTTTGAAGCCGAATTCAATCAACAACAAACGGAGATGACCAATAAAATTGACAACTTGTTGAAAGCTCTCCATAACCAAGTGTTATCACCTCCACATAAGGACGCTAGGAACACAAATAGCGGACCCCAAGTAAAAGACCCCTCTTCATCCAAACACGTCCACTTTGTCAACATTGTCATTATTAAACCAATTGATAGGAATGAGGATAATAGTGAACCTAAGGATGAGGATAAGAAAATCGAGGTTGATAAGGAAGTTAGGACAAGTGAGATTGAAGAAGTAGATGATGATGAGGACTACTTCAATAGGCTACCCACTAAGGAAGAGCGTGCATATCATACAAACTTATTCGATGACCCCGAGACACCATACTTCCTAGGTAGACCAATCATAGAAATAGGCGACCCTTCTAATCTCAACATACCATGCAACATCGGACATATACATGTGTGGAAAGCTTACATCGACCTTAGATCGCCCATAAACATCATGACTAGAGCCCACTACAACTTGATAATGAAAAATCAACTTGGGTATAGGATGTTCCCTGACAAGGGTTGGATGAGTAACTTCACGGGAAGAGTTAAGGGATTACCGGTTTATGTAGGAAACTTCACCTATGTCACCGACTTTGTAATTGTAGAAGATATCCGCCCAATAGTCGATGCATCCTTGACTCAAGTGGTTTTTGGAAAACCATTTGTTGAGGTCTCTAGAATGACTTATGAACCTTCCTTAGGGATAGTTAGATTTAAGGATGAGACCGATGAAGTAAGCTACCAAATGCCATATAAGATAGAACAATTCCAACACTTGTCAAATGTTGAGAAGGAGCTCAAACAAGCGGTCTACTATAGGAATGATGAGGATAGAAGTAAAGGAGTAGACTATGTTATGGAAAGGATATTCGGTTTCTACAAGGATTGTTTGAAATTAGGACCGGAATATAAAACCGGGAAGGAGAATGGCCTAGGAACCGTGACCGATGATGGAGTCACGTAATGTACGTGACTTTGAGTCTAGCTACAAGACTCGTTAATAAAGAAAAGCGCTTCTTGGGAGGCAACCCAAGCTTTATTTGCTTTATTTGCTTTGTGTGTTTATTTATTTGTTTGTTTGATTTTATTTTCCGTATGTGTGTTTAATTTTTATTCTTATTGATTCATGTTCAAAACTAAATTGTGAAAATGCTTTATTTTGTTTTTAACTTCGTCTTAACTACATATAAAGGTATTTTGCAAAAGATAAGTGTAAGGGAAATCTAAATCGGTTTATTAGAACACAAATGAACATGAATCGTAATAATAATAAATGAACATACATATTAGTGTGTGTTTTAGTCAAATGCTTGTATCGAGTCATAATGATGTTTTGCAGGAATTCCAGGAAGTAAGGTAAAGGTTTTTCCAGAAATTTTCCGGAAACTTAAAATGAAAATTTTTGTCAGGTCATTTCTGACGGCGTCAAGGTTTATAACCTGACGGCGTCAGATTTAATTTTCAGAAATTTTTGAAAGTTTTGTTTTTAAAAAAAAGTTTTTATTAAAATCTCCAACTTATAATCTCCAGGAATCTGCAAAATTATCATTCCACAAGCATTATATCATTATATATAGATTTTATCCCGCCGATGTTATGCAGGTTTTCGTGTTTGTTTTCTCAGGTTTAACAGGTTATTTTGGACAAGGAAATGTTTTGAATCAAGCTTGTGGCGATGCATTAGTCATGGAGCTTCTACATTACTTTGGAGGAAGATCTAACCGTGTAATTTCATTATCCACCGAGCGAATCAGGGGAGTATTTGATTTCATTCTTTTACTTTTTGCTTTTACATCTTGTTATTTGAACATTGGGGACAATGTTCATCTTAAGTGTAAGGGGAGGGTAAAAGTACGATTTTAGAGAATACAATTACGCTTGACTTTTGTTTGTTTAATAGTAGATGTGTAATAAAACTGAGAGAAATACTTGTTAAGGTAATTTTAGTGCCAAATTTAAAATTTTTTACAACATATAGGAGTGAAACTTTGATCTTAATGAGCGTCTCACGGATAGGAGTTATATGACTAGCACAAAAAAACCGTACCACTAAAAAATTTTCCACCCCAAATATGTGAGGTTCGCCCCTAGAATTGGTAGGAAAAGCATTTATGCTATGATGTGTGTACCGGTAGCACTTAGATTCTAAAACTTGCGTTAGGACCATTCCGAGGCCACAAGTGAGACTACATTCGTGTAGTTAGATTTACTACATGATAAGAGGCATTAGGATTAACCCATTGTTTTACACCTGTGTTTTTGTTATAATTACATTGGCTACATTGGTCAAGTAATTCTCCCACACCCTTTGCGTTATACTCATTTTTAGTACACGATACCCCTAGTACACCCCTCATAGCCTATCTTTTCGTTTCGACCTTTAAGCATTTTACTTAAAGGAAGAATTTGTTACACCCCACTAAAATGTACACCCAAATCGCCTTAGCCTACCTTGTATGCACTCATTTTTAGTGCATTATTGTTACAACATTTGTTTAAACCCAAGTTAATTATCTAGTTGATTACATGGTTGCTAAGTCGAGTCATATCCTTGTACATATTGTTTTGGGACGATTGGGACTCATGGGTAAAGTACTAGTGTAATGGGGTAATGGGGAAGAACATCATTTATTACCCCCATATGTGCTAAATGTTTTAAAAGTACTCCAAGTTTTTCAATTATCTTAATTCGAGTCGTTAGATTAGTATTTGTAAAGTTATGTAATAATTCAAGTGTAAGGGGAATGCAATGCCCCTATGATATATTATTTTGGATGGTAGGGCAAGAGTGTATGCAAAAAAAAAAAAAAAAAAAAAAAAAAAAAAAAAAAAAAAAAAAATCGAAAAAATCAAGAAAAATACAAAAAAAATGAGAAAAAGAAAAATAGAAAAAACATACGGACTACCATCCCGTTTCATTTTATGTTTGTTTTTATGTTTTTGTTATTTTGTTATTTTAGCTTAAGATCGAGTCGAGTCTTGGCTTAGCAACATTGTATAGTACATGTAATTGATCAAGATTTTTAACTCGCCACCAGTAAAATATCCTTTATCCAACCAAACCGTGTTTTCCTTTTCCCTACACCTAACGTTATAACCCATGAAAAAGACCTCTTTGATAGTTTATCTTAGGTGCTTACGCCTAGTGGAAGAGGTTTTCGATCCTTTCCCAAGCCTATGGTAATCTATTTGCTATGACAGGTAGTGAGAGATATTATCCGTTTTCATTTATGAGATTTATTTTGATGACACTTGAGAGATGTGAGTATCTAAACACTACTTGTGAGGTGCTAGTATGTAATCTCCGTGCTTATTATGATTGAAGTGGAACGATTATTTGTTGTAATTACTTTTATGTTTGCATTAAATGACCCCTAACTTGTATTTTGATTGGAATAAAAGCGCATTTGCTTGAGGACAAGCAAATCTCAAGTGTAAGGGTATTTGATGAAGCGAAAAGTGTACCGCTTTTAAGGGGTCATTTAAGCCCTAAATCGTATTTATTTGATCAAATATTGCCCTAAATCGTTCCTTTTGTCATTTTAGGTACTTTTGAGGAGAAATCTGGAAAAGGAGGCATTTTGGACGTTTTTGGAGCATAAAAGTGAAGAAAACGACAAAGTCTCAAAAATCGGCTGAAAGTTACCTTTGACGGCGTCACAATTAACTCTGGACGGCGTCATGCTTTGGCAAGAAAAAGTGGACGTGAAATTTACTCATGATAAGCCAGTGAAAATAGCATGTGAATTGTGACGGCGTCACGCTTTAACTTGATCAAGGGCGTCACGGCTTAAATCATAAGGGGACGGCGTCACGTTCAAGGTTCGACGGCGTCAAGCCTTGATAAGCCAGAATGGATTTTTGAAGAGCTAAAGAGGGACGGCGTCAAGAAGGTCATCCGGGAACCCTAGAAGCGGCGAAGTGACGGCGTCACAATCCATAAGGTGACGCCGTCAGATGCAAAAGTCTATATATAGTTTTCTAATTTTTTGTCATTAGAGAGAGCTTAGTGTGTGGAATTTTGGGAGAAAACCCTAAGACGAATTCAGCTTCTTTTTCAAGGCTTTTTGCCTTGAGATCTTCCATGTTTCATTGAAAGATAAGTTATCAATTAATCATTCAATATGTCTATGTGTTGTTTGATTCTATCTTATTATTGTCTTTTGTTTAACATGTTAGGCTAAATTTATCTTGTGTTTGCTTAGATCTAATGAAACCTAGCTATTGATTATTGGTTGTTAGTGTGTTATTAGTTGTATTGGATGATTGTTATCTATGTTAGGCTTAAGAAAACTGGCTAACTTCCTATTCGGTAACTTGCTTGAACGTCTTAAGAAACATGAACCAAATGCGTACTAAAGGTTTTTATGGTTGTATTTAATGCACAAGCGAATTCTAGTGATCCCATGTTAGGAGCTTCCTAGCCGGCTCGACATAGGAGTGAAGTAGGAGCTTGTAGAGTTGGGGAAGTAAGTACGCCACCCCACGAATGGTATTAAGGAATACACCCATCATCCACGCGACTAATACACACTAATTAACCGGTAAAAGATAGTTAGGGAGTAAGGAAATCTAAGTAAACACATTTCTCTACACATAAGTTTCTCACCACATTTTCATTTTTGTTATTTATTTTATTTGCATTCGTAGTAATTTGGGTTAGTTGGCTAGCAACTAATTCCGCCCACTCCTTCAAACCCGAGATTTTACTTGCTTTCATAAAAATTATAAAAACATAAAAAGAATCTTCCTCAACCCTTAGACCTAATTAGAGTAGCCTTTCACACCTAACGAACACTATTCCCTGTGGAGAACGATCAATCCCCCGTACTTACCACTACACTATACTACATCGGTCAGGTACACTGCCTGGTGGGGTTGTAAGCATCTTGAGATCCCTCGAGAGGTAAAACCTGTTGTAAGGTTACGAAACCACGCATCAAATTTCTTATTAAAAACAGAATACGCCATATCTTGGGGAAAGATGCGTCGTATCGAATTTATTAAACGCGTTGTATTTTATAAAAATTAAACGCAATACGCCGTATCTGTGAAAACAGATGCGCCGTATCGTTTGTATCAGCTCAGTACAACGATAGCAGAATGCAAGAAAATAGAAAAATAAAAACAAACGAAAAGAAACAATAATTAAAGAAAATAAAAACACACAAAAACAGAAAATATGCAAAATAATACAATGAATGCAATTTATCTAATATACAACGAGTTAGCGGTTAGAATCTAAAAATTAAAAAGAAAAACCTAATTAAAATACTAATCAAATTAACAGATAATAACAATTCACTCCCCGGCAGCGGCGCCAAAAACTTGATGTGTGCGTGTGTATTGCTCTAATTCTTTTATATCCACGGCAGCGGCCCCAAAGACTTGGTGCGCGCGTGATGTCGTTGTGGTTTTAGCAGTATTAATGCCTACTCAAGTTTTAAATTTATATTTAGCCGACTTATCAATAAAACACACACTTTAACGAGCAGTGTACCCGGTCAGTATGAATATAATGGTAAGTAGAGTGTCGATCACTAAGAGTGGAACGTATTATCTAGTTATTCTAATCATTATTTTAATATCTTAAGTTAGCTATACAACCTAATCTAACGCAAGGGGGTTTCAGCCTGAGAGACTGGCACGGTTTGGTTATAATTAAATAATAAACTAAACTAATGAGCACGAATCAGCGATTAGCACACACGTACACAGATAGATACTTGAGACAATAAGAAGACCTGTCCTGATAATTAAGTAGCTTGTCACTTGTTTTATTGCTAGTTTTATATGAAGTGTATGTAATTAACCCTTTCTCGCTGGCTCTAATCTTATCGGCGAGTAAACCCTTAATGATCACTTATGTCTATCCCACTATCCTAGAATATTGAGCATTTGTGATGCCCACGTTTCGTATACGCTAAAATAGATAGGCGAGGAAGGGGCATGGCGACCCAATCAATGCTCAGCTAGACACAGAGGTTATCAATGCACTAATAAAAGTCACCAAAGACATCAACATATAAACTTTAATTAATGGGAAAGCAATTTTAAGGGGTGCCCATGGTTTTCCGTAGTCACATGGAATCGGCCCATCAATCCTGATGAATTAAAGTGTACTAATACAATAAAACAAAACTACTTAATGAATTGAATACATGCAGGACCTTCTTACAGCTCTTGTATCTTCGTTTAGGGTGTGTCTTGTGCTGCTAATACGTCTGAATTCGGCTCTAGGGTTTCTTCGGTCTTCGTGTGTAGGATCTAGGCTCTCTAAGTGTCTCAAAATTCGTCTGGCCTTGGGGTATTTATAGTTTCTGTCTGAGGGTTAGAGGCGGCGCATAGGATAAGTAGATGCGGCGCATTGACTTAACTTCGCGTGGGGTCCAAGATTAATATATTCAGGAATATTCGTACACCGCCTTAAGATGCGGCGTAACTCCATTTCTCTATGCGGCGCATGTCCTTTGCTGACTTGGATCGTAACTTGTGAAATCTTGATAGTGATGCGCCGTATGTACGAAGTATGTTGCGGTGTATCTGGAACAGAATGATCTTGATCTTGTACATTTCAGTAGACTCTTAACATCTTGCTTGTTTTGCTCCATAATTAGTCCAAAATCGCCAAGTTTCACATAATACTTGTTTTTACCTGAGAATTACAAAATTAAACATTAACGTATCGATTCTCACAGATAATATAATAAAACAAGTCAAATAAATAGGATAAATGATGATAATAAAATGTACTTATTTGAGTTCATCACTTAGTTAAATATTCAAGTTGATCTAGCACTCGCAGAACAATCTTGAGTGAACGATACCAATCATTGAAATTCTGAGAGCCAGTCAATTTTTCCCGTTCAAAAAATGATTTGAACGCAGAACTCATAGTGGTGTTATTGTTTTGAGCCATTTCTACAGATAAAGAAAGTTCAAAATTAGTATTTTCGATAATACAATTTTTCAAGAAAATAAAATACCCTAGGAAATATTCATATAACCATAGTATTTTCTTGAAAACTAGGATCCAAATTATCATAGTTTCATTACATCAGTTGATCTGCTAGTAATGAAAGTATATAATAAGGTAATCTGTCGAACAATAATTGGCAAACAATTTACAATTCCTAGATCACTATGGGATTTATATTGGCAAAAAATTTCCAATATAAGCATGTTTTATCCCCATCTTATGCCTTGAGTCCAAGCTCTCACTTACAACTCAATTTAAGTCGTCTAATTAAAAAACTGTAAATCACCATAATCCCATTACATCAGTTGATCTGCTAGTAATGAGAGTATGAAATTTACCTTTCCATTGTAATCTAGTCCAAGCTCTCACATGACTAAATTACAACTTCAAGTGTTTTTTTAACTAGATGGCATAGACTTAATTTTAAAGGGTACTAATTTTGATGTGTCAATCAAAATATGTACGAAGAAGCATGCATACATCTTCGTATCATAAGTTTTTCAAAACCTTTTTATCAATTTTTAAGCTAAGATTTAAATCAACAAAGTTTTAATTGAGGTATTGGGTTTACCAATCAAAGAATTACCTACAATTATCGCCCACTATATCCTACTACTGCAAGTTATTCGGATAATTACCACAAAGTGGTACGTGAAATTGAGGTCAATTCACCCTTAAGGTGATTTTGTACATAACATAGTCTTACTTGGTAGCTCCAATTTGACGCACAAAGGAGCGTAGAAACAAAGGTCAGAGCGAATCTTATTAAAAACCCGTTTTTACTTAAACCCCTCTTATAGTTTGTCACAATTGGGTGAGCCGTTCGTACTATTGGTACAAAACTCAACAATCAATTAAAAGTTTATGACTTTAGTCTTAAAAACATGTCATAAATTATAATCTTGCTAGTCTCGCCTGGGAGCAAATTACCGTGCGAAGCGAACCACTATCGGCACATAAGACTTTGCAAGATTCATAATTTATTACATAAAGTTTCACTATTATTTAGCCCATTTATTTTCTTAACAAAAAATTTCCCTTTTTGCTTAAAACATGTCAAACAATTAAACAAAAACAAATAATAATTAAAAAATAAACAACTAAATAACACACATAACTTAACAATTAATTATGTAAACAATTAGCCACATGCAAACTAATTCGATAACCTATTAATAATCAATCTATGTTTAATTATGCATATATTTAACAAAGACTATCACTTACAATGGTAAGTGAGCCACATGCATCGATAAATCGATTGCGTTAGTCATAATTAAATATATACAACGTTGCACATAATTGATTATTTAATTAATTGGAGTCTTCCCCAATTCGACATCTATCAATTATCTTACATGTGAAAACTAATAAATCACCACAAAAATGAATCCATGCCAAACATGCACGTTTGCATGGATTCTTCCTAACAATTAGCATATTGCCACAGGATCACTTACAAACACATAAACATGTTAAACCTAGGGTTTCTAATCAAATTAAATAACCAAACATAAACCCTAAAAATTAATTAAGGGCAATCGGCCCTAAAATTAAAATTAGGGGTCGATTTGCATTTAACCCTAAATTGCCCAACATGTATAAAACTCAATCAAGATTCATTTTTTATGTGTTTTCGGTAATTAATTACATGTTATAACCTGTCTCTGATACCACTGTTGGAATTATATAATCATGACTATCATATATATAAACAATTAACATCAAAGAACACATATGCGTAAGCGAAGGATACATAACACATAAATAATTAACCGAATATTAAAGTAAGCGTACCTTGATAATTCTAGCAAGAACAAGAATCAAACCGTGCAATAGAAGTGATGAACCCTAATTAGGGTTAAACGGATTACACGAATTGCCCCTTACCTTTTTTTGCAATTCAATCCAAGATACTTACAACAGTGTGTAAGTATCACGTTCTTGTACACACAAACTAATACCAAATTAACGTTATGCAAGTAATAACACAAAACAAGAATTTTTTGACCATCAAAAAATTCGATCGACCCTATAAGGGTATAGTTCGATTGGTTTTAGACAAAGGAGAAGGAAAAACACAATGTTCAGGGTATTAGTGTGTACAAGAGTACCCAATAATGAATCCTATCATTTGTATATATAGTAGAGCAAACTTAGAGGACAAGTTAACCAAGGATTAGGAAACCTAACCCTTGGCTGATCGGTGTAACCCGTAAGGGCTTCCGGATCCTTCTCGACTTTCCTATTTTTCATTCTTTAATTGTTTCCTTTTATCGGTTTACCGGTCGTTAGTCATTGTCCGTTAAATACTAACATCCGTTAAATGTTTTGTGCAATCCTGTGATCTCGAGTTCGATCCTAACACACAACTATTATTTTATGTCTATAAAACTAACAGATAATTCTCGGCACATGTAAAAAATACATATACAAGCAGACCATACCATATCAAGGTTGAACCTCTGTATTGAACCATGGACTTGTGGTGCTAGAAACATATCAGCCTACAAAAATACCAACCAACACTCAAAATTTTACCCAAAGCAAGTAATCTCCATAAGTAGGCGTAATTGTTAGAAATCCATGTTTTTGTATTAAATCAATAAATATAAACTTTTCAACCTTTGTTATGTTGTTTGAAAATGAAGAAAACAATTAGGATTATATAAACGAGGACATTAAGAGGGAGGAAAATACCAGATAAACATCATCTCCTGTGCCGTACTTTCCAGCATGTTTTTCTAGTAACTTCTCGATTGGTGCAAAATAATAATCACGCAAACCCAGTAAACTGAAGCATTTGTGGAATAAATGCTAATGTTGAAACATACCTGCCAAGCCTTTACCAATATGTTTTTGAGCCCATGGAAGCTTTGCATCAGGACCGACCTTTTCCTCAATGTAATTCTGCAACTTGGTTTATGCATAAGATGCAAGATCACGGAAGCGATTCCCACGATGATTTTTGTAACTTAACAGTAACAAAACAATTCACTCACCAAAACATCAAGGTTCTGAAGAGGTTGTATGCTTGCAGAAACAATATTTGCAACCTAAAGATTATAGAGTAGATGACTGTTAGTTACAGAAATAGGATACAAAGAGCTGAGATTTATTTATGTGCATGATACTGATGCATGCTACATAAGAAGTGAATGCTTGATCATTAGATGATTTAATGAGGACACTAAGCAAATGCAGACATCATCAGCCTATCAGGTGCACCAGATCTTATTATATATGAGTCTTATTATCAAATTTGTTCGGATTGTCAGCTGAACATTTCTGAATAATCATCATGTCATATCATGTTCCAAAAAGTACTCTGATGTATTTGGGACAGTCATAGATGGCCTTTGGATGTCATAATAAAAGTAAAAAACGTTAAGTGTTCAAGACAAACTCTAGATATTCTTTAATAATATTGTCATCAAATATAGCACTACATGTAGAATGCTAAGAGAATAAGAATCCATGTGATTTTACCTGGTAATTAATTGCCCTTTTCTCAAGGTCTCTAGGCAACAAAGGATGCTGAGGATACTTATCCTCAAGGTACTGTACAGAACAAGAAACGATGGTAAAACACGGAAAACAAAAGAGAATAGCTTTGATGAATAAGTTAACTCATTTTTGAAGCACATATCAGTAAAGTAAACATAAAAGCTCACCATTAGAATTGCAAAAGAATCCGAAATTACTGCATCACCATCCGCCAGCCCAGGCACATACCCAATCGGGTTGATCTTTAAAAACTCTACATTTAAAGAAATAATAATAAAATTAATGATGGATCGTGTTTTGGTGATATTGTTGTGAATCGGGAGGTCGGGGATGATGGTAATACATCATCTCCATGGTAAGAGGTTAGAGAGAGAGAGAGTAGTGTAAGAGAGGATGAACCTGGTCTTATTATTGATAAAAGTGAAAAGTTAAACCAGCACAATAACAAGGCTCATCCCTCCATGAAAGGATGGAGGGGTATTTATAGTCACTCAAGCACATGACTTTACAATAATGACGCTTCTAGTCCATGTGTTTGAGGCTTACATAATCTCTAATGTAATCCCAAATATGTTGTCACATTTTCGTGTTAGAAGCATTCCCAACAATTAAGACACATAAATGTCACTAAAAACAGTTTGTAAATGTCAAACAAACCCCCCAATGTTCCACTCTTGACATAGAACGACCAATTTTGAAATCATAATACACAATTAGTAAACTCTAGCACGAATTCCCTGGAATTCTAAGTTAATGAACTTTCACCAAATTGTAATTGTTTGTAACGAACTGCATTTTTAGCCTTTTAATGTCACAAACTTTTATTACGTTTTCTTTGTAAAATATTGATGTCATTAAAAAAAAAGAAAAAAAAAAGAAAGAAAAGAAAAGAA
Source organism: Artemisia tridentata subsp. tridentata (assembly GCA_021014915.2). NCBI lineage: Eukaryota > Viridiplantae > Streptophyta > Magnoliopsida > Asterales > Asteraceae > Artemisia > Artemisia tridentata. Next base: position 403,600,852 of record CP139508.1, read on the forward strand.
AAAAGAAAAACTGTGCAGAAAAACTAATAATCAAAATAAGACTCTTCGTCATCAGATACTTATAATTTATCTTTCAAATAAAAATTAAAATTCAAGTTTGAATCAAAGTAAGAACTAAGGGGGTGTTTGGGATTGCTTTTTTTCTTTCTTCTTTGTGGCTTATATTTTAGCAAAAACTGTTTTGTGTCATCCATACACCATACTGGTTATCTACTTATTTGAGGTAAAACAAGCAGTTTCCCGATAAGCATGATTCTTTTCAAAGCAATTATGTCATATGAAATTAAATTAGTGTTTACCATCATTGAAATTATAAAACATGACATTTTGATGTCACTGAATTTATAAAACATGACATTTTGGTGTCACTGAACTTATAAAAATATACGTAAACATCATTGAACTTGTAAGAACATGACATTTATGTTACTTAACTTATCAAAAAGTATACGTTCAAGTCACTCCGATTAACACTGAAATTATAGAAGAGTATGCTTCCTATAAGTTCAGTAACCCAAGTGAACAAAATGGAAGTTGAGTGCCTTAGACCACTTTTTTGAAAAAGTTTAGTGACGTCTTTGCATATTAACCCTTCCAATTATTATACCCCGTAACATTTATTTACAAAATATAAAAAATATATTATTTCCAAAATAAGCAATCCCAAACACCATCTAACACAAATGTGTATCAAAGTAAACATTTACAGTTACAACTAATATCATACAAAACTGAATCAATTAGGATTAAAACTAAGCAATCAAATAACATTTACCCGGGTTTTTATGTTCTCCTTTAGGTAAACTAGCAGGGTACCCGCGCGATGCGGCGGCGGGTACCCTGTGATTATATTTTCTGGCAATGTGATGTTATGCGGCCATATTTTTTTTTAATAATTAATTTACAAATAACAATAAATTTAGTTAATACAGTAGTATAATTGCAAGTAGTTAAAATAAATCTCATATTTTCTTTTCCTAAATCCAAACGCAGCACTCAAACAATAAAATCTTGTTTTCTTTTCCTAATTGGTCCCTTTCTTACCCTTGATAACCTGATGTTTTACACTTTTATGAATTAAGCTACCACTAATTAACCACTAATTACCTACTAGATCTAGAGAGAGAAAGCTAGAGAGAGAAAGAGAGGATGGGAGATGATAAACACACATTAATAACAAAATGATTAAACTTCATCAACCAACCCCTCTCCCTAAGGTAGGAGGGGGTATTTATAGTTTTACATGCACTTGGGCTTGTAGCCCTAATTACTCTAAAAATACATAAATAAACATGATAAACTAAATAAACGACACAGCCCATGGGCTTTCTACACGGGCTGAGCCTAATAACAAACCTAAAGGCCTAAGCAACCTTAATACAATATGATCAATACTTGAATAATACAAAACGTGTTCCCAACAATCTCCCCCTAAGTATTGGTCATCAAGGTTGCTTGACGTCGTCTTTGCTTCTTTTGGCTTTGACGTCTTCAAAATCTTTGTTCTTTGTTCTTGATAGTGATGTGATACGATATGGTAGTAATCTGCCGTTCTCCAACGATCTTTGCTTCTGAGGTCTTCACGTCTTCTCCACCATGCTCATATATCTTTTGACTTTGGTTCTTCAACTTGTTCTCACTTCTTCAATCTTTAACTTTGAGAAAGGTTGTAGTACTTGAATCTTTAGACTTTTCTTTAACAATTCTGAACTTTTTGATATTTCTGAGTCTTTGTGAGAAGTTCTCTTTGGGATATGAGCATGATGGAGTCTTGATGGTGGTTGAACTCCAGGTCTCCAAGCTCCTCCGCAGCAGCAGTACGAACCAACTGACACTTACAGGCTCAGACTTCGAGATCGTCAACAGCATAGTGTGAAGACTTTCTCTAATCCTTGCCCAGGCCGTTCTGAATCGGATACCCCCGAAAGGGCTAACACGGACACACCGAAGTGCACCCACGATTCAGTGAGTCGCTGGAGATCACCCCACGACTGTAGACCGTTTTGGAACCAACACTAAGCATAACCCACAAGGAGTTACCGAAGTGACCTGCTGTCAGGGCTGTTTGATGTTGACCCTGGCAGGATTTCCATTCTATTACTGAGACTCACATGTGTGATTCTCTCAAGAATGTTCATGGCAGATTGCTAAGATCTGCGAAGGACTCTTTCTTAATTTTACAACTGCTGCCCATGATGTAGAACAGCAGAGTAATACTAAGTGTTCCTAAGAGATCTTTTGATGAATCTCATGGCTCTAGACTTGATAAGTGCACATTTGTTTGGTCTTCGGAGGCGTGGAGCAGAGTGCCTCCTTTTCAATATCAACACACTCGGAATGAGAGGTCGATAGATGATGAAGGGTTCTCCGTGAGAATGAAACAAGTGCCTTTTGAGAGACACTTGAGTGGCTTAGAAGGTTTAGTGCAGTGCGTCACTGGGTCCATGACGTCTTTATTCTTCAATACCGGTGATCCTTGGTCAACCAGTAGATTATGTATTGAACCCGGTGTCTGCCCTAAGGTTGAACAAATGGAGGGCTATTTCTTTTCACCCTTTTATTTTTCTTTTCTTTTTAATTCTTCAACCCCTTCTTTCTCCGTTCATTTCACTTCTCCTTTTTTAATCGTACCTAGGACTTTCTAGTTCTAAACTATTGGTGTTGTCCTTGGGTAGATCCCTCCGGCTCTAGCGGATCATAGGACGGTTTTTCCTAACCTTAGTCACCTTATATCACCATGACTATCCTATTGATGCCATATACCAAACCTTTTGAAAATCTCTTAAAGTGTTTATGATTGTAAAACACATTTTGTTAACACTTTGAGAGTTTTGTTATTTTCAGAAGAACTCCCCCTTAACATGTGCTCATATTCGTTAAAGTAAAATTTGCACATGTCGGGAAGAGTTGGCACTTTTTTTAATTGATTGATTTTCAGTGAACCTGATCATCGCAAGACACGCTTACATCACCAGTTGGACTGGCTTGAAATTATTACCCGTCCAGATCAGATTCAAAGATCATCGCTCAAAATTGGTTCATTCTACTCAGACATATCCATTGCGAGACACGTTTACATCACCAGATAAACTGGCTTGAAATTATTACCCGTCCAGGATATGTCCTTTCGACTACTGACTGTTGTTATCGTCAATTCGAGGGTCAATTCTTGAGTTTTATATTCATGAGATATCATCGTTGCTTCCACCATATTTTAATCACATTTTCATTCTCCCCCTCAAAAATAGCATAATTATATTGTTTTTGACAAACTTTTGATTAAAATATGCTCTTTTTTGAGGTGTTTGTGGAAGAATGTCAAGAACGTTTGTAGATTTGGAACAAAGATTTTTCAAATACTCCCCCTTAACAAGGGAGTACTTGTCCTTATGAGCAGAATTGTTGAAAAACTTTGATAAAACATTCTGATTTAATTCTGCTCATAAGAAAGAAGCTTTCGCTTCTTAGATTAGGATTGAGGCACTGAAGCGTACCTCAGGGTCCTTTCTATACAAGACCGGGTTGTACACTGTTATATGTGCACAAGCCGTTGTTAGTGATGAAATATTGATGAGATGATGAATAAATGAAAAGACACATGAATTAGTACCAGTGGTCATCACTCGGGATGGCGAAATGTGAGAATGTTAGGAATTCTTGCTCGACCTCCAACATAACTCTCCAACCGACGCATCTGTTCTCGAAACTTGATCTTCTTATCTATCCTTTTTACGAACTTAATTGCTTGTTTTTCCTCCTTCCTGCCCCACTTCAATTCTTTAGCCAACCTCTTGTCCGTTAAGATCTTCTCAAGTTCAGATTTGACTTGTTGGATGGTTGGGTCACTGAACTTGCGAAGATCTTCGAAACCCATAAGTCTTGTACCAGCTCTCCTTCTATAATAGTATACTCCAAATGGTTTGTACCCGAAAGTGTATGGCTGCTGATCACTAAGACTTTCAGGTACTAAGTCTGGCTTGGTGAGATTTATCTTGGTTTGATAACTTTCAACTCCTAGATGAACGTCTTCAACCCGTTGTCTGATCACAATGTTGCGGATGAAAATGAGAAGCGAGTTGATGATATCGTACTGAAGTTGTCCAGGGAGGTGTTTAAGTTTTCCCTGAATTTTCAGTAGATACATGTCCTCGATATCATTGGGGTTAAGGCGAGGATAGTCAGCTTCGGTGAATACATACTCCTTATCATTACTTCGTCTTACTATGATCTTCGTCAGAAAGTTGTATCCATACATAGGTTCAGTTTCAGCATTGACAATAGATAGAATCCGATGCCTGCTCCATACCTCGTCTTTTGACATTCTCTTGGCCATCATATACTTGTAGTACAACCTCCGCATATTTGGCCAATGATGAATCCCAAAAACAGCATCTTCATTATACTTTTGTACCTTTCTGCTCCAAAGATTGTTGATTTGTTCTTCCAAACCTTCTAAGGCATACCTAGCCGCTGGGTATTTGGTGATTGATGTGGCATATCTTTTTTCAGAGTTTGTATTGCCGTAGATGAGGTAGTCCAAATCTTTGTTGAAGAAGTATGATGTGGGTAACTTGAGGTTGTGTGGTGGTCCAACGAGTGGTAACGGTTGTGTGTAGTCACGAGGAGGTAACGGTTCTACAGATGATTGTTCTTGCGTCCAGTTGATGTTTTCGTTTAAGGCTCTTGCTACTTGCTCAATGTTGTACTCGAATTCCAGCTCCGTTGTTGAAACAATTGCAAATTCCGTGAATCCACTTTTACGAACTCTGATGACGTCTTTCAGACCCAGCTGCTGGACTTTCATCACCTTTTTCAATCGTTTGGCAAAGTCTACAACTGATCCTTCCACTGGTTCAGCATTTTCATCGTCAGAATAAGCATCAACCATTTGATCAAACCAATCATACTTGGGAGCTGATGAATCGACCCACTCAGGTAATGGAACATCTTTAACAGTTGCAGAAGGAACAACTACTTCTTGGATTTGAATTGGAGCAATTGGATTTTTGTGATCAGAGCTTGGATCATCAAAGGTTTCTGTTGCTTCAAATGCTCCGCCTCCAAGAGGAACAAATGTTTTTTGACTGCTTTTCTTTGTTGTGCCAGAAGAGGGTGTTGTGGAAGCCCGACCTGTTGAAGATGAAGGCTTTCTCCTTTTCTTTCCGTGAGCATCCGGTTCATCATCATGGTGTCGTTTGGTTGGTTTGACGGGCTTGCATGTTTCTGTTGGTACAACGACTGCCTCTTCTTCTTCTCTGATGGATTCTCTGAGTGCTTCCCGAAGTTTTGCTTCTTTGGGATCATTTTCTAACTCTTTTAACATCATTCTTTTGCTTTCTAATCTGGATGGTTTCTGTGGCACTGTCTTGAGTGTGAATGATGTAGTTTTGACCATATTTGCAACTATCTTTTCCAGGTCCTTCTGAACGTATTGTTTGATTATTTTGGGAATGGACTCTTCAAGATGCTCTTTGATTTCTGTGTTTATTTGAGAACTGACTTCTTCAGTTGTCTTTGTTGCTTTGTTTTTAACTTCTTTGATCTTTTGATATATCTCTTCATGTACTTTATCTTCAGTCTCAAACTTCTCTGTCATCTTATCTTCGAGTACTTGTAATTTTTGTTTCATCTCATTTTCGAGTGCTTGAACCCTTTGTTTCATCTCATTGTAATCTACTGTGGTCTGACCCACAGATGATGGTGGTGTTGATGGAGGTACGTTTGTTTCGCCTTGTTGTTCCTGTGAATCCTTCTTACTTTCTTTACCATTTCCATCATCGTCTGTATATACTATTTCATCTTCATCATCGTCATCATCTTCATTACCATCATCTTCTTCATCATTATCATCTTCATCATCATTATCATCTTCATCATCTTTTCCTTCTTCAATTTCAGAACCAGAAGCTGATTGATCATGTGCATCAGAACCTTCACTACCTTCTTCAGAACTTCTAAGAGTTGTAGATTTAAGGTCCTCTGATCCTTCTGATTCTTCCTAGTTTTGCTTGTCTCTTTTCTTCCTCAGCCTGTTTCTGTAAGCTTTCTTTTTTAGTCTTCTTTAATGCTCTTCTCTCTTCTTTTTCAGTTGGGGTTTCTCGGATGGGAGAGAATCGAGGAGAATTGAACTTGATTGATTTTCCCTTGCCAGGTTGTAGACTCTTATCTGATGTAGCCAAAGCAGACTTGAATTTCTCAGCACCTTTCCCTTTCTCTAGATCCAATCTTTCTTCTTCTTCATCGTTATCATCATCTGTTTCATCCCTGAGTTGCATCTTTGAAGACGGTTTAGCGACTACTTTCTTTTTCTGAGCTACCTCAGATTTCTTTGATCGAGAAGTTTTGGCTCTAGCTGGGATAACTTGAGATTTTCTCTTTGGTGATTTTGTTTCTTTTGGTTTCCCTCCCACCATTTCAGCCTTTACTGCCTCAACATATTTCTGGTAAGCTTCTGTGTTCATGAGTTCTTCACTTAGCAGATTTGATGGAATTCTTGCCCCTTGAATTGAAGAGTAGCTTAGAACTTTGGTGAAAATACGGTCTCGTGCTTCAGTATGCATTTTCTCAGTTGAAGGACGTTTAAGCTTAGGGTGATTTCGCATGGAGCGTGAAATTAGAAGTTTTGTGAATCTTGGAAATGGAATGGGGGTTGAATCTTCACTTTGTTGAAATTTGGTGCCAAGGAAAACCATGTCCTTCCAGATAAGTTTAGCGAAGTCTAGGTGTTTGAGGTTGATCACTCCACAGAAGAATTGCAGGTGTTCTAATCTCGGATGCTCCAACCCAGTAGCCTTCCCTGTGATGCAGTTGATGATTATTGAGTATAACGTTTGCCAAGGTTGTGGAAAATATTTCCTCTCCACTTTGGAAATTGAAGATATCTCGACTTCTGTTTCAACATAACCAATAAGCTGGAGTGTTTTAATCATCTCATCAAGAGTGGGATCCTCCTGAAATGTTGTGAAACCTCCTGTGTCTGCTCTTGGAAGATCTAGCACTGATCTAAGGGTTTCAACTTTGAAGGTGATTGTTGTATTGTCCAGTGTAACTGTCATGCTTTCTTCGTCTTCGCTAATGATCAATGATTCCCAGAACTGATGCAGGTAGATTTCGGGTACACTGGCGGTTTTTGTCAAAGTTGCCCTTATGAAGTGTCTTTCCAGAATTTCCCTGATAATGAGACAAGTTTCATGGCACTTCAGCTTTTTGAAATCAATCCTTGAGTTGCAGAAACCAATCAGTCTTTTCTTGCCTTCTGGATTTCCTGGTTGTCGGTTGATGGATGCTTGTGACATAGTGCGAGACATGGATTATCTGTTCATTGCAAACACCAACAACAATACCATGGGCACAGTGTATATGTGTTAGAAAATGACAATGATATCATGACTCTATCCTTAGTACATACAAGACCAGATAGAACATATAGCATTTAGCATATAACCAACAATATACATGACTGAACATATCATTTTAAGCTCAGTTACTGGACCAACTTTGACACACAAGTCACATTCATTTGATACACCAAACTTAGCTCAGACAAAACAAGGTTACACTCATACAGTTACATTATATCAGTTTTGACAACACACAAGTCACAATCATTAGAAACTCAAGATTAGCAGACACACATTCAGATTCAACTTTCAATCAGCTATGGCTAGGCACAGGGATAGCTACAATCTGCATATTTTAACTCTGGTTCAACTATATGCACTGGTTTGACTAACTGATTCTGGTTCGACTCAATGGTTCGACTGATCTGATCTTGTTCGATTATCTGTTCTGGTTTGACTAATCTTATGGTTCGATTAAAAGCTTGGTTCGACTAACTTAAGATTCGACTAACTTATGGTTCGATTAAAAGAATCTTGATCAAGTAATTTAGTCGTTCGATAAGTGTATTCGTTCGACTAATATAGTCGTTCGACTAATGTAATCGTTCGACTAATATAACCGTTCGACTAATATAGTCGTTCGACTAGATTGGTCGTTCGATTAGATTGGTCGTTCGATTAGATTGATCGTTCGACTAGTTTGGTCGTTCGACTAATTAGGACGTTCGAATAAACTAGTCGTTCGATTAGATTAGTCGTTCGACTAATCTGTTCATTCGACTAAACTAGACGTTCGACTAAATCAGTCGTTCGATTAAATTAGTCGTTCGACTAATTTATTCGTTCGACTAAGTTTAGTCGTTCGACTAGTTTGAGTCGTTCGACTATAATCGAATCGTTCGACAAAATTGGATGTTATCTCCTAACTCGGAGATAACATGATCTTCTTGAGTCCTTAATCACCTCAGAAACAGATATGCATCAAGTCTTAAGTCCACAAAAAACAAACAGTCCAATTTTTCATTCGTTCGATCAATTTATTCGAACCCTAAATCAAGAACACACTCCCTTTTTTCGTGTAATACAATCAATAACACATATAAACCTGTTAAGCACAATTACAATCACTCAATCGAATCACATAACAATATTTAATAAACCCCCAATTCGATTTGAAAAGAGCCGAAACCCTAACTTTGCAAATGAAGAGATTAATCCTCAGTTTCAAACAGATAAGCAGTTATGTTTCATACTTAATCGAATAAAGAAGCTTACAAATTTTCAAAGTTATTGAGACAGAAAAATCTTGATTCGTTCGATTGAAAGAGCGGGCAAAGAAGGGTTTTAGAGTGAGAGGGAAAAAGTGTGCGTGTGTGTGTTTGTGTTTGACTAAAGGTCAGACTTGGCCTTTTAATATCCCACACAACTTTTAACATGTGACAACAATGAACCTCTAACTTGTCTTCCTATTAATTTTAAGTCCAAAGTTATCCTTAGTTTTATAAGTTTACACTTTTAACCCTTTATGTCCAATCTATTATACTTTTAATATCCTGTTAATCAACTTAGACAAATAATGGTCATGAAGAAGATAAAATGACGAAACAAGATGGTCGATGTGCAAAAATATCTCCCCCTCAAAATATGATCAATGTTTGAAATATCGGAAAGAATTTGAAAGATTGAAATCATATTTTGATGAAAATTTACTTTTGCACACCTAATTTTTTTTTTTTTTTTTTTTTTTTTTTTTTTTTTTTTTATTTAATAATTATGTACAAGATAGTGTGAGAGCTTGACTTGATTAGTTGTTCTTGAGGAAGTTCGTCAATTCTTGAGGAGTCAAACATCTCATTCCAATTTGGTGAACCAGTTTCACAAAACGATCATGAGGTAAGGCTTTCGTGAAAAGATCCGCCAATTGGTGTTCCGTTCCCACGAAATACAACTCAACGGTACCCTACTCCACATGCTCCTTGATGAAGTGATATCTGAGAGCGATGTGTTTGGACTTGGAATGTTGCACTGTGTTGCACGAGATAGCGATAGCACTTTTGGAGTCACAGTACATCGGGATTTTGTTGAATATGTAACCATAATCAATCAGTTGTGATCGCATCCAAATGATTTGAGCACAACAGGCAGACATGGCTACATATTCTGATTCCGTGGATGATAGAGACGTACAATCTTGCTTCTTTGACTGCCAGGACACCAGCTTATCACCTAGGAATTGAACACCACCGGATGTGCTCTTTCTTGTATCAATACATCCCGCATGATCCGCATCTGAAAAAGCAGTTAGTGCAAAACCAGAATCCTTTGGATACCAGATCCCCAAATGAATGGTTCCCTTGATGTATCTAAGGATTCTTTTAACAGCAGATAAATGTCTTTCTGTTGGTTTAGACTGATAGCGTGAACATAGGTATGTGGCAAATACAACATCCGGTCTGCTAGCGGTGAGATACATGAGAGACCCAATTATACTACAATAATTTGTAGGATCAGTGGGTTTCCCATGTATGTCAGCATCTAGCTTCGGGGATGAGGAGGACATAGGGGTGTTATAGGTGTCACTAGATGTCATGCCATGCTTTTTTAATATCTCTTGTGCATATTTAGACTGACTAAGGAATATACCACGGGGTGATTGGTGAACCTGTAATCCTAGGAAAAAATTTAGTTCACCGATCATGGACATCTCAAAGTTTTGTTTCATGAGTTTTGCAAAAGCATTTGAGTACTTTTTATGGGTAGACCCAAAAATGATGTCATCCACATAAATTTGTACGATGAGAATGTCCTCCCCGTGTTTTTGTATAAACAAAGTCGGGTCTACAGATCCTTTAGTGAAATGAATAGCAATAAGGAATGATGAAAGTTTGTTGTACCAGGCCCTCGGGGCTTGTTTAAGGCCGTAGAGGGCTTTCTTAAGCCTGTATACGTGATTAGGATGTTCTGGATCCACAAAGCCGTCAGGTTGTGATACATACACCTCTTCACGAAGTTGTCCGTTCAAGAATGCTGTTTTCACTTCCATTTGATAAACCATAATGTTCTTATGAGCCGCGTATGCCAGAAACATTCTAACTGCCTCAAGCCTAGCCACTGGTGCAAAAGATTCCTCGAAGTCAATTCCTTCTTCTTGGCAATACCCTTTAGCAACCAACCGAGACTTGTTACGAATAACCGTGCCGTCAGCATCCAGTTTGTTTTTCCAGATCCATTTCAAGCCAACAACATAAACTCCATCTAGTTTTTCAACGAGTTCCCAGACTTCCAATCTTTTGAACTGATCCAACTCCTCTTGCATTGATTCAATCCAATTGTCGTAAGTCATGGCCTCTTTAATATTTTTCGGTTCAGCTTGACAAACGGTGAGTGCGTATATGCAGGTTTCACCGTCTGTGTGGAGTTTCTGTCATGTCATAACTGGGTTATCTGGATTGCCAATCACATTAACTAACGGATGATCCCTTGTCCATTTATGAGTAGATGGGTAGTGTTGAATGTTGTGATTCATATTTGACGGTTCCATGTTGCTCGAGGAAGATTCTCCTGGTTCGGGAATGGTTGGGGGTGGAGCAAATGGATTGAAAAAGGCATTTCCGTCAAAATCTGGTGGTGTTGGAACTTGGTTAGAAATGGGGGAAGAATCTTCAACTGCTGGTTGAGGTGTTTTATCTATTGATGATGATGGTTCAGGTTGTGGTGCATCGTCAGCAACTACTGTAGAGGTAGATGTTGATGGATCAGGTGCTTGATTTGGGAGTTGTTGAGCAGCGGAACTTGTGGAAGCCTCTGACACACTGTTAACCAAACTGTCATCAAACATAGGAGCAAACAGATCTTCCAGATCTTTCCTTTTGAAAGGTAATGGTTCAGCTGAAGATTCTGGGAAATTCAAACGGTTGTGTGCGGGTTCCAAGCGGTCTTGCTCAGAAGCCATATCTGTGAGTTCATCGAAATTAACGTGTATCGTCTCTTGAATGTCTCCGGTCTGACGATTCCAAATTCTGTATCCCTTGGAGTTCTCACAATAACCAACAAATATCCCTATATCTGCTTTTGCCTTCAATTTACCAAGATCATCTTTATCATTCTTTGGGTAACATAATGCTCCAAAGACATGAAAATAGTTGATATTGGGTTTTCTGCCTTGTATTAGCTCATATGGAGTTTTGTTATGTCTTTTGGTGATCATGCCGCGGTTCTGAGTGTAGCAAGCAGTGTTAACAGCTTCAGCCCAAAGATAATCTGGCAATTGGGCATTGATCAACATAGTTCTAGCTGCTTCCACAAGTGTACGGTTTCGTCGTTCAACTACGCCATTCTGTTCAGGAGTGCGAGCTATAGAATATTGGTGAACAATCCCATGTTTCTCTGTAAATTCCCGAAGGATTTGGTTTTTGAATTCAGTGTCGTTGTCTGTACGAATGATTCTGACGGTGTTGCGAACTTGCACTTGAATCTTTGTGAGAAACGTGATAACTATAGACGGAACTTGATCTTTTGTGCGGAGAAAGTAAACCCATGTCCATCTTGAGTAGTCATCCACTATTACCAGAATATATCTTTTCCCATTTACAGACTGAACCCGCATTGGACCACACAAATCCATATGAAGCAGTTGTAGGACGTGGTCTGTGCTATGTTCTGTTTTTGGTGGAAAATGAGCTCGGTGACTTTTTCCCTGTTCGCATGCAGAACACAGATGATCCTTGGCATATCTGAATTTTGGTAAACCATCTACCAATTTTTTCTTTGCCAGGTCGGTCATGGTTTTGAAATTGAGATGAGACAATCGTTTATGCCATAACCATGCTTTCGTGGGATGAGCCTTGGAGAGTAAACATATAGGAGTCGAAGCTGTCATTCCTTCAAAGGAGATGGTGTAAAGACTAGTTCCCCGTTTTCCTTTCATCAGATCATTTCCCTGAAGATCACGAATAAAGCAGGTTTTCTCCCTAAATGCTACTTCTAAGTCTCCATCGCAGAATTGACCAACCGAGAATAAATTGTGACCCAGACCTTCAACATAGTACACACGACTTATTTCGATGTTCCCGTTTACATAGTCGCCATAACCCATGATTGCGGCGAAGTGGTCATTCCCGAACCTGACCGTTCCTATAAACTTTGCAATGAAGTTTTTGAGAAGCTTGAGATTGCCGGTCATGTGTCGGGAACAGCCGCTATCAACAATCCATAGAACGATTTGAACCACCTGCATCACAATTAGTAGAGACAGATGGAGTAACGGTTGGACCCGTTGGGTTAGAAACACATGATTTAAGTATCTTAGGTACCCATTTAAAGTTTGCTGTGTTCTCTAGCCAACGTTGCCATTTCCTACTACTTTTTGCTTTCTTCCTAAGGAATGTGCTAGGTGTTTTGTTCTTTTTGGGATTTGCTATAGGTGCAACTATGGTCTGCTTTGAAACTTCTAGTGGTGGATTCCCTAAAATTGATTTGGCAACTGTGTTAGGCTTAGGGAGGCCACTAGTTCATTTCGCTTTTCTCTTCAGCAAAGTTTTAGCAACACATTTTTTATGATTACCAGATAAGATACTAGTATGACAACACACACAAGAAGCATTAACATCATTCATAACTGTTAAAGATTCAACATTCATTACATCTTTTGTAGAATTACACTTAACCAAGCTAGATTCTATTTTGGACATAACATGCTTCTTATTCTCACTAGATGCATTAACTTCTACTTCTCCACTCTTAGATGTTCCACTCTTAGGTAGCCAGATACTAGTAGTCTTTGGTCTCTTTGTGGTCTTTGATCTTCTACCCTTAGATGTGTCAACTAATCCTGTGGAAGGTGAAGTAAGAGCATTAGTGGTTGTCTTTGATGATGCATTCTTAGGTGCGCTGTCTACTTTTTGCATCCTTGGTACAATCTTATGAACTTTGGTTTTTCCTGTTTCTAAAACTTTGAGTTTCTTACTCAAATCAACAATGATGTGCCGTAACTCTTGATTTTGTGAATCCAAACGTCTGTTGAGGTAAACTGTTTCGTTTCTGTTTTGAATAATCTCATCGATTTCTTTTTCGTACTCAAACATTCTATGTCGTAAAACATCGATTTCACTCAAGTCTTGACCTTTTGGGTCATGACTGTTTTGAAAAGACGAAGACATTTTTTGATTTTGGAGTTCAATTTGAAATTTGGCACTTTGGTTTTGACACCAGTCAAGCCTTTTCTGAAGTTTGAAAACTTTAGTTTCCACATCATTGTTAATTTGAGAGAGATTCTCATTCTCTTTCACTAGATTCTCAATTTCTATTTGCAACATCTCTTTATCAACAGCATGATTTTTCATAAGACACTCATTACCAGATTCATAAAGTGCATTCATCAACACAGAAACAACGTCACGACTAAGAACATTTTGCAAGAGTCGATCAACTTCATTTTTCAAATATTGTTTGTGAAGATTTTGTTTATGAATTATGACGTCTTTTGCTTTGAAAATGTCCTTCATAGATACCATTTCTGTCTGTAAATCCTCTTCCCATTGAGTTGCACATTTTTTCAGATGATTGACGTGAGGTAAAATTTTGTTTTGAAGAACATCTCGCTTTTCTTTCTCCATAGGAGAGAAAAAAGCGGAGACGGTGATTTTTGAGTTAAACTCAATTTCATTTTCTAAAAATTTGATGTCCTCCATAAATGTCTCAAAATATTTAAGAATTTTAAAAGCTGTAGGCATTTCTGGATTAACATCTTCCTCTGTCAAAGAATCTGTGATTTGTGCATCTGTTTGGGACACAGAATTTACTGAAGAAGAGGTATTCATGTAGGTTTTTAACAACGTTTGTTCTGGTTTATCTTTTGGTGGCACAAATGATTTGCTTATATGAGGTCTTGCGTTGTAATCATAATCATGTTTTGAAAAATCTTTTGCTTTTAAAGGATCTCCGATTGAAAGATTTCTTTTTGATCGACTCTCAAACTTGTTTGGACGTTCAAGATCATCAATTTCCTCATCATTGCCATATATCACAACACGTTCAAAGGTATCATCAAACAATAGTTCTGCATTGTATATCTTGGGATTTTTACTGAGTGCTTTTGAGAGACAACGTGGGTAATCACTACCAAGGGCAAATCCGTGTCCTTTCGGATTTGGTTTTACCGTTAGTTGTTGGATTTGAGTGATGGATTCACCATTTTTATACACAATTTTTTGAAATTCTTTAACTTGTGCTTCCAAGGTGACGATTTCCTCAAGATATGAATCAACACGTTTGCTGCTGGCTTGCTTTTCCTCAAGAAGTTGATTTTGAGAAGTTGAAAGCTCAGATTGAGTTTTTAACAGCTCAGAATTTAAGGAATCAATTTGTTTTTTGAATTCAAATTGATCCTTTTCTTTTTGAGAGAGAAGCTCAGCCTTAGAATTGGTTAATTCACGTACTTGGTTTTGCAAATCTTGAACTTTGACATATTCTTTTTGGAAAGCGATTTCAAAACATTGTTCACGTTTTTCTTGTGGTTGGTATCCAGAAAGTTGTTGTTTATAGCACTCATTGTCCCGAGATAGTACTGCAATTTCGGCTTTTAAGGTCTGATTAATTTCATTGCACTTCTCTATTCGTGATTGGGTGGACATTAGTAAGGCCTGAAGCTCCGAATCTTGATTAGTCAAATGCTTATTTTGTTCAATCTGATCATGATTGTCATCTTCTATTGGATCATCAAATGAGACACCTGTTCTATCATCATCAAATGATATATCAGTGTTGATTTGATTATCTAAAGAAGATGAGAATGGTGAATCATTTTGAACAGAATTTTCACTTGAGGATGAAGATGCGGAAGGTGAAGCAATCTCATGTAGTAAACATTGTGGATCATGTACCTGAGAAAGACCGTCAGTATCGTAGACCGGGCCTGTCTCGGACATATTCATTTCCTGCATATTTACCATGAGCATTACAGCTGCGTTTGCCTCAAGATCTTCCATATCATCATCTGAATCTGCATTTGCCATGAAGCTTTGTTCTTTCACATTCATTAAGCTTGCTTTCTCATCCTTAAGTGCCATCAAGAGAGCTTCTTTGTGATATGCACTGCCCATAGTACGAGGCTTTGGACATGCAGTAGCCATATGACCATTCCCTCCACAGTTGTAGCATGTGATTGAAGTATTTGCAATGCCTTTCGATTCCTTTCCATTCAATTGATTCCTGTTCAGATCTGCCCCCATATAATTCCTATTACCCCCAGACTGAAACCTTTGTTCTCCAGCTTGAAACCTTTGTGCCCCATAACCTCCTCTGTTCCCTGAACCAAATCTCCCTGATGATCTGTTCTGAATTTCTACCTGACCATCATTAATAACTGCCTGATTCCTTGTATTTGAGGATGAACGAAGTCGATTGTTTGACTTGTTTGTAAATTTCCCAAACGCTTTTGCAATCAACCCAAATGCTTCATTTAGTGAGTTGAATGCATCTTCTTCTTCATCATATTCACTGTTTGTGTAAAAGTTGGAGTCATTGTTGTTATAGGTTACCATTTGGTTGCCTGATTGTTGAGATGGTGCTTCATATGGGACAATTTGGTTTTGAGGTTGAAAGCTTGGTTGATAAGATGAGTTTCCAAATTCCTGAGAAGGTAGAGAGAATGTTGGTTGAGCCATTAGTGCAAGCGAGTTAGGTTGTGGTCCTGGTATGAAACCTCCTCTTGCTGCCACTTCTTTGTCCACCTCTGATTGATGTTGTTTGAGAAAATCATAAATCAATCCATATTTGATCTCACCAATCTTCTTTGATTGCCTAACAAATGTTTCATATTTCTGCCATTCAGGACCTAGGCATCCCAGAAATTTGGAGTTGATGGCAATCCTTGGAAACTTCATGTCATGACGATCAAGGTCATTAACAACATTGGTGAAGCGGTGGTAGTATGATTCGATTGTCTCTCCCGGTTCCATAACAAAATTGTTGAATTCCATATACAATTTTGATTCAAGATCTTCTTGATTGAGCTCTGTTCCTTCCATCAGAAGATGCACATGCTCCCACATGTCCTTTGTAGTCTTCTGAGCATCAACACTTCGATAGATAGGATTAGGAATACCCTGAAGGATGAATGCCATTGCCATTCCATTTGCTTCTTGTTGTAAGGCTTGTTCAGTTGTGTAGCTTGAGACAGCAACGGGAGTTGATGTTTCTTCTCTTTCAGGAGTTGCTGGAACAACAATTACTGTTTCGGGAAAGGGCCCCACAGTGATGACATGCTTCAAATACAGTCCATGGGGTTTGCGGAGTTCAATGAATCGGAGAAACCTACTAGCCCACTGCACATAGTTTCCAGGTGTTAACATGGGTGGAGTATCTTGATTTCCAGCCTCATGATGAGATTGCTGACTGCTTATAGCTTCACACATCTTATGAAACCAGTGAGGTTCCCTGGACACTGAAGGATTGTTCTGAAGGTAATTTTGTTGCATTATTTGTTGTGGAGATAGTTGTGGTGGAGGAATGAATTGATGTTGTTGCACAAATGCATGATGTTGTGGATATTGTTGAGGAAATTGTTGTTGTTGTTGAGAGTATTGTTGTTGTTGAGGATATTGCTGTAGCTGGTAGTAGTAATTAAAGTGTGGTGGTTGAGACATCGTGTAGTAGCTTGTGTCGGTTAAGGATCTTTAAAGGATAAAGACGGTTGTTGTTGAAAGATTAGAAACTCGATTAGTCTCGTAAGAAATCCAAGAAATTTTGGTTCGATAAACTGGTTCGATCAGACTGCTCCTTCGATCAGGTAGTTCCTTCGATCAAGTAGTTCCTTCGATCAAGTAGTTCCTTCGATCAGGTAGTTCCTTCGATCAAGTAGTTCCTTCGATGAAGTAGTTCCTTCGATCAGCTAGTTCCTTCGATTAAGTAGTTCCTTCGATCAGACAGTTCCTTCGATCAGAATAGTTCCTTCGATCAGAATAGTTCCTTCGATGAAAATACTCGTTCGATCAAGTAACTCGTTCGATCAAAGTTGATGGTTCGATCAGTTTTGATGGTTCGATCAAAATTGTTCGTTCGATCAAATTTGATAGTTCGACCAAATTTGATGGTTCGATCAAGTTTGCTCGTTCGATCAATTGGAAGAGTAAGTCTAACTCGACTACCCTTTTCTTCGTTCGATGAATGCTCCTTCGATGAAACTTGCTCCTTCGATGAAACTTGCTCCTTCGATGAAACTTGCTCCTTCGATCACCCTTGCTCGTTCGATCACACAAACCTCGTTCGACTAAAAAACAACTCGTTCGACTACTAGATCTCTGATGAACAGTAGGTTATCTGATGAAACAGTAACTTATCTAATAATCCGGATTTCTTAATTTTTTTTTCTTAGATCTAACCTTCTAACAACCTATATTACCCCTAGGCGAATGATACCACTTGATGTTTTATACTTTTATGAATTAAGCTACCACTAATTAACCACTAATTACCTACTAGATCTAGAGAGAGAAAGCTAGAGAGAGAAAGAGAGGATGGGAGATGATAAACACACACTAATAACAAAATGATTAAACTTCATCAACCAACCCCTCTCCCTAAGGTGGGAGGGGGTATTTATAGTTTTACATGCACTTGGGCTTGTAGCCCTAATTACTCTAAAAATACATAAATAAACATGATAAACTAAATAAACGACACAGCCCATGGGCCTTCTACACGGGCTGGGCCTAATAACAAACCTAAAGGCCTAAGCAACCTTAATACAATATGATCAATACTTGAATAATACAAAACGTGTTCCCAACATAACCAATACCAAAACCTCTTTATCTAATTGTTATCTTGTTATGCGAAGAACAACAACAACAACTATTGGCTTTTGACATTCGTAATGAATCTTGATAAGGATTTATCCTGATCTCGTCATTTAAATATAACCCAGATAGTTAGTCATTTTCTCATTTCAAAGCTCAAATATAACTATAATCCAATAATATACCAAAATTAACATTAAATAACAAAAATAGGCTAGGCCCATTAGCAATCCATATTTTCCTTTAGCATTTGTTAATAGTCCATAATATCCGGATAACCCAACACCAATTCAGTCCATCACTACTAAACCTAATATCCTAACATTAAACACTAAAATCACTGACATCATCCATCCGCCTCTCTCTCTCTCTCTCTCTCTCTCTCTCTCTCTCTCTCTCTCTCTCCAAACGCAGCCACCCAAACAATTACTCTCAAAACAAAAGTTCTCTTCTTCATCCTAAACCACACTCGAATCTCAAACACAGATAACACTTCTTTTCTGTTAACAGACCGAACCACAAAAAATACTTCAAAACTTTCTGCTTTATTCTTCCAACCTACAACGGACTTGTGTATTATGCTTCAAGATCTCTTATTGGGGTCTCGGGTAAGGTTTGCTATTTTTCTTTTTGTTTAAACCGTAAGAAAGAAGGAAATAGACAAGTTTGTTTTTGTTTTTTCTTAATCATTTTCGGATATAAAAAAAGGAGCTAAGCTTCTGATAGATCGATGATGGGTTATTTTCACACACTCAAGATCTATAAAGTTCTGAGATCCTTTTGGTTTATTTCGGTTTGGTTCGAGTCTTTGTTTAGGTGTATATGGCGTTGTGGAGTGATAGTAAGGGTTATGGTTGTGTCGATTAATAACAGTTGGGGTATGGTAGATATTTGTTTTAGTTCTTGACTGTTTTCTTTTCATCTTCGTTTCTTTTCTTTTTGTTTGACCAAGGAAGACGAACAAAGGGTCTGAGGTCGATTACTCTTAATTGTTATCTTGTCTTCACACCTTTTGTGTTTTTTGTTATTGTTTTGGTGGCCAATGATGTTTCTTTGAGGTCGATTTATGAATGAATGTGTTCGAGGTCATTGATAACATGTTGTTTTGGTTTTCTTGCTGCGTAATTGAAAACCTTTTTTTTAGTTTGAGTTTTTCTTAAAATATTGTAAATCAGCAAGTGTGTCTTGCTATTTGTTAAAAGGATTTGATGCTGAAGCTTAATTATATTGTACTTTGTGATTAAAAAGTTGTATTTTTTGGATGAAGGGGTGTTTTTAGTTTTATTTGTACATTGTGCTTTACATTTTGTATTAATTCGTGATGGGGTGTATTAATTGATAGTAAGTCTGAAAATTACACTATGCTTATTTCTGTTGTACACTATGCTTTATTTCTTGTAAGTCTGAAAATTGGGTGCATTAAAGCGTTGTAAATCATGCTTTATTTCTTGTAAGTCTGAATTTTAAGACCAAGAGGAGAGAGATTCATCCCTACATTATATGTAGTATAGATTAACAGGTCCTGTTATAACCCACACACAAAAAGTCAAAAACAATACAACATTAAACAATAATATTCAGTTTTTTATATATTCATCTGTTAATGAAAAGACTTTTTAAGTTAAGAGCAATACGAACACGAAAAGAACATGAACTCCTGTCAATATGTCACTTTTTTACAACTTATAGACATTTTTGTGGTATATTGACAATCTAGTACTACGATTCACGTTTTGCACCATTTTACCTTTATGTATCTAACGAGCAAGTTGGTTGTCGCACGTTGCGGCGGAGCCAACTTAAGTCTAATATTCGTGCCAGATAAATTTTATCATAAGTTGTAATGCGGTGCAGCGATTTTGTTATATTTTAATTTGAAAATGGGAATATAAACAAACATTTGTCCAAAATTATTTTCAGGTATCTGACATTTGTGATGCGTGTAATAGTTAGTGATAGAAAGTTGTGTATAATGCGCATATCAAGTATAATGTGCAATGTATGCCAATAATTAGAAGGCCATTATCGTACTTTGCTGGACATTATAAAGAAATATACTATCAAGGTGCCATACACAGTGTAAAAAAACCAGTTTTACATTTAACATATTCTTCTAAAACGTACAACGTCACAACTTATCCTATTACATTTATTGCGCATAAATGATTATACCCTGAAATTATTCCAAAGAAATCTAAGTGCCCATAAATACAGCAACTTCTATATCTAACATTTTCTTCTAGCTAAATCATGCTTTGAAGTAGAGCTCCTCAGAAAAACCAAACAGTTATGCTAGCCTGAGTTATCATCAACATTTCTATGCCTCTAAAACTTATTGTATGCTTCCTCAATCTTGTTAGCCAAAACTTTTGATTCACCGGTATCTTTTTCCTCTTGAACCAAGACCTGCATGCACCTCCTCTTCTTCTTTAGCCTTTTTTTGCTGCACCAAATTTTCTGCGAAGTCAAGAAACTTCCCGGAACAAAAATCTCTTTTTAACCTAAAGTCCAAAAAACATATAAAAAAATCTATCATTTCGGCCTTTTACATCACCATTTCAAACAGAAAACCATTTCAAACAGAAAACCGTGATGAGAAAACTGTTTTAATGATACCTAAAAAAAACATAACCTGTAACTAAAGGGTTTATGTGCAATCCGCACAACAAGCTTTCACACTTGCCTTCACGAAAATGCAGATGGGTAACACCGGTGCACACTAAACAGAACATGCAAGTGAAAATAAGAAATGAGATTACGAAATGAAATGGAGTAAATGAGGAAATGAAAATACGACGTTATTTTCATTAAAGGGTTAAACATTTTTTTAATTGAAAAAAATCAACAAACCGTTAATGATTGGTGATGCTGAGTAGAAAGTGAATCCACATAAAAAACACGAACAAGTATTCGTAACAACATTCCAACGGTTGAGATATTTCAACAAGTACAGATGATGTCGAAACGACGTCGTCTTCTTCATTCTCATGATTAATAAGTAAATGTAACGGTCGTTTAAGTGTTTTTAAAAGTGGGCCCCACTGATTAGGTGTTGTCATGAAAAACCCAAGACTACATATCGCCTTTTCTAAGTTAAAGTTGGCGGTGGAGTCTGTTAACGGTAGTTTGAACTCCATGCACCGTAGCCCACGAGTGGTGGTTCCATTTTATGTTTAACTGTGAAATTTGGGGTTGGATAAATGTTTTATTATATTGATAATTGGTCCTTGTAGTTTGTTTGGATTTTCATTACACTCGGGTTTACCTCAGGGTAGGAGTAAGATTTGTTTATAATCTACCCCCCCCCCCCCCCAACACTCAAGCCTGGCCAAGGCTGTAAAAAGTTCACAAGAACAATGTAAAAATCACTTGGCAAAATGGAATAGAGTAGAACTTTCCTCCCAAAGATTATTTGTAACTTGTAACACTATACTTGAACAACACGTATAGTATTGATAAGGTTTATACATCATAATGCCACATAAAACAGTTGAGTAATTATTTATAACGTTCATACCACGAAGTGCTCAACTTTTCTTTACTCAAGATCCATGTGACACAACTGCAAAATTGATGAAATATATATGATTAGTGAGTTGATGACAAGCATACTAAACTGCACTAGGCAGTTTTTAATTTAAATCCAAACAACCAAAAAAAATATGCGTGGCCAGTTTTAGCCCATTTACTCATACAAATGGGTCGATTAAAGTTGGGTGTCACCAAAAACAAGTCAAATTAAATTTATTAGCTATGGGTTGAAACTCGCCAACACCTATTTTTAATGCATAAGATTTAAATAATTATTATAGCATATAGTTTTTGTTATCATAATCAACACATCAACTATTTACAGATGTTTTAAGAAAGTACTGTAGAACAAAAAAAGTATTTGCGGACAATTCCAGCCTGACAAGGCCCGTTAAACTGACATGTTCAACTCAAGCATATTTTAACCCGACGGATCCAACCAGCCAATCTTGTCAACATTAGATAATGTACAGGTTATAAAATTTCAGATAATTATTTTACCTTAGCCATTTGCGCTTAACTAGAAGGGTAGTCTGGCTGATTTTCTGGCAAAGCATTTTGGAAAGCAGGTAGCTGCATATATGCCTCATGAACCCTAGACAGAGTAGGGTACTGTGTCTGCATTAACCGATAACAAATTATAAGATTTATTAGATTTCCTCAAACGAGGTACAATATATAGCTATGGACAATAAAAAATATATATCAAAACAATATTAAATTCACAAAGTAATTTATAATTCTCAACACGTGTGATGAAAACCATATATAGCAGACCATACCATATCAATGTTGAAACTCTGTACTGAAGCATGGACTTGTGGTGCTAGAAACACATCAGCCTGCAAGAATTAAAAAAATTCAAACAAAACCAATTAGCATGCAAAAATTTGCTATCCTAAGTCAGCTACAAAAGTGGGCCTAATTGTTAGAAATTCATGTTTTCTATTAAATAAAAAATCAACCTTACTTATGTTCTTAGAAAATGACGACAACAATTAGGATTATATAAACAAGGACATTAAGAGGTAGGAAAATACCAGATAAACATCATCTCCTGTGGCGTATTTTCCAGCATGTTTTTCTAGTAATTTCTCGAGTGCTGCAAAGGAATAATCACGTAAGCCCAGTAAACTGAAACTTTTGTAGCATATTCAAGTAAATTTTACCATTTGCTCAGTATTATGACAATTGATATTTCAATGGTCGTTTCTTTAGTATTGCATTTTACACCACATTGGCCAAATTTATTTTCTTTTTATTCTTATGACGTGATTTTAAGATTTAGTATTCTGGTTAGTTTGGCTTAAAAAGTAATGTTGGAACATACCTGTGAAGCCTTTACCAATATGTTTTTGAGCCCATGGAAGCTTTGCATCAGGACCAACCTTTTCCTCGATGTAATTCTGCAAGTTGGTTCAAAACATGATATGCAAGATTGTTAAAACGATTTCTGTGAAGGTTTTTGGATGTCAACAGTAACAAAATATCTTACTCACCAAAACAGCTAGATTCTGCAGAGGTTGTATGCTTGAGGAAACAATATTTGCAGCCTACAGATTATAAGTAGATGACTTTTAGTTACAGAAACAGGATACGAGGAACGGAGATCTATTTATGTGCATGATACATGCCACATTAGAAGCAAATGCTTAACCATTAGCTGATTTAACGAGAACATTAAAAATATAAGTCTTATTTTCAAACATGTTTGGATAGTTGGCTGACTATTTCTGAATAATCATCATATCATATAATGTCCAATTGAAGACTATAATTATTCCAAGATCCTAACAGTGTCAACTTGACAGCCAATATATTCGGATAATCATGTAAGATACATGAAACTTTAGGGCTCCATTTTGTTATTAGGAAAAACGATTGTGGGACCAAAGAGTACCCTGATGTATTTGGGACAGTCATGGATGACCTTAAGATGTCATAACTAAAGTAATAAGCGGTTAAGGTAAGCGTTGAAGATACACTTTTAAGAATTATTCCATAACGTTGTCATCAAATATAGCACCTAATGTAGAAAATGCTAAGAGAACAAGAAGCCATATGATTTACCTGGTAATTAATCGCCCTTTTCTCAAGGTCTCTAGGCAACAAAGGATGCTGAGGATACTTCTCCTCAAGGTACTGTACAGAACAAGACATGATGGTAAAACACAGGAAAAAAAGAACGAAACTTTAATGAATAAGTTGACTCATTTTTGAAGCAGATATCAGCAAAGCTAACACCAAAACTCACCATTAGAATTGCGAAAGAGTCCGCAAGTACTACATCACCATCTACCAGTGCAGGCACAAACCCAATCGGGTTGATCTTTAAAAACTCTAAATTTGAAAAGGAAATAATGTTAGACAAACATGTTATAGATGTAACGCAAATCCCCAATGTTTCACGCTTGATGCAGCAATAAATTCTAAAATCATTAGTACATAATTAGCTAAAAATCTTGAACTCTCATTACAATTTTCATATTCTAGCCGGATATCAGATTTCATTGAATTTGAAACTTCATGAATTTTCACCAAATTGCCATTGTATGCTAAAAAAACAAATTTTTTAACTTTTTGAAGCAACAACCTGTTAATTTGTAACGGAGATAAAATTGTGGCATACTGACATGACATCAAAACAGCTGCTGTCAGTTTATTAGTTTACCTGCTATAGAAGGTCGCATACATGTAGATTACACGATTCATAAATTTTTTACTGTAAGTGCTTATCTGCTAATAAGCAGTTTTTGAGAGTTGGATAATTTGCTCATTTGCGCACTCAAAAATAAGCAGGTTAGTAAATTCATATTTTGTAAGCAGTTAAACACTTTAAAATAAGCAATCCCAAACACCCCTTAAATAGAACTCTTCATCATTTACATTTTTTTTTCTGCTTATCTGCTAAAGAAGCAGTTTGAAGATCATCCAAACTGCTTCTGCTGGCAGCGTCTTTTGGGTCAAAAGAAGTAGTTTTAAATAAGCACGTGCTTACAGATTAGATTGATATTTCTAAAAAATAACTTCTTCTGATTTTAGGGGTGTTTGGGTAAGCTTATTAGATTATATGACTCAAAGAAGCAGTTTGAAGATCCTCCAAGTGTTTGGCTAAGCTTATATGAGTGAGCTTATGAGCTTATATAAGGGGGTTTTGATAAGCCTCAAAAGCTAATCCAAACACCTTAGCTAATGAGCTTACTAACCATGTCCTTTATGGTCATTTACCTTACCAAATACTTGAGCTTATCAACTTATTAAACATAAGCTAATACAAACACTCAAATTGGGCTTATGAGCTTATAATATATAATATAAGCATAAGGCCAGTTCATAAGCTTAACCAAACACCCCTTATCGCATTTGTTACAATAATATCATACAAAAAATGATTAATTAAAACTTAAACTAAAGGAAATAATGAAATATGTTACCGGGGTTATATTGTTCTCCTTTAAGTAAATTAACAGCTTTGTATTCATAATCAAGTCCTGTTACAACCCACACACAAAAACAAATACAATCACCTATATTAACATCAAAATTTTATACAACCCACATTAATAACTAAACAAGTAAAGAAAATGAAAAGACCTTTTAAGTTAAGAGCAATACGAACACGAAAAGAACATGAACTTCTGTGATATGAATACAGCTGCAACTTGTTTGAATCACCCTGAACATTATTAACATTAAATTATGTGTGTGTAAACGTATCTTTGTCTCTAAACAAAAATATAAAAACAAAATGAGTGTGTGATATATATATATATATATATATATATATATATATATATATATATATATATATATATATATGAGTGTGAGAAAGAGAGAGAGAGAGAGAGAGAGAGGTACCATTTTGGATTGAAACTGAAGTGCAAATGCAGAGAGAAATAACCAATGTATGATGATCAAGAACTAAGGCTGCCCCGGCAATCAATCCCTCCGATTTTCTATATCAAGCCAACATACTGGAAAGTGGGAGTTTTGTTTTTACGTGCGTATGCGAGTCGATCGTATATACGACCCTAATGCCAAAAAAAGGACCGATCGATCGATTGATGATTGGGTAACACAGAAGGGCGATCGACACTCGATCGAGTGAAACAATCGATCGCATGCCCTTACTAGGGGGCAGTCTAACAAGTCAACGTTTGTAAAACAACAATATTCAATTTTTTCTTCTTTTATGACTTTTTTCTCTAAAAAAATATTTTTTATCTACAAACGAATAAGGAAATTTGCATTTCGGTCATCCAAAATGTCATTTATTCACAACTTAAAGACATTTTGTGAAAATTATAGTGGTATCACCTTTATTTAAGTGGTTGAAAATTCATGTTTTTCCCCATTTTACCCTTATGTACCTAATGCATATTCATTTCTCACATATTTAACATCTTAGGGTGCGCTTGGTTTGTAATACCTCGTAATTTTTCAGACGTATTTTTATACGGGACTATCCCTGTTTTTTCATATACGAACTTTTCTGAACTTATTTGGTTAAAAAGGTGAAGTTATCTCGCGAAACGTGGAAACCGTGCACAACGCGTACTGGCACAACTAACGATTTGATTTGATTATTTTATTATTTGTGAGTAACGAGGCGTATGAATAGTCGTTTTTATTAAAAATATTATTCTGAGCGTGATGGCGAAATTCTTGTGTCTTGAATCCGCTGTTTACAAGTCTAAATGAGCCCCAAACCCCATTTTGAGAAAGATTGCAGAAATTACAGAAATGGTCCTTGGAAGTTAATTTCACTGCCGCCCATGTCCTGGTGATTTTTCATTACTGGTCCCTAGGGTTCTACTATATAAACCCCATTATAACTCTCACTTTGGATAAAACCCTAGCCCCCCACCCTCCTATTTTCCGGCAGCCGCCCAACATCCGGCTACCATTTTCGGCCGCCACAGCAACACCACACTGCCACCATTTCTCTTCATATCCACCATCAAACACCACCACAACACCCCGTATGCCTCCTTGTTGAAGCCCACGCGCCACCACCGCTCGTGTTTTTCTTGTTCTCGCCGTGTTTAATCGAAGGTAGGTATAGATCGAGTTAGAAACTTGATCTAAACACCAAGACACCACTTGTGGTGAATCGGTGTGGGTTAAAAAGGAGTTTTAAATGATGTTTCGTATATTAAAAACGTGAATAAAAGTTGTGGTATCATCATTTTGTTCAAGTTCGTGTGTCAAGGGTTTGATGCCGTGAGTTTAAGCTCACGGCTGTGGCCATGTCGAGCTTATGGAAGCTTTTCGGAGCTTGTTCTAAGCTTATCTTGTTCTTGATTACCCTCCTTTTTATGTTTCATTTTGGGATTTGTTTTGGGTCGAAACCCGTTTAGGGTTTATATGATATTGGGTGGCGAATGGTTGTGAATTTGGTTTGAGTTAGAATAGTTTGAGATTTGAGCCGTGACCCTTGAGGTCCGTTTAGTTGTTGCTGTTAACAGGTTCGAGCCGAGACCCCTTGGTCTTAGCATGGTGAGGTTGATATCATCCTTGGTTATTGTTGTTGTGTCGTGATGTTGGATTTGGGTTGGAGCCGTGACTCCTTTTCTTTTTGGTCCATTTGGTTGTTTCTGTCGACAAGGGTTCGAAGCCGAGGCCCCTTGGTCTCGGCATAGTAAGTAAATGTTGGAGTATGCTCGTGTCATAATAAATAATTATATGGCTAGACATATGTGAGCCTATGGGGTCACACACTTATACATAGGGACACCATTTAATATATCTTATCTATCGTATTTACGTTATATTTAACCTTCGTAAGTCGGGATCAATAACGGGCTACTAATAACTAAGCTAGTACTTAGTTTATTGGATTAGACCAACAAATGGGCAAGCCCATTTGGGGCCCCCATGTGGTCGGCCATGGTGGGAAACAAGAGGGGAAAGAGCAAGGGGTTAAGTATAACATTTTCCTTATAACCTCCCATTGATTTGGTCATTAAAGGATATCAATCACATTAAACCACTTACCAATTTTCTCTCCCCCTCTCCCTCTTCCAAAACCTACGGCTCAAACATAACACCCATCTAGGGTTTGTGTTTTTGATTTGATTCTTGCTTAATCTATTGTAGGTTGAAGCTAGATCAATTGTTACAAGGTCAAGACTAGCATCAAGTGGTGATCCGTGACGTGTAGTGTGTTTCACACATAAGGGAAGATCAACCTTATTGATCTTTTGTTTCTTACATCCAATCGTGGTGTTGGTGTTGGTGGTGAAACCCGAATCACGCTTCAAAGGTATATTATTGTGATATTTATTATATTAATTAGTGATTGATCATATGGCTATATGGATCCGTTGTTAGGTGATGTTTTCCGATGCGTTTGATTATTTTAATATTTTTTTCATATTCATCATCACCTATAGTGGTATCACGAGCCATCATATGTGCCATATGATTATCGGGTATGCGTAAAAATAGCCAAATCGGGTGTTTTTGATGATTTTTGAAACCATGTTTTAAAACAGCCCCTAGGGCTCCATTTTCTCACATATGAACGAACCATGAGGGGTCTTATGATCTGTGATTTTTGATCTCATAGCCATTTGTTACGCATATTTTAATTGGTATACTTATCGGGAACGTGTAAAATGGCCAAAAACGCATTGTTTTGATCGATTCATGAAACGGTTTTGATTCAGCCCCTAAACCTTTATTTTCTGTGGTAAAATGATATTTTGAAGGTCCTAATATAAGTGGGTTTTTATCCTTAGGTCATTTGACACACGTACCTATCGGGGTTTAAATTCTTCTTAATTATTTTCCTCGTTTCGTTGGCTAATTCTTTAAATTCTTGTTGTTAATTTTGTTTCCATGAAAAATACATGCATGTTTGTCCATGGAATTAGCCAACACCTTCTTATGTTCATAATGTTATTGTATCATTATGTGTGATATGCAAAGCCGATGAAAACCTAGACCACGTGTGACATGTTTGTTGTGAATTGTCGTTAATTTCTTGTTTTGGGGTTTTGCCATTGTTTCGGCATTCATGTATGTATTTTAATTTTTTTTCCCATTGTTTGGGCACATTACAGTAGATAGAAAGTAGATTAGTTGTATTTTACTTTCCATATCATGTAATCGATGCTTGGTGAAGAATGGCGAAAGAGTTAAAGACATTTATGCCGATAAGGGCTGCTGGAAGAAGCTGCTGTATTTTGGCTTTTCCCGGTGATTGGTAATGAGTTATTGGCTTCAATTTTTTTTGCACGTACACAAGACATGGGCCTACAACTTTGTAGTTTGGACCTAAGAGCGGGGAAGACTCCTTCTAGGCGTTTTGGGCCTCCCAATACAGAAATTCTGGGCGAACAGATTCATTATTTCATGTGCATAATGGGGTTCTACTTGCTCTTGATTGTCTTGGAGCAAGTGGGAGCCCTCCATGTGGTTGTGTAGGCTTGTCCCTAGATGACTCTTGGTTCTCGTGATGGCTCACGAGACCGAGCATAGGTTTTTTCATCGGTTGAGGCTTTGCATATTGTGGTTGTGTGTTTGTTGATTTGCTACTTATATATGCTTTGATTATATGTAAATTGAAAATTGTTTTCTAAAAACATGAAACGAGACACAAACCATTTTTTAAACTAAGTCTTATGATTTAGTTTAACTAAGTTTTTGAAACATAAAATAATTGTTTCATAAATAACTCTTAAACTCGTTATGTATGTTATTCTTGTTATGTAGTGTCCAAACTTTATTATCCACCTAGGATTAATATTAGTCTTGAAAATGGACAACTCGACACAAATAAATTAAAACAATGATTAGACTTAAGTTAAGAAAAGTTTTTAACTTGTGCTACGAAGAATGAATGCATGCTTCTTTCGTACACTTTTTTTGATTCACATCAAAATATTTTACCCGTCACGAATTTAAGTCATGCCGTCCAATCGCTTGAGAACACTTGCAATTACTTTTTGCCTATGCGTGGGACCTAGGTTGAATTGTAACCCAAGGTGACTATTCTCTATGCGTGGGACCTAGATATATTCTCACATGTTCTCAAATTGGATGACTTAATCGAGTTAAGCGGTGAGACCTTGACCTGAGGCAAAGATGGGACTAAACTTGCCTACATGACACTAGTTGTTTGACACTAGATGCCATGAGTCCCATAAGGATCTAAGAGTTGTACGTGTAATACAATTGGTGATCGTCGCCTACCAATTGAATCTACTATTGCTAGCAGATCAACTGATGTGATAGTAGAAGCACAATGTGGATCTTAGCCTTTTTGTAAATTAATTGTTTTAAATTGTAAATATGGGGTAGTTAAATTACAAAAGGATAATTATCGAAAATACTAAAAATGAACTTTGTAAATTCAATTAATGAATTAATGCAACACAAACCGTAAACAAGAGTTTGTTCTTTTCTTGTTAAAAGGACGAACTAAGTCGTTCTTTCCTTGTAAGAAAGAGACTTGTTCATATCCTTTTTCTTTATGAGGAAAAGCCATAATAGGAATATTTGAATCTTCCTAATTCTAATCAAACTCAAAGAACACCTACTCTAGAAATCGTGATGTCTTGTAAAAGTCAAAACGGTTAAGTATGGTTACACATCTTATTCTTTCAAGGTTGTTTTATAACCCTAGTTCCGGTTTTGAAACCTTGAAGAAATGTAAGATATTTGGATAACTAGAGAATACGTTTTCTATAGCTACCAAACTAAAATGAGTTTAAATAATTAGAAGACGAAAATATCAATAAACCGCAAAGTGGTAAAGGCAATTACTAGCATGATTACCTAGCAATTTTGTCTTAACCCAATAAACCTACTAAGGTCCTACATACTGATATGTGTCTAAATACACATATATTTTACATTGTTTAAACCCACAAAAACGACCAAAAGCACACAAATAACCACATAAATGTTACAAATATCATTGAAATGTGTTTTTGTGTATTTCAAATGCAAAAGGATTGAAAACAATTGAAAAACAATAAAGTTTGCAAAAATGGCAAGTCTAGTCCCTCGAGTTTAAAAAATGGCAAAAATAGTCCTTGGAAGTTTAAAATGGAAAATAATCAATTTTGGTCCTTGTACTATTGAAACTTGGCAAGTCTTACCCTTGGAGATGATATTTCATAAATTACAGCAATGGTCCCTGGATTTTCAGAAGTTACATGATTGGTCCCTAAATTTAACTTAAATCCATTTCCAATCCTAAAACTAAAACCCAACCATAAATAAATAAACAACCTAACCCATTAAACCCTTAAATACCCAATCCAATAATAAACCCAAAAACCACTTCCCTGGCCCAACACCACCTAGACCAAACTAACACCCCATTATTTATATACCAGGTCAAACCACCCGGTCAAACCCACCCTTTTCTCCCTACCCTGTCTCCTCCACCTCCACAACAAACCAAGCATCATTAATTGCTTGTAAACCCCAACACTCAACCTGAAAATATCTCCATGACTTTTTTGTCGCCAATTTGCATTTCGATGGCTAGGATGAAATCAGAGGATCCAATGGCCTATAACTAAAGTGGGAAAGAAACAGAGGACCACTTGGATCCCTCAAAGTCATTATTTAAGAAGAAAGAAGCAAGGAGAAGAGGAGTAGTTAGTTTTAGATAAATTTAGTTTAGTTAAATGTCAAATTAGTGTAATGTTGTTTTCTAGTTGTTAATTTTAATTAAAAAAGCTTGTAATCAGTTTTATTAGTGTAATAATAACTCTTTATTACCTTAAATTCCATCCTTGTTCATTTAATTCATAATTAGCAAATTTAGTTGAAATTGACAATTTCAATTGAATCTTGTTAATTGTTGTTGTAACTGTTTTATTAAATTTATTTAAGCTCAATTTTAAGTTTGTAAAAGGTTAAATATCCTAAAAACCAGTTTAGTATTATATTTCAAAAATACTTAATAATTCAAGAAAATAGAAAATAATTAAAAAAAATCAGTGAATTACAAGATACAAGCAAGGAATATGGATGACTTTGGATTACAAATGGTTCAGAAGCTCTTGGGAGCAATTAAGATGTGAATTGAGTCCTTGGTTCTATGTTTTCAGCTTGGAACACTTGTAAGCAAATTTTCATATCTGCATATTGACTGTTCATCAGCTTATTCTGTTGCTTATTTTTTATTTTAGCTTAAGTGTGTTTGTTATAGCTTATTTAGATCAGTCATAACTTAATTTCTAGGTCTTACATGCTTTAGCTTAGTTTTAATTCAAAACTGTCTTAGATTACCATAACCTGCAAATTTAAGTTCTTATTGTTCTGTACTAGTTTTTATTATTCAAATAGCTTTAGAAATAGTTTAGTAACCTGTTTTGATCCTTAGATTGGTAGGTTTAGGCTGCAATCACAAAAACTTAGTTAAACTGCTCATTGTAGGGGTGTTTGGTTTAGGTAGTCAACTGGGTCAAACTTGTGTGTTACTGTACCATTACCACTTGACCAACTTTGAACCAGCTTATATTAGCCATAATAAGCTGTTTTGAAGATCTAGTAAGCCTAATAGATAGAAAACCAAGTTTTTTAGTGCCTATGTTAATTTCAAGTTGTCAAAAGTCCAATTAAGCCATAAGCTGCCACAAGCCATTTTGACCCTTATTTTTGGCTTCTCTGGACTCCTTTAGATCATCTTAGTGATTACCAAAACCCCTGTGCACTTGTGCAAACCTCTGCATAACACAATACCAAAACAGTCCAACATTCTCAGTTTTTCTTTTTAGTTTTCATAGATCTTGAGTGATTTTTAATTCACTCATTACAAGGCCTCACAAGCTAATTTTCTGGAAAATTAAACTTACCTAGCTTGTCCCCAAGCTTGTATTTTTGTTTTGATTTTTAGCACTCATATAAGCTCTCAAATCAAGCTTGCAAAAAGGGCAATTCTGCCCTGTGCACCCTGCTGCACAGCAGCACCACCAACTGTCCCAACTTCTGTGGGTCCCACAGAGCTCCATAGTGGGTCCCACCTAGTGTTTCTTGGTCCATTGTATTCCCAACCTAGCTGGCTACACATTTCCACCAGAGTTTTGAGCTCAAGCTCTTTTGTGGGCCCCCTAGATCAGCTGAAAGTCTGTCCCATTTTCTGTGTGCAAACAAGAGTTCAAGTGCTTATTTGCTTATCAGTGTTACTCTCTTGTTGTTTCTTGCTTATTTCAGTCCACTTAGCTAGTTTAAACCATAATTCACCCCTGTGGACCCCACAGAAGCTTATTTCTAGCAAAAGTCAACAAAAGTCAACTGTTTAGCATTTGTGTGTCCATTTTGCTTATTTTTAAGCTTAGGAAAAGTTGTTTTCACAAAAGTTCTTAGTTTTTAGGTATAAAATAGATTTGTAAAAGAAAATCCAAGAAAAGCCCACATAAAAATAAGTGATAGCTTCTATTTAAGCCATTTGGCTTATTTTCAGCTTTTTCAAAAAGCACTTTTCAATTTTATATTTTTCTTATCTTTCTGTCACCTTAGAATATTTATAAAAAAAATTTCAGATTTTTATTTGATCATTTAGTATTTATTAGAATTTTAATTAGTTTAAATAATTATTAATTAGTAATTAATTAATAATAATTAATTAAATAGTTTGTAAAAATAATTTTAATTTTCCAATAATTTTCTTTTATTATTAGGATTGTAAAAATATAATTTTCATATCCGTAGGCCTTTTATTTATCAAATCTCGCGTTTTATTTCGTACGTTTACGTAAAATTTAAATTAAACGTACGCGTTTTTAGATTTTAGACGTTTCTAAGTATTTTGCTTTCACGTACTTGTTTTTATAGATTGTTTAAGCTATTTTCTTTTATTCCTTAGCGTAAATCACTTAAAACCCTTTTCCGTTCAATTATTACCCGATCACAGATTCGTTTTATTTCAGTTTACACACCTCGCTGGGACTTAACGACCCGGGGATACACTGTACTCCTTGGTTAGTTGTCTTCAAGTGGTTTGACTTTATTTGACCACATCCGTGGTTGATTTAAGTTGACTGTTTGAGGCTGATCACATACCCTTGTGGTAAAGTATACCAATTATGGAGGAAATGCATGCCATTTTCAAGTTAAAATAGCAATGATGGCTAGCCCATCATCTATATGTTAGAACTTGATGCACTTCCTTGAATACCTAAGTACATGTTTACTAGTTAAAGTGACTCATATTAGCAATAATGTGTAGATATTCAAAGAAAGAAGGAAAGTATCCAATCGCCACTCACTCTCCACTGGTGACGTAACACTTATAAATGTTGTCTAATCCAGTGGGAGCTACGTGATTATATTACTGGTGACGAAACACATGTAATGTTGTCTAATCCAGTAGGAGCTTTAAGCTTTATTACCTTGCAAGTTGCCCATCTTATTTCCAGATTGTCTTAAAATAATACATTACTTTCCACATATTAAGCATCATAGTTTATATAAGAACCATTGCATAAATTTTATAAGATAACTTGTCTCGTTCCTGATGTTGCTTCCTGAAATGTTATCTATAAACTTGTTATGCATGATTCATCATTAAAACGATAAAGTTCTACATATCTATATTTTGATTTTGACTAAAAATCATATGTTATCTTAGACATTGTCATATTGCTCATACAAACAAACGAGCGTAGTGTTGTCTGTATACTCTCATGATGTTGTGCCATGCACAAGTGGGAGAAATCTTAATTGTGTGCAAGGTACAACATATAACAATATGACTAACGGTTTTTCTTGACTGCAAGGTAAGAAACTAAGATTCTACTAGGACTTCTACACATAAAATGTATGTTGCCCTAATTAGAACAAATATCAACATAACATGAAAAGCTACTTCAACATATTCACTGAATTGTTTAGTAAATATGATTATGTTTTCTTGTAAATTCATAATCATGAAGTATGAAATTAACTTGAATTTACTATTAAGGCCAAGAGTCGGCGCTCGTAATTACTTTAGTTGAATATGTTTAGGTCTCTTGTAAAGACACAAACATCAATTCCGTTAATTGTTGAAAGACTTATAACGTAAAGTAAGACGTTAACTTGTTATGTCTTCTTGTTAAAGACATGTACACTTACGA
This sequence comes from Artemisia tridentata subsp. tridentata, assembly GCA_021014915.2. Taxonomy (NCBI): domain Eukaryota; kingdom Viridiplantae; phylum Streptophyta; class Magnoliopsida; order Asterales; family Asteraceae; genus Artemisia; species Artemisia tridentata. Next base: position 403,635,601 of record CP139508.1, read on the forward strand.
CATATAGTAAAATATTTAATGTTTATGTTTTCTAGTCAAAACATGCACATGAAGTCATTGACTTGTTCAAAGACTTATAATATAAAGTATGCAGTAGGCTAAAAATACTATTGATGCCATCTGGTTTGACTTGGTTGGCAGATATGTAAGCCAAAGAACATAAGTTCATCTAATAAGTTGTGGGATAGTCTCGCAACATCAATCCTCGTGGAATACCACAACTTTATGGTATGTCCATCATGGAAAATCAAACTCTATAGATATTGTTTGATCTTTGATGACTTAAACTGTTTTACCTCCAAAGCTATCAATGTTAGAAAATTGGATGTGCCATGTGTACACTCAATATGGTTCCAACCCAGAAGGAATTTAAGACACCATTGTATTATGGCATGGGATGAATCTCATTATGCCTTGATTGAAGTTCTGAATTTGTTAAATACCTAAGAGTAAGTAATTAACAAACTAGAGTCAAGAACTAACGATGTATTTTGGATGTCCCACTTGAAAACTATTTATTGTTACTCAAGATGCTGAGTATCTAGAGATTAGTCTTTACTTACAAAAGCAAGTGGGAGCACCTTTAGATCTTGAAGTTATTCAAGAGCAACCTTCTGAGTACACTTGCTAATGTCATACTAAGGTTGAACATGCATATGTTAAACCATAGATTGATATCTCTCATTCATAAATCCGCAAGGATACCTCTTGCACCTGAATGATATAGTTTTTTATATCAATGCTGAGGGATGTAAGTTGGAGGATCATGTGAACCTGCTAACTACAGAAATGCATTATTAGATATTGTATCTGATGAATAGCTCAAAACTATGAATGTTAAGATGCAGTCCTTAAAAGACAATCACTCATGGAGCTTGATTGATCTCTTACCAATCAGTTAGACTGTGAGGTTAAGAATGAGTTTCTTGATGAGAAGACTCAAAAGGACAAACTTGTACGCAAATTTAATGCATGCGTAGTAAAAGGAGTTTACTCGTACTCAAGAAATTGACTATGATTAAATCTTCCTACCTACAAACATTAAATGTATAAAGATGATTAATTGTCATACCTATTTTCATGTAAATGAAATATGACAATAGGATATCAAAACACTTTTCTTGTTGATTACCTTTGCGAGGACGATGAGTAATCAAAAGGGTTTATGAATCTATATAATCTTTATTATGTATACAAGATAAAAGAATCCATGTGTGGATTAGATCATGCATCTAGGAGCAGAGATCTTAAGTTAATTATAAAATCATTAATTTGATTTTGATTAATAAGATTACTCCTAAGTATACTAAGAGCAAGTAGGAGCACTGTCTTTATTTTCTTAAATCTCATATGTCATTAACATATTAGAAACAATATTCTATTTAAGCTAGACTTTAATCCTTAGCTTGGAATGAAGTTTCTCTTAAGGGATTTATAAAATAAGACATGCAACCTTGTTATATATATGTTTATTAGAATAAACATAAGCGGTTATTAAGTCTAAACACAATATGACACGTTATTGAGGGGAGTCTCAATGATCAATCTCACTTGATGAGATTGAACACATGAATGGAAACCTTAAGTTTAACTGAAGGATTCATTATGTAAGTCGTATTATGAATTAGACTATTTACATCATTTGCATGAATGCAAGATGAGTTGATAACAACAAATATCTAAGTGAAAGTCATTAGATAATTGTTAAACAAACATTATAATGGACCTACAAAGGACCAAAGATATGTTCAAACATTTACGGATATTTATGGAGCTCTGTTTTGCTTACATACACTGATGCTTATTTAACTTAGATGATGCTCAACCCTAGTCGTGGTAGAATGTCATCATGAATGATGACATTGCTGACTAGATATGCTCGACCGAGAACATTAATGCGTTATACAATAAAAGATTAAGAATACTTTACAGTTTGAGAAACTGTTCAGATGACTGTCTAAAGTAGGTGTTTTGCTAGCTTCAAACACCCCATGGAATGCATTGTTGCAATACTCGTATTGTACTTGAATGCACACATAAAAAGGACAATCATCATTCAAACCTTTCATGAGTTTTGAAACAAGTATTAAAGTTTACTCAGATGACTACTTGTTGTCTTGTACAACATAATTTGATCATGGTGGGAACATCGGATTCCGACCTATGAGTAGTCTTATGCATATCTGTTTTTAGTATTTGGATAATGGAACTGTAAGCAGTCATATTATATAATGAATTGATATACCTGGTATGATCGTCTTCATTTATACTACTGTGTTCTATATTTGCATGTTTAATCCATGAATAATTTATTTATTCTAAGATTGTCCATTGCCAGTTAACAATACGGGAGTATCATCGAATTAAGGCAAATGTGAGCGTGTTGGTGATATTTATTAAGAATAGATATTTGTTGGGTCTCAAGTTAATCACACAAGATTACTTGTCTAGAGAGAGAATATTAGAGAGAGAAAGAGAGGTAGGTTAAACACAATATTGATGACAAATGAACTGAACATTAACCAACACCCCTTCCCTTTAATAGGAGGGGTATTTATAGTGTTTCATGTAGTATGGGGCGTGGCCTAAGTAAAGAAAACATAAAAGCCCACGGCCCATGGGCCTTCTACACAGGCCGTACAATATTAACAAACATAAAGGCCTAAGCAACCTATTACATAATATGATTAATACTTCAACAATCTAAGAAGTGTTCCCAACAATCTCCCCCTAAGTATTAATCATCGAGGTTGCTTGACTTCATCTTTTCTTCTTTGGCTTCGACGTCATTTGGATCTTTGTTCTTGATTAAGTGATATGGTAAAATAACGATCTGCCTTCCACCAACATTCTTTAATTCTGGTGTCATCGCGTCTTTTCCACCATGCTCATATATCTTCTGACTTTTGTTCTTCAGATATCAAGTAATTCTTACTTCACTTTGATCTTGGACTTGTGAAATGTTGTTATGCTTGATCTTTGACTTCTCATTGGGATATGAGCATGATGAAGTGGTGGTAGTGGAACTTCCGGTCTCCATGATTTTCCTGCAGGTAAACAGTTAGCAATAAATCATCCGACACTTACAAATTCAGACTCCGAGATTGTCAACAACATAGTGTGAAGACTTTCTCTAATCCTAACCCAGGCCGTTCTGAATCGGATACCCCCGAAAGGGCTTACACAGACACATTGAAGTGCATCAATGATTCAGTGAGTCGCTGGAGATCACCCCACAAGGGATTACTAAAGGGATTACCGAAGTGACCTGCTGTCAGGGCTGTTTGATGTTGACCCTGGCAGGATTTCCATTCAATCACTGAGAAACACAATTTGTGAATTCTCTCATGAATGTTCTCGGTAGATTGCTAAGATCTGCGAAGGACACTCTTATAATTTACAACTGGTGTTCCTTTTGTTGAACAACCAGTGTATGCTAAGTGTACCTAAGAGATCTTTTATGTATCTCGTGGCTCTAGACTCAATCAAGTGCTTATATTTGGGTCGTCAGAGGCATGGAGCAGAGTGCCTCCTTTTCAATATCAACACATATCGGAGTGAGAGGTCGATAGATAATGAAGGGTTCTACGTGAGAAATGAAACAAGTGTCTTTTGAGAGACACCTGAGTGGCTAGAAGGTTTAGTGCAGTGCGTCACTGGTTCCATGACGGCTTAATCTTCAATACCGCTGTTACCGTAGTAACAACCAGTAGCATACGTATTGAACCCGGTGTCTGCCCTAAGGTTGATCAAATGGAGGGCTATTTCTTTTCACCATTTTATTTAATTTTCTTTTTCATTCTTCAACCCCTTCTTTCTCCTTTCATTTCTTTTCTCCTTTTTTCATTATACCTAGGACTTTCTAGTTCTAAACTATTGGTATTGTCCTTGGGTAGATCCCTCCGGCTCTGGCGGATCATAGGACGGTTTCCTAACCTTAGTCACCTTATAACTCCATGACTAATCCTATGTATGCCATAAACGAATAATTTTGAAAATCTCTCAAAGTGCTTATGATTGTAAAAACATATTTTGTTAACACTTTGAGAGTTTTGTGATTTTCAGAAATACTCCCCTTTAACATGTGCTCATAAGTGTTTAAAATAAATTTGCACATGTCGGGTAGAGTCAGCACTTTTAGAATTGATTGATTTTCAATGAACATGATCGTTGCGAGACACGTTTACATCACTAGTAGAACTAGCTTGAAATTATTACCCGTCCAGATCATATTCAAAGAAAATCTCTCTAAATCGGTACATTCTACTCAGACACGTCCTTTGCGAGACACGTTTACATCACCGGATAAACCGGCTTGAAATTATTACCCGTCCCGGACATGTCTTTTTGACTACTGACTTATGATATCGTCAATTCGAGGGTTCAATTCTGAGTCGAGCTCATACGAGATTTCAACCTTTTGTTACCATATTTTAATCATATCTTTATTCTCCCCCTCAAAAATAGCATATTCATGTTGTTTTTGATAAACTGGTGATTAAAATATGCTTTTTGAGGTTTACGGGAAGAATTTCAAGAACTTTTGTAATTCAGAACAAAGATTTTGTTATTCAAATACTCCCCCTTGACAAGGGAATACTTGTTCTATTGAGCAGAATTTTGAAAACTTTGAAAAATTCTGGTTAATTCGACTCAATAGTAAGAAGCTTTCGCTCCTTATATGAGGATTGAGGCATTGAAGCGCACCTCAGGGTCCTTTCTTTACAAGTACGGGTTGTGCACTGTAATGTGTTGATACGTGGGATGTGTCGTTGCGGTTTAGCAGTATTAATGCCTACTCAAGTTTTAAATTTATATTTAGCCGACTTATCAATAACACACACACTTAACGAGCAGTGTACCCGGTCAGTATGAATATAATGGTAAGTAGAGTGTCGATCACTAAGAGTGGAACGTATTATCTCGTTATTCTAATCAGTATTTTAATATATTAAGTTAGCTATACAACCTAATCTAACGCAAGGGGGTTCAGCCTGAGAGACTGGCATGATTTGGTTGCAATTAAATAATAAACTAAACCAATAGGCACGAATCAGCGAATAGCACACACGTACACAGATAAATACTTGAGACAATAAGAAGATCTGTCCTGATGATTAAGTAGATTGTCACTTGTTTTATTGATAGTTTTATATGAAGTGTATGTAGTTAATCCTTTCTCGTTGGCCCTATTCTTATCGGCGAGTAAACCCTTAATGATTACTTATGTCTAAAAGTTATTCCTAAGTGATCAATTTAGTAACAACCGTGGGAGCCACATTCTCTTCCGTAGTCAAATGCGCAGGCCACTAATAAACACATAGGTTATCAATGCACTAATAAGTAGTAACCAAAGACATCAACATATAAACTTTAATTGATGGGAAATCAGTTTTAAGGGAGTGCAACCTTTCCGTTGTCACATTACACAAGCCATCAATCCTGATGAATTAAAGTTTACTAACACAATAAAACAAAACTACTTAATGAATTAAACACATGCAGCACCTTCTTACAGCTCTTGTATCTTCGTTCGGGTGTGTCTTGTGCTGCCTATTCGTCTGAATTCGTCCTAGGTTTCTGGTCTTCGTACCTCGTATATAATATTATACTCTCCGAAATTCGTCTGGTCTTGGGGTATTTATAGTTTTCGTCTGAGGGTAAGATGCGGCGCATCTAGTAAGTAGATGCGGCGCATTGACTTAACTTCGCTTGGGGTCCAAGATTAATATATTCAGGAATATTCGTACACCGCCAGAAGATGCGGCGTATCTTCATTCTTGGATGCGGCGCATGTCCTTTGCCGTCTTGGATAATATCTTGTGAAATCTTGATAGCGATGCGCCGTATGTAATAAGCAAGATGCGGCGCATCTGGAGCAGAATAGTCTTGATCTTGTGCATTTCGGTAGACTCTTAACTTCTTGCTTGTTTTGCTCCATAATTAGTCCAAAATCGCCAAGTTTCACCAAATGCTTGTTTTTACCTGAGAATTACAAAAGTAAACGATTAAGTATCAATCCTCATACATAACATAATAAAACAAGTCAAATTAATAGGATAAATGATAGTAATAAAATGTACTTATTTGAGTTCATCAAATATCCCCCCACTTGAACTTTACTTGTCCCCAAGTAAACCTTAGATTTAATCTTATGAAAATGTATCCTAAAAGATATTAGGATTTATTTTTATATTTAAGCATGTATTCATTTTTGTCATAATCACACAACTAAACACTTAACGAATTAGAAGTAAAATAAAATAATTTGATAAAAGAAAATCTAATCGTTTAACTGTCCAGTCGTGACGAATATTCTATCATAAGCTTGGCAAGTATACACATCTCCCCCACTAAAGCCAAGGAATAACAAGTCTAAAGCGGTAAAAAGGGTTTTGAGGTTTAAGGGTTAATTATTCTCCTTAATCTCTATCGATCTCAAATTCCAGAAAAGGCGACAAAATCACAAATACATGATCGAATCCACGAACACGATACTTGCAATTGCTCAAATCCTTAACTCGAATAGGCTAAAGATAGGTCTAAACTTCACCAATAATAATATATCAAAAAGGGCGACAAAATCATAAATACATAGCCGAATCCATGACTACGATACTTAAGATTGCTCAAATCCCTAATCTCAATAAATCAAAGGTTTGGTTGGATAAAGAATAATACAGGGTATGGATAATATTTGGGATACAAATTGGTGTAAAATGAAAAATAAACGAAACAAATAAATTAAAATCCTAAGTGTGGTTAATCACTATCCCAACCATCCCATGAATAAGACTCATATCATAGAATAACTCACGCTTTAAAACTTGAAACACACGCTTTAGGTAGACACGAATTATACTCAACAAGATCTCAATCAAAGAATAAACCTTAGTTGGCGTTCCCATAACTGCCAACTCCCATTCAATTCATAGATATAATATACAACAACTAGTGGTGATATCGACCACTTAATACAAAACTTTACATAAGTTGGTTAAATCAAACATCCAACTCTTCCTTTTTTCTTTTTCTTTTCTAATTTTTTTCGATTTTTTTTTTTTTTTTTTTTTTCAAATTACTAACATAAACATAGATGTGTAAAATTTCACCACATCACTATAACGATAATTCTGGATAATTTTTTCATACTTTTCATGACTTCAGAAATAACGGTAATAGTGAAAGTAGTAAACACACGAAAAATAAACTTAAAGATATACAATATTTACTTTCACTCCAATTGCATTGTGCAATTTCCCGACCTAACCAAAGATAATGAATTACGCACGCGAACACAGGTAATGTAAGGAAACACACTTTGCCTAAAGCAATTAACCAACCACGGATTTTAATCTATAGGGTAGGCTAAGGTGTAAGGGTGTAACGAAACATTATAACAAAGGTGTAAGAAACGAAAGGAATGGCTCTGAGTGTTTTTCTAGGGGTATCTTACTCTAAAAATGAGAGTAACAAAAGGGTTTATACGGGGGTTAACTAACCAGTGTAGTTAGCTAATAACACATAACATATAAAGGCTATTTGGGTGTAATCCTAGAAATTTACCAATTTAGACAAGTCATTCCAATTATATAAAATAATACTTATTATGGTGGTCTCGAATAGTATACAAGCCAAGTTCTAAAGTTTACAAGTCACCGGCACACTCATAGATTTGTGAATTTTGAAAATCACAATTTTTGAAAATAACGTCATGTGTGCAGCTATGCAACTTAGATCTTAAACAAAAACATGCTAAAAAATTTTAAATTTTGATATATTAAGCACATTTTAAGCATAATTTGAAAAGTTTAGGACAAGTAAGTGTTAAGTGTTCTAATTCTCCAATCCCCCCACTTAAGTTAAACAACGTCCTCGTTGTTTGTAACAAAGGTTAAAAACTGGAAAATAAAAGAATTAGAACAGAAAAACTCCCCTGAGATTTGCTCGGTATGATCCTCCATTTGTATAAGAGCAAAAATCATCTTTCTTGTGGATTAGAACGTTTAAGCTTCATAATAGATGTATCCACAGGAAATGCAGGAATCTATAATACCACCAAGGCTTTATAACACACCTAAGTTAAGAAAGGTTCAAACTTGCATAATACATTAGTAGTTAGTTAAAATAAAACTTAAAAATTAAAAATGAAAATCATCAGGTCAGTCGATGCGCCGTATCTTATGGAAGAAGATACGCCGTATCGAGCCTGGAATAAATACGGATCAGAATAGAAGATGCGCCGCATCCTTAACCAGGGATGCGCCGCATTGAAATAAACTGATAAAAAGTTTTAAAGTCGAAAAGTAAAAAAAATGCAGAAAAATAAAGTAAGATATGACCATTGCAGGAGATGCGTCGCATCTCAGGATTGAGATGCGCCATATCCTCTGCGGCCTGACTGACTCGACACAAAAACAGAATAATAAAAATTTCTCCGGGTTGTCTCCCGGTCAGCACTTGTCTTTATTCCAGAGTCTTCAAGTTAGACTCACGTTCAGCTCTTTAATATCGATCATTGAAGGAGTCGGAAACATCGCGCTCCCTCATCGCCAATTCAGTAATATTGAACACTCCTTACTCGTCCTTAATTTCCACGCCGTTCTTCTTTAATATCTGTATGAATAAAGTTCTGTCCCTTTCGGGCAGAGATGACAAAATGATAGACGGGAAATTCTTATTATCATATAGGCATAAATAAGCAAGGTGGGGTGGTAGTTCAATAAACACATCATTATTCAAATTCGTTTTCTCAACTATTCTCCTACGTTTGTTAATTACTACGCAATCATACCACTCATCATCAGAATCATTAACAACATCGCGCCTAAGTTCGGTAGGTACATTAAGGTCAATAAATTCCTCAAAGTTCTCATGATTAGGATTAGTTGAGTTGTTTTGAATCAATGTTTCTCCCATAAGCCTAGCTTCAAGATCGAGGTCCATACGCTCTCTTAATCCTAGCACATAGATACCTCTAATTATGCTTTTAACAGGATCTTGGCACTTATAGACTAGTTTATTATTCCCTACCCTTAACGAGATTTTTCTTTTAAATACATCAATCTTAGCATGGGCAGTAGACAAGAAAGGTCTTCCAAGGATTAAAGGAATCTTAACATCCTCGGGCATATCTAATATAACAAAGTCTACAGGGAAAATAAACTTCTCAATCTTAACTAGCACATTATTAGCAATCCCTTCAGGTCATTTTACCGTTTTATCAGCCAATTCAATAAGTAGCTTAGTTGGTGCTAATTTTCCTAGTCCTAGGGTAGTGAATGTCTTAAGAGGCATAACACTAACACTAGCTCCTAAGTCAGCTAACACATTATTGAAAGATATATTATTAATTGAACAAGGCAAAGTAAAACTTCCTGGGTCTTTTTCTTTATGAGGCAAGGCATGTAAGTCGGTTGCAGGGCTCTCCTCTTTCATTGTTGCCTTGATCTCCTCTTCAATCTTTGTCTTCTCTTTTAGTAGTCTCCTTAAACTGATTGAAGAATTAAAGAAAAATTCGGGTCTTGCACCATCATTACCATTCATCGATCTTCTAAGTAAGTAAGGAGTGACTTCTTCAGTGGTGCTTATGGCCTTGACATGATCTCTTGGGTTGGTTTCAGTTGAGCTAGGTAAACTTCCATATCCCTTTTCTTGAAGAACTTTGCTCGTTTGACCAATTTGTTGTTCCAATGCTTTGATCGAAGCTCCTTGATTTCTTGTAGTAGTGTCCGTTGAAGCTCGGATTTCTTTGATCATAGCAGTATTCTCTTCATGTCTTTTAGCAGCATCGGCCATAATTTGCTTTAGAGTGTCATCTAAAGTCTGCCTCCTTTCTTGATAAGCGGGATTAAAGTTGTTCTTTTGATAGAATCCCGGGGTGGCTTCCCTAAATCTTCCTGAAGATCGGAATGGTTGTCCAAATTGGGTGTAATATGCTTCTTCAAACGTCTCACTTTCATTCTTATTCGGGCAATCTTTAGTGTAGTGAGGTCCTTCGCACTTTTCACATCCAACTTGGGCAGCATACACTTTTTCATCACGCTTCTTCATCTCTCTACTAATTTTATCCAATTGAGCTTGAATAGCAGCAATCCCGTCAAAATTAGTGTTGCTCTTAGATCTAGTAGAGGTCCCATCGTGCCATTTTTGAGAATGATCAGCAGCTTCTTGGATCGCTTTCCTAGCATTGGCTGCACTCATTTGAGGCACAGCTCCCTTAGCGTCCAAGATTTGTCTAGTAGGCACGTCCAATCCTTGATAAAACAATATTATCTCCTGCATAGGGGTTAGATAGTGTTGAGGACATTTTACCAGTAAATCTTTAAATCGTTCCCAAGCTTGATAAAGAGTTTCATCAGGCTCTTGCTTGAAACTGTTGATAGCCTCCATCTTTTTAGCAGTCTTAGCAGGTGGACAATATCTCTTCAGGAATTTGCTCTTCAAATCTTCCCATGTAGTGATTGAACTAGCAGGTTCATTCCTTAGCCACTTGTTAGTAGCTCCTTTTAGTGAGAGTGGAAAGATTCTTAGCATGATTTGATCGTCAGTCACTCCTTCTGAAGTAAACAAATCCGCAATCTCGAGGACCATTTCAACATGCTCATTAGCATCCTCATGTTCCGATCCACTGAAAGCATTTTCTCTTAGCTCCTTGAGAAACTGACCCTTCAATTCAAACTTTGACTTATCATCAAACTTTGGTCTAGCAACTCCTGAAGTGTAATCAGCACGGGTTTTGTTCATGTATTCCTCCATAGTTGTGTTTTCGCCCATTGTTTCTGTTTCTTCTTCCTCTTTCTCTTCAGAAAAATAATCAAGCTCGAATGAACTTGAAGTATCAAAGCTTTTTGTGTTGAAAAGCCTTTTAAGCGAATGAAAGACTCGTTCAGGATCTTCGAAAGGTTGAATCAAGTTCTTCGTAGAACTCCTGGTCATGTACTTCCTGAAATCAACACAAAAATATCAGTAGGGTATGCTCAAGAAAGTAATATATCAGAAAATTAACAACGAAAACGGAATACGAAAAAATTGAAGTTACTGATATCTGCAGATGATGCGCCGTATCCAAAAAGTTGGATACGCCGTATCTTATAATCGTTAAAATTAAATCAGACTTTATTCAGAAAATAGATACGCCGCTTAGAAATTTGAATGCGCCGTATCAATTTTAATTATCAAAAATCGATATTTATTAAAATTAAATGCGTCGTATTAACAAAAGTTAATGCGCCGTATTTTCGTTACGTTTCAAAATATAATATTTTTGATTCAGAAGATGCGCCGTATCGACAGAGATCGATGCGTCGTATCTGTTTAATAATTCGAAAACTGTTTTTAATTAAAATAATGGATACGCCGTATCTGCTAAAGCAGATGCGTCGTATCGCGTTAACGTTTGGAAAATTTTTTTTTTTTTTTTTTATCAAAAACAGATACGCCGTATCTTGGGGAAAAGATGCGTCGTATCGAATTAATTAAACGCGTTGTATTTTATAAAAATTAAACGCAATACGCCGTATCTATGAAAATAGATGCGCCGTATCGTTCGATTAAGCTTAGTACAACGATAGCAGTATGCAGAAAATACGAAAAATAGAAACAAATAAAAACACAAACGAAAATAAACACAAAGAAAACAAACAAATAACACACAAAAACAGAAAATATGCAAAATAATACAATGAATGCAAATTAATCTAATTATACCACACAGTTAGCAGTTAGATTAAAATTAAAAACCTAATTAAAATACTAATCAAATTAACCGATAATAACAATTCACTCCCAGGCAGCGGCGCAAAAAACTTGATGCGTGCGATGTGTCGTTGCGGTTTAGCAGTATTAATGCCTACTCAAGTTTTAAATTTATATTTAGCCGACTTATCAATAACACACACACTTAACGAGCAGTGTACCTGGTCAGTATGAATATAATGGTAAGTAGAGTGTCGATCACTAAGAGTGGAACGTATTATCTCGTTATTCTAATCAGTTTTTTAATATATTAAGTTAGCTATACAACCTAATCTAACGCAAGGGGGTTCAGCCTGAGAGACTGGCACGATTTGGATGCAATTAAATAATAAACTAAACCAATAGGCACGAATCAGCGAATAGCACACACGTACACAGATAAATACTTGAGACAATAAGAAGATCTGTCCTGATGATTAAGTAGATTGTCACTTGTTTTATTGATAGTTTTATATGAAGTGTATGTAGTTAATCCTTTCTCGTTGGCCCTATTCTTATCGGCGAGTAAACCCTTAATGATTACTTATGTCTAAAAGTTATTCCTAAGTGATCAATTTAGTAACAACCGTGGGAGCCACATTCTCTTCCGTAGTCAAATGCGCAGGCCACTAATAAACACAGAGGTTATCAATGCACTAATAAGTAGTAACCAAAGACATCAACATATAAACTTTAATTGATGGGAAAGCAGTTTTAAGGGAGTGCAACCTTTCCGTTGTCACATTACACAAGCCATCAATCCTGATGAATTAAAGTTTACTAACACAATAAAACAAAACTACTTAATGAATTAAACACATGCAGCACCTTCTTACAGCTCTTGTATCTTCGTTCGGGTGTGTCTTGTGCTGCCTATTCATCTGAATTCGTCCTAGGTTTCTGGTCTTCGTACCTCGTATATAATATTATGCTCTCCGAAATTCGTCTGGTCTTGGGGTATTTATAGTTTCCGTCTGAGGGTAAGATGCGGCGCATCTAGTAAGTAGATGCGGCGCATTGACTTAACTTCGCGTGGGGTCCAAGATTAATATATTCAGGAATATTCGTACACCGCCAGAAGATGCGGCGTATCTTCATTCTTGGATGCGGCGCATGTCCTTTGCCGTCTTGGATAATATCTTGTGAAATCTTGATAGCGATGCGCCGTATGTAATAAGCAAGATGCGGCGCATCTGGAGCAGAATAGTCTTGATCTTGTGCATTTCGGTAGACTCTTAACTTCTTGCTTGTTTTGCTCCATAATTAGTCCAAAATCGCCAAGTTTCACCAAATGCTTGTTTTTACCTGAGAATTACAAAAGTAAACGATTAAGTATCAATCCTCATACATAACATAATAAAACAAGTCAAATTAATAGGATAAATGATAGTAATAAAATGTACTTATTTGAGTTCATCATGTGTGCACAAGCCATAGATATATTAAACAAATGATGAAATAGTGACAAAATGATAAACCAATGATACCATAGATTACTCTGGACGGCGGAAGGTGAGAATGTTAGGAATTCTTGCTCGTCCACCCACGTAACCTTTTAATCTCCTCATCGTCTCTCAAAACTTGAGCCATCGATCAATGCGGTCCATGAACTTTACGGCTTGCTTCACATCGTTCTGCCTCCATGTCATATGCCTCAACCACCCCTGCTTCCTCCCATGTTTATGGTTATCCAGAATAGTAGCAAGATCAGACTTGACTAGTATCAAAGTTTCATCGCTAAATTTGTGGATATCTTGATACCCCATAAACTTAGTTATGCCCCGTCTGACGTACGCGACTCCAAATGGTCGGTCACCGAAGGTGTATGGACGCTTTTCTATTATCCCTGGAGGTCTGAAATTTGGCTCGATTAAGTTCAACTTCGTCTGATAGCTCTCCACCCCAAGATGGACGTCTTCAACTCTTGTTCGGATCACAATGTTGCGGATGTAGATTAGAACAGAGTTGATGATGGCGTATTGGAGACGACCAGGAAGGTGCTCGAGTTTCCCTTGAACTTTGAGTAGATACATGTCCTCAATATCATTTATGTTCAGGTAGGGATAATCAGCTTCGTTGAACGTGTATTCTTGGTTATCTTGCCTCCTCACAGTGATCTTCGTCAGAAAATTGTACCCATAATTTGATTCTATTTCGGCACTTATGATGGAAAGAATCCTACTCTTCTGATAGACATTGGTCTTCGAGGTTTTAGTAAGCTTCCACTTGTAAAACCATTTCCTCATATCCGGCCAATGGTAGATCCCAAGAGCAGCTTCATCGTTATATTCTTCAACCGAGTTGACAAACAATTCGTTGATCTCTTCTTCAAATCCTTCCAATGCATATGAGGCCGCCGGGAACTTCGTCAAAGAAGTAGCATACCTTTTCTCTGGATTGGTGTTGCCGTAAATCAGATACTCCAAATCTCTGTTGAAGAAGTATGCCTTGGGTATCTTCGGATTGTGGGCGTGACCAACGAGGGGTAAAGGTTGAGAATAATCATGAAGTTGAAAGTTGTCTGTCGGATGAGAAGCTTGTGCATGATCCTAGTCAATATTTTCTGACATTGCCCTTGCGACTTGTTCCAAGTTGTACTCGAAATCCAAGTGTGATGTAGTTGCTGTCTTGAACTCAGAAAACCCCGCTTTGTGAACGTTAATGATGTCAGACAGCTGTAAGTGTTGAACCTTCATCACTTGCTTGAGTTGCTTCGTAAAGTCCACAAACCTTCAGCAGGCGCAGCATTAACTGGTGCATAAGGGTATGCATCCACCATCTGTTCAAACCATATCTGTTTTGCAGCATCTAGGTTTACCCATTCAGGAGCAGGCCTCAGAGGTGCATCAACTGGTGGTGCAGGAACAGTTGCTGTCTTTGGAGGAGCAGTGTCAGTGTCAGGTTGTTCCATGGTGATGTCATCATGTGGTTCTTGTTCATCGAAAGCACCCGTCTCTTGAGGTACGAAGTCCTCATTACCAGACTGCTGAATAGTGGGGGTAGGTTGTGTTGTAGAAGGACCCTCCGTTCTTGTTTGTTTATCCCTTTTCTTAGATTGATTGTCTTTTTCAGGGTCATCGCGACGACGTTTGCTGGGCTTGTCCTGCTTACATGCCTCACCCTTCTTTTCAGCTTTCTTGATTGAGTTAATCAAGGCTCGACGAAGCTCTTTCTCTTTAGGATCATCACTGACAGCTTCAAGCAACTTTTCTTTGAGATCTGCAACGGAAGGCTTGGAAGGTAATTTCTGAAGTGTTACTGATGTGGTTCGAAGTTGGTTAGCCACCACCCGATCCAGCTTTCTTTTCACGCATTCTTTCATCAGGCCTGGGATTGTTTCATACAGATGCTTGCTGATCTCTTGTGGTAGCATGTTGCTTATGTAATGATCAGTTGCTAGCTCAATATCGTACATTTTAAACTCCTTGATATCACCCTATGTGCCGTCACTCGTTTTTGTAGAGCTGCGAGCTGCTCTTTTATGTCTTTAAGGTCATTGTTGTCAGGTTGTGGAACTGTAAGGACTGGTGATGGTGGTGTTGTCTTCAATGTTTCAGCCACTGGTGACGGTGGTGTGGTCTTAGATGTTTTAGCCACTGGTGATGGAATGACAGGTGGGGTAGGTATCCTTTCGTCACCACGGTTTTCATCTTGTTCGTCCTCATTAACTTGATCACTTTCATCATGTGCTTTATCATTCGCTTCACCACTTTCATCATCTGTTGCTTTCTCATCATCTTCATCATTCTCATCTTCCTCAGTATCTCCTTCATTTTCATCCTCGTCCTTTTCGTCATCTGATTTGGATTATGAGGATGTACGGATTGTTCTGATTCTGACTTATTCTCAGATTCAGTTGGAGATCTACTTGTAGATTGACTGTGTGTGGCTTCAGAATCTTCTTCAGATTGTGACAATTGCTCGTCATCCTTAGGTCGTGAAGCTGATCCTTCACCCTGTTCCATTCTTTTCTGTTTCTTCTGATCAGCTTTGAATTTGGCCTTGCTTTCTTCTATGGCCCTTTTGATTTGTTCAAGTTCTTCTTCCCTGGTCATGGGTGGTTTAATGGTCTCAAATGATGTATCCGTCATTTTAATAGATTTACCCTTGCCCTTGCCCAAGTCTTTATCATGTTTAGCCAGTTTAGTCTTGATTGATATGAGCTTCTTCCTTCGTTCTTCCCTCAGATCAATGTGCTCTTCTTCTTCTTCCTCTTCAGAAGATTCATCTCTAAGTGTGAGTTTCTTCTTTGATTCTCGGGTGATCTTTTTAGTCCTGGAGGAGGCGGTAATGATTGTTTTACCTCTTCCGCTACCTCTGCCTCTGGTCGCCCTGGTACCCTTTACTGTGATTCCTACTTTTCTTGCTCTTTCCGCTTCACCATACCATTCATAGGCCTCAGTCGCCTTTACTGGTTCAGATAACAACTTTGGAGGAATTCTCAAACCTTGTTTGGTTGTGTTGGTGGCATGAATCCTTATTCTGGTAAGTATGTGATCCATGCTCACAGTATGAGCTTTCTCGTTTAGGCGTCTGTCTATCTCTGGATGTTTTGCCATGAAATGAGAGATGATCAGCTTGGTGAAGCGAGGGAAAGGTACTTTGTAGGCTTTCTTCTAGGCAAATTGTCGGGCTTGATAAATCATATCTGTCCAGATGTATTGTGCAAAGTCCACATGGTAAAGGTTTATCACACCGTGAAAGAACTTGAGGTGTTCGAGTCTAGGGTGTTCTAGTCCCATTTTCTTGCCTGTTATGCAGTGGCTAATGACGGTGAACAAGGTCAACCATGGTTGCGGAATGTGTTTTCTGTCAACCTTAGAGTGAGAGGTGAGTTCTTCGCTTTCTTCGTCATAGCCAATGGTCTTTAAATTTTTTGACTATTTGCTCAAACGTGGGATCTTTGCGAAATGAGCCTTTAGGACCAGACTCTGGTGGAGGAAGATCAAGAATAGCCCTAAGAGTGCTGACATCGAACTTGTTTCTCTTATCATCAATGGTTATTGCCACCGTCTTAGTATCTCTGCTGATAAACAACTTGTGCCAGAACTGGTTAATGTACACCTCTGGTACACTTGCTGACTTTGTCATGACAGGACTGACGAAATGTCTCTTCAGTATCTCTACCATTATCTGGCACGATTGATGACATGGTAGTACATCAAAATCCGCTCTTGAATTGGAGTTACTAATCTTGCGTTCATCTCCTTCTGGGATCATTTCCTCTTTAGAAACGGATGTATGAGACATGATTATCCTGTACAATACAAACATAAACAACAACATATAATAAAGAGTGTATATTTATGTTAGTGTGAGTGACATATTACATGATTTTAATCTAACTAATATGATGTATCACTTAGAAAGACATAATCATGAAGAACATGCACACATTAAACCGACAACCATTGTTTCCACATAATCACATTACAGCAAACCATATTTTTCATTCTATTGAACTTGAAAAGATTCCTAATTTGCTCGGAGGATTATTTGGTTACTCGGAAAATTAATGCTTGCTCGAAGGATTTGAAAGACATTTTGAAAATATCTCTCCTAACTCGGAGATAACATGTTTCCTTACTCGGAAACGTTACACATCCTCCTAACTCGGAGATAAAACACTTGCTCGAAAAATCTGGTGTACTTTGGTTACTTGGAAAAATTTAAGTTTGTTACTCGGAAAGTCTGATGATCTTAAGTTGCTCGGAGACAAAATTACTTACTCGGAAAATTTTATAAAAAATTCTAAGTAACTAATTTTTAGACTCCTTGCTCGGAGATAATCATGCTTACTCGGAAAACTTTATCAAAAAAACTTCCTAAGTAACCTTAGTTCATCCTCCTTGCTCGGAGAATTACAGGCTTACTTGACAAAATTCAAGCTAAGTCGGAGAAATTCAAAACAACCAAATTTCGTATAACACTTTTACAGCCAACATGTAAGGACCAAATCTTATCTTAAACATATTCTAAGCAAGATCAAACACCCAGAAACCAATAAACAACAACACATGACTCAATACAGATGATTCGACTTCATGCAATTCATCGACTTAGACCATGTGTTTGATTCATGTTACAAGATTTTAAGCGCATAATCACAGAACATATACAAGCATCTCCCACCAATGAAATCACAAAAGCACTTAATCATTGGATACCATTCAAGAATACGACCCTATGAACCCGAACTATCTTAATATACATCAATTGTTGTTATACAGAATAATTAAGCATTGGAAAATCACTCCTAAGCACGTTGTCATGATCAAGAACTAACACAATTAGATTGAAAGATAACATCCAAGAAATCCCCAAATTGAGCTTATGAACCCTAGATCGCCATATGGAAAATTGAACCACAGAGATGTTCTAATAATTCAGGCGAGTGATTAGACTTCTTAATTGAACATGATTAACACTTACAATTGAGTATTCGAGAAAAATCAGAAATCTTGAGTGTGTGAAATGTTTTGTCGGGTTTTTTTCAATGATACTGTGAATATGTAAGTTAGAAAATTAAGTTTGGGCTTATATAGTTTTAAGTTTGCACTTATGTCACATTGAGCCCCTTAACTCGTTTCCCAGTTCACATATGGTCTTAAAGTGGTAAACTTGTGACTGTTTGACAATAACAACCCTTGAAGCTTAAAATGGTTAAAAACTTTAATCCATTTTGATGACAAATTGAATTATTTGAATTCCTCCCCCTAAAACATAATTTTGAAATTATTACATAAAATTTGGTTCAATAGATCATGAAAATGTGGTTGAATGAAGATGGTGACGATGATTAAGATTTTGATAACGAATGTACAAATGTTAAAAAATCCTCCCCCTCAAAATATGTCCGTGATTTGAAATTGATTAGATTTGAAATGACGAGAACATATCTTGATTCGGTTGTTTGCACATCCGGAGAGATGAGAATTGTTTTATTGTTTTATTTTTATTTTTTTTTTTTTTATTTTTTTTATTTATTTTTTTTAATGAAAAATAAAAGAAAAAACTCTTGGTGTTGTACAAAAATTATTTACAAAAAAAATAGCCTTGATGTTTGACTCTGTTAACTTTGTTTAAGAAAGTTGTCTAAATCGTCTGGAGTCAAACATCGCATACCAATCTAGTGAACTAATCCCACAAATCTTGCATGAGGCAAGGCTTTGGTGAATAGGTCCCCAGTTGGTATTCTGTACCCACAAAGTAAAGTTCTATTGTACCCAGTTCCACGTGCTCTTTGATGAAGTGGTAACGTAGAGAAATATGCTTGGACTTTGAATGCTGAACGGTGTTGCACGAAATAGCAATCGTACTCTTGGAGTCGCAATACATCGGAATCTTGTTGAAGACATATCCGTAATCCATCAGCTGTGACCTCATCCAGATGACTTGAGCACAGCATGCTGACATGGCGACGTATTCGGATTCCGTGGATGACAATGATGTACAATCCTGTTTCTTTGACTGCCAAGATACAAGCTTGTCACCTAAAAATTGCACTCCCCCAGATGTACTTTTCCTTGTGTCTAAGCATCCTGCATGATCAGCGTCTGAAAAGGAAATTAGTTCAAAGCCAGAATCCTTCGGATACCAGATCCCCAAGTGAATGGTTCCCTTTATGTATTGAAGGATTCTCTTAACCTCAGAGAGGTGTCGTTCAGTTGGTCTAGACTGATAGCGGGAGCAAAGATAAGTGGCAAATACTATGTCTGGTCTACTGGCTGTTAGATACATGAGTGACCCAATCATACTACGGTATTTGGTAGGGTCAGTTGGTGTCCCATGTAAATCAGCATCTAGCTTAGGGGATGATGCAGACATCGGTTTATTATAGGTGTCACTACTTGTCATGCCATGCTTTTTCAAAATTTCTTGTGCATATTTGGATTGGTTTAAGAAAATACCACGGGGTGATTGATGAACTTGCAGTCCTAAGAAGAACTTTAGTTCACCCATCAAGGACATCTCAAAGTTTATCAATGTCCTTTTCATGCCCTGAAATTTGTTGTTTTAAAACATCATTTTCTTTTTCAATTAAATTTTCAGAAGCATGGCTGTTTTGAAAGGACAAAGATTCTTTTTGGTTTTGTAATTTTAACTCAAAGGCAAGACTCTGAGTTTGACACCATTGCAACTTTTGTGTGAGTTGGCTAATTTCCTTTGAAAAATTGGTTTGCACATCATCATTGATTTTGCGAAGTCTCTCATTTTCCCTTTTTAAATTATCTATCTCTAATCTCAACATCTCAATATCAATAGAATGAGCATCAACAGTCATATCATTACAAGCCACAAAAATAGAATTCATAATCACATAAATAACATCAGAACATAGAACATTCACCAAAAGTAGATCTGCTTCATCTTTCAAAACTTTATTTTTACATGTTTGTTCTGAGATCTTATTTTCAATTGCTTCGAAAATGTTCATCATGCAACTTTCGATTGAAGTTCTTGTTCCCAATGTGTAGCACAAAGTCGCAGGTGTTGAATGTGTGGCAAAAGTTGTTTTTGAAAAACTTCTCTCTTTTCCTTTTCATAGGGAGAAAGAAAAGTAGAGACTTTTATTTCTGAGTTTCGTTCAATTGCGTCTTCCAAAAATTTTATGTCTTCCATAAAAGTATTAAAATATCGAAGGACACGACATTGTTTTGGCATTGTGGAAACTACACCTGGATTTGGTAAAGGGCCATTAACTTGTGCTACATTGGTTACAGGGACTACCTCAAAAGATGCATTTACTTCATTTAAATACCAAGTTGGTTCTGATTTTTCCTGTTGCGGGATGAAGGTGTTGCTAATATGAGGTACCCGAAAATAGTCATATTGTTTATGAAAATGGACTTGACTCATTTTAGATCGACTTTCATCCTCCTGTTCTATTTCCTCTTCATGATTGTATACAACAACACGCATGAAAGAATCATTAAACAAATGTTCTGCACTATATAACTTTGGATTTTCCTTGAGTGCTCTATGTAAAAAACTCAGTTTGTCACTTCCAATAGCAAAGCCATATCCTTTGGGATTTGGTTTTACTGTTAGTTTCTGAATGGTGGTTATAGATTCACCAGTTTTATACACAACGTTTTGAAATTCTTTAAGTTTGGATTCCAACGCAAGAATTTCCTCAAGATATGAATCAACTCGTTTCCTTGAACTTTGTCTGTGTTCAGAAAAATTATTTTGACAAGTGGACAACTCTGTTTTAGTATTAGTAAGTTCAGAGTGTAAAATGTCAACTTGTTTTTGAAAATCTAATTTTTCTTGTTCCTTTTGTAAAATTAATTCATTTTTGGAAACGGTTAGTTCACGTACTTGATGTTCTAAATCTTGTGCTTTCACATAAGATTGTTGGAATGCAGCCTCAAAGCTTTTCTCCCGTTGTTCTTTGGTTTCATAGTTTGAAAGTTGTAGTTTGTAGCACTCAAGATCCTTGGTTAACAATGCAACTTTTGCTTTTAGATTTCTATTTATTTCATTGCACTTATCAATTTGGGATTTCTGTGCATCTAACTGTGTTTGGGCGGTCAAAAGCAAGGTCATGAGCTCTGAATTTGGATCAGGCAAAAGATTATCTTGTTCAAATTGATCATTATTATCATTGTCAAGAGGATCATCAAATGAAACAACGGGGTTAATTTGATCATCATCAAATGTAATGACGGTGTTTATTTGATCATCGACTTGAGAGGATAAGAATGAGTCATTTTGACCAACATTTTCTTTAGCTGAAGCAGAGGCAGAGGGTGATACAATTTCATCAATGAGACATTTTGAATTAGGTACCTGAGACAAGCCATCAGTATCATAAACCGGGCCTGTTTCACCCATGTGCATTTCCTGCATGTTAGCCATCAACATCACGGATGCATTGGCTTCAAGATCCTTCATATCATCATTAGAATAAGCAGTAGCCATGAAGTTTTGCACCTTATATGTAAGAATTACTCCAGCTTCATCTTTGAGGGCAAAAAGAAGAGCTTCCTTGTGATATGCACTTCCTCTGGTCCTTGGCTTGGGGCATGCGTCGGCTAAGTGACCCTTCCCTTTGCAGTTGTAGCATTTGACCATGGTGTTTCCAATCCCAGAATTCCCCGTCTCAACAATTTCTGCCCTCCTCTGTGTGTTACCAACGTTGTTCCTACTACTGCCAGCTGCATTAAACCTCTGTCCACCTGAATTCCCCATATAGCTGCCCGAACCATATCTCCCAGAAGCTCTATTTTGTATTTCAACTCTGCCATCAGTAATAACTGCCTGGTTATGGGTGTTGGAGGAAGACCTTAGACGGTTGTTGGATTTGTTTGAGAATTTGCTGAATGCTTTAGCAATTAAAGCAAATCCATCGTTCAATGAGTTGAATGCGTCGTCTTCGTCACTATTAACATTGGAGTACATCATTGAATCAATGTTGTCATATGACACCAGTTGATTATCAGCTTGTGGTGATGCTTCATATAGGACGAGTTGGCTTGATGAAGTTTGTAAGGGATAAATTGAAGGATGCAGTGGCTGGACAAAACTCTGATCTGGTTGTGGTGCAAAGTAAGACTGAGCCATCAATGCAAGTGAATTTGGAGTTGATGTTGGTGTGTAACCTCCATGAGCTGCTCTGTCTTTGTCAACCTCTGATTGGTGATGCTTCAAATAATCGTACAATAACCCATAAGAAGCGTTGTGTAGATTCTTGGCTTGGCGAACAAAAGTGACATACTTCTGCCAATCCGGTCTGAGACAACTGAGGAATTTAGTGTTCACTGCAATCTTGGGTAGTTTGATATTGTGACGGTCCAAGTCATTAATGATATTAGTGAACCTATGATAGTAGGATTCTAGAGATTCCCCAGCTTCTATCATAAACATCGTGTATTCCAGGTACAGCTTCGATTCCATATCCTCTTGGTTTAATTATGTGCCTTCCATAAGAAGATGTACATGTTCCCACATGTCTTTTTCTATGATCATATCTGTGGGCAACCATAGTTTACTTTTTTCGTAGTGTTGTTAACGTTGTTATCGATACTTCGAAAGATAGGATTTGGAATTCCTTGAAGTATGTAAGACATTGCCAATTCATTTGCCTCTTGCTGATGTGATTGTTTTGTAGCGAGCTGAACAACAGGAATAGGAGTAGTAGTTGCTGCTCTTGGAGGAGTGGCATTAGGATCACCAGGAACCGTGGTTGTAGGTGCTGGATATGGTCCTTCAATAATGACCTTTTTCAGGTACTTACCATGGGGTTTCTTCAGCTCGATAAACCGAAGAAAATGACTCGACCACTGCACGTAATTACCCGGAGTAAGCATTGGTGGTGTATCTAAAGATCCTGCCTCGTGTCAGGATTGTTGACTGCTTATCGCTTCGCACATTTGGTCAAACCAGTGAGGTTGTTTTGGAGGTAGTTGTTAACTCTGCATCGTTTATGGTTGAAGGAATTGTTGTTGAGGAACAACTTGGTGTTGTTGCATGAGAATTTGTGGTTGTTGATACTGTGGTTGAGGATATTGTTGTTGAAACGGTTGCTGCTGTCGGTACTGTTGTTGTTGATTGTGAAAGTAGTTAAAGTTTGGAGGTTGAGACATCGTGTTGTAACCTGTGGATATTGGATCGTTTCAAGGAAATAGGAGTTGTGTTCGATTGAAATTAAGTCCTTTCTCGAGTGTGCACAAAATTATTCCTAACTCGGAAGGTTTCAAACGTTACTTGGAAATAAGTGATGCATGGTTCCTTACTCAAAGGTTTCACAAAGTAATTCCTAACTCGAAATGTTTGTGCATTACTAACTTGGAAGATTTAACGTTTCCTAACTCGGAAAATTTAAAATGTTCCTAACTCGGAAGATTTAAAATTTTCCTAACTCGGAAGGTTTAAAATGTTCCTAACTCAGAAGATTTAAAATGTTCCTAACTAAGAAGATTTAAAATGTTCCTAACTCGAAAGATTTAAAATTTTCTTAACTTGGAAGATTTAAAATTTTCCTAACTCGGAAATGTTGTATCTTACTCTGAAATTGCAAGAGCTAACTCGGAAAACTTTCATTGCTTGGAATTTATATGAATAAACACGAAATATTATTTCCTAACTTGGAAATTGTAACACTAACTCGGAAATTTTTCCTAACTCGGAAAATATTCCTTGCTTGGTCCCTTCTAACTCGAAGGACACTAGTACAAAAATGGGATTTAGTCACACATGCTTTTTTTCGAACAGCCACACAGTCGCCTTTTTATGTGACTAAATGTACCAGAATAAAATAAACAGCCACACTTGATCCGACTTGTGTGACCATTTCGGAATTACATCCGAGGCTACCGCCACACATTTGAATATTTTCGTGACTATACGTATCTGGTAAAAAAAATTTTGATTTTTTAGTCACTTATAATTTGGGACGTGTGACGGATACAAATAAGGTTGAAACATTAGTCACACTATATATATACATATGTGACAAATACATGACACGCAATTGAAAAGTGTGACCAAAATCCATATATGGTCACACGAAGTAATTGTGTATGTGGCTAAATCATATGCTCAAGTTTGTCACACATTATTTAAGCGTGACTGCTAGTTTTTGTTGAAAATTTAGCCACATATGAATTTGAAATGTGTGACAACTGAAAAGTAAGTTTGAAGCATAGTCACGATAGGCATTTAAAAGTGACAAATATATGTCACACACTTGAGATGTGTGACCAAATGTCATATATGGTCACACTAAACCATAGGCATACATGATTAAGTGTGACCAAAATTCGATACAAATAGTCACGTAAGTTAATATGTGTGTCTAAAGTTAAGTGTGTGTTTGCCTGCCAATTCCTAATGTGTATGGTCACACATTTAATTGTAGCACAATCATGTGACTATAGGCAATAGTCAAATTTTGTCACACATTATTTAAGTGTAGTCACAATTCGATACATATGGTCACACATTTCTGATAACTTATGCAATAGTCAAAAATTTAAAAATATCAATGTTTTGGCTCGATTGTAAGCATTTATGTAAGCATATTTTGTCAGACTATACATTCTAGCAGTAATAACTATACATTCTAGCAGTAATAACTACACATGTTTATCTGATAAGCAGTAATAACTATACATGTTTAAGTCAAACTATACATTCTAGTAGTCATAACTATACATTCTATTTCTTGTTCTTGGGTCCTAGATACTCTTCCATCTTCTTGAGCAGTTCATATGCCATGTTATCATAATTAAGCTGAAGCTTGAGTATTTTCTTCCCACGCAACATCTGATGTAGAATGTCTTTGTGAAACTTTAAAGGGTAATCTTTTTCTACAAGCATGTAGATCACCAACTCATTCACAGTTACAGCATGTACTCCACATCGTTGAAAAATTTTCCATTCTTTAACAGTATTGTGCGTTAGTCTTCTCCAACATTCATCTTCATGATTTGGTTCAAACATTACCTTCAAATAATTCCAGACTTCTCTATCATAAGCTTGTTCTGGTGTCTTATTACCAAATCTTTGTTTGAGTAATTTCCATAGAGCTATCATATCTCGTCTATCAAAATCATGAACCATGTGAAGAAAGCTTACAAACCTTCTAGAAGAACCATCATGCCTCTTAATATCGTAATAAATTGTTTCCCCATGAGATCCAGACTTATAATCAACAATGGGATGTTTGACAGTTAAAGGTTGTGCATCCATGGCTTCTCCTACAGAGTCAACTGCAAGTTCAGTGTGAGCTTGCATTTGTTCTTTAGCAACAGCTTGCTCAGTTTGTTCTTGTTTTCTCTTTTTACTGCTTTCTATTTCCAACTGTTCACCTGCTCTCTTTGAACTGTCATTCAAGAAGAGTTCATTGTTTCTCTTGGCAATTGCATACAATTCTTCAATGCTTTTATCATCCAAGAATTTCAAATCCTTTAGCTTCCAACTGGCCACATTCTTCAAATATCTGCACATGAGTAGATGTTTATGATGTACATATTGGGTGTTGTTGATATTAATATAAATTTACCTTTGCAACAAAAAAAAAAAAAAAAAAAAAAAAAAAAAAAAAAAAAAAAAAACCTGCACATGAGATCTCTTCTTTGTTTTTGAGTGGGTGGCTTGTTCTTCTTAGCTGCATATCTTTGTGCTGCAAACAACTTCTTTTTTGCATCAAAAATTTCTTTCAGCATCCTGGCTTTTTCATCTACTGAGTACTTATCTTGCTCTTCTTTATGTACTATTTTAGCAAACTCACAATCAGCTTCAACCTGAGCCCTTTCCTCAAACCATGAAGCTATTAACTCTGTATTTTTTTGCGCTTGTAATTTTTCTGCATACTCCTTGTCTGAAAGAATCTGAGCAGCTTCTTGAGCAGCTTCTTGAGCATCAAGATCAGCCACTTGTCTTGTCAATTCTTCATCTGTAATCATTGGTTGTTGTTGTTGTTGACTAGGTGACTGAAACTTAAATTTCTTCTTAGGTTTTGCACTCCTCATCTTTGTTAATATTTGAGCCATAGTCATATCATCATCACCTTGAGTAGCAGTAACCTTATCAATAGCAGGAATAAATTTAGTCTCAGTAGCACTAACATCAATAGCAGCAATACTAACTTCAGTCTCAGTATAGAGAACTAACCTTATCAATAGCAGGAATAGCAGGAATAACTGGCTCACTAGCAGGAATAACTGGACCACTAGCAGGAATAACTGGGTCACTAGCAGGAATAGGTGGCTCACTATCAACAGTTGTAACCTTGCCCAAACGCCTATCCATCACCGCTTCATTCCCTTGGTTATCAGCAACTAGAAATTCCATTGGATCACTCTCTTCACAAATACTTTCACCCTCTTTATCCTCCCCTGAAACTTTGCCTTCATTCCCCCCCTGTTTGGGAGCATCCTTAGAAGCTTCAGAAGATTTAACCTTTTGTTTGGGAATTCTTGATCCTTTGACTCCTTCTAAATACCTAACCCTTCTCTTCAAAGCCTTTATCTCCCTACTTTGAGCTTTGATGACTCCATCTTGGGAAGAAGCTATTGCTCGCAGATCACCAATTTGTGCAGACAGCTTGGCACAGGTATCCTTCAATTCATTCAAAAGTTGCAGACTATCCTCACCACTTCGACTTGTGTTACCTAGCCCGAGAGGTGGATCACTGTAAAAGTTAAGTTCAGCCTCACCCCTAGGATGAACATCCGAACCCCCCATTGTTTCCATGTGACTGGGACCTTCACCTGAATCAGTTCCAGAGGAACTTTCTTCATTAGAAGTTGTCTTGGTTCAGGTCTTAATGATGTTAACACTGTCCTGTGCTGCTGCTAAGCTAGACACAGTAGTGGCAGCCCTTGCCAACATGTCACTATCCCCCCCAGTGACATCCTCATCTGCAACAGTTGGTATAGAACCACTAGCCTGAGGTAGCTCAGTGTTCTTGGTGTTAGTCCTACGTTTATTGGTCTGTTGTTGTTGTTCTGTGGGTGTGTGATGGGTACCAGCTGGGATTGCTGAACCTTCACCCATTTGGGTTTGGGCTAGTGCCAACATTGTTGGAAACAAAGGTGTCACTGTCCCTGAAAAATCTTTTTCAACCCTCCTCATATTAGCAAAAACCTTTTTGGTAAGGCAGGGAGTGGGAGAAACATTTTTGTGACTTTTCTTTTTTTTAAATTGGTTGTCCAAAAAGAGTTGCAAAAACCTTGGATATAGAAAATATTTAGCCAAATATTTTCTATCCAAGTTCTTAACCATATTATCAAAAATTAATTTTGAGAAATTAAATCTTTGAGTATTTTCAGCCAAACAAATTATAGCAGAAGCTAAATTACTGCTAAATTCATTCCATGCAGTGGTCTTTGGACTTAGACACACTAAGACAGTATGAATTAAGAATTTCCACTGAGGAGAAAAATTACCTTTTTGGAACTTTAAAGCATCTGTATATCTCTCATAGCCCATTAGTGCAAGTTTTTCAAAGATTGTAGTATTTGGAAGATTCTCAACTCCGTTAGCATCATCTAGGAGAAGATCTCTTCGAATAGACGCCTCTGTAATGATAATCATCTGCCCATCTACAAGGGCATGGATTTGTGCTTCCCCATTAATAGTTTTGACCTTAGCAGACGGCCAAAACTGGATAATGTTGGAAGTATATATAGTAGGTTTTACTGTTAATGCAAACTTAATATAGCTTGCATTAAGGAAATCAATGATCTCAGTAAAATCTACAGACTCATTGGATTTTTCTAAAAAGGCAACATTATTATGAGGTTCGGTAAAAGTTAGGTTCGACATTATGATTTGATTTAGGGGTTTTGCAATTTGACGATTAAAATTCGATTAGGGAGTGGAAGAGAGAGAGTAATGTGTGCGTGAATGTGATTGTGTGCAGCAATTGGAGGTTTATACCCTTTAAGTAAAAAGTGATACAAACTACCCTGCACTCCCAACCACTGCTAAAAGGATACCCAGCAGTACAACGTTTCGCTAGCAGTACAATTGTTTACCTAGCAGTACAATAATAATAACTACATTCAAATATCATAAACTTGTAATAATAACTGCATTCATATATTAAACCAAGTCAAAATAAGTTTACATTTACATAGGCAAAATATATAAAAAAAAGATACATTAAGACACATATTTACTAGCTTCAATACTTCTGTAAACATCAACTATTTTCTCTCTTTCTTCTTCTATTTTTTTGTTCCTCTCCTCAATTTTCTTCTGATGCTCCTCAATGACCTCTAAATCTTTCTTGTTCCTTTCTTCATACATCTTTATACGCTTGTTGTGAATTTCTAACAATGCGTTTTCAACACCATACTGGCCTTCACTACATTTCTCCCAAATATGTTGGGATATGCCAATTTTTTAATATTTTTCAGGCATTGGTGGAGGAGAATCATCCCTTGGGCGTTTGTTTTTGTTGGAAGAAGGAGTTGAAGAGGAGTCAGCCATTGAAATTTGAAATTTATTTTCTAATGAAAATATCAAAGGAGTTGTATATGGTACGGTTGATTATGAACGGTTTTCCATGTCGAGTTGTACAAATAGGCTAGCTAGAGAGGTATACGA
Organism: Artemisia tridentata subsp. tridentata; assembly: GCA_021014915.2. Lineage (NCBI taxonomy): Eukaryota > Viridiplantae > Streptophyta > Magnoliopsida > Asterales > Asteraceae > Artemisia > Artemisia tridentata. The sequence continues at coordinate 403,664,401 of CP139508.1, forward strand.
ACGGTTCCCAATACTTTAGGCGGGAAGAGGGACCATCGAGAGGCGCCAAAAGTAAACAGATGGATAATATTGATCGGATTTGGTTTGTGTTTGGTTTGGATTTGACTAGTGTAGTTGATCTAGAAGTGTGTTTGGTGTTGGATTGACTAATTGACTTTTTCATTAGGGTAATTGATATTTTCTATATTAATGATGTTTAATGTAATTTGTGTGCTAACTTTAATGACTAATTGACTTTTTCATTAGGGTAATTGATATTTTCTAGTACATGTTTAATGTAAATACATGCTTTAATATCTATCGCAGTCTGAATGTGTTTGTGTGTGAGATGTGTTTGAGAAGTATGGGTATATTTAGGCCACTTCCAACAATAACTCAGCCTTAACAAATTCAAATTCAAATTCAAACGTAAGATAAAGTACAACATATTAACGTTGCGTTAACGCATGTTAGCCCCAACAATTAAAATTCAAAGTCACGTTAATAAAACGTGTGCATTTGTACCCTATAAATACCAATGCTTCTGAAGCACAAGTCACACAGAAACACATTCCAAACTTCTCAAATACTCAAGATCCAAGCATCTCAAATTCAAGATGTCTTCCAGAAAAGATTTCGGGCAACAATTTCCAAGCCCACCTCGCCAAAAGGATTTTGGCCAACAATTTCCAAGCCCACCTCGCCAAAAGGATTTTGGCCAACAGTTTCCAAGCCCACCTAGCAAAAATGAAAAATTCCATACTCCACCCGAGCATATCTTTCCGGTTTTCCAACCGGAAAATTTTCCGGTGAATAATCAACCTGAAAATGAACCGGTTCCCAACCAAGACCCAAATCCGTTTGGGTTAACTGAGGAACAACTTAGGCAAGAGGAAGCAGATATGCAAGTCCTCCTGGAAATGGAAGCACTTGAAAGAGAAGAGGAAGCTGATCGTTTGGAGCGGCAAGCCAGGGAGGATGAAGAACGTAGGCAAAGGTGGGAGTCTGGTTTTTTCACACCTTCCGAATCCTCTGAAGATGGTTACCCAGATTCAGATGATAGTTTTTATTAATCGTCCGTTGTTTATGTTAATCGTATGTTGTTTATGTTAATCAATCGTTGTTTATGTTAACGTAGTTTTTATTTTACATTTAATGTATTTCTATTTCATGTTTAATGTATTTCTATTTCAAGTTTAATGTATTTGTATTTGATACTTTATTTTCAATTTATAAATTGAATTGAATTTGAATTGAATTGATAAATTTTAAATATATCCCGCCCTTTTGTTTAATTTGAATTTGAAATTTTAAATTTTAAATATCCCGCTCGTTATTAATATGTTGTACTGTTACTTTACGTTTGAATTTGAATAATACTCGTACAGTTACTTTTACTTTCAATCTGATTTTTAAAATAGCCTCCAACGGCTAGTTTAACGGCTTTCCACTATCAAAGCCACTTTCACAACACTTCGTTTTCTCACACAACTTCTTATAAAACTCTCTCGCAAGTATCACTAATTTTAACACAAACACTGTGGCTAACAAATTAACTAGCAGAGGTGCAAAAGGCTATCCTCACCCGATTACGCAATGAACAAGAAAAAGAACTCAAATTGATTAACAATTTGCTAGGTGAGATAACTCGTATTATGCTACAGATGCATAATCGTGCTGATCCAGAGGTCGAAAGGTTGCGTGAGATGCCTCAAGACCATCCAGCTATCAGGGTTGGTCTAGAAATTAAACTCTTTTAAGAAATGATGAAACAGGGTCGAAAGGTTGCGTGAGTTATTGTTGGGTGTGTTGATCATGTACAAACATATAATCTCGGCTCATTCGTTAAACATCTCGTATACAGCCATATCATCTCGGCTCATTCGTTAAACATCTCGTGTATAACCATATCATCTCGGCTCATTCGTTAAACATCTCGTATACAATTATCTCGGCTCATTCGTTAAACATCTCGTATACAACCATATCATCTCGGCTCATTCGTTAAACATCCCGTATACAACCATATCATCTTGGCTCATTTGTTAAACATCTCGTGTATAACCATATCATCTCGGCTCATTCGTTAAACATCTCGTATACAACCATATAATCTCGGCTCATTCGTTAAACATCTCGTATATATACAACCATATCATCTCGGCTCATTCGTTAAACATCTCGTATACAACCATATCATCTCGGCTCATTCGTTAAACATCTCGTGTACAACCATATCATCTCGGCTCATTCGTTAAACATCTCGTATACAACCATATCATCTCGGCTCATTCGTTAAACATCTCGTATACAACCATATTATCTCGGCTCATTCGTTAAACATCTCGTATACAGCCATATCATCTCGGCTCATTCGTTAAACATCTCGTATACAACCATATCATCTCGGCTCATTCGTTAAACATCCCGTATACAACCATATCATCTTGGCTCATTTGTTAAACATCTCGTGTATAACCATATCATCTCGGCTCATTCGTTAAACATCTCTTATACAACCATATAATCTCGGCTCATTCGTTAAACATCTCGTATATATACAACCATATCATCTCGGCTCATTCGTTAAACATCTCGTATACAACCATATCATCTCGACTCATTCGTTAAACATCTCGTGTACAACCATATCATCTCGGCTCATTCGTTAAACATCTCGTATACAACCATATCATCTCGGCTCATTCGTTAAACATCTCGTATACAACCATATTATCTCGGCTCATTCGTTAAACATCTCGTATACAACCATATCATCTCGGCTCATTCGTTAAACATCTTGTGTATAACTAAAGCTCAGTTAATTAAGGGTGAGTGTGTTAAAGCTGAAATGGCATTGTGTTAAAGTTTAAAGCTGAGTTATTGTTGGGAGTGGTTAGAGTATTTTCTTTTGTTTTTTCGGTGGATTTTAGCGTGACTTAATCTTAATACCGCCAATTTTGTCCATATAATATTCAACTACGTACGGATAACTGATACCCGCGGGGAAACCCGAAAAACCGATGGATAATATTAATCGGGTATCCGGTGGGATATGGGGCGGGTACGGGTATATTATAAACGGGTTCGGTTATGGGTATACTAAAACCCGCCCCGAACCCGAACCGTTGCCATCCCTATTTACCGGCTATAGCCGGATTTCACCGCCACGTCATCACCATTAGTTTTTTTTAAACAAATCTTGCCACGTCAGCTATAGTTAAACCAAACCACAAATTCAATATTCAACCAGCAATTAATCCCTTTACCCGGTCATTTGTAAACACACATAAAAAACACACAAAAATCAATAAACCCTAATCAACACACACATTCTTATGGCAAACACAAGCACGCAAACAATGAAACCAAATAACAAAAAGGTAATTAGTAATTTGTGTTTTGTAAATGTAATTAGTAAGGGTACAATAACTAGTAATTATGTAAGTATTTTGGTTTGTTAAATGGGTAGTAGTTTGTACTGTTGATGTGATGGTTGCACAGTATGATACATTATTTGCGATTATTAAGATAGTACTCTATAAAATTTGGAGCCAAAAATTTGATTTATTCAAGTTTATGCTTTAATTAACAGGTTCAAAGGAAAATTTTTCAAATAATTCAATTGTTAATTTCAAATTACAACTTGGAGGCAAATTTTTGGATCGAAAATTTTTGAATCACAACGATTCATATTCTTGGTGTATAGCCTCTTTTCTCTCCTTAAAAAAAAGACTGCAAATAAAAAACAAAAATCAAATCTTCTCTCACCATTACTCTCCAAGCTAAGCCATAATCATTTTCTTTTACCCTTTGTTGCTCAAGAGTCATGGAAACTGAACCCATTGTTGATAACCATACTTTGCTTCCTCCTGATCATATTGTACATGATGATAACGCCTTAGAATATGAATCCGAAAAGTCTTCTGATGAAGAAGATATAGATGAGCCTGTAACCAACCAAACACCTGAGATACTAGCTAAGAGGGGCTCAACCAGGCTAGTAAAGTTTCGCGCGAAGCATGACAAACCTGGTGCAATAAAGCTCAAGGTAACCTTCGATGCATTCGGTAGGGTAACAGGGGAAAACAGAGCAGTGTTTGTGAGTTTTTTAGGAGATGTGGCTCGTGAGCAGATAGGTGTGAAGATTCTACACTGGAAGAAGGTGAATAAAGAATCAAGAGATAAACTATGGGATGAAATCTTGGTACATATATACTATTTTGTAACCCAGTACTACATAAGTTTATGTATACAGTTACATTATGTGCAACTAATTAACAACATTGTGTTAATCTTTTCAGAAATTTTTTGTTGTTGACGTCAAATACAGAAAATTGATAATGATTCATCTTGGTAAAATGCTAAGGAATTACAGAAGGAAGCTCAAATTCAACTACATTTTGCCCAACCTAAATACACCTTCCAAACTGAATGAAGTCCCGGACTTGTATAATACAATAATGAAATCAGAAGACTGGGTCGAGTATGTTAAATACACGACCACAAAAGCATACAAGGTTTTAATTAGTCACCTTTAATTAAGTGTACATGTCATTTTATTATTTTCAGTTTGCAGCATTACCGCATCTAAACGCCTTATGATTTTGTGTTTTTAGGAGAAATCTGAGAAAGGTAAAATGGCGCGTTCCCAAAATATTTATCAGCATAAAATGGGACGAGGTGGATATGCTTATGTCAAAGAGAAAATGGTAATTAAGATTACACAATGTTTGTTTTACCAATTAAGAGACGATCAGTATGAGAAATGAATCTGTTTACATTGCCCAATTTGCACATTTTCATTAATACCCTCATATTTTTGATTATCTTGGTTTAACTGTACATGTGTAAGCATCCTCATATTTTCGTTTATCTTGGTTTAACTTTACATGGGTATGCATTTGATGTTTATTTGATCGAAAATAAAGAGATTGAAGCGGATGAAGAACCCCCCCGTGATGTAATGTGGGTGAAAGGAAGGGTAAACAAAGACGGCGAATACCCAAATGATGATATTAAATCAAAGGGAGATGAACTTGTAAGTTTGACTGCTAATTCTATTATTATGCTTATATAGCAGCAACATTTAACTGTGTACTAGCAGTAGTAGCTTGTATACCAGCAGTTACTCTAACAGCATCAAGAAGACTTTTAATCCCAACATTTCCTATATTTTTTGTGCAGAATGAAGCTGATGACAAGATCAAGGAAGGAACATCGAGTTTTGATGATGGCACTGATGCCATGACATTTGTATTTGGTAAGGAAAAGGGCGGTTATGCCAGAGGAGTGGGAGGTGCAGTAACATACAAAGAGTATTTTGGCCTTCCTCGAAGAAAACAAGAAGCCAATGAAAAAATTGCCTTACTTCAAACTCAACTGGATAATGAGAGACGCGAGCATGAAGAAAAAGATAAATTGATCAAGAAATTGTCCGCCGAGATGACCGAAAAAGATGTGCAGGTCAATAAATTATCCGGTGAGGTGGAAAACACAAATATAATGCTTTCTCAAATTCTGCAGCAATTGAATGATAAAGGGATGAATATAACTCTGCCAACTGAACCATCGCCAATAGCCTTAGTTGTAAGCCATTTTTTATGTTGTTAACAATTTCATTTTCTAATGCTAACACCACTGATGCTAATGATACTAGGCATTGAACATAAACTGATGAGTAACTGTATTTCTTAATTTATATTGCAGGTAACTCCAATGGCCATTGACAATATTGCAGGTGACTCCAATGGCACTCAGACAAGTGGTGTTGTAAGTCCTAAAGATGCGGGAATTGAGGAGAAATCCAATGGCCTTGAAACTTCTAAAAAGGTAACGGAAACAATGGTAAGTATAGTAATAAAAGATCGCCCTTTGATTTTTGAATTTTACATACATGATCGACTAATGTACCGTGTTTTATATATACGTATAGGAACCTGCTGCTAAAACTGTCAAGCCTAAGCATAACCTTAAGTCACGACGAAACGGGTCTCCAGATTCCCAATCGCTACAAAATGTGTCGTCTCCAACACAACCACTGCCAACAGTATGTATTTCAACATGTTTCTTGTTACTCTTTTGTTTAAATAATGTAACGTGTTTTATATATACATATAGGAACTTGCTAAAACTGTCGGACCCAATAAGCCAAAGCAAAAGAAGCGACGAAACGGGTCTCCAGATTCCCAATTGCAACAAGATGTGTCTCTAACACAAGCACTGCCAACAGTATGTATTTCAACATGTTTCTTGTTATTCTTTTGTTTAAATAATTTCTGATATATACATAAAAATTCTTTTTTTGTAGACACTTAAGTGCAAACTGTGGATTATAAAGCAAACAAATATTGTTGCTTTGGGTACCGTATACCAGTCTCATGGAAAGCAAGTGCTGCATAACCGACCACTCCCAAGTGATTGCTACAAAGTGTCGATTGATGAATCGTTAGTTGATGCAGCATGCGTACCGGACGTAGCAAATAATGGGTTAAAAATAGTTAAGAATGTTGAAGGTAGTTTCGTTGCATGGCCAAAGGATCAAGTTATTTTTGAAGAGGTGGTACGTACATGTGTTTTTTCAACCTACATATATAATTATTCATATGTAATTCAATGTTTGATAGAAGCGTCTTTTGTTTACTACAGGTTACACCAACAAACCATGTGACTAAATGTGTACCACATGCACCATCGAAGAAACAATATATATCTGCTAACGACTTAAGGCAAACTGCTAAGGGGGTGAAGGTTCAAAAGTCTTTAGATATTTGATTAATTAAGTACGACATTACAATTGTATATTCTGTCCAGTTATATACATTCGAGTTTAATTCAATTTGAAATTTCTTGTGGTTTTTAATATTGTTTTATATATAATATATATACTCATTCCAGCAGCACTAGCATAGTACTAGCAGCAGTAACTCTGCTTCAGCAGGACTACCTTAGTACTGCTAGCAGTAGCAACTCTGCTCCAACATTATTGGTCACTCTTTGTTTAATTCGATGTGTGACTAAATAGTACCAAAGGCCACACAAAATAAAAATTCATGTGACCATTGGATGAACAATAGTCACGCAAAATACACATTTCTTCACTTTAAACAGCATATGGTCACACTTATTAACAACTTTGGCCACTTTATGCTTAATTGTATGTGACTAAATACCCAAAACAAGCATGCTTTGTGTGACTAAATATTATAAAAGGCCACACAAACATAAAATTCAAGTGGCCATTGGATGATAAATAGTCACACAAAATACAAATTTCTTCACTTTAAACAGCATATGGTCACACTTATCAACACTTTTGGCCACTTAAGACTAAATAACCAAAACAAACATGCTTTGTGTGACTAAATATTACAAAAGGCCACACAAACATAAAATTCATGTGGCCATTGGATGATCAATAGTCACACAAAATACACATTTCTTCACTTAAAACAACATATGGTCACACTTATTAACACTTTAGGCCACTTTATGCTTAATTGTATGTGACTAAATACCCAAAACAAACATGCTTTGTGTGACTAAATATTACAAAAGGCCACACAAACTAAGAATTCATGTGACCATTGGATGATCAATAGTCACACAAAATACACATTTCTTCACTTAAAACAGCATATGGTCACACTTATTAACACTTTTGGCCACTTTATGCTTAATTGTATATGACTAAATACCCAAAACAAACATGCTTTGTGTGACTAAATATTACAAAAGGCCACACAAACTAAGAATTCATGTGACCATTGGATGATCAATAGTCACACAAAATACACATTTCTTCACTTAAAACAGCATATGGTCACACTTATTAACACTTTTGGCCACTTTATGTTTAATTGTATGTGACTAAATACCCAAAGAAAATATGCTTTGTGTGACTAAATATTACAAAAGGCCACACAAACTAAGAATTCATGTGACCATTGGATGATCAATAGTACACATTTTTTCACTTTAAACAGCATATGGTCACACTTATTAACACTTTTGGCCACTGTTTTTTAAATTGTATGTGACTAACTCGAAAAAAACAACATACGATGTGTGACTAAATCATCACAAACGTCACATTTATTATATTTTCGTGTGGCCATAGGATGGGAAATAGTCACACATACTGATGAATCCAACAAAACTAGTGCCTAATTAGTCACACATATTCGGGTTTTGGTCACTCTTTTTCGATGAAAACGGACACAAACTAAACAATGTGACCATATGATACCTACGGTGGCGCGACTTTTTGTCACACACACCCAAAACAACGTGTGTGACTATATGCATATGACTCGCATTTCCAGTGTGACGATAGGTGAAATCTGTACCAGTGGGATAAGACCTTACTCGGAAAAAAGCGCTGATGAACAGTAACGAGATTCAATAAACACAGACCTAAATCCTTGTTTGGCTCTGATGCCACTTGTTGGGTCTCAAGTTAATCACACAAGATTACTTGTCTAGAAAGAGAATATTAGAGAGAGAAAGAGAGGTAGGTTAAACACAATATTGATGACAAATGAACTGAACATTAACCAACACCCCTTCCCTTCAATAGGAGGGGTATTTATAGTGTTTCATGTAGTATGGGGCGTGGCCCAAGTAAAGAAAACATAAAAGCCCACGGCCCATAGGCCTTCTACACAGGTCGTACAATATTAACAAACATAAAGGCCTAAGCAAACTATTACATAATATTATTAATACTTCAATAATCTAAGATGTGTTCCCAACAATATTAATTGGCGATTCCACCAAACTCACATGTTGTTCATTGTGATGAACATTGGACTGACCCAACCTACGAGTATTCACTGCATGGATCGGCGTCAAGAGTGAATCTCGCAATTGGTTATGTCTCTAATCCTTAGACTTGATATGCAAGTAGGTCTTACATGCGTGGAATTTCATTCCTTGATATGGTTAAACGATGTCCTGAATATGGTAGTTATAAAAACCATCTTCATGAGTGATATGAAACACATGAATGACACGTGCAGTCAAAATAGGATTTGTTCCTCCATATGTTATGGAGTTAGATACTATTGGGCCCCTCGATGAATTGGACAGATTTTTGTATGGCCATACCCAAATGAGATTAAGATAAATCTTGATCCACTTGGTAATCTTGTTCAATATCAATATCGAGAAACATAATAGTTGAACTATTAGAATGACTTTTGATCCATGACTAATGTTCAACCTGGTATCTGTAACAAAAGGATGGATGACTTATAAACCATTTAAATGAGACGTTTAAGAAACTATCCTCACATATTTCTAGGGGCATTGGCGTGTTGCTAGACGCTAACCTTTGCTTGTATAATTACTTGATTATTATGACGTCGCAAGTGGGAGCTGTTGGAGTATGCTCGTGTCATAATAAATAATTATATGGCTGGACATATGTGAGCCTATGGGGTCACACACTTATACACAGAGACACCATTTAATATATCATATCTATCGTATTTACGTTATATTTAACCTTCGTAAGTCGGTATCAATAACGGGCTACTAATAACTAAGCTAGTACTTAGTTTATTGGATTAGACCAACAAATGGGCCAGCCCATTTGGGTCCCCCATGTGGCCGGCCATGGTGGGAAACAAGAGGGGAAAGAGCAAGGGGTTAAGTGTAACATTTTTCTTATAACCTCCCATTGATTTGGTCATTAAAGGATATCAATCACATTAAACCACTTACCAATTTTCTCTCCCCCTCTTCCTCTTCCAAAACCTGCGGCTCAAACATAACACCCATCTAGGGTTTGTGTTTTTGATTTGATTCTTGCTTAATCTGTTGTAGGTTGAAGCTAGATCAATTGTTACAAGCTCAATACTAGCATCAAGTGGTGATCCGTGATGTGTAGTGTGTTTCACACATAAGGGAAGATCAACCTTATTGATCTTTTGTTTCTTACATCCAATCGTGGTGTTGGTGTTGGTGGTGAAACCCGAATCACGCTTCAAAGGTATATTATTGTGATATTTATTATATTAATTAGTGATTGATCATATGGCTATATGGATCAGTTGTTAGGTGATGTTTTCCGCTGCGTTTGATTATTTTAATATGTTTTTCATATTCATCATCACCTATAGTAAATGTTTATTGTTGTTGTTTTGTCAAGGTTGGACATGGATTCGTATTTGAAATAATGTGATGTTGTCGAGCCGTAGGATTAGTGGCCGAATGATTATTGATTGATATTGTGAGCTTGGAATCGATGCTTGTGATTGTTTGAGCGACGTCGAGTGCCACCGAGTCTTTGTAGTCTCGGCGTGGCCTCGATAAGCCGAAAAATGGATTTAGATTTGTATTTGGACTTTTGGACTAGATATTGACTTGTTGACCTGAGAATGTTAAAAACTCGGATGGTGACTCAAAACGAATAATGACTCGGACGTATATTGTCAAATTTATAAATGGTAATGAAAGAAAAATAAGGTTAATGACTTATGAAGTTAAATATTAATTAGGAAACTAAAATTTGTTATTTAATATTTAGTATGGAAAAGGGTAAATAAAAAAGGAAATGTGATATAAATAAAAATGACAAAGCGTGAGAGTTATTAAGCGTTTCGAGGGCAAGTTTATCGAAGGATACCATATTTAGTTTGACCCCGTCGTTTCATCTTGAGTTCTGTATTGTTTTCTCGTCGAGTTCGATTGTTAATTTTTCTTTTGGCGTGCGTACTCTTGAGTCGTGTCTTTCTTCCGTCACACGAATGATGATACCCAACTTATACTAAAGGTTAAGAATAGATTATTTTGGAAATGAAATTGGATTATTTTGGGAATGGAAATGACTGATTTTGGAAAGGGAAATAGATAACTTTTGGAGACTTTTACGCTTTTAGTTACCGTGTGGAATATATTTTGAGACTAGTATTTATATTATTAGGTTATGCTGAGTCCGTTGTGTCGTACTATCATAGTTACTATTGTGCTTGTACCTCCGTGTACCGTTGTGCCCGTCTTCTGGATATCGTTGTGATTAGCTAGATGCCAGTCGTGTCAGTTGTGATCTTTGCATTGATGTGGCTAAGGTGAGTTCATGACCCCTACTTTTACTGGTTTTTAAACTATTTTGGGGGAGAATACATGCTCATTTTCAACTAAACTTAAAGATTGTTATTTGAATACGCGAATTGTTTACTCAAGTTTTGACTGTTTGGCTGAAATATCTGACCTGGTTATTTGAATGCGTTATGTGGTTATCTGTTGTATATGTGATTATTCCCTCATGGACTTGATATGTTTTGGGGCATGATATATGCATAACCTGTTTATTGATTAGACCTAAAATTGTGATTGTGGTTTATGAAACTGTTACGTGAGCTGGCTAAGGTCAATTGTTGTATGAGCCACATCTGTGCAGGATGGCTATTGTTACGTGCTGCAATGTTTAGGGTTATTATATCACAGCTGCAATTGTGAAGGGATATAATATCACGCTGCAAGTGCAGGATAGTATCATAGTGTGCACCTATAGGGAATTATTGTTGTGGTTTGACTTTTGTGACTTAGCTAGCATAACCGATAGATTTGCGTGACACTATATGAGTGTAGTATCTGTATGATTGACTATGGTTCGAGATGTTTTGATTATGATATTATTTGCGGATTTGGTTTTGGAAAGGTGATTTAGGTAGCCTGAGCCTATGTTGAATTTAACTTGTTTGTGAATGATGTTTTAAACTCGAAACCTTGTGGTTCAACTATATTGTTTTAAACTAAAACTTATGAACTCACCAACCTCGTTTTGACACTTTTAGCATGTATTTTCAGGTTAAGGTGATAGCTTATTTTTTTAGGTGCTTGGCAAGGGGCATGGTCATAGACGACTCTGATATATATATTTGGGACCGCTTTACTTGTTTTATGGGCCTATTTCCGCACTACTTTTGAATAATGTAAATTTAACACTTTTGTTAATAAATTTTATTCTAAACGATTGAGGTAAAAACCGTTCTTTGTACTTGTGTTGTGATACCAATTTAGTAGCACCCTAGTGACATGTATGCTTCCGCTGGACCCGATTTTGGGGGTGTTACAGATTGGTATCAGAGCCTAGGTTATAGAGAACTGGGTATATTTTAAAACCTAGACTATAAACACTTTTATGAAAACTTAACCCTATGACCGCCACGTGCCTGCCTACCAAGCTGATGCCTCGCGTATGATTTTGTTTGAGGATATAATTGATGAGACGAGTAATGATATATTAGATGAGATGTTCATGATATATTTGACAAGTTGTTTGATGAGATGCTTGATTATATATTGTTGAGATGTGTGCCTGACTATTGGATATTTTATATCCGCCTATTTTAGCTGTTCACTATAAGCATTTCCATATGCTTATGCACACACCGAACCGGAGTTACGCTATTTCCTTGCGTAATCTCATTATTGAATGTCGAGTTTGTACACCTGACGTGGTTTTGTGAATGATTTTGGATGTAAAGGACATACTACTAGTATAACTAGGCTGAGTATTTCAAAATTCATTGAACCTCGGGTGAATATAGACTGATCACCTATATTCAACCAGGGATAGTGGGACATGGCCTGATCACCTATGTCCGACTCAGAGGTGAATTTTGCGATACTGGGAGTAGTTATAATGGAATTATGTTCGGGTTAGTCTTTGATTTTTGGAATGGTAAAGTTTTGCGTGTGTACACAGACATTGAATATTACTTCCACACACACGACACACTGGCATCACAACACCTCGTGAACCGTAGTACCCCTGGCACCGCTATACGTCTTCGTTATATGGAATTCCTGTTTGTCACCGTCTGATCACGTTTTGCATCAGGACGGGCTTGACCCAATTGATACCGTTTGAATCTGAGTTGCTTATTTGTAAATCCTTGAGATTGTAATAAGCCCATTTGAGCTTATTGGAGCGTTTGGATTTGATTTTGGCTATGTTTGGATTTGATTTTGGTTATGTTAGATTTGGTTTTGGCTATGTTTGAATTTGGATCGATGGATTTTGTGATTTTGGACCTCATTCCGGATTTGGATTTGTTATTCAGCCTTGTTTTGTTGTGGTTTTGTTACAGTCGCCTCTACCTTAAGCCTTGTGCTCAATCGATGTTGTTCAATCGAAGTTGTTCAATCAATGTTGTACCTTCCGCGTTAAGTACTATGTACATTACTGATTCAACCGACTGATTGCTAGTATCAATCAACATCCTCCCTCAGAGTTGTACTCTGAACTCGCTAAAATCTCCATTTGGCAGAGAGATTTCGCGCCCAACAAAAATTTTAAGACCTTAAGGAGTAACCTGAACCTCGTTCCTTGGGACAACCACCTAACTTTTCTCTCATCCCTCGGGAATACCAGTTATCTTTGCTAACCTCTTATAGGATAATAAACTGTTTTGCCATTAATTTACAAACTGTCTTTGATTTTCTACCGACCATTTGCGGTCATCCTACAAAATGCTTTACTGCTATTTCACGAAAATCAAAATTTTGATCTTACTACCATTTTATAAATGACGAACTGCACCCCATAAACTGTTCTACAAATCGTTTAGCAAAACGATTTCATATAACGTTTTGATTGCTTGCTACGATGTTACGAATCAAACTGAAAATCAAAATTTTGACTTTGCTACAATTTTATAAACGATGAATTGTTTTCCTATTATCCTATAAGCCGTTTCACAAATCATTTAACAAATCATTTTGTAAGTCGATTTGCTGTTTTTGCTACTATATCATAAGCTAGACTTCAAGAGCGAATCCCGCACCTCTACCTGAGTAATCAAGTGTGGTGATGGATGGGATAGACACCTTCCGTTGGCCAAATCCTCTTATAACAATACCTACGACTCCAGTATTTCAATGGTACCGTACGAGGCACCTTATGATCGCAAGTGCCGATCACCGACTTGTTGGGTAGAAGTTGGGGATACCTAACTTACTGACCCTGAACTTGTTCATGAGACTACCGAGAAGATCGTTCAGATCTGAACCGAGTTGCAGACTGCCTTGCGAATCGTCCGAAGAGTATGCTGACAAATGACGTAATGACGTAAACCTCTTGAATTCCCAATTAAAGCCTAGATTATGCTTAAAGTCTCACCATGAGAATGTGTGAAGCGTTTAGTAAACGTGGGAAAGCTTAATCCTCGCTATATTGGTCCTTTCCAAATCGTTACTAGAGTTGGATTGGTAGCCCACAGAATCGAGCTACCGTCAGGACTCAGCAGTGTTCGCAACGTTTTTATGTGCAATGTGAAGAAATGACTTGCCGATGAGGCAATTGCTATTCCTCCGGGAGAGATCCAGATTGATGAATGCTTAAATGTTGTTGAGAAACCTATCGAGATGATGAAACGTGAAATCTGACGACTTTAGTAAAATCATATTCCTCTTTTCAAAGATCGGTGAACTCTAAGAGAGGTTCTGAGTTCACATAGGAACGTAAAGATGAGAGCAATCGTAAGTATCATCATCCCTCTTCAACCATAACGGATAACTTGAATTGAATCGCGAGGTCACGATTCTGTTTAAGGAGGTGAGACTGTAATACCCCGTAATTTTCCAGACGTATTTTTATACGGGACTATCCCTGTTTTTCATATACGAACTTTTCTGAACTCATTTGGTTAAAAAGGTGAAGTTATCTCGCGAAACGTGGAAACCGTGCACAACGCGTACTGGCACAACCAACGATTTGATTTGATTATTTTATTATTTGTGGGAAATGAGGCATATGAATAGTCGTTTTTATTGGAAATATTATTCTGAGAGTGATGGCGAAATTCTCGTGTCTTGAATTCGCCTGTGAGCTGTTGGATCAACCACCATAGATGAGATTACAAATGTATTAAAATTTTAATGTGTCACTACAAATGTTTTAAAAATTTAGTGTGTCACTACAAATTAGTGTGTCATTATAAATATATCGTAAAATTTAATATGTCACTACATATGTATAAAAAAAAATAGGTGATAAACATAATGTGTCGCTATATTGTTCAAAATTTTTGTAGTGTGTCACTACAAATGTATTACTAAAATTTAGTGTGTCACTACAAACTAGTGTGTCATTATAAATATGTCGTAAAATTTAATGTGTCACTTCATATGTATCAAAAAGATTAAAATAATAACAATTCATTAATACACAAATCAAAATCCTAACAAAAATACAAAAAAAAGCAACTGATGAATACTTTATAGTGGTGAGCGTTAGGTTAAATAACAGGTTGAGATAATGATAGGGTGGGACGGTGGTTCAATTACCCATAATATCCTTTTAATTATACACGAATTATATAAATAAATTATTTTGATCTTGATCTATCAAGTTTGATCCAACGGTTTACAATTGTGCTTATTTTATCTATTTTAAGGTTGTACACCACATTAACGCAAATATATATATATATATAGGGAAGGGATCTGGTGCGGATTGTATTTTAAGTAGGGATGGTGTGGATTAATATCATAGTAACATTCAAAAAAATCTGAAAAAAAAAAATAAATGGGACAAAAAATTATTAAGAATCGCTAAAAAAAATTCAAAAAAGAATCGTTATCATGGTTAAAAGGTATTTTCTCAAAATCATGTGATCCAGATTATAGTTACATTTGTAAACTCAAAATTCAAAAAATTCGATCGACCCTATAATGGTATAGTAATAACACAAAACAAGAATTTTTTGACTATCAAAACAAGAATTAACGTTATGCAATTAATAACACAAAACAATAATTTTTTTACTATTAAAAAATTCGATCGACCCTATAAGGGTATAGTTCGATCGGTTTTAGACAACGAAGAAGGAAAACACAAGGTTTAGGGTATTAGTGTGTACAAGAGTACCCAATAATGAATCCTAGCCTTTGTATATATAGTAGAGTGTTAGTGCAAATATTACCATATTTAAACTAAACGGTTTCTTCGGTTTTAATAATGACAAACATGTAACTTGTAATGTCTAACGTAAAATGTGCAAGTTACTTGTAAACACAAATTATCAATGCATACTTACATCAACATCTCTCGACGTCTCAAGTATGCTTCAACAGATTCGTAGATTTTCATCCCGACGTAAATCACTCAAGGTATGAACAAACAAATTTAAACTTGACGAATAATTAAAGAAATAAATTTTTTGTTATAAACATCACATTTTTAATGTGACAAAACATTTTTTCAAAAATACATTTTACAAATTATTTTGAATTAAAAAGAAATGTTTTATTTTGAAAAAATAAGTTTAAAAGTCCCAACAGCTATTCCCCCCCCCCCCCCCAAAATCAGCTCCAAACTTCCCCAAATAAACTTTCACCACTAAAAAACAAAATTTGGAGCATTTCTGTCTGGGACGGTACCAAGGTACCACTAAATTTAGTGGTATCGTCGGGTATTTAGTTGTACCGTCCGTCCGTAACGGCTTGTTTTTTCTTTGCCTATAAATAGTGGACCATTTTACACTTCCAACTTGATTTTTCCTATTAGTTTTCTATGGTCTAATCCCTTCTTACTTAGATCACTTTCTTTGATCATCTAGAGAGTCTTAGTTTGTTTAAGAGTGATCCAATCATCTAACCAAGTGATCACCTTCATTCCTCTACTAGTGCAAGAGAAGAACACAATGTATCAAAGAAGATACAAAGTGTTGTAGTTATAGTTAGTGCACTTGTAACACTTGTTACATACTTGTTGTATCCTTGCATACATCAAGTTCATTTTTCTTTTGAGAGTTTGTGAGAGTAGATCATTGTGATCTTGTTGAGATCTTGGAGATCTCTTATAGCTTGTGGGCTTGTGTGTTGATCAAGAAGATCAAGGGTAGATCGGGTAGGTCACTGTAATCTTGTTGAGATCTTGGAGATCTCTTGTAGCTTGAGGGCTTGTGTGTTGATCAAGAAGATCAAGGGTAGATCGGGTAGATCGAGTCAAGTGAGAGTAGATCATTGTGATCTTGTTGAGATCTTGGAGATCTCTTGTAGCTTGTGGGCTAGTTTGTTGATCAAGTGGATCAAGGGTAGATCAGGTAGATCGAGTCAAGTGGGTTGATTGTATGAAGTAGGAAGGATTGTGTGGATCGTAGTAGATTGGTACTAGCTAAGATTAGTACTCGACATTTAGCTTAGTGTCAAAAATAAGGATAAGCGACGTTGTACGGTTTTCTCCGCCTGAAGGGAGCTTGTTGATTAGTGAAGTAACTCTCGAGTTGGGTACTCGGGAGTGGAGTAGGGCGAAGAGGAGCTTCATGACCGAACCACTATAAATCATCGTGTCCGGTTTGCGCCTTCTTACTCATCTCTTTACTTTTATTTTAGTCTTTATCGCTTTATATTTATATTTGCATTGCGTTTATGTTTGTGTGGTTTGTTGCTTATATTATGTTGATTATGTTTGTGTCATGGTTTGAATGTGTTTGTG
This sequence comes from Artemisia tridentata subsp. tridentata, assembly GCA_021014915.2. Lineage (NCBI taxonomy): Eukaryota > Viridiplantae > Streptophyta > Magnoliopsida > Asterales > Asteraceae > Artemisia > Artemisia tridentata. Next base: position 403,681,829 of record CP139508.1, read on the forward strand.
TGGTAGTTTACTTTATACCATCTCTAGATGTTGTATGATCATTGTTGACACTTTTCATATTACGTCATACTTGATCGGGTGTTTGATACAAAACGTTTTTAAGTTTTTAAATGGAAACGTATTCCCCCCCCCCTCTACGGCTTCCACAATTGGTACCAGAGCCACGTCGCTCAAATTTTTAAAACAAATGGTTTTGAAAATTGAGTACGATCCATGTATCAAATTACCCATGAAGGTGATAAAATATGAAAAGTATTTAGTTGCTTAATACTTATAAGTTTTGTTGTTAAGTATACTTTGTCATACTAGCTTGAAGGTTTTCTTAAACCAATAAAAGAATAGAGTTTGTAAGTGTCCGGTCATGTCTTTAGAACGAGTCGTAAAGTCATACGGTTTTGAAAGGAGTGTTCGGGACAAACCATTATTTTGTAGTAAAAGTATTATCGTAAATGTCTTTCTTAGTCCTAAACGTGGAAATGATGCTTAATATATATTTTATATGTTCGGTATCTAGTTTATTAAATTTTAAATATTTTCGTCGAGTCGCCGCACTAAAATAATAACTGAATCAGGAAACAGGTCACGGTACCACTAAATATAGGATGATACAGTGATATTTAACGGTATCGTGGGGTATTTAAAGGTACTGTGCATTTTTCTGTCTATTTTCAGTATTGGGTCATTTTCAGAAATTCGTATAAAATCAACCATAAGTCCGTAGGAGTCGTGTCACCCATCATTTTAAACAAAGTTGAGTCTACTTTCATTTGAAAAATACTTTCATGAATTAGTTCTAAATGAAAGTATACTAGAGTCCTTGATCTTCAACTAAAGGTCTTTTTGGTCATGCCGTTTGCAAAATTTTTTGGTTAAACTGAAAAAGGGCGTTTCAACTTTTGAACCTTGACGTGTCTTCAAAGTGACTTGGTAAAAATCTTTGAAATGGGGAGGAAACCAATTCGTTTTCAAATAAAATCAAGCTTAGTATACATTGTTATACTTAATACACAAAATGACGATAAGTATTTTTGTGTGTTATGCTAAATGACTATTTGTTTTTCTTTGTGTCTTAGTATTGTTAGTTAATACTTTTGAGTGTTTATAGTTATCTTTAGTTGAACTAATTATATCTATAATCACAAGCGTTTTACATGTCTTGTTGCTATGTATTGATTATTAGTTTTCCGGTTTATGCGTCCATAGGACTTAGACTTGACTTCTTGCACTAAGTTGCGTAATTGATTTTGCATTGCATATAGGCATAGATAACTTTTCTTGCATATGTGTTTTCGACATCTTGCAATCTTTAAAATGTTTTAGTAATCTTCTTAGGAATAGAAACTAAGTTGATTGATCATGTGTGTCGAAAGATATTGTCTTACACAATTATTTTTCCAAATGTTTAAGTGGAATAAATATATCACCTCAAAATATTTAACACTTTCATTAAATCCATAACATGATCTCTAAAACATTACATCCTTTTGTCTTGCTTGACCATGGGTTGTCTAAACATGATAAAAGTTCATATTAATACATTAGTATTTAAGTAAAAGAAAATGTATTAAACTTGCATTGATCTAACACACAAAAAATGTTTTAAACATTTAGTATTTTACGTATGTTGCATAAAAATAGTTAAGATAATTATTTTTATACTCATGATATGTCGAAAACTAAGAATATTATACTTAATATTAAATAGTTTTTCGCACATAAAAATAAATGACAATCTCGAAGTAGTAAGTTAATATGTCATTAACCTCACACATACAACTAGTATTAAAATAAATGGAACACACTCCTTAAAATTTTATTTTCTTTTTAAAAGAAGTGATCGGGAGGGTCAAGAAAGATTTCGAGTACATATCAATTCATTATTCAAATTATGATTGATATCATCATCGAATCTAATTCACAAGTTTTCGAGTATGGACATGAAATTGGAGTCATTATTTGTCTAGCTTCAAGATAACATCAAAATATAACGAAATATATTATCTTGAATCTACATACTCAATCACACTCGGTTGTTATGAAAATAATGACTTCCTCTCAAGACAAAAATAATATACATCGGATCATAAGTCACACTTGTGTTGAAGATGCCATATTGAGTCTTCTTTTCCAATGATTGTGTTCCAAACATTAAACTAATATGTTTAAAAGATGCATAAAATACACAACTAAGGAGGATTGACAACTTGGATGTTTCATCCGAAATATACAAGTAATTTACATTGCAATGCAATTAGTAAATGTGTCATTTCCGAAAAACCAAACACGAGCAAACAAACAACATATGTAAACTTTGCTCATTAACGACTCAACACTCAAAATCACATGTCTAGTAAAAGTGTCACACATAATATGTTATTAACTATTATGTAAGTCATCAATCTTCGAGAATATCACATGTATTTCTCTTATCAAAAGATTGACAAAGGATAACTTATATCATATGCATCATATTTTCTTTGTAACATGAATGGTTGTGTTACAAGAGAATGCATTGCATCTTGTTAACAAATATAGGATATTATATGTGAATAATAACTCAATACAACATGTGTCATTGCATAAACAAGTAAAATTGGTCATATACTAAAATACTTGTTTTACTGAGCATTCGTAAGAGTGATAAGTTTTCTCTTAGAAAAGCATATTTGTTGAAAGATACAATATGTCTCATTTCAATCATACATCATATAATACTCACAAGATCTATTGAGGTAAGTAACCTTTACTAGATTTTTTTTCTCAAGATATGCAAAGGAGTATTCTTGAAACACTCTCGATGTAGTAGATTCTACATTGTATCACATTAGAGCATCTCTTGGTTCTAGGAAACTAAATCATGTTAAAATAACATGCAACAACTCAACAAACAAAGGTGTTATCCAAGAGATCATAAAATGCACCATCTCCACCAAATAACATTTAAATCTCAAACACGATATTAAAACATTTTGCTTGCCTTTGTTAGGAGTTGTGTAAGACATGTCATCTTCTTAACCAACTTTCAAAATACGGTTAGTTGAGTCATATTAGGCCGTGTATTAGCGAAATAAGCTAATATCATCTTTGCTACACTTCGATAGGCAAATATAGGAATTTGAATTTTTCTAACATGAGAATGACTACTAGAGAACCTATCGCACTAGAAATTCAATTTGACCTAACGGTTAAATTGCTTCCAGGAGAGAAGTTGGGTTCGTGGTATAACCCGTAAAAATGGTCGTGTTTAGCCTGAATTGAGCACCACTAGTGATAGTCTCATACTCATTCTCTAACTTGAAAAATTTTCATTCCTACATTTGACTAAAGATAGTTTACATTGGTGAACTTTATCTCCCATTAGGATTTCATTTTGAACAAGTAGTAATTAGTATCTTCCTTAGCGAACCTAGATTACTTGCATCCCACATATGTGTTTCAAAATGATAACATGTTCTCGTAAGATATGATTGAATGTCTTCATGATCTTAAATGCTAAATGATTATTATGTTTTGCATGATGTTTGCATTTATTCCTTATGTGCATTTTATGTAATTTGCTTGTAAATTTTGCACCCACACTATGTCCTTTTAGTAAATAATGAATTAGGTATGCCTATCACTATGAACTCTGTTAATACAAATATCGTCCTAAAAACGTTATTTATATTTTACAATCTTTGCTTAATTTTGTTAATGACAATCACAAAGTCTATCTTTAAGCAAGACATAAATATAAAATTAAATCTTTTGAATTTATAGCAACAAGTCTTTTATAAACACATTTTACACATTACATGATCACTAGGAATCACATTGCATATATATATTTTACATTTACATGTTTTACTTTTATTTCTTAAATTAGAAATATTAAACATGACATCATGGCATACCTCATTTTGATATCTTTAGGATATCTTGAGGATTTAGGTGATATCTTGTATAGATCTTCAAGCTAAAGAGTTGACCTTGAAAGATATGGAAAGATTATGCAAGATATGGAAAGATATGAGAATATCTTAGTTGGCCTGGTCCCCGCGGAACCAAACCAATACAAAGGCGGATCCAATTTTTGGGATCCGCCAAATCCGTGCCCTGTTGATCAGCTTTGCCTATAAATAGCAAGCTGATCATTCAGGCATAATTATCACTCATATAGCCTAAATTAGATATTCATTCATTTGTACATTACTAACCCATATCATTCTTTCATTTCATTGATCTCACTTTTGTAGCAAAGAAGATCGAGCATACAAGCTTCAACATGCATACTGTTGTAAGTTTTACTAGTTAGATACTGTGTGATTTGTTAATGTTCACACATTATTGTTTATACATTTCATTCAGTAGTGTTTGGTTAGTGTTTTAGTCCTTAAAACACAAAGAGTGTCGGGAGTGGTTGTATCCTTGTGAAAGAACCAACGGGAGTGGTTGTACCCTTGTAAATAACCCGATGTTTAGCTTAGTACCGGATAAAGTGTAAGCGACGTGTATAAAGGTTTTCTCCGCCGAGAAGGGAGTTTGTTTCTTAGTGAAGAAAAACTCTCAAGTTAGAGGCTCGTGGAGTGGAGTAGGGTAAGGAAGAGAGTCCTTGTAGCCGAACCACTATAAATCTCCGTGTTGTGGTTTGATTGTTCCTATCCTTACTTACTTTACTTATATTGTTTGTTTTTGAGTATTTACTTTTAAATCACGTTAAGTCACAAAGCAAATTAAATTTAAAACGGTAAAAACTATTAAACCCCCTTCTAGTTTTCTACAAACTCTTAGACGTCATATAGTCATACACTAGTGTCAAAGCCTATAAGTTAAAGTAGTCGCGAAGTTGTCCTAATTCCTTGGTCACCATTTCGCTTTCTTCCAAGTAATACACCCTTTGTCATGGGGAGGTTAGATACAAACCCAGTAGAACTCGGAGTAGGTTTGACAACTTAAATATTTCATCCGAAATATTCAAGTAAGTTTAACTTGCGATCGCAATTGTTAAATGTCATATCCGAAACATCATATTCAAGCCTTTTAACAACATATGTTAAAACGCACATCCAAATGCTAAAAGCTAACATCAACCTTCGGGTGACAAAGGACTCACGAGTTACTATATAAGTGATTAGTAGTTCCTTTCATCCTCGTGTGAATATACACTTCTTAAGATCCCAAACCCTGCTGCGAATCAGCACCATAGGCCTTGCTTTATGTCTTTCAAAACCCCGTGAAACACTCGCGTGCGAAACACATCGAAATCCGTAAATCAACCAAACCTCTCAAACGAGAATCCTCTAACCATCTTCGTCTAGGTCTAGGAATGATGGAACACATTCCGTGAATTTCGCAATTCCCATGTGTTCAAATGCGTCCTTTTAATCCCTCTTATGACTACTTAAATATTTCACTGAAAATATTGAAATCATCCCTTACGTCTCGTCTCGTGACTTTTTAAATATTTCACTGGAAATATTAAGTCATCCCTCACATCCCTCTTATGACTATTTGAATATTTCACTGGAAATATTGAAGTCATCTCTTATGTCTCGTCTCATGACTTTTTAAATATTTCACTGGAAATATTAAGTCATCCTTCACATTCCCCTTATGGCTACTTGAATATTTCACTGGAAATATTGAAGTCATTTCTTATGTCTTGTCTCATGACTTTTTAAATATTTCACTGGAAATATTAAGTCATCCTTCACATCCCTCTTATGACTACTTGAATATTTCACTAGAAATATTGAAGTCATACCTTGTGTCTCGTCTCATGACTTTTTAAATATTTCACTGGAAATATTAAGTCATCCTTCAAATCGCTCTAATGACTACCTATGTATTTCCTCTGAAATATAAAAGTTATCTCTTCTCGTCTAGTACCGTTCATCTCGTAAAAAGAATTTATTAGGTATAAATTATCTCCTCGTGTCGAAAAGTCTCACTAAATCAGCGAGATTTATTCGTAAAATCCTCTTAAATTCCAATGACAACTTAAATATTTCATCCGAAATATTTAAAATTTATTTAATCTGTGAAATGTAATTAAATGTCATCTCTCGATCAACGTTCATCGAATCCCATTGGATTCATTCATAAAAGAATTTATTTGGTATAAATTCCTTTAATCTAAGGTCCAGAAAAATCACAACATATGTGAAATTTCTTTGTCAAAAATCTAATTCTGGGTCAAAACTGACCTCAGTAGGTCACAGTACCCTTAAATAGGGGACGGTACCGCTAAATTTAACGATACCTTCGGACCGTTGTCTGCTGAGACAATTTATTTTGTCTTCAATTCTCACTGTTTCAAAAACACTATCAAAACCCACTCACTGTAGTCTTGAACTAGAACCGTCTCCTATCAGAATAGATTATGCCTGTACTAATTTGAAAGCTAGTGATGTTTAAGTGTTTTAATATATATCAAGTATTGTATTTAATTTAAAAGGTGCTGTTCTGGTAGGTTTAGGATTAGTTTAATGTGTACCTAAGTATATACAATGATGTTTAGTTTGTTTATCACATATTTATATGGATGTTTTATGGATTTGGTAGCTTGTTTTAGTATATATCAAATATGTTATGCAATTACAATGTAGATGTTCCAATTGCTGTAGGATCTTATTCCATTACATCAAATAACTTAAAATTCGACAAAACCTTTATGCAATTAATTAGGATGTATTTAAAAGATAATAATTTTTTTATTTTAAAAAATATGTCGATATTTTTCTAACTTGTTTAAAATTTTATGATATATCGTGAATCAATGATCCACTTGTTTGGATATATAGTTGATTAATACTGGTTGTTTGGTTTTAATACTGATATGATACGATTATCGCGGATACTTAGATATTTAGTATTGTTCGGTATAGAAGTTAGTACTGTTCGATGTTATTACTTAGTGTTGCCAAGTAGAATGGGTAATGCTGCTTGTGCTTTTGTGCTGCTTGTGTCATATGTGATTACTTGCGACAAGCATCTTTTGTGTGTTATCAAATATCGGACGTTGTATTCATTACTGCATATGTAAATTTGTAATAGCAAAATAATGTGTTTAAAAAATAACAACCTATTCAATAATTAAACAAACATATGGTATAAACTGTCTAACAAAATTCATAATCAAAAACATTGTTCAATGCAAATATGGTGTTCAAAGAAAATATTTTTTCAAATAATATCAAACGCATCCAGTTTTGGGTTTTTTCATTCATCCTTCTCCAAATTTACTGTCACCAGCCTCTTTGTTGGGAAGTTTTCTTCTGCTTCATTATCTCCTACATCAATCATTTCACGTTGTCTCTTCTTATCTCTTCCAAAAATGTTAGATGCTTCATCCTATAAAAAAAAGGTTAAAAGTAATTACAATAATTTACTTTGTTGATTGGTATATTTTTTTCAATAGACTAATGATTAGTGCATTAGTGTTTCTAGGTGTGGAGCCAAAACTATCTTGTCCAAATTTACCTCATTTGCAACAATAGCTGGAATTGCCGTGTCATTTGACGCAACCTATGATGTTAAATCAATTTAAATAACATTTATTAAGTTCTTTATTTTCAAACACGAATAGTGGTTAGACGTATATCAACGTATAGTAAATAATACCTTATTCACACATCTTGAATTCTGTAACTCATGTTCATCATCATGTAGAATATCTTCGAAATCCTGCGGTTGATCACCAATAACATGTTGTTCATCTTCAGTACCATGTAGGTCTTCATCAATTACTTCTTTACCAGCTTCGGAAAAATCCAGGTCTTCTCCATGTTCTTGTTCATCAGCTTCAGAATTATCCAGGTCTTCTACAATTTCTTCTTTATTTGCTTCAGAACCGTCCATATCTTCTCCAAGTACTTCATCATCATCGTCAGAATCATCAAGATCTTCCCGCATTTCCTGTAGTTCATTTTCAGAATCATGCACGCCTTTCTCAACATCTTGATCTTCATCTTCAGATTCATGTAGTTCATCTGAATCCTCTTCCAGTCCATCTTCGTTACCCTGTTTTTTAATTGTGTATTCCATATACATTTTTTTAAAAATATATAAAATCACATGAATCGTACTATGAACTGCATACATATTTTTTAATCTTGTGTTAATAAAAAGAGTTAACAGTACTAAGTTTACAGTAGCAGAACTAACTTGATATTTAGTACTGCTATTATGAGTTTAAACGAACAGTTTGAACTTGAACCTTAGTACAGCTGGAACCTAATTGTTATAATACGAGGATGTAAACCCGCGCTTCGCTGCGGGGCGTTCGGCTAAAGAAGTGTTTTAAGCTTCGTTTGGTTTAATTTTGTTTAGTAAAAGTCTGTTTCGTTTACACATGTAATCTAAGGCCGAAAACTTATTTAGAAACATCTTTGATCATTGATTTATAATAATTACAAATCCCCTAACTAAGGTCATAAGAAGAAATTTGACCCGCTACGCAAATCTTGACGCAAATAGTTTGAAACATGTAAATTAATCCAAAAAAAATAGTAGCACAATCATTGAATAAAAAAGAGACTACAACGCTTATGGAAGTAGCATGAAATGATGACCACAGTTTTGGTTGTATCATTTTTTCAATTGTCGACATATAACGCTTATGGAAGTAGCATAAAATGCTAAAATTAAGTATTAAAAGTTTACCATCTTGGAGGCTCTTTGAACACCATCCATCCTAGCCCAGTTAGACACCTTTCTATCATTTTGGTTTTCACCATTCCCGAGCAGTCCACTTACTTTCGCACTGAAGCATTTGTGCCATCCTTCAAGTATCTCCCTCCCTCCATCTTCATAATCTACAAACATTTGAAACAACAACTATAAAAATCAAAACTTTAAAAAAAATGATAAGTAACAATTTTCATTTTCTTACCTTCGTAACACTCTAAGAAATACGCCTTTTTGGGGCAGGCCGGTCTTCTTCATTCCTATCCACCTACACGCTTACCCAAATCAGATAGTCATATTTAAAAACACACACACACACACACACACATACATATCATCCATTTAAATACCTCGTTGTTTATCCTCTCTATGGCCTAGATGACTGCGACACATCCAAGATTGAAGGATGTGCAATCTTATTCTTTACATGTTCAATATCTGTCTCCGGTAACCCACCTGAATGTAGCAAATCATTGTACCAAATTCATTAATATAGCTAATAATCGATTTAACATTAATAGTATTGGCAAAAGATGGGATGCGCAAAAACATGGTCATAAATTACAACAAAATAAAACAACTAATTTTACAAACAAAAAATATATTATATCATATAAGTAAATAAAGTATACCTTCAACAATCGCTTTTTGAGTCTTGAAGGCCAAAACAATACTCTTCCAAAAGTTGTTCCCACCTGTCGCTGGCCTCTTTCCCTTTACATTTTTTACATTGTAAGAACTGAAAGGTACCTAGTTTTCTCCGAACATCCTGCATAATCAATTTGATGAAACATTCAATAATCATAGGCATCAGTCCAATGGATCTGGCCCTAAGAAATCATCCAGGAAACACTGGTTTTTGCATAGGTTCAAGGTTTATGGTCATTTTTTTTCTTTTCTAGAATAACAGTTTCATACCAGCTTAAAACAATGAATTTGAACAACCCCATAATTTCTATGGTCGCTCGCATCACAACCTTAGCGTCCTCATGAATACATATACAGAACCAAGGACACGCCATGGCTGCGACAAAAGTAATTTGCCAGGCCAATGTGTGCATAATTGGTATAACATACAATTTCCCAAAAACAATTTAAAGGCTCACAGTAATTCACGAACACAACCTAGAAACACATTCTACTAAAACAGTCATAACAGGACCCAATATACAAAGAATAGTGTTTCCAAATGAAGCAAAACAATACATTTGCACATGTAATTTGGTCATTGTTCGCTAGCAATTAATCTTATATGGGTTGTGTGGGCAAGCTTATGCTTAAAGGTTTATGTGTGTCAATAAACTTCCAATTTAAGAGATTATTTTTTCCTTCCCAAAAAATGATATAAACCTTTTGACATAAGCTTAACCAAACACTTTCAAGGTGCTTAATAGCTTTGCTAAGAAACAATAGCTATTAAGCACCTAAAATAAGCTTAACCAAACACCCCTTAACAATCCTTTGCCCATTAACAAACATTCAATAGGCTCACCAAAAAACATGTCCAAAACCCCATACTTAACAAATACACTCGTCAGTATTCAACTGATAACATTCTTTTATGTCCTAGCTAACTAAGAAACAAAACCACTTCATCGTACAACCCCTGGAAAACCTTATCTTTACAATGACGGTAAAAAATTTACTCATGACATAGCCAATAATAGCCAATTCACAAAAACACAAACATGATAAAAATCCTAATCTTGATTTGCAATAAAATTCAAAATTTTAACCAATTTAGAAAACCATACCTACATATTGTAAACACAACTCCTTTTTCCCATTACACATTTCAGTTCCTCATCATTCACATTTCCTGTTACAAAAGAATACTTATATCAAACAAAATTGCGGTAAAAACATAAAATATACATAATACAAAAAAAAGATTTAATCTTTATAGTAATAATAAAAAGAAATAAACCTTTAGATAAGAAAAAATTATTAGCTTTATTAGGGTGTGTATCATCTTTCTTGAACCCGCCGGAATCACTGCTACACTGCCGCCTTAATGACCCCGTCAAAATCCTTGCTACACCGACGCCTTAAAAAAAACCTAACCTAATTGTTAAAGAAATTAGGTTGGTAGGTTTGATGATATTAGATCTTGAAGAGAAGGTTAAGGAAGAAAATAGAGATGATCGAATGAGAAAAGTGTGTTTTGTGTTTTTGTGGGTTCTGGAACATCCAATTTATAATACATAATCAGAGAGACCATTTTTTTTTATTTCGATACTGTAGATTTCCCTGTTTAGCTACGTACAAAACACTGTAGATCAAAAGTAGTGTAGCAAAGGCCACGCCTTTTGTTATATTTATATAATATATAATGCATGATTAAACTGAAAATAAGCTAAAAACCAATTGTTTGTGTACAAATTTTCAGCAGCAACTGAGGAATTATATTATACCATACTTGATTGTTTAATTATTTAATAATGTAATTGATGCGCGTGATGTGTCGTTGCGGTTTAGCAGTTTTAATGCCTACTCAAGTTTTAAATTTATATTTAGCCGACTTATCAATAACACACACACTTAACGAGCAGTGTACCCGGTCAGTATGAATATAATGGTAAGTAGAGTGTCGATCACTAAGAGTGGAACGTATTATCTCGTTATTCTAATCAGTATTTTAATATATTAAGTTAGCTATACAACCTAATCTAACGCAAGGGGGTTCAGCCTGAGAGACTGGCACGATTTGGTTACAATTAAATAATAAACTAAACCAATAGGCACGAATCAGCAAGTAGCACACACGTACACGGATAAATACTTGAGACAATAAGAGGGCTATCCTTATGATAAGTAGTTTGTCACTTGTTTTATTGCTAGTGTTATATGAAGTGCATAGTTCGATGCAACGCACCGAGATTAAGTCCTTTCTCGTTGGTTCTAATCTTATCGGCGAGTAAACCCTTAATGATTACTTATGACTATCCCGTTTACCTTTCTCCTACTTTTCTACAGACCATAGAATACATAGGCATCTAATAAACAGGCGAGGGCAGAGGCATGGCGACCCGATCAACGCTCAGCTAGACACAGAGGTTATCAATGCACTAATAAAAGTCACCAATGACACAAACATATAAACTTTAATTAATGAGAAAGCAGTTTTAAGGGAGTGCAACCTTTCCGTTGTCACATTACACAAGCCACCAATCTTGATGAATTAAAGTTTACTAACACAATAAAACAAAACTACTTAATGAATTAAACATATGCAGCACCTTCTTACAGCTCTTGTATCCTTGATTTGGGTGTGTCTTGTGCTGCTACCTTGACTGAATTCGTCCTTGGTTTTTCCTGTTCGGTCTTCGGTTATAATATATTGCACTTCGAATTCGTCTGGTCTTGGGGTATTTATAGTTTCTGTCTGAGGGTGAGATGCGGCGCATGTACTTAACTTCGCGTGGGGTCCAAGATTATAATATTCAGGAATATTCGTACACCGCCAGAAGATGCGGCGTATCTTTATCTTTGGATGCGGCGCATGTCCTCTTGAATCTTGGATCGTATCTGGTGAGATCTTGATAGCGATGCGGCGCATGTCATGAGTGAGATGCGGCGCATCTGGAGCAGATTTGACTTGATCTTGTCATTTCAGTAGACTCTTCACTTTATGCATGTTTTGCTCCATAATTAGTCCAAAATCGCCAAGTTTCACCAAATGCTTGTTTTCAACTGAGAATTACAAAAGTAAACGATTAAGTATCAATCCTCATAAATAATATAGTAAAACAAGTCAAATTAATAGGATAAATGATAGTAATAAAATGTACTTATTTGAGTTCATCAAATATCCCCCCACTTGAACTTTACTTGTCCCCAAGTAAACCTTAGAATTAATCTTATGAAAATGTATCCTAAAAATGTTAGGATTTATTTTTATATTTAAGCATGTATTCGTTTTTGTCATAATCACACAACTAAACACTTAACGAATTAGAAGTAGGATAAAAATATTTCGATAAAAGCAAATCTAATCGTTTAACTGTCCAGTCGCGACGAATATTCTATCATAAGCTTGGCAAGTATACACATCTCCCCCACTAAAGCCAGGGAATAACAAGTCTAAAGCGGTAAAAAGGGTTTTTAGGCTTAAGGGTTAATTATTCTTATTCACTATCGATCTCAAATTCCAGAAAAGGCGACAAAATCACAAATACATGATCGAATCCACGAACACGATACTTGCAATTGCTCAAATCCTTAACTCGAACAGGCTAAAGATAGGTCCAAACTTCACCAATAATAATATATCAAAAAGGGCGACAAAATCATAAATACATAGCCGAATCCACGACTACGATACTTAAGATTGCTCAAATCCCTAATCTCAATAAATCAAAGGTTTGGTTGGATAAAGAATAATAGGGTATGGATAATATTTGGGATATAAATTGGTGTAAAATGAAAAATAAACAAAACAAATAGATTAAAATCCTAAGTGTGGTTAATCACTATCCCAACCATCCCATGAATAAGATTCATATCATTGAATAACTCACGCTTTAACACTTGAAACACACGCTTTAGGTAGACACGAATTATACTCAACAAGATCTTAATCAAAGAATAAACCTTGGTTGACGTTCCCATAACTGCCAACTCCCATTCAATCCATAAATATAATACAACAACTAGTGGTGATATCGACCACTTACATAACTTTACATCGTTGGTTTAAAAACAAACATCCAACTTTCTTCTTTTTTTTCTTTTCTAATTTTTTCGATTTTTTTTTTTTTTTTTTTTTTTTTTTTTTTTTTTTTTTTTTTTTTAAGCATAAACATAGATGTGTAAAATTTCATCACATCACTATAACAATAATTCTGGATAATTTTTCCATACTTTTCATGACTTCAGAAATAACGGTAATAGTGAAAGTAGTAAACACACGAAAAATAAACTCAAAAATATACAATATTTACTTTCACTCCAATTGCATTGTGCAATTTCCCGACCTAACCATAGATAATGAATTACGCACGCGAACACAGGTAATGTAAGGAAACACACTTTGCCTATAGCAATTAACCAACCACGGATTCTAATCTACAGGGTAGGCTAAGGTGTAAGGTGTAACGAAACATTTTAAACATAGGTGTAAGAAACGAAAGGAAGGGCTCTGAGTGTTTTTCTAGGGGTATCTTACTCTAAAAATGAGAGTAACAAAGGGTGTATACGGGGGTTAACTAACCAGTGTAGTTAGCTAATAACACATAACATATAAGGCTATTTGGGTGTAATACTAGAAATTTACCAATTTAGACATGTCATTCCAATTATATAAATAATACTTATTATGGTGGTCTCGAATAGTATACAAGCCAAGTTCTAAAGTTTACAAGTCACCGGCACACTCATAGATTTGTGAATTTTGAAAAATCACAATTTTTGAAAATAACGTCATGTGTGCAGCTATGCAACTTAGACTTTAAACAAAAACATGCTAAAAATTTTAAATTTTAATATATTAAGCACATTTTAAGCATATTTTGAAAAGTTTAGGACAAGTAAATGTTAAGTGTTCTAATTCTCCAATCCCCCCACTTAAGTTAAACAACGTCCTCGTTGTTCGTATAAAAGGTTAAAAACTGGAAAATAAAAGAATTAGAACAGAAAAACTCCCCTGAGATTTGCTCGGTATGATCCTCCGTTAGTATAAGAGCAAAAATCATCTTTCTTGTGGATTAGAACGTTTAAGCTTCGTATAAGATGTATCCACAGGAAATGCAGGAATCTATAATACCACCAAGGCTTTAAAACACACCTAAGATAAGAAAGGTTCAACTTGCATAATACATTAGTAGTTAGGTAAAAATAAAACATAAAAGTTAAAAATGAAAATCATCAGGTCAGTCGATGCGCCGTATCTTATGGAAGAAGATACGCCGTATCGAGCCTGGAATAAATACGGATCAGAATAAAAGATGCGCCGCATCCTTAACCAGGGATGCGCCGCATTAAAAATAAACTGATAAAAAGTTTTAAATTCGAAAATAAAAAATGCAGAAAAACAAAATAAGATATGACCATTTGCAGGAGATGCGTCGCATCTCAGAATTGAGATGCGCCGTATCCTCAGCGGCCTGACTGAAAAATAAAACGAAATAAAGGATAGGATGCGTCGCATCTGTTTACCAGATGCGGCGCATGTGGTTACCAAACAGACTGATAACAGTCTGCTGTAAAATGACTCGTTCCACGGTTTGATCTCTCACGTCCTCTCGTACTCTCATGCTGAACTTAATGCCAGTCTTCATCAAATATAACAAGAAACATAAACTGAAACATTAAATATATACACGAGAATAGTGATCAGTACAATCCAAAAAATAATAATAATATGTGGAACAATGTCAGTAAAATCAAGAGAGTAAGATCATGGGTGAGCGAGGTCATCTGGATGGGTCCCGGAAGTGCTGGCTCCATCAGTCCTCTGGCGGACTCTGCGCTCGTATGCACGTGTCACTCCCGCAACATGAGTACCATCTGAACGGGTGTGGGTAATACCCTGCTGCTCCAATAGTCTGCTCACACTCATAACCAACCACTCTGAGTCCCTCCTCAGGGCTCTCAACTCTCCCTCGACTGCGTCAAGTCTCTGACCCATGGTGCGTACAGGGACTGGTGGGGGTACTGGTGCCTGCGGCTCCTCCTGATGGGCTGGAGCAGCAGCCGGAGGTCCCTGAGGGCCTCCCTGCTCCGCCTCTGGTCCTGCTGCTCTGGCGGGCCCTAATGCTACCCAAAAGTGGCCTCCCGCAACCACCTGGCAGATCCCGAGTCTAACCAAATAGTCCCTGTCAATAACTGGAAGACGAGTCACCACAACCTCCAGCCCCGCTGGAATCTCTGCTCCAATGACTCCAAAATGGCGGGCCAGCCGAGAAACAAAATGCCCGCCAGTCATCTGGCTCCTCCGATCTCTCCCCGCAGCTGATCGGTGGAGGTAGTGTGCCAAAAAGTGGGGGATGTTCACTGACAACCCCTCATCTATGCTCCTAAGGAGGAAGAGGTCCAGAGTGGTCACCTTCTCAGGTGACTGACCCCTCCCAGCAATAGTAAGTGCAATCAGCCTGTGGCACAGCCTCCTCATCGGCTCCCTGATCAAAGTGTATGAGGGGGTGGAAGTAGTGATATCACCCCCCGAAGAAATCCTATCCCAGTAATCACTGAACAACCCTCTGTCAGGGACCGCTCGCAAACTATCATCCCAATATCTATCAAACCCATCTGACTCAAGCTCCTCAGCTGTATGCAAACCCATGGCCAAAATAAACTGCCTCATCGACATCTGCCTATGCACCCCTCCTAACCTGAACACCAGAGTGTCAGCTGTATCAATCTCCAAATCTGTCTCCCTGTAATGAATCGTGCTAAAGAACTCCAGCATAAGCTCCTTGATAAGAGGCTCATCGATCCTGAACAGTCTCTCCCAAGCACTAGATCTGAACACCACCTCCTTATCATCTCCAACAACAACCATCTCCATCCTATGCTGTAAACTCTCAGCAGCATGTCCAGCTCCAATCAATCCCACATCATCGAAATCCAAAGCCTGTACCCTGAATATCCTCCTAAAGTAAATCGACTCAAGTCTCCGTAAGTAGTCCTCCAAAGTGCCAGGGGTTAGACCCATATCCTCGAATCGTAACCACTGGTGTCTCTGTGCTGCTTCTGGTAGTGCCATCTGAAATAAAATTTCAAATTTAGTGAACATTCTGCAAGATAGGTAGATACGGCGCATCTGATTTAATCAATGCGGCGTACCTGCACAAAGTATAAGGGATGCGGAGCAAGAGATGAGATACGGCGTATGTAGATGCGTCGTATCTAGATTAATCAATACGGCGTATCTAGAATTTTATTAATTTGGAAATAGGTCGTTACGCCGCATCAATCAACCTAGATGCGCCGCATCTAAAAGCATATCAGTATAAATAAAGGGGATCAGGCAGACTATTCAAGAATCCGTATCCGTGACGTAAACTAACACTAAATATCACACTATCATATAATCCTTACATCAGTTCTAATAGCTCAATATACCACTGCTAATCCATTTCCCACCAAATATTCAAAATCGAATTATAAACCCCATATTTTCGTTCAAATCAAATTAGGCCAGAAATTCGATTATTTACGCAAGTTAAACACGGGGGAAATCGTCTAATACAAACTCTAATCACATCTCAATATCATTTAAGCACAAATCAATTTAATCACATAAACCCTAATTTTCATATTAAACAAGATTAAATTGAAATTGAGTAATTACCTTAATTTGATGATTAGGAGAAAGATTATAGATCGGATTAAAGGTGGGTTTAAGAAAAGTGATCGGAATCGGAGTATAATATCAGTGTGTGAAAGTTCTTAACTGTGTGTGTTTATGCGGTAAGAATTTTAGATCCGGCGCATTCCCGTCGTATTTATAGGGCAAAACGATGCGCCGTATTGGAAATTGGGATGCGCCGTATCTATTTAATTTCGTTGACTAGTCAATGGGCCCTAGATGGTCAGAGATACGGCGCTTTGGATATTTAGATCCGCCGTATCGCTATGTTAGTGAACGAAATTCAAATTAGGAACGTACCTTGGCCTCCGCAACACGATTCTTTATACACCAAATTGGGGTAAAACGGTTACACCATACGATATAAATGAATTCAAAATAAGAGCAATAGGTATAATGTTTTATTAACAATTGTAATCTTATAGTTCAGATGATAAGAATTTATTCCGAGGTTAGGAACAAATATCATTTTTAAGCATACAAAATTAAGATTACAATTTTAATCAGATGTATAATATGGATAATAAAATTGAGATTATAATGTAGAGAACTTCCCTTTGGGCAGGTTGAATAATCGAAGAGGTTGCGTTTGATCACTCCAGCTAGCTTCTCTCGGGTCGGTTCAGAATGTAATCTTTCATGGTGATGCTTGAATCATCCTTTATCCTGAAAATAAACAACTTGCACACGAGAGTAGCGGCCCGATCAAAGTAAATATCAAAAATCAACTATATTTATCAAATTATATTCGTCGTATTAACAAAAGTTAATGCGCCGTATTTTCGTTACGTTTCAAAATATAAGATTTTTGATTCAGAGGATGCGCCGTATCGATAAAAATCGATACGCCGTATCTGTTTAATAATTCGCAAACTGTTTTTAATAAAAATATTAGACACGCCGTATCTGCTAAAGCAGATGCGTCGTATGGCGTTAATGTTTAGAGAAAATTTTTTTATCAAAAACAGATACGCCGTATCTTGGGGAAAAGATGCGTCGTATCGCTTTATCGCATAGAAAAATTTCTTATTAAAAACAGATACGCCGTATCTAGGTAAAGATGCGTCGTATCGAATTAATTAAACGCGTTGTATTTTATAAAAAATTGAACGCAATACGCCGTATCTTAGAAATCAGATGCGCCGTATCGTTCGATTTAGCTCAGTACAACGATAGCAGAAAACAAAAATTACGAAAAACAAATAAAAACACACAAACGAAAATAAACACAAATAAAAGCAAACAAATAGCACACAAAAACAAAAAATATGCAAAATAGTACAATGAATGCAAATTAAACTAATACACAACAAAATTAGCGGTTAGATAAAAATTAAAAACCTAATTAAAATACTAATCAAATTAACAGATAATAACAATTCATTCCCCGGCAACGGCGCCAAAAAACTTGATGCGCGTGATGTGTCGTTGCGGTTTAGCAGTTTTAATGCCTACTCAAGTTTTAAATTTATATTTAGCCGACTTATCAATAACACACACACTTAACGAGCAGTGTACCCGGTCAGTATGAATATAATGGTAAGTAGAGTGTCGATCACTAAGAGTGGAACGTATTATCTCGTTATTCTAATCAGTATTTTAATATATTAAGTTAGCTATACAACCTAATCTAACGCAAGGGGGTTCAGCCTGAGAGACTGGCACGATTTGGTTGCAATTAAATAATAAACTAAACCAATAGGCACGAATCAGCAAGTAGCACACACGTACACGGATAAATACTTGAGACAATAAGAGGGCTGTCCTTATGATAAGTAGTTTGTCACTTGTTTTATTGCTAGTGTTATATGAAGTGCATAGTTCGATGCAACGCACCAAGATTAAGTCCTTTCTCGTTGGTTCTAATCTTATCGGCAAGTAAACCCTTAATGATTACTTATGACTATCACGTTTACCTTTCTCCTACTTTTCTACAGACCATAGAATACATAGGCATCTAATAAACAGGCGAGGGCAGAGGCATGGCGACCCGATCAACGCTCAGCTAGACACAGAGGTTATCAATGCACTAATAAAAGTCACCAATGACACAAACATATAAACTTTAATTAATGAGAAAGTAGTTTTAAGGGAGTGCAACCTTTCCGTCGTCACGTTACACAAGCCACCAATCTTGATGAATTAAAGTTTACTAACACAATAAAACAAAACTACTTAATGAATTAAACATATGCAGCACCTTCTTACAGCTCTTGTATCCTTGATTTGGGTGTGTCTTGTGCTGCTACCTTGACTGAATTCGTCCTTGGTTTTTCCTGTTCGGTCTTCGGTTATAATATATTGCACTTCGAATTCGTCTGGTCTTGGGGTATTTATAGTTTCTGTCTGAGGGTGAGATGCGGCGCATCTAGTAAGTAGATGCGGCGCATGTACTTAACTTCGCGTGGGGTCCAAGATTATAATATTCAGGAATATTCGTACACCGCCAGAAGATGCGGCGTATCTTTATCTTTGGATGCGGCGCATGTCCTCTTGAATCTTGGATCGTATCTGGTGAGATCTTGATAGCGATGCGGCGCATGTCATGAGTGAGATGCGGCGCATCTGGAGCAGATTTGACTTGATCTTGTCATTTTAGTAGACTCTTCACTTTATGCATGTTTTGCTCCATAATTAGTCCAAAATCGCCAAGTTTCACCAAATGCTTGTTTTCAACTGAGAATTACAAAAGTAAACGATTAAGTATCAATCCTCATAAATAATATAGTAAAACAAGTCAAATTAATAGGATAAATGATAGTAATAAAATGTACTTATTTGAGTTCATCAGTAATGTATCGAACCTCTTCGTCTAGGAAACCATTCTTGAAGTAATTGACTGTATCAATATCTTCAGTGACCTTTTCAGCTCGATAAATATGATTGTTATTGTTATGGTTAAACTCAGTATATTTCACTTTGAATAGATATTGTTTTCCGATTATCTGATTAAGCTCATCCAGAAAGTATTCATCTGTATCCATGCCTTGTTCTTTCATGATCTCCCATGCTGACAAGTTTGTCATCCTATGCACATTGTTATCAAATAGAATAATCTGGGCAGAACCACTATCATCGAATATACGAACAATGATTTTGAATCTACAAATTTAAATAAATGAAAATTAGGATTGGGTAATACTTTTTGTTATAACAAATTGAATTATTTATGTTAATAGAGTTTTTTTAGTACCTAGATGCAACTGAATGTGTTTCTCCATGTTTCTTGCAGTACCACAATTGATTCTTGTTTTTCAAACCTGTCATCCCTTTTGATGCAATTGGTTTGACTCTAGTGTTGCATGTTCTGCATCCTGTATAAGCCCAACCACCATCATATTGTATGCTATGCACTGTTGCATACACAACATAACATGTATCCTGTAATTTAATATTAAAGTTAGTTGCGCAAATGTATTAATTTATTTTATAAAATTATTTAATATATAGTGTATGAAAACATCGATAACGTTTTCTGACCGGCTCAATGGTACGAATCATTCCAACCAATCTTTTTACACAACCGTGCATAAACTCTGCAGGGCTAACAACATGCGTTGCCTGATTGTAGGCTTCAATTTTGAACCCACTTGCATCATATCCCTCTTGTTCTTCATAACTGTGTCATGTAGACATTAGATTTTGGGAAAAAAAAGTGGACCAAATTTTTTTATTTGTTAATTGCACTTATATTAGTTATTACCTTTTCCGAAAAGCCAATAACTGAGGTATATCTCTGTTTATAAATATCCTTGAACCGAATAAAGCATTATGAATTGAGGGTTTGTCTGCATCATGTGCAAGAGCAAATATATTTCGTTAAACAATATTATTTAAGTTTTGAGGTAAATGTACAACAAATTGAATTAAAGTGTTACAAAACTTATTATCCCAGTATTTTACTTTCCCCGTCATCAATAGAAAGTCTATATGACCAACTTTATCAAGTTCGTCTTCATATTCATTCCTGATGAAGCGAAAAGTGTACCGCTTTTAAGGGGTCATTTAAGCCCTAAATCGTATTTATTTGATCAAATATTGCCCTAAATCGTTCCTTTTGTCATTTTAGGTACTTTTGAGGAGAAATCTGGAAAAGGAGGCATTTTGGACGTTTTTGGAGCATAAAAGTGAAGAAAACGACAAAGTCTCAAAAATCGGCTAAAAGTTACTCTTGACGGCGTCAGACTTTACTCTGGACGGCGTCATGCCTTGGCAAGAAAAGTTGGACGTGAAATTTACTCATGACGGGCCAGTGAAAATAGCATGTGAATTATGACGGCGTCACGCTTTAACTTGATCAAGGGCGTCACGGCTTAAATCATAAGGGGACGGCGTCACGTTCATGGTTCGACGGCGTCAAGCCTTGATAAGCCAGAATGGATTTTTGAAGAGCTAAAGAGGGACGGCGTCAAGAAGGTCACCCGGGAACCCTAAAAGCGGCGAGGTGACGGCGTCACACTCCATAAGGTGACGC
Source organism: Artemisia tridentata subsp. tridentata (assembly GCA_021014915.2). Lineage (NCBI taxonomy): Eukaryota > Viridiplantae > Streptophyta > Magnoliopsida > Asterales > Asteraceae > Artemisia > Artemisia tridentata. The sequence goes on from CP139508.1 coordinate 403,703,281, forward strand.
CGTCAGATCCAAAAATCTATATATAGTTTTCTAATTTTTTGTCATGATGGGAGAGCTTAGTGTGTGGAATTTTGGGAGAAAACCCTAAGACGATTTTAGCTACTTTTTCAGGGCTTTTTGCCTTGAGATCTTCCATGTTTCATTGAAAGATAAGTTATCAATTAATCATTCAATATGTCTATGTGTTGTTTGATTCTATCTTATTCTTGTCTTTTGTTTAACATGTTAGGCTAAATTTATCTTGTGTTTGCTTAGATCTAATGAAACCTAGCTATTGATTATTGGTTGTTAGTGTGTTATTAGTTGTATTGGATGATTGTTTATCTATGTTAGGCTTAAGAAAACTGGCTAACTTCCTATTCGGTAACTTGCTTGAACGTCTTAAGAAACATGAACCAAATGCGTACTAAAGGTTTTTATGGTTGTATTTAATGCACAAGCGAATTCTAGTGATCCCATGTTAGGAGCTTCCTAGCCGGCTCGACATAGGAGTGAAGTAGGAGCGTGTAGAGTTGGGGAAGTAAGTACGCCACCCCACGAATGGTATTAAGGAATACACCCGTCATCCACGCGACTAATACACACTAATTAACCGGTAAAAGATAGTTAGGGAGTAAGGAAATCTAAGTAAACACATTTCTCTACACATAAGTTTCTCACCACATTTTATTTTCAGTTATTTATTTTATTTGCATTCGTAGTAATTTGGGTTAGTTGACTAGCAACTAATTCCGCCCACTCCTTCAAAACCCGAGATTTTACTTGCTTTCATAAAATTATAAAAACATAAAAAAGAATCTTCCTCAACCCTTAGGCCTAATTAGAGTAGCCTTTCATACCTAACGAACACTATTCCCTGTGGAGAACGATCAATCCCCCGTACTTACCACTACACTATACTACATCGGTCAGGTACACTGCCTGGTGGGGTTGTAAGCCTCTTGAGATCCCTCGAGAGGTAAAACCTGTTGTAAGGTTACAAAACCACGCAACCAAGTTTTTGGCGCCGCTGCCGGGGAATAGTTATTGTTTAGGTTGAATTTTTATTTCTATTAGGTCTACTCACTAGATTCCTTTCTAGTGAGATTTTTATTTTTCTTTTTATTAGATTTCTTTAGTCTATCTTTTTCTTTGTGTGTTTGTTCGTAATTTCCATTGACTCTTCCGTTCACCATTATGGAGAACGCGAATCCACCATACTACCAACCACGTAATTCACCCACTCCATATGACATCTTGATGTTTAAACAACATAAAGATGAACCTCTCTATGATGCATGGACTCGTTTTAAATATTTACTCCAAAAAGTCCCTCATCATAACTTCGATTTTTGGTCCCTAACTCAAATCTTTTACAATCATGTCGACCGACATGCCCAAAGGGACATTTACCATATTGCTGGCAGGGATATTAGGGAATTAAGTGCCGAGAAAGCATGGGAAGCTATTGAAGAGTGTGCCCAATATTATTATATAGTAGACAACCCAACAAACGTTAGTACAAGTCAATTGACCGCAAATTTCGAGGATCATGAAACAAGTTTGTTTGGGGATGAATATGTTAGTGTTGAGATACCTAAGTGGATGTCATGTAATGCCATATTACAAAACAAACACATAGGTGACCTTGATGTGATGGAGGATTTAGCCGAACATGATCACATTAATCAAAAAGACCTAGGTTTTATGATTGATGACGTTGAATCTCAAGAAACACATGATGAATCTTTTAGGCAATTTGAATATAGCAGTCAGAATATTAAGGATGATCCTTATGATTCGGACATAGAAGTTGAGATGCCTAGAGAAGCACTTGAGATACTTGGGAAAATGTTAGGGTTAGATCCTACTAAAACACATGATGAGGATATAGGTGATCTTGACATAAGGAATGATGAGGTAAGTAACATATGCCTGCTAAGTACCCCACAAGTCCTACCATCATTTGAGGCACACACACCACCCATGACTTACCTGGAAGAAGTAGAAGAGACTATAGGAACCCCAATAGAGGTAGAGCCCTTAGACCAAACAAAACTAGAAGAAATAGGTTTGAATACTTGTAGTCATAACCTTTCTTTTAGTTCTATGGAAGTTCCTAGTTTTGATGAACCGGAGCCTAAACCAAAACCGTTACCTAATCTTCCATCCTTAGATGTGAACTTAGGAATTGAATTAGGTCCCGACCCACCCATCAAACCATGTAGTCCGGGTAGTTTTATGTTTAAGGTAGTAGACTCTAGGCCATGTGGAGTGGAAGCTAATATAGGAGTGAACCATGACCTTACATACTTACATCACCCATTTATGATTGATCACAAGAAATATTATGGGTTTAAACCGGGTTTATTAGGTCAAGATGGATTCCCAACTAGGAGTCTCTCGAAGCTGATAGAAGATGATCCCTTTTTAGGAGGAAACTCAAAATCACCCATTGACCAAAGTGAACTAGGCAAGGTTATAATGAAAGGAGCACACCCCTTTGAGCATATAATTCATCCACCACTCTTTCCTCACGTGGCATACTCCTACCGAGCTGGTGTGTATCGCTACTATCACCCGCACTTAATCCTAAGTGTAGGGAAAACCTCTCCTTTATCCATTAAATAAGGGTAGAGTCAGGCTCATGACTCGAACAAAAACAAGCGCTTCTTGGGAGGCAACCCAAGCTTTATTTGTTTTATTTGCTTTGTGTGTTTATTTATTTGTTTGTCTGATTTTATTTGCTTCCGTATGTATGTTTAATTTTTATTATTATTGATTCATGTTCAAAACTAAATTGTGAAAATGCTTTATTTTGTTTTTAACTTCGTCTTAACTACATATAAAGGTATTTTGCAAAAGATAAGTGTAAGGGAAAGTCAAATCGGTTTATTAGAACAAATGAACATGAATCATAATAATATTAAATTAACATACATATTAGTATTTGTTTGAGTCAAATGCTTGTATCGAGTCATAATGATATTTTGCAGGATTTCCAGGAAATGAGGTATAGGTTTTTCCAGAAATTTTCCGGAAACTTAACATGAGAATTCTGTCAGATCATTTCTGACGGCGTCAGGCATTACAACCTGACGGCGTCAGGTTTTAATTTTCTGAAATTTTTGAAAGTTTTGTTTTCATAAAAAGTTTTTATTAAAACTCTAACTTATAAACTCCAGGAATCTGCAAAACATTCATTCCGCAAGCATTATATCTTTAATTGTTTTATTTCTAAGTCTGGAATTACACCTAGTTGCGAGTTGTCTTTGTTCGGTTTGATGCTTTGGTTTTTCTTGTTTGTTTTCTCAGGATTAACAGGTTATTTTTGACAAGGAGATGTTTGTGGAATCAAGCTTTTGACGATGCATTAGTCTTGGAGCTTCTACATTCTCTTGGAAGAAGATCTAACCATGTTACCTCTTTATCCACCGAACGAATCAGGGGAGTATTTGATTTCATTCTTTTACCTTATTTACTTTTACATCTTGTTATTTGAACATTGGGGACAATGTTCATCTTAAGTGTAAGGGGGGTAAAAATACGATACTTTAGAGAATACAATTACGCTTGATTTTTGTTTGTTTAATAGTAGATGTGTAATAAAACTGAGATAAATACCTGTTAGGGTAATTTTAGTGCCAAATTTAATTTTTTTTACAACATTTAGGAGTGAAACTTTGATCTTAATGAGCGTCTCATGGATAGGAGTTATATGACTAGCACAAAAACCGTACCACTAAAAAATTTTCCACCCCCAAATATGTGAGGTTCGCCCCTAGAATTGGTAGGAAAAGCATTTATGCTATGATGTGTGTACCGGTAGCACTTAGATTCTAGAACTTGCGTTAGGACCATTCCAAGGCCACAAGTGAGACTACATTCGTGTAGTTAGATTTAGTACATGATAAGAGGCATTAGGATTAACCCATTGTTTTACACCTGTGTTTTTGTTATAATTACATTGGCTACATTGGTCAAGTAATTCTCCCACACCCTTTGCGTTGTACTCATTTTTTGTACACGATACCCCTAGTACACCCCTCAGAGCCTATCTTTTCGTTTCGACCTTTAAGCATTTTACTTAAAGGAAGAATTTGTTACACCCCACTAAAATGTACACCCAAATCGCCTTAGCCTACCTTGTATGCACTCATTTTTAGTGCATTATTGTTACAACATTTGTTTAAACCCAAGTTAATTATCTAATTGATTACATGGTTGCTAAGTCGAGTCATATCCTTGTACATATTGTTTTGGGACGATTGGGACTCATGGGTAAAGTACTAGTGTAATGGAGTAATGGGGAAGAACATCATTTATTACCCCCATATGTGCTAAATGTTTTAAAAGTACTCCAAGTTTTTCAATTATCTTAATTCGAGTCATTAGATTAGTATTTGTAAAGTTATGTAAAAGCTCAAGTGTAAGGGGGATGCAACGCCCCTATGATGTATTATTTTGGATGGTAGGGTAAAAGTGTATGCAAAAAAAAAAAAAAAAAAAAAAAAAAAAAAAAAAAAATCAAGAAAAATACAAAAAAAAATGAGAAAAAGAAAAGTAGAAAAAACATACGGACTACCATCCCGTTTCATTTTATGTTTATTTTTATGTTTTTGTTATTTTGTTATTTTGTTTCTAGCTTAAGATTGAGTCGAGTCTTGGCTTAGCAACATTGTATAGTACATGTAATTGATCAAGATCTTTAACTCGCCACCAGTAAAATATCCTTTATCCAACAAAACCGTGTTTTCCTTTTCCCTACACCTAACGTTATAACCCATTTAAAAGCCCTCTTTGATAGTTTATCTTTGGTGCTTACGCCTAGTGGAGGAGGTTTTCGATCCTTTCCCAAGCCTATGGTAATCTATTTGCTATGACAGGTAGTGAGAGATATTATCCGTTTTCATTTATGAGATTTATTTTGATGACACTTGAGAGATGTGAGTATCTAAACACTACTTTTGAGGTGCTAGTATGTAATCTCCGTGCTTATTATGATTGAAGTGGAACGATTATTTGTTGTAATTACTTTTATGTTAGCATTAAATGACCTCTAACTTGTATTTTAATTAGAATAAAAGCACATTTGCTTGAGGACAAGCAAATCTCAAGTGTAAGGGTATTTGATGAAGCAAAAAGTGTACCGCTTTTAAGGGGTCATTTAAGCCCTAAATCGTATTTATTTGATCAAATATTGCCCTAAATCGTTCCTTTTGTCATTTTAGGTACTTTTGAGGAGAAATCTGGAAAAGGAGGCATTTTGGACGTTTTTGGAGCATAAAAGTGAAGAAAACGACAAAGTCTCAAAAATCGGCTAAAAGTTACTCTTGACGGCGTCAGACTTTACTCTGGACGGCGTCATGCCTTGGCAAGAAAAGTTGGACGTGAAATTTACTCATGACGGGCCAGTGAAAATAGCATGTGAATTATGACGGCGTCACGCTTTAACTTGATCAAGGGCGTCACGGCTTAAATCATAAGGGGACGGCGTCACGTTCATGGTTCGACGGCGTCAAGCCTTGATAAGCCAGAATGGATTTTTGAAGAGCTAAAGAGGGACGGCGTCAAGAAGGTCACCCGGGAACCCTAAAAGCGGCGAGGTGACGGCGTCACACTCCATAAGGTGACGCCGTCAGATCCAAAAATCTATATATAGTTTTCTAATTTTTTGTCATGATGGGAGAGCTTAGTGTGTGGAATTTTGGGAGAAAACCCTAAGACGATTTTAGCTACTTTTTCAGGGCTTTTTGCCTTGAGATCTTCCATGTTTCATTGAAAGATAAGTTATCAATTAATCATTCAATATGTCTATGTGTTGTTTGATTCTATCTTATTCTTGTCTTTTGTTTAACATGTTAGGCTAAATTTATCTTGTGTTTGCTTAGATCTAATGAAACCTAGCTATTGATTATTGGTTGTTAGTGTGTTATTAGTTGTATTGGATGATTGTTTATCTATGTTAGGCTTAAGAAAACTGGCTAACTTCCTATTCGGTAACTTGCTTGAACGTCTTAAGAAACATGAACCAAATGCGTACTAAAGGTTTTTATGGTTGTATTTAATGCACAAGCGAATTCTAGTGATCCCATGTTAGGAGCTTCCTAGCCGGCTCGACATAGGAGTGAAGTAGGAGCTTGTAGAGTTGGGGAAGTAAGTACGCCACCCCACGAATGGTATTAAGGAATACACCCGTCATCCACGCGACTAATACACACTAATTAACCGGTAAAAGATAGTTAGGGAGTAAGGAAATCTAAGTAAACACATTTCTCTACACATAAGTTTCTCACCACATTTTATTTTCAGTTATTTATTTTATTTGCATTCGTAGTAATTTGGGTTAGTTGACTAGCAACTAATTCCGCCCACTCCTTCAAAACCCGAGATTTTACTTGCTTTCATAAAATTATAAAAACATAAAAAAGAATCTTCCTCAACCCTTAGGCCTAATTAGAGTAGCCTTTCATACCTAACGAACACTATTCCCTGTGGAGAACGATCAATCCCCCGTACTTACCACTACACTATACTACATCGGTCAGGTACACTGCCTGGTGGGGTTGTAAGCCTCTTGAGATCCCTCGAGAGGTAAAACCTGTTGTAAGGTTACAAAACCACGCAATCAATTCCACAGCAACGCCCATTTGTCCCAAAAGGTAACATCAAGCATCAAAGATCTGGATATTGTGTTATCAACATATGATTACATTTGCGCATTTTTTTATGTTAATTATAATTAAATTTAAGATAACTAACTCACTCGGCATCTTCTATGACAACTGTCCTCCGATTCTTTCGGCCGCCAACGCTATTGACGGATACAATATTTCCAATAGCTACAACAGTTCCGATAACATCTGCAAATAAAAAATGGATAATTGAACTAAAATAAATTATATTTTTACATTTACAATATACATATGTTTATTAGATATACATACCAACACAGTCATGCTCATGGTACTCATAATCTGTGTCCAATATGCGGCTGAATGGTTCATTAATGAAGCCAATAAAGTTGTCATCGATGTGTTCAACTCTCGTAACATCAGTCCCTTTATAAAATGAAATTTTATACATGTGTGGTAACAGCGGCAACCTTCCACCGTTTTCTGCTACTCCAAAGTTGGAGATTATATAACATTGACCCTCTTGCAACAGTGGCTCAAATTTAAACATCAATTCTTTTTTGATGTAAACTTGAATACGATTTCACTGTTGCAACAATTGTTAGTATTAGTGTCTTTGTTAAATATGTACAACCATATATTATTAGTAATTAAATTAAATATACCTCTTCATCTTGAAAAACACAATCAAGACTGTATGGATCGTGCTCTTCATTTAGTTTGTGGGAATGCCAAACAGAGATGCACCTTCCTTTTATTGTAATATTAGCAACCATAGGACTAATATCTTTAATTGGTGTTACTGTGCGATCTTTTATGTTTAGTCCTGTCAAATTGTACACATAGTCTTCATATGAACTGAATTAAAACCATTTATATATTGAATAATAAATTCTAATCAAACCTTGTGAATGACTCCCAAAACTGGACATATTGCTTCCAATGCTTTTCCTTTGGCGGGAAGTTATTCCTACATATATTCAAAGATAATATCAGCTGGCAGTTTATCAAACCATGTAAAATAAAAAATATCTATTTATTATTTGTTAACAAACTACCTGAAGAAGCAGATCCACCAGTAGATGTATGTATCACTGTGGATTTCTTTCTATATCCACTAACACCTGTAAAATGATCAATATATTGTTGCGATATAATGAAATTTAACAAAAACATACACACAATAATTTATATCCAAATTACCTGTTGAGGAGCTACTTAAATTGGATGAATGAACTTTTGAAGTCCTTCCACCCCGTGTCGTTAACTCTATATTATTTTTTAAATTTTTATTAGATAAAATTTAAAAATACGTTACAGGCACTTAATAATAATGCAATTAATGGATGTAGAGAAACAAAGTTTGAATTACCAATTTTGGCATTCTCTCGATCGGAATGCGTATCCAAAGACGTTGACTGGTACCCAAAATTTCCGTTTGGACCTGGATTAACGGCTCCTGTATGTTAATCAGTACATTATTCTCAAACTATTATATGCTAGATTTTATAACCGCCGGAAGCTAAATTAATTCTTAACAATAATACCTGATGCTGCACTTCTCAAATCTTTTTGTTGGTTCCTGATGTATGCCATCCTATTTGATACCATCATTGAGGTTGATTTCCCTAATAACATTTACAAAACATTTTATCTTATCATTAAAGTGGTGTCATTCAAACATTAACATATCAAAGTTTGAAATAATGTATAGTAAGAAAATTAATTACACAATATACACAGTGTACACAAATTATTTGGATTAATGTCAAACTATAATACATTGTGGTTTCCTACCTGGTGTGTCATCTTTAAACATGGTTGTGACTACTTTAGTTGTCCTATTTTTTGAAATTTCAGTGCCTGGGTATTCAATAAACATATACCTAAATAAACTATATAATTAATCATATTCTCATTTAATACTTCTACACCATAATACCTTGCCGACGTGTTTTTGATGTACCACCCTCAATCATGGTTGCAACCACTGCAGTTGGTTTCTTTGTATTACCTTTAACTGATGCAAATATTAAAGTATATATGTGTTTACTCATCGTCCTTAAAGTTTTACACATATGGGCCATTAACAACATAATTTTAAACCAAATACCTTGTTTCTGCTTTGTTGGTGTATCACTCTCAAACATTCTCGCACCTGTTGTTGTACTTTTAGGTGTTGAATATCTCGCTGATGAAAAAAGTAAAACGTTATATCTGAGTAAAATTAAATATAAAATCAAATCTATTATCATACTAAAGTAAAAACATCATACATTCTGGATACGTAACTAGTGTGTCACTTCCAGCCATGTTCCCATCAACTGGGACTGATCTATTTTTTATACCATTCCCATCTACAAATTCAAACAAAATTCCTCCTTATAAATATAAAGTCTATGAGGGAAACATGGTTAACATAAGGCATTAATATATAAGTTATAAATAAAAATAGAAAAACATGTAAAATCTAACAGCACAAGATATAATACAACTCTTATAAACTACTTATATTCTTTTCAAGTGTGTGTTACAAAAAGGTTTAGCAGTACTAAGTTTAAAAGAACGTGATTAAATTGAAACTTAGTACTGATATAATGTATTTGAAGAAACAGTACTAACGTGCTAGTTAATACTAAATTGAAAGTTAGTACTGCTGCGATCTTTAAAGGCACAGTTCTAATTAGAAACTTAGAACTGTTAACATGCGTTTAAAGAAACAGTACTAACGTGAAAATTAGTACTGTTGTAACCCAATTGTTATAGCAACAAATACATATTATGCACAACATGTTTTATAAATAACAAAATCACATAATCTATCAATGAGACAATATCATTGTATCAAGAATATGTTAATGGTCATGTAAGCTATCAATCACACAATATCAATGTATTAAAAATCAATATTAAATTCAAAACCATATAATTCCATAACACAAATATCGACATAATACTTTTAAAACATAATACCTCGTGAATGACTTGATGGTGTATCACTTTCAAACCTGATGTCATTCATGGTAGTAGTTTTCTTCCTAACAACTCTTGAATCTGAAACAATTATGTAAATATTGATAAGAAATTTAACACAATGATATAAACTATTAAACAAAGAATATCAGTTTGTTTGTTTAACACACATCATCAATTTAATTAACTAAAAAATGTCAATATTAAAGGAATGATAAAAACAATTTAAATGCACAATACCTTTTTGATGCATGGTTGCATCCATTGTAGTAGTTTTCTTTTTTGAAGCTTTTGCCACTACAATTTTAAATAGACATATGTCTCAACTCATTGAACAAATGTATTAACAGAATTTCAACAAACATCGTATACAAAACAATTTATCATTATAGTACCTGATGCAGGATCTTTTACATTTGTTATATGTTGTGGTGTACTTTTCCCTTCTTGGATATCTACAGCAAAATTCATTGTATCATGAATTAAATACAAATTATATGCAACCAAATTATTCAAGAACACAATACCTTGAAGACAACTTTCAGAATTTTTGTTTTGCTTAGCTTTTGAAAGCCTTTCAAAATGTCTTTGCCGCTGCATATTTGATTAGGGTTGCTATGTAGATCGATTTCTGTATATTAAAAATACGTATATGTTTGTAGATGCGTAGTTAATGATGTATATATAGTGAAAAATTAGGGCTGCAATTGTGTGAATTTTAGATATATGCAAACTATTTTTGGAGATAAAAGATATCATAGAATCCATTCTAAACGTATCCTCATATGAATGAAACTGTAATAGCTATGTTATTCGGATTAAGCTTCCCAAATAAGTGTCTATCCTTCCATGCGTTTATAGATTTTAGTTTGTTAAAAAAATACAAAACATTGTGTTAGTGCAGTGGTTAAGATGTGATTAGCACTTATTCACAAACCTATGTTCGAATCCATGATAATGAATTTTTTAACAAATAAATTCCGGAATTCACAATGCAAAATACTGCTTACGTGGCTTCATTGTGATGACATGGAATAAAAATATGATGAGGTGGTATTCCATGTCATTGATGATGTCATATACATCCTGTTATATATATATATATATATATATATATATATATATATATATATATATATATATATATATATATATATATATATATATATATATAGATTTATGTTAATATGGTGTACACTTTAAAATGAGATATAATAGGCACCAATAAACAAGCGCCAAGTGTCCTTTGTATTTAAAAGAAAATATTAATTAAATTAAATATACTTGAGGGTAATATAGGTATTTTATTTTTCACCTTATCTTTGTGTTTGTTCCATCTTTTCAGCTCAAACCAAGAATCATTCTTCCTGAAAATTAGTCACACGAACGTTACAAACCCAGATTAATTCCTCATATTCCATCATGGTTTTTATCCTCCCACAAACCTGTAATCGTAATCATATAACACACACAAATCATATCAAAAATTGTAGCAATTATGAGCACTACGACAGCTTCATTTGAAGGTATGTAACAACCTCTCTATTCATGTACTTCAATGATTATTGGTTTTGAATTATATTGTTTTTGATTGTTGGTTTTGATTTATATTGTTTTTGATTATTGGATTTGATTTACACTACTACTCAATATGTTTTAATCAATATGTTGGCTTAATTCCAAACACTAGGAAGATCATGTTTATTGAATGTAATTAATAAGTCAATACCTGCAAATGCTGATACGGAGAGATTAAACGGACTGCAGTGGGGAATATGCATAGCGGTTGCTGCTCTATTGTGGCCTATAGGATGGGTTGTGAAGATGATACCAGTACCAAACAAACCATTTTTAAGCTACATTCGGTGCTAATTTAGACTCATATTTTCTGTTTAGCAAACAATTTCTCACATCGTTATTTTTTTCTTTCTTGTACATATCACATTAGTAGTGTTATGATTTAATTATGATTTATCACAATATTATTATTTGGTTATGGTCTGTTAAAATGAGCAAAGATCGAGATAAGTACTATAGTAACATGAAAGCGAACAATCTTTTATAAGCAATCGTTGTGTTATTGTATATATTTGCTTATTTGTTTCTCGCTTGTTTACGTGTTTTGCCTAAGAGAAAGCCAATAACTATGCCAACTTATTGAGTGTTTGAACAATTGCAGAACGATTATAAATAATTTAGGGTGTTATCGGGTCGGGTTGAATCAGGTTTTGAAGTTTTTAAAAGTGATCCGCAACCCGACCCGATTAAGAATCGGGTTATAGGGTTCGGGTGAGATTCAGGTCGGGTTATCAAGCACAAACATCATTGATAATCAAACTAGTTGCCAAGTTAGTACCAAAGTACGAGTGGCCATGAACTTTATAACATGAAAAATCAAACTATTACAAACTCAGTACCAACTTTTCCAATTAAATATATTACATGACTATCTATCTAGAATCATTATGTGACGTATAAGACTATTAAGGAATGAGAATCAAACCATTAGAATTTGTACCAGTAGCCATTCTAGAATCATTATGTGATGTACATGACTAAATCTTGAATTGAATTTGAACCATTTGCATATGCACTATACGGAAATTACAGTAGCTATGTAATAGAAGTTTCCGATGTGCTATATGCACTGATGGTGAATTGAATGTCTCAGTTCCAAAAAGACCCATACATAATATCAGTAGCAATGTCCCAAATAGCCCCTTGTTGGAAGCTTACAGTTAGCCAGGCCTAGAACTATAGTGTGCCATTCTTTGGTTGTTTTTAATAATATATCTGCATTTCAAGAAAAATATTACTTATAGTTTGTTAATAAGTGTGGTACTTTATTACCATAAATTAAATAAACAGAAACTGATAGATTGGCTTACTTTTGAGAGGTAAGCCGTTATTTCAAGATGCTGAAACTAATATCATAATGACATATCTAAGACCAAGCCTTCACTGTTTACTCTTAATCCCCAATGTATAGAATGAATCAATTAAGGACATCACATAGTTGCTTTCTTCTCCTTCGATATGATTACACCTAAAGTTTAGCTGCCTTTGTTCTTTAAGTGCTCATGTGATTATGCCTAACCTATCAATGCTCTTAGAGTCAGTCCAGCACAGTTTTAATTCATGATCGATATGAAGTATCATTAAGTTACCTTGTAAACAGGACCAAAACCACCTTCTCCCAACTTATTGTCAATGCTGAAATGTTTGTTTTGTAGGGCATATAAGTTTTTTGTTTATGATTATGTTTTAACAACTTATCCTTATGCTATTAGGTGAGCCATCAACTCCACAATCAAATAATAATGTGCAAAGTCATGTTATTGGTGCTAATCAAAGTGTCCCACAAGTCAGGATTTACCAACCAGCCCCAGAAGGTAACAAGTTTTGGGTTCCGGATGTTAATAACAAACCTGTTGAGGGGAATAAGTTTGATACAATTGATATGGCTCTGAAATTTTATAACGATTATGCAAGACAAGGTGGGTTTGAAGTTAGAAGAGGTGGTAAAAAAAACTAAAAAAAACGAAGAACCTGCTTTGAAGTATTTTGTTTGTGCTATGGAAGGGGTAAAACCCTCAGCAGACAATGTAAAGAAAAAGATAAAAAAATGTACAAAGTGATGAATCACAATCACATGTTGTGCACGAGGTGATAAAAAGGAGAAAACGTGCATTGTAGCGATGTGGATGTCAAGCCAGACTCCGTATTAGAAGGACCCTGGAAAATAAGTGGGTAGTTTACAAGTAATCATCATACACATGTATCAGCTGCTAACAATACATTATTACTACAAATCGAGTATCCTATTTGCACCCACACCTGTTACTGAATTTCATTTTCTAACAATACGATATTAAAGAGTTTTGGTATTCAACAAATTCCTTTTTTTTTATTTTTTAAAAGACTGCTGCACATATAAAGGAGTCTTGGTATTATAACTAACTATTACCTGTATAATGTGTGTTACTACATAATGATACTTACCATATCTATGCCTCGTAGACTCCCATACTCACTTCTCTCCAATACAAGCTTCATGTTTTCAGAAAACTTTTCAAATGCCTTATCGTACTCTACGTCAAACATATCACTTGTCTGTGTTCAATTTAAAGTCATCATTATAATGTGTACATCTAACCGGTACAGTATAAGCCAACTTACACATTTTACACACACGCATTATCATGTATGAAACTTACTAGCATCGATGTGTGACAGAAAAGTCGTCTTGGTGTCTTCTTATTTTGGTTTTTCTCTGCATCATTTAGTACATGTGTGAACATGTCTATAGCTCCACAAGCTATATCTATCCCTGGGTACAACGTTTCAAGCTCACCTCTCGTTCCATCAACATAGTCGTTCTTGAACACAATATCTCTGTCATCATACACTTGTTAAATAATCATCATAATTCATAAATATAACTTTAATATATTTCTTACGCCTTACATCTAATGAAACATGAAAACTTACGTTTCTGGAAGCCGAGCACTGAACAAACATTCAGCTACCCTTATCTCATGCTGCGTTAGTGGTGAAACCAATGATAGTTCCATGACAACATATGGCGACCTCAAAATTTCTGGAAGGAATGTACGCCTCTTCAACCGATTCAGAATAACGTTTCCTACTATAACATTCAACGGCTTAGGTTCTGAATTAGCAGGTACAATTTCCTTGCTTCCATTCTTTATGCTTTCTTTCCCAGATGTTTTCTTTTCCTTTTCACACACACCTGTATCAACCGGTGTTCTAAACATATCAGCATCAACTGGATCTTGTGAGTCGTAACTTCGCAAACATTCGAGCAAGTCTTCCCCTTCTTCCATAGCTGTTTCATCATTACTGCCACCAACCACTTTCCCCTGAGTCGCAGGTGGTTGTGTCACATTCAGATCAATTTCTTCCGTGTCATCAAAATCCAACCTCGTTGGAATTTATCCTTTTGCCCTACTCCATTCTTCACACACTTTATCACTTAACTCCCCATATCCAGTAGGCGTTCCATACACTTGCGTAAACGGAAAAGGTTTGCCACCATTCTCCGGTGTACGGAAACTATAATTTGCATAATCCTCTGGACATGTGTCTTCCTTAGGCTGCTCAGAATAACTTGGAACTGAAAACAGTTGTTTCCTCAATTCCTTCAACTCTAACAACGCAGCATCACTCTCGTCAATGTCCAGTCCTTCTTCTATAAGCTGGTCAGCACGATCAACTAGTTTACCCGCCCTTTTTAAACACGACACTATACACTTTTTCAATCCCTACGTAAAACAAAAAAATTCTGTCACTTACTATTAAACTTTCACAGTGTAAGCTGGTTGATGTGAAACATGTCTAGTATCCATACACGATCTTTTTATATGATCCTATTAAACTGACAACCGACTAAAATATACTTAATTAACACATTTTGACAATACACTAGTACCTCATAGTCTGTTGGCACATCCTCAAAACCATCATCTTCATACACGTCATCTTCTTCCAAAACTCTCTCGTCATCATGTACTACATAATCATAGAAATTTTACAGTCAATACGTTGTTTTTACTTAAAGAATATACATTCATCGGTTATTCAAATTCACATACTTAACTCTTACCATCATTCTCTTCTTCTTCTTTTTCACCAACACATGTATCGCCGCCATCATCCATATGAAATACGTCCGCTTCTAATTTATGCAACATCTCTGAAGACCATAACTTAATAGGTGTCTCGGAATGGACATACAGAACCTGTTTCACAATTATTAATCAATTATACAACAACTTAAATTTTATTTATTAACAAAAACACATATACACCAAATCGTAATGACATGTATCATACCAGAAGAAGATTTATAGGACCATTGTAAAACCCATCCTGCTTCCATGAATGTTTTGTCTTGATCAAACACTCAAGTATATACGTGCACCAGTCCGTCTTCAGTATTCAGTAAATGTAAAAACTTTAGATTCACTGTATTACTCAGATTCAACTCACCCAAATTTGAAAAAAATAACACTAAAAAGTTAATCTTGAACAACCACCCACTCCGTCCTGCTTCCACAATCAATTTTGCCACATGTGACATATAATGCCTTTTCGTTCCATTCCCAAACTGAGCCTTCCATTGACGTGTTAACTCGTTCCTATGATTTGTCTCATCACGGGCATGTACATGCACCTCTCCCATTGGTACACCCAGTACCTGTCTAACCAGCTCTCTCGTTATCTGTATTACCCTACCCGGAAGATTCAACGAACAAGTTTTTTCAGCAAACCTCTCCAGCAACCAAAAAGATAACCGTGTTGGAAGTCTACCAATTTTAAACTCCAGAAAATCACCAAATCTGTGAAAAACTAGAAGGGGGTTGAATAGTTTTTACCGTTTTAAAAATATTTCGATTTGTATACTTAATGTGATTCCAAAGTAAAGTGAACAATCAAGCACACAAACAAGTAACATAAGTAAAGAAGTAAAGAGAGGAAAGATCAAACCACAAAACACAGATGTTTATAGTGGTTCGGCTACAAGGACTCTCTTCCTTGCCCTACTCCACTCCTCGAGCCTCTAACTCGAGAGTTTTTCTTCACTAAGAAACAAACTCCCTTCTTGGCGGAGAAAACCTTAATACACGCCGCTTACACCTTTTTCCGGTACAAAGCTAGATACCGGATTCTAGTTAAAGGAAGAACCAACCTGACGTCGCCTAAATAATTACCGACACTAAGCTAGATGTCGAGTTTTTTACAAGGGTACAACTACTCCCTTTCACTCTATGTGTTTTGAGGACTAAAACACTAACCGGATTCTACTGAATAAAAGATGCAACAATGATGCCTAAATTCTAATGAGTTACATAGTAGGTAACTATCAAGTCTTGCAACAGAATGTTGAAGCTTGTTAATGATTGATCTCTTTTGCTACAAAAAGGAAGATCACTATGAATGATATGGGTTAGTAATATGTAAATGAAGGAATGTATAATTTTTGCTATGTAAGTGATGAAAATGGCCAAATGATCAGCTTGCTATTTATAGGCAAAGCTGAACAACAGTTGGCGGATCCGGCGGATCCCAAAAATTGGATCCGCCTTTGTATGGCTTTGGATCCGCCATGTCAGGCCAGCTAAGATATTCCCATATCTTTCCATATCTTGCACAATCTTTCCATATCTTCAAATGTCAACTCTTTAGCTTGAAGATCTAAACAAGATATCTCAAAATCTTTCCAAGATTGTGTTCATGATGCATGCCATGATGTCATCCTAATATTTAGAAAATAAAGTTTATAATTTAAGAAATAAACATGTAAATAAAGGATGAGTGTTTTTTAGATTAAGTTAGTTTATGCAAGTTTTAAAATCTATTTTAAGCAAAAAGTATGTACTGTGATGATTCACAGTGATGAGAACTTAATCCTTTCTCCCCCTTTTTGTCGAAACAAAAAGAAGATATGCGTAGCGGAATGCGATTTTGAGAACTTTAAAGCTCCCCCTTGATTTATACTCCCCCTAAATGGAGTACCAAGGATATGATGTATGATCCTACAAAACAAATGGTTAGAATATGATATGCTCCCCCTTGATGTATACTCCCCATTGCTAGAGTACCAACGTATACATTTCAAGAGTATGAGATGCTATAAAAGAAAAGTTAGTAATGAACAACTTCAATCAAGAAGCAAAATGCATATGCAATGGTCAACCAAACAAGAAGGTCAACCCATTTGACTTTAAAAAGTCAAAATAAAGTGTCTGATCAAAATTTAGTACCTAATGTACATTTGATCAAAGCATTATGTGAAATTAAAAGCAACTATATTATGATGTTAGTATAATATACTCCCCCTTGATCTATACTTCCCGTTGCTAGGGTACCAACGTATGTGATTCAAGGGTAAGAGAAGCTACAAAACAAAGGTTAGTTGTGAATCAATCTAACCAAGTAGCTAAATGCACATGTATATGTCAATCAAACATGATAATAAGTGTCTAAATAAAATGCTCCTAAGTGTAAGTGGTCTAATCATAATGAGAACTCAAAACAACCATATAAGGTTGTTAGTAAATCATGCAAAACAAGATATTATGCCAAATAGTGATCACCTACAAGCATAAAGACATAACATCCATTCATTGAAAATTTGTTTGTGACAAATGTCACAAAACATGATATTACAACATAAAAAGAGAACAACCAAAATGAGTCCTAAAAATTTCTAAGAGTTCCTATAGAAGAAAGCTAGGAAGAGACTGAAAATGCCTATTGCGGAGGATTGTTTAGGTTTGAAGAAGATATGATGGAGGCAAGCCAAATGGATTCTAAGTTCTTAGTATCATGTAAGTTTGAGTCAAGTTCCTCATTGCCTTGAGTGTTTGGTTGATTGAGCCACATTGATTCATCAATGTTTTGGAGTGTGGTAAGTAGATCATGGGGTTGCAAGTTAGGTGATTGTGGAGGTGATGATGATTTTCTCACTTGAGATGATGTGGGTAGTGGTGAGGAAGCTAATGGTGTTGTTGTAGATGATGGTGATCTTGGTTGAGATGGAGTTGGAGATGGTGTATTACCTATTGGAGTTATGGTAGGTGATGGTGACCTTGATATAGGTGATGGTATGGTACTTAGTGGAATTATGATAGATGATGGTGATCGTGATGGTTGAGTTGAAACGGGTGATGGTATGTTAATCACAGGAGTTATGATGGGTGTTGAAGTAGTAGTGGATATGGTAGGAAAGTTCACATTAGAGATGGGATTTATGAACCAGTATGGTCTTACGCTAATTCTAGCGGTCCTTCTGTGTGGTCTGGATGTGTGTGAATTGTTGGAGTTGTGCATTGTGAAATTGTGCAGGTATGATTATGAGAATGTGAGTGGAAATCATCCTAAGGCTTCTAATTTATACTACTCAAAAGTGTATGGAAATTTGGTGTTTGGATTAGATGTTTAAGGAGGTGTTGGTTTCCAAAAACTTGGAGCAAGATAAAGTTGTTTGTCATATTATCAAAGTCAATCCATAGAGATGGAGTTGTCATGAAGATATGCAAAAGATGACTCAAAAGAATGTAATGTGATTAATTCACGGATTCCAAGGAACCTAGCTAAAGGAATCCTGATGTGTTAGAGAAAGGTAACCTAGACAAAAAAAATTGAATATTCAAATTTTGGTGGGAAGATGATTCTTATTGTTTTCTAATTGTTCTAAAGGTTTCTAAACATCCTAATGATCAGTAGAATGCTCCTAAAACAAAGAATCTAAGAGTCGATTAATCGGGAAAGTTTTGAAAAATATTACTGTTTAATCCTGCGGATCCAATCGACAACAAAGACGGATCCAAAATTTGGGAGCCGTCGAATCCGCAGGTTCAGGATTGGCGGAGCCAAAGGAAACACTAGGCGGATCCAAAATTTGGGATCCGCCAAATCCGCCATATGGAAAGTCAGTTTCTTAACAGAACATATGTCGAATTTTGCGTTTCTCGGTCAAAACTCGAAAAATCTTCTAAAACATATGTAATAGCTAATATGTGATACAAATATACTAAACATATAGATTCTAACACACGTATACACATAGATCAATCTGATCATAATATCTTACCATAAAGGGAGTTAAGCCAAATGGGGGCTTAATCTTGGAAAATTGATAACAACATGTGTTATCGACCTGCAATTTTGAGTTAGTTCACACGTATGTCAAGTACTAACATAATATCTTAAGAAACACATAAATTCAACATCCCATTGTCTAATAAAGTCTAAATCCAAACACTCCTAAGATGTCACTTGTTGTTCATTATCTTGATCATTTTCTTGTGACTCTTGTGAAGTTTCATGATCCATCGTCCTAGATTTTTCATCATTCCCTTTGTTTGTCGAAGCTCCTCGGATTCATTGTTAATGGAAGGAAGTTGATTTAAGTATTCGGGCGGAGGAATCCTAGAGTTGGGCAAACCGTCTTCGTCACTAGCCGATGATGATGAAGATGAGGTTGGAGAATGAGCACGTTTACCTCTTCCTACGGCTACCCTATGATCGCTAAGAGGAACAAAGGTGTGTGGGATTTTGGTGTAGATAGGAAGGAAACCACTGTCATTTCGAGGAATAGGTATAGAAGCTCTAAACAGACGGGTAAGAAGCATCCCGTATGGCATGGCAGTGGTACCTAAGACAGGTATATCGGCCATTCTTTTGGCGATATAGTAGGCTAAGTTGAATTTTTGGTGGGTCGACACACACTAGAGTATGTAGCACAGGCTTGCATTCATATGATCCCTATTACCAACAGTGCTAATGACATTGGCTCTAAGAATCTCCTCTAGTTTCTTAAATTCGGGTTTGAGTTCATTAAGCTCCATGGCAAATGGATCTCGATTTACTTGTTTACCTCGGATTTTCTTAGTTGGGTTGGTTCTAGGATTGAAGAGATGGTCTCGGATGATTTCTTTAGAAGTGAGAGGTGTATCGTATGGATGGATACGGCCAAGGTTGCATTCTAGAATGGACAAAGGCCACTTGTCTGAATAAAAGCAAGTTCCTTGATTAGGAATACCTAAAACTTCTCCGAATTGATTTAAAGGAAAACTGAATTGATTATGGTTTACTTTGAAATGGATGCTTAAAGATCCAAAGTCGTCAGATCTAAGTTTTAACGGAGGCATAAAATTTCAAGTATAAACCTAGGAATGATAGGCTCATCTATGTCGAGGAGACAATCAAGTTGGATAACGGCTAATTGTTCACGGATATTGGTTTCTTCTAAAAATGATGAGTCTATGGTTCTACCTTCATGAACATAGCGTTTCTCTAAGGCTTTAAAGATATTTACTTGAGCTTCGGTGAGACCTTTGGTTTTGTGGTGTTGTGGTAGGTAATTGATGGTGCCCTTATGGTCATAATTTGTTGTAGGAGGCATGGTTATCCTAGACACAAGAAATTTCTTAATTTAGTTAAAACTACCGACAATACGTATATTAATTTCTAGTGAGTGCCTACATGGGGACAATGTGGAGGTACGGTTATCTCGACTTTTTTTGATGTATGAAGATTCATTTATGCAAGATTTATAACGAAAATATGAGATAACCCAAACGCTCCTAATTCAATGTAGCTACGTTTGAATGTACTCGAAAATACATATTGGTTATGTACTCTCTTTAGCATTCAAGAGACATTATGCAAGTGATGTTTAAAAGCATAACATTTTTGTATTTGTATGAACAATGATTGAAAATCGTTTTTCCTAGTCGTGAGAAGATTTTAGCAAAAATTTCTCATGGGGTTTTTGATGAAAAATGATAATGCATTATGATATTCGATTCCTAATATGATTTGTTATGCAATTTTAGTAAACATGCTTCATGATTTTACAAAGAAAATGCACAAACCCCATGTTTTGATTTTTGTGTAATAAATAGAAATCCTAGACTCAGATTATGATTTAGATTATGATTAGGATACTTACAGAGATGATTTAAGCACAAATTGATGGTGGAGAATGACCTAATTTCTGGGTTTGGTGTGATAGAAATCGAATTCCAGTGGGATGTGTGTTTTTGGGGAATGTGATGTACAGTAAAGGGTGTTTGTTTTAATATACAGAAGATTAGCTCAGTTTGGATCCGCAGGATCAGGACACAATTTTGTTATTGTCGTGTTTGATTAATCTAAGGTACGAGCTGATGCTTTATCTACTCACTAGGTTTCATTAATCCTAATCTAAGATAGTTGAAAGGTTCTCTTTTGAGAGGTTTTGTGAGGATATCGGCAATGTTGTTCTCTGAGGAAACTTTCTCAATTGAGATGTTTCCCTTCTGAACATTGTCACGTAGGAAGTGGTGACATATTTCTATGTGTTTGGTTCTAGCATGTTGGACTGGATTTTTGCTAAGATCGATGGCTCCTTTGTTGTCACAAAGAATGGGAATGTCGTAGAGTACAATTCCATAGTCGACGAGAGCTTGTTTCATCCACAGTGCTTGTTGGCAAGCTTTTCCTGCTGACACGTACTCGACTTCAGTTGTTGATATGGCGAAGGCTGTTTGTTTCTTAGCAAACCATGAGGTGAGACAATGTCCTACAAAAGTACAAATACCGCTTGTACTTTTCCAATCAACATAATCACCAGCATGGTCTGAGTCGGCATACACTATGGTTTCCATTCCCGTCCCTTTGGGATACCATAATCCTAGATGTGTAGTGCCTTTTATGTACCTAAATATCCGTTTAACGGCTTCAAGATGGGATGTTTTGGGATCTTCTTGAAAGCGTGCACATAGACAAACACTAAACATAATGTTCGGTCTACTAGCCGTTAGGTAGAGTAAACTACCAATCATCCCTCTATATTTAGTGCTATCTACGGATTCACTTTCGTCATCCTTGGTGAGTTTGGTTTTGGAAGACATTGGTGTTTTCATAGGTTTAGAATCTTCAAGACCAAATTTCTTAAGCATATCCTTGATATACTTGGATTGGTTGAAGAATATCCCATCTTCTAATTGTTTTATTTGGAGACCTAAGAAAAAGTTTAGTTCCCCCATCATACTCATTTCAAACTCATCATGCATGATTTTTGAAAATTCATCGCATAACTCTTGACAAGTTGAACCGAATATAATGTCATCCACATATATCTGGACTATGATAATATGTGATCCCTTTTTCTTGGTGAAGAGAGTGTTGTCTACTAGGCCCATGGTATACTTATGGTCAACTAGGAAAGTCTTAAGTCGATCATACCAAGCTTTTTGTGCTTGCTTAAGTCCGTGATGTGCGTGTGCATGTGTTGCTCTAATTTATACCCACGGTATGTCGTTGTGGTTTTAGCAGTACTCAAGTTTTAAATTTATATTTAGCCGACTTATCAATAACACACACTTTAACGAGTAGTGTACCTGGTCAGTATGAATATAATGGTAAGTAGAGTGTCGATCACTAAGAGTGGAACGTATTATCTAGTTATTCTAATCAGTATTTTAATATCTTAAGTTAGCTATACAACCTAATCTAACGCAAGGGGGTTCAGCCTGAGAGACTGGCACGGTTTGGTTATAATTAAATAATAAACTAAACTAATTAGCACGAATCAGCGATTAGCACACACGTACACAGATAAATACTTGAGACAATAAGAAGGCCTGTCCTGATAATTAAGTAGCTTGTCACTTGTTTTATTGCTAGTTTTATATGAAGTGTATAGTTTGATGCGACGCACCGAGAGTTAAACCTTTCTCGTTGGCTCTAATCTTATCGGCGAGTAAACCCTTAATGATTACTTATGTCTATCCCACTATCCTAAAACAATAGAATAAATAGGCGAGGAAGGGGCATGGCGACCCAAGCAATGCTCAGCTAGACACAGAGGTTATCAATGCACTAATAAAAGTCACCAAAGACATCAACATATAAACTTTAATTAATGGGAAAGCAATTTTAAGGGGTGCCCATGGTTTTCCGTAGTCACATGGAATCGGCCCATCAATCCTGATGAATTAAAGTGTACTAATACAATAAAACAAAACTACTTAATGAATTGAATACATGCAGGACCTTCTTACAGCTCTTGTATCTTCGTTTAGGGCATGTCTTGTGCTGCTAATCGTCTGACTTCGGCTGTCTTTCTCTTCTCGTACTTGGTATTTTGCACTGTAAGCTCTCGAAATTCGTCTGACTTTGGGGTATTTATAGTTTCTGTCTGAGGGTTAGATGCGGTGCATTGAATAAGTAGATGCGGCGCATTGACTTAACTTCGCGTGGGGTCCAAGATTAATATATTCAGGAATATTCGTACACCGCCTTAAGATGCGGCGTAACTCCATTTATCTATGTGGCCCATGTCCTTTGCCGTCTTGGATTATAACTTGTGAAATCTTGATAGTGATGCGCCGTATGTTAGAAGTAAGATGCGGCGTATCTGGAGCAGAATGATCTTGATTTTGTACATTTCAGTAGACTCTTAACTTCTTGCTTGTTTTGCTCCATAATTAGTCCAAAATCGCCAAGTTTCACATAGTACTTGTTTTTACCTGAGAATTACAAAAGTAAACATTAACGTATCAATTCTCACAGATAATATAATAAAACAAGTCAAATAAATAGGATAAATGATGGTAATAAAATGTACTTATTTGAGTTCATCAAATATCCCCCCACTTGAACTTTACTTGTCCCCAAGTAAACCTTAGAATTAATCTTATGAAAATGTATCCTAAAAGATATTAGGATTTATTTTTATATTTAAGCATGTATTCGTTTTTGTCATAATCACACAACCAAACACTTAACAAATTAGAAATAAAATAAAATATTTTGATAAAAGCAAATCTAATTGTTTAACTGTCCAGTCGTGACGAATATTCTATCATAAGCTTGGCAAGTATACGCATCTCCCCCACTAAAGCCAAGGAATAACAAGTCTAAAGCGGTAAAAAGGGTTTGTAGGTTAAGGGTTAATCATTCTTCTTAATCTCTATCGATCTCAAATTCCAGAAAAGGAGACAAAATCACAAATACATGATCGAATCCACGAACACGATACTTGCAATTGCTCAAATCCTTAACTCAAATGGGCTAAAGATATGACCAAGTAATCTTTACCAATAATATTATATCAAAAAGGGCGACAAAATCATAAATACATAGCCGAATCCACGACTACGATACTTAAGATTGCTCAAATCCCTAATCTCAATAAATCAAAGGTTTGGATAAAGAATAATATAGGGTATGGATAATATTTGGGATACAAATTGGTGTAAAATGAAAAATAAACAAAACAGATAAATTAAAATCCTAAGTGTGGTAAATCGCTTTCCCAACCATCCCATGAATAAGACTCATATCATTGAATAACTCACGCTTTAACACTTGAAACACACGCTTTAGGTAGACACGAATTATACTCAACAAGATCTCAATCAAAGAATAAACCTTAGTTGGCGTTCCTATAACGGCCAACTCCCATTCAATCCATAAATATAATATATAACAAATAGTGGTGATATCGACCACTTAATACAAAACTTTACATGAGTTGGTTAAAACAAACTTCTAACTTTTCTTTTTTTCGTTTTTTTTTTCTTTTCTTCTTTTTTCGATTTTTTTTTTCACATCAACATATGTGTAAAATTTCACAACTTTTCTATCACTTTCTTTCCGGATAATTTTTCCATACTTTTCATACTTTCAGAAATAACTGTAATAGCGAAAGTAGTAAACACACGAAAAATAAACTCAAAGATATACAATATTTACTTTCATACCAATTGCATTGTGCAATTTCCTGACTCAACCAAAGATAATGAATTACGCACGCGAACACAGGTAATGTAAGGAAACACACTTTGCCTAAAGCAATTAACTAACCATGGATTTTAATCTACAGTGTAGGCTAAGGTGTAAGGGTGTAACGAAACATTATAACAAAGGTGTAAGAAACGAAAGGAATGGCTCTGAGTGTTTTTCTAGGGGTATCTTACTCTAAAAGTGAGAGTAACAAAAGGTTTATACGGGGGTTAACTAACCAGTGTAGTTAGTTAATATCACATGACATATAAAGGCTATTTGGGTGTAATCCTAGAAATTTACCAATTTAGAAAAGTCATTCCAATTATAAAAATAATACTTATTATGGTGGTCTCGAATAGTATACAAGCCAAGTTCTAAAGTTTACAAGTCACCGGCACACTCATAGATTTGTGAATTTTGAAAAGTTCACAATTTTTTGAAATAATGTTATGTGTGCAGCCATGTAATTTAGACTTTAAACAAAAACATGCTAAAAATTTTAAATTTTGATATATTAAGCGCATTTTAAGCATATTTTGAAAAAGTTTAGGACAAGTAAGTGTTATAATTCTCCAATCCCCCCACTTAAGTTAAACAACGTCCTCGTTGTTTGTTACGAAGGTTAAAAACTGGAAAATAAAAGAATTAGAACAGAAAAACTCCCCTGAGATTTGCTCGGTATGATCCTCCATTATTTGTATAAGAGCAAAAATCATCATTCTTGTGGATGAGAACGTTTAAGCTTCATAGATGATGTATCCACAGGAAATGCAGGAATCTATAATACCATTCAGACTTTAACACACCTGAGTTAAGAAGGTTCAAACTTGCATAATACATTAGTAGTTAGTAAAAATAAAAGTTTAAAAATTAAAATGAAAATCATCAGGTCAGTCGATACGCCGTATCTGATGGGAGAAGATACGCCATATCGAGCCTGGAATAAATACGGATCAGAATAGAAGATGCGTCGCATCCTTAACCAGGGATGCGCCGCATTAAAATACTGACAGAAAGTTTTAAAGTCAAAAGTAAAAATGCAGAAAATTAAATAAGATATGACCAGTGCAGGAGATGCGTCGCATCTTAGGATGGAGATGCGCCGTATCTTCTGCGGGCCTGACAGACTCGACACAGAACAGAATGTAAAATTTTTCCGGGTTGTCTCCCGGTCAGCACTTGTCTTTATTCCAGAGTCTTCAAGTTAGACTCACGTTCAGCTCCTTAATTCCGATCATTGAAAGAGTCGGAAGCATCGCGCTCCCTCATCGCCAGTCCAGTAATATTGAACATTCCTTGCGTGTCCTTGACTTCCACGCCATTCTTCTTTAATATCTGTATAAACAAAGTTCTGTCCCTTTCGGGCAGAGATGACAAAATGATAGACGGGAAATTCTTATTATTATATAGACATAAATATGCAAGGTGGGGTGGTAGTTCAATAAACACGTCATTATTCAAATTCGTATTCTCAACTATTCTCCTACGTTTGTTAATCACTACGCAATCATACCACTCATCATCAGAATCATTAACAATATCGCGCCTAAGTTCAGTAGGTACATTAAGGTCAATAAATTCCTCGAGGTTCTCATGATTAGGATTAGTTGAGTTGTTTTGAATCAATGTTTCTCCCATAAGCCTAGCTTCAAGATCGAGTTCCATACGTTCTCTTAATCCTAGCACATAGACGCCTCTAATTATGCTTTTAGCAGGATTTTGGCACTTATAGACTAGTTTATTGTTCCCTACCCTTAATGAGATTTTTCTTTTAAACACATCAATCTTAGCATGGGCGGTAGACAAGAAAGGTCTTCCAAAGATTAAAGGAATCTTAACATCCTCGGGCATATCTAATATAACAAAATCTACAGGGAAAACAAACTTCTCAATCTTAACTAGCACATTTTTAGCAATCCCTTCAGGTTGTTTTACCGTTTTATCAGCCAATTCAATAAGCAACTTAGTTGGTGCTAGTTTTCCTAGTCCTAGGGTAGTGAATGTCTTAAGGGGCATAACACTAACACTAGCTTCTAAGTCAGCTAACACATTATTGAAAGATATATCGTTAATTGAACAAGGTAAAGTAAAACTTCCTGGGTCTTTTTCTTTATGAGGCAAGGCATGTAAGTCGGTTGCAGAGCTCTCTTCTTTCATTGTAGCCTTGATCTCCTCTTCAATCTTTGTCTTTTCTTTGAGTAGCATCCTTAAACTGATTGAAGAATTAAAGAAAAATTCGGGCTTTGCACCATCATTACCATTCATCAATCTTCTAGGTACGTTAGGCGTGACTTCCTCGGTTGTGCTTATGGCCTTGACATGATCTCTTGGGTTGGTTTCGGTTGAGCTAGGTAAACTTCCGTATCCCCTTTCTTGAAGAACTTTGCTCATTTGTCCAATTTGTTGTTCCAATGCTTTGATCGAAGCTCCCTGATTTCTTGTGATAGTATCCGTTGAGGCTCGGATTTCCTTGATCATAGCAGTGTTCTCTTCATGTCTTTTAGCAGTATCGGCCATAATTTGCTTTAGAGTGTTATCCAAAGTCTGCCTCCTTTCTTGATAAGTGGGATTAAAGTTGTTCTTTTGATAGTATCCTGGAGTAGCTTCCCTAAATCTCCCTGAAGGTCGGAATGGTTGTCCAAATTGTGTGTAGTATGCTTCTTCAAAAGTCTCACTTTCATTCTTATTAGGGCAATCCTTAGTGTAGTGAGGTCCTTCGCATTTTTCACATCCAACTTGGGCAGCATACACTTTCTCATCGCGCTTCTTCATCTCTCTACTAATTTTATCCAATTGAGCTTGAATTGCAGCAAACCCGTCAAAATTAGTGCTGCTCTTAGATCTAGTAGAGGTTCCATCGTGCCATTTTTGAGAATGATCAGCAGCTTCCTGGATAGCTTTTCTAGCATTGGCTGCACTCATTTGTGGTACAGCTCCCTTAGCATCCAAGATTTGTCTAGTAGGCACGTCCAATCCTTGATAGAACAATATTATCTCCTGCATTTCACTTAGATAATGTTGAGGGCATTTCATCAACAAGTCTTTAAATCTTTCCCAAGCTTGATAAAGAGTTTCATCAGGCTCTTGCTTGAAACCGTTGATAGCCTCCATCTTTTTAGCAGTTTTAGCAGGTGGACAATATCTTTTCAGGAATTTGCTCTTCAAATCTTCCCACGTTGTGATTGAACTAGCAGGTTCATTCCTTAGCCACTTATTAGCAGCTCCTTTAAGCGAAATTGGAAAGATTCTTAGCATAAGTTGATCGTCAGAAACTCCTTCTGTAGTAAACAAATCTGCAATCTCGAGGACTTTTTCAACATGTTCATTAGCATCTTCATGTTCTGTTCCACTGAAAGCATTTTCTCTTAGCTCCTTGAGAAACTGACCCTTCAACTCAAACTTAGACTTTTCATCAAACTTTGGTCTAGCAACTCCTGAAGTGTAATCAGCACGGGTTTTGTTCATGTATTCCTCCATAGTAGTGTTTTCCGCCATTGTTTCTGTTTCTCCTTCCTCTTTCTCTTCAGAAAAATAATCAAGCTCGAATGAACTTGAAATTTCAAAGCTTTTTGTGTTGAAAAGCCTTTTAAGTGAATGTAGGGCTCGTTCAGGATCTTCGAAAGGTGTAATCAAGTTCTTAGTTGAACTCCTGGTCATGCACTTCCTGAAACTATCACAAAAGCATCAGTAGGGTATGTTCAAGAAAGTAGTATATCAGAAAATCAACAACGAAAACGGAATACGAAAAATTAAAGTTACTGATATCTGCTGATGATGCGCCGTATCCAAGAAGTTGGATACGCCGTATTTTATAATCGTTAAAATTTAATCAGACTTTTATTCAGAAAGTAGATACGCCGCTTAGAATTTTAGAATGCGCCGTATCAGTTTTAATTATCAAAAATCAACGTATCTAATTAAAATTAAATGCGTCGTATTAACAGAAGCTAATGCGCCGTATTTTCGTTACGTTTCAAAATACAAGATTTTTGATTCAGAAGATGCGCCGTATCGATAAAAATCGATGCGTCGTATCTGTTTAAAAATTCGAAAACCTGTTTTTAATTAAAATAATAAATACGCCGTATCTGTTAAAACAGATGCGTCGTATGGCGTTAACGTTTAGAAAAATTTCTTATTAAAAACAGAATACGCCGTATCTTGGGGAAAGATGCGCCGTACTCGAATTTATTAAACACATTGTATTTTATAAAAATTAAACGCAATACGCCGTATCTATGAAAATAGATGCGCCGTATCGTTTGTATCAGTTCAGTACAACGATAGCAAAATACAGAAAATAGAAAAATAAAAACAAAAAAAAAATAAAATCAAACGAAAAGAAACAAAAATTAAAGAAAATAAAAACACACAAAAAAAACAGAAAATATGCAAATAATACAATTGTAACACCCCAACCCGACAAGGGTAAAGATTTCACAATAATGGATTCATATCAGATCAAAACAGAGCATACATCTACAGTAATACAAAAATCTCAAAGGATTACAAGTGAAATACTTAATCTACAAGGTTACAATGAAAACTTTCAAAACTAATTCTAAAACATAATATCTTCCATCCAATTCTAATCCAGAATAGCTACCAAGCCTTCTAAGTCCAGAGGTACACTCTCACTCATTCCCAGCTTCCTACTAAAACCTGCCGCAGGAAAAGAAATGCGGCTGAGCTACGAGAGCTCAGTGAACAGATATATAGATGACAGAAACAATAACAGATAACAATACAGAAATAAATCCGAATTACAGATTATACAGATACTGAATTAAAGTGAAAGAATAGGAAAGGAATAAGGGTAAAAGAAAAGAAATGAGAAAGAGATAATGTACAAACCAGGTTTAGGGAAATACAGAAATCCATCACGAGCCCAGAGTTAACAGATAATATCATAACAGAGTAATCATATAATAATCCAGAGGGGATGCCTCTCAAGTAACAGATAATATGAGGGGTGACCTCATGTATCAATTGGAGTGATCAGCTCCCAGATAATGTGAAAGACGTGTATCGCACACACCATCAGTCACCAGATATACATATATAACAGTAAACAATAACAGATAACAGAAATTAGATCAGAACTAGGATGCATCCATGCGCCTCAGTAGGCCAGAATCTTCTCCTACATAACAGATAAAATCAGGGACGGGACAGGTCATCACTCTCCTGCCCTAGAGTCATGCCATCGGTGCATCAATGACATGGACATGAAACCCTCATGCCTAGTGATTGGCTCGGATATCAGATTGTGGTCAAGGTCAGATGTCATATAATAAACAGAGTCATATCTAAGGGTTCATGGCAGAAGGGTCATGTCAACAATTCAGAATAAGATAATAAGGTTTAAATCAGAGTTTATCAGATTAAGTTTAATATCAAAGCTTAAGTTCAGATTAAAAGGTTTATTTCCAATAGTCCAAAAGAGTATATCAAAGGTTAATAATTACAAGTTTATAGCGATAATCCATTTCAGAAGTTCCTGTCAAGAGTTCATTTAAATCAATCCTTTAATAATGGTTTTCATTGAAATGATCTTTCAAAATAGTTTTCATAAAAATGGTCTTCCAAAACCTTTAGTAACTTCCATTTCAAGTGGTATAGCTTCTTTTTAAAATAGCTTTTAATAAAGGTTCAAAATCAATTAGGTTCAGATAAGGATTTAACAGGTTAAGGTTTATACCAAAATCAAATCAAAGTTTACAACAGATATATCAGGTTGAGGTTCAGAACAAGGTTCACAGATCAGGTTCAATCAAGACTCACAAATTCAGGGCTCAGAACAAGAGGTCAATCAGAGTTCAGGAAAAAGGTTCAGAGTAAAAGGATCATAGCAGAGGTTCAAACAAAAAGGTTCAAGACAAACAGATCACAACAAAGATTCACAACAGAAGGGAACATAGCAGTGGTATCGGAGATCCTAATAAAGAAAACGAAAACTGAAAGAAAAAGGGGATGAAAAACCCTTACTGAAAAAGGGCAGAATATCTGTACCTTATTAGCACAGCAGATAACAAACAAACACAGAACAAATGATCAGGACTTCTCCTTCTTCACACCTAAGGAAGAGGAAGACAGAATTACTAAAGTTTCGTATTCAGATTATTCCTTTTAGTTTATCTCTTCATTTTATGTACTTTCTATTTTTAGTAACTTTCCAGATTTAGTAAGTTCCCATAATTAGCAGGTTTTCAGAATTAACAGATATTATCATTTCAGATTAGGTTTAACCCTGATTCAAAGATTATTATGGGATAACAGTATATTTTATCAAGTTACAGAAGTTTAGGGTTTTAAATGACAATTATACAAAGTTTAGGGTTTTAAATGTAACTTCATAAATTTCCAAGGTCATTAGTGAAAATACTTTAAGTTACAGAATTATACACTCATTTTATTCAGAATTATATTTTATTCCCTTAAGTTTCACAATTTACAGATTACACCCCTTTAGTTACATAATTTACAAAACCAACCTTATAATTACATATTTTACAAATTAAACCCTACAATATCCATAATTATCAACCAAGCATATTATATTTCATAATTATAGAATATACCATCAGAATTTAGTACATTACATATTAGACCCCTCAGAATTCAGAATTTACATATTTAGTCCTTTAAGTTTACAAAACATATATATTAAGTCATAATTCATAACAATTTCATAATTAGCCCATAAATCCTCAAAATTACACAACAACCTTTTTATATCAGTATTAACTCAAAATAACTTCAAGATTTCAGATTTACACTTTTGGTCCCTCACTTTTAATTAATTTTAAATCGTAGCCCTAATATGTCATTAATTCATTATATTGCAATATTTACACTTAGGACCCCAAAGTTATATTTTTCTCACATTCCTACAGATGTATATGATCTTACAAAAATATCCCAAAAGTTTCAAAGTTGGCAAAACAGGTCCTTATACTTTTTATTTCAAATCGGATAACACTTTTTACAAACAATTACAAACCCTACTATTCACCAATCATTGAACCATCATTAATTCATCCTTAAAACACATTTAATGATCAGAAATTCACCCAAGAAACCTAACCCTAGTAGCCCCGATTTTCCTTTTATTTGTTTTCTTTGTTTTTCCAAAATCCGGTTTTAACAATAATTCACCACGTTAAATCTAGGCTTCCAAAAATCAAACTCATATTTTTCCCAGATCATATGACTTATAAAGAACCCACGAAAAATAATTAGCATGCCCAGAAAAATCGTTTAACATATATTTGATTTTTACGTACGTTTTAGACATCAAAATTACCACGACATGATTTAGGCTACCATAATTCGATCTATCATTTTTCCCAAGTCTATTACATCATATGAGGTCTAAATAAAATATTCATCATGCCCAGAAATTCGGATTACATATTTTTGTGATTTACGTGTTTTATGATCATTATATTTTCATACGCATAGATTAGCATGCATGAATCGATTTACATAATTTATATGAGTTATATAACATGCAAAGATCACAGGAAAATTGCTATATTAATTTTAGAACGTGTGGTTTAGGCGTATGAATTATTTACCTTGCGTATGAGCAATTCGACAAGAAAAATGGAACAAGAACGAACCAATGAAAACACGCACCAACCCTTATTTTTCCTAGCTTGCTTGCACCTCCAAGAACCCCAGAAAAATCCTTGTTCACGTCCAGAACTTGTGTGATTGCCTTGGTCGAATTATTTGTTGTCGCTAGGGTTTTGTTCTTATTTTGCGATTTGGTTTTGAAGAAAGAAATAAAAGATTTGATTATATCTTGTAGAAACCGACCTAGGGGGGGCAAGGATCAGGAATTTCGGTACTTAGTATCACAAAATAATTGGGATTGATTTGCTTAATAATTTCTTAATTTACTTTACATATTATTTAATTAAAAAGAATTAAACATTATATTTAGTTAAATTGTGTATTTTCGGAATTTACTAAATAAATGTGTATGTTAATTTTTTTGAACATTGAAAATGATGTAACATTGTCCCAGAAATTAGTTTGTTTCAGATATAGTTCGATTTCAGAAGTTTTGGAATTATTTCAGAATTTTATAAGTTGTTTAATTAGGTTTTATGTTATCAGGGGTAATTTGGTCATTTTACGGGTTATCTGAATTTCAGGTATTACAACAATGAATGCAAATTAACTAATATACAACGGAGTTAGCAGTTAGGATCTAAAAAATAAAAAAGAAAAAGAAAAACCTAATTAAAATACTAATCAAATTAACAGATAATAACAATTCACTCCCCGGCAGCGGCGCCAAAAACTTGATGTGCGTGTGCATGTGTTGCTCTAATTTATACCCACGGTATGTCGTTGTGGTTTTAGCAGTATTCAAGTTTTAAATTTATATTTAGCCGACTTATCAATAACACACACTTTAACGAGCAGTGTACCCGGTCAGTATGAATATAATGGTAAGTAGAGTGTCGATCACTAAGAGTGGAACGTATTATCTAGTTATTCTAATCAGTATTTTAATATCTTAAGTTAGCTATACAACCTAATCTAACGCAAGGGGGTTCAGCCTGAGAGACTGGCACGGTTTGGTTATAATTAAATAATAAACTAAACTAATTAGCACGAATCAGCGATTAGCACACACGTACACAGATAAATACTTGAGACAATAAGAAGGCCTGTCCTGATAATTAAGTAGCTTGTCACTTGTTTTATTGCTAGTTTTATATGAAGTGTATAGTTCGATGCGACGCACCGAGAGTTAAACCTTTCTCGTTGGCTCTAATCTTATCGGCGAGTAATCCCTTAATGATTACTTATGTCTATCCCACTATCCTAAAACGATAGAATAAATAGGCGAGGAAGGGGCATGACGACCCAAGCAATGCTCAGCTAGACACAGAGGTTATCAATGCACTAATAAAAGTCACCAAAGACATCAACATATAAACTTTAATTAATGGGAAAGCAATTTTAAGGGGTGCCCATGGTTTTCCGTAGTCACATGGAATCGGCCCATCAATCCTGATGAATTAAAGTGTACTAATACAATAAAACAAAACTACTTAATGAATTGAATACATGCAGGACCTTCTTACAGCTCTTGTATCTTCGTTTAGGGCGTGTCTTGTGCTGCTAATCGTCTGACTTCGGCTGTCTTTCTCTTCTCGTACTTGGTATTTTGCACTGTAAGCTCTCGAAATTCGTCTGACTTTGGGGTATTTTTAATTTCTGTCTGAGGGTTAGATGCGGCGCATTGAATAAGTAGATGCGGCGCATTGACTTAACTTCGCGTGGGGTCCAAGATTAATATATTCAGGAATATTCGTACACCGCCTTAAGATGCGGCGTAACTCCATTTATCTATGCGGCGCATGTCCTTTGCCGTCTTGGATTATAACTTGTGAAATCTTGATAGTGATGCGCCGTATGTTAGAAGTAAGATGCGGCGTATCTGGAGCAGAATGATCTTGATCTTGTACATTTCAGTAGACTCTTAACTTCTTGCTTGTTTTGCTCGATGATTAGTCCAAAATCGCCAAGTTTCACATAGTACTTGTTTTTACCTGAGAATTACAAAAGTAAACATTAACGTATCAATTCTCACAGATAATATAATAAAACAAGTTAAATTAATAGGATAAATGATGGTAATAAAATGTACTTATTTGAGTTCATCAGTCCGTATAATGCTTTCTTAAGTTTGTAGATATGATTAGGTTTTTCAAAATCGGCAAAGCTGGGAGGTTGTGCTACATACACTTCCTTATTTGAGAAACCATTTAGAAATTCACTTTTGACATCCATTTGAAATAGTTTAGAGTCATGTGCACATGCATATGCAAGTAATATCCTAATTGACTCAAGTCTAGCTACGGGTGTAAAAGTCTCATTGATAATCTATACCTACTTTTTGATTGTAGCCTTGTGCTATTAGTCTAGCTTTGTTTTAGTATTCAAAAACTTAGTTCATGTATATCTAGAGTAATCATCTACTATTACCAAAGTATAGAAGTTTTCCCCGAAACTTTGTATAGTGGATGGACCAAACAAATTCATATGTAACAATTCTAGACACCTAGATGTAGACATCGTGTTTTTAGCCTTATGGCTATAATGAACTTGTTTTGCAAGCAACACAAAAGTGTTGGTCATATTTCAACTTGGGTAGGTTCCTAACGAGTTCCTTAGATGAAAAGGATTGAATTAACCTCATATTGGCGTGACCTAAGCGTCGATGCCATAGAGTTGAGTTATCGTCCAAAGAAGTGAGACAACGTTTGTCTTTAGGTGTTTTATGTAATTCTTTAAAACACCTTTTCTTACGGTTATGCCGTTTCTACGTATTTTACTTCCATTTTCACTGAAAAGGACGTTATACTTTTTATGGCACAATTGACTTATACTAAGCAAGTTAAAGCCTAAACTATCTACAAGAGCAACATCATTGATAGAGAGAGAGAGTCATGAGAGATCGTACCTTTTCCTGATGATTTTACTTTAAGTTTGCTACCGATTTTGACATTACCTTCGTCGTAGACTTTTGAGGAAAGGCTTTTGTTTCTTGTCATGTTGTCTTGAACACCTACTGTCTTTAATCTACTCATCTGGTTCTAACCCAGCTTTTGAGCATACCTTAGTTCAGGAAAAACTCAAATGTTTGGTCCCCAATATCTCATGGGTCCGTTTGGGTTAAACATAACATTACCATGGTTCACTAGTATCTAGCAGATAATAGAAGGGAATTGCCGCTAGTTGTTCTCTAAGCATGGTTCCTTCATCAAATGAGGAGTCTACAATTGTTTTGACTCTATACTTATTTTGACCTTTTCCTATAGAGACTGATGGTTTTTGTTTGTTAACAGTTGTACTAGTGCTAGGTTTTCTAGGGACTTTAACGAAATCAGCACGATCTGATTTAATAGCCTTCTGTTCATTTTCTGTTTTCGCGGATCCTTTGGATACAACTGGCGGAACCAAAATTTTGGATCCGCCAGATCCGTGGTTCTCAGAAGTTGTTGGAACAGTTTCTTTTTCTTTTACCGTTTGTTCCTGAAAGTCACTTAAGTCTCCATTTCTCATAAAATCTGGTTTGAAACTACCATGAGGTATTTTTTGCATTTTCATTATGTCATCTGTACAACTTAAGTGTTTATAAATCTTTTGAATATGGAGTTTTGTTTGATAAGACTTTCCTGTGTGGACTTTAGTGTTTTTATTTCAAGTTTTAGTTCTTGACATAAAACACATGTTTCTCTAATACCATTACCTTTTTCTAACCTTATAGCTTTCTCTTTTAACCTGTGAATTTTGTTTTCTAAAAATTCCTTTTTGGTTTTTAAGAACTTATTTTTGCTTAGGATTTTTAGGGTGATTTCACACAGTTTGTTATATTCTATATCTAATGTATCATCATCAATAAAGGAGTATGGTGAGTCAGAATGTACCTCTTCTGTGTCGTTGGCCATGAGAGCAACTTCGTTGTTCTTAGGCTCGTCGTCATCACCTTCACTGTCACTCCAGGCTCCACTAACAAGTGCTTTTTGAGATTTGTTCTTTGGAGGTTTTGGACATTCTCCTATTAAGTGATTAGAATCCCCGCATCTAAAACACTTCCTATCTATTTTTCCTTTCCTATCATCACGGTCTTTCCAGAAGGATTTCTTTTCTTCACGAGGTGGTCTTATGAACTTTCCTCGTCTCCTGAAGAACTTCTTGAAATCTCTTACGGCCATGGCATACTCTTCGTCTTCGCTACTAGAACAAGACTCTTCATCACTTGATTCTACTCTAGCTTTTAAGGCAATGGACTTCATCTTCTCCTTTTTGCCTTTAACTATTTCTAAGTCTTTTTCCATCACCATTTCGTGAACTTTGAGATTTCCTATGAGCTCGTCAAGTGTCAAGCTTGAAAGATCCTTAGATTCTTCAATAGCCGTCACTTTTGCTCTCCACTTCGGATGGAGTGCTCTTAGAAATTTTCTGACAAAATTCTTACTAGAAAAAGATTCATCAAGTGCTTTAAGAGATGTAATAATAGTATTAAACCTAGCAAACGCACTATCAATGGTCTCATCTTCAGAGATAACAAATTGTTTATATTGTTGAACAAGAAGATCAATTTTGTTATCTTTGACTTGTGAGTTCCCTTGATGAGTGATAATTAATGATTGCCAAATATCCTTAGCCGTTTTACACATAAAAACTCTTTCATATTCTTTCTTAGGTAGAGCATTGTAAAGCATCATTTTAGCTTCGTTATTTTTGGCAATCAACTTCTTTTCCTCATCACTGTGACGAGTAAGAGAAGTTCCTACATCCCGACCACCTGAAATATCATTACTTATGGGCTTGTAATCACCCTCTACAATTATATACCATAGATCTATGTCCTTTGACTTCACATATGTCTCAAAGCGATTTTTCCAATATATGAAACAATTTGGTTCAAATAGTGGTGGTCTTTGCATAGATTGCCCTTCTTTAAAGTTTTCAAAATCCATTGATCGTTTCAAGTTTTTAAAATACAATATATTTTGAAAATCTTGAGTAACACTTCTCTGATACCAATTGTGGAAAACTAGAAGGGGGGTTGAATAGTTTTTACCGTTTTAAAAATATTTCGCTTTGTATACTTAACGTGATTCCAAAGTAAAGTGAACAATCAAGCACACAAACAAGTAACATAAGTAAAGAAGTAAAGAGAGGAAAGATCAAACCACACAACACAAATGTTTATAGTGGTTCGGCTACAAGGACTCTCTTCCTTGCCCTACTCCACTCCTCGAGCCTCTAACTCGAGAGTTTTTCTTCACTAAGAAACAAACTCCCTTCTCGGCGGAGAAAACCTTAATACACGTCGCTTACACCTTTTTCCGGTACAAAGCTAGATACCGGGTTCTAGTTAAAGGAAGAACCAACCTGACGTCGCCTAAATAATTACCGACACTAAGCTAGATGTCGAGTTCTTTACAAGGGTACAACTACTCCCTTTCACTCTATGTGTTTTGAGGACTAAAACACTAACCGGATTCTACTGAATAAAAGATGCAACAATGATGCCTAAATTCTAATGAGTTACACAGTAGGTAACTATCAAGTCTTGCAACAGAATGTTGAAGCTTGTTAATGCTTGATCTCTTTTGCTACAAAAAGGAAGATCACTATGAATGATATGGGTTAGTAATATGTAAATGAAGGAATGTATAATTTTTGCTATGTAAGTGATGAAAATGGCCAAATGATCAGCTTGCTATTTATAGGCAAAGCTGAACAACAGTTGGCGGATCCGGCGGATCCCAAAAATTGGATCCGCCTTTGTATGGCTTTGGATCCGCCATGTCAGGCCAGCTAAGATATTCCCATATCTTTCCATATCTTCAAATGTCAACTCTTTAGCTTGAAGATCTAAACAAGATATCACAAAATCTTTCCAAGATTGTGTTCATGATGCATGTCATGATGTCATCCTAATATTTAGAAAATAAAGTTTCTAATTTAAGAAAAATAAACATGTAAATGTATGTAATGTTATTCCTAGTAAACTTGTAATGTGTAAATGTGTTTTAAAAGACTTATCACTATAAATGTAAAAGACTTAATCTTATTTATGCTTTGCTTAAAGATAAACTTTGTAATTGTCATTAACAAAACTAAGCAAAGATCGTAAAATATAAATAACGTTTTTAGGACGATATTTGTATTAACAAAATCCAATATCAATTACGTCCCGTCTTTGGCTAGGCGTCAACTCCGTCATCACCTTAAACAAACATGCGAGCAGATTTCGTGCAATTATCTTATCAATTTTGTTCCTGTATTTCGAACCCTTTGTTGGGTTACTAGAAGCACCTACAGGGAATTTTAAAAAAACTACACTTATTTACAGTTTAAATGTATTAGTCTAATAACGAACCTTTATTACAATATTAAGTTACTAAATATGTTTCATACCTTCAACAGGCCCTGTTTTACGCTCATCCATTTTTTTCCTTCTTTCATCCACATTATTCACAAAGTCATCATCTAACTCGCCTATTTCATCCGCTACATTTTTAGCTGTAAACCCAAACAAACATAGGCTGTCAAATTCCAATTGAAACGATTTCGAACCCATGCACTGCCTATTATAGATCTACAATATGAAAAACCAAAGTTCTATCCGTTACGTTTTTACCTATAGTATCTGCATTATCAGCAGCCTGTGCTTTATCAACTTTTCGTGCCGGTGGCATCTTTTTCCCTTTACTCACCAGCCGTTTACCTTTTTCCTTTCTTTTCTTCTTTGGTTTCAAAACTAGTTCCGCCAATTTCCCCTTACGTCCCACACGTTCACCATCTGATACATGATTAACTTATAAATTATATTCACTACTACTTATTAATTAGTTAAATATATATTACACACAAGCTGTAATCTAATTATTTCAACTTCATATACAATTCATATACTATACTCATAAATAATGAACATATAAAAAATGAACTACCTTTACGCGTTTCCGATTTATCAACATCCATTTTATCAGTCCCCATATCGGCATTCCCATTATCCACCTTTAATGCAACTCCTTCTTCCCCTTTCGTGTCTTGTCCACCGTCACATTCTCCTACATTCACATTTCATTCAGTATACTACATTCGCATTTAAACACTTTTGTTCACATACATATTCACCTTTAAACTAATTGTTGTATGGAATTATACATACTTTTATTAATGTACCACACCTTGTTCTTATGCTGTATTACACCCACACCAAAAGCCATATTTTCAGTTCTGTATCACCCCCATTCCAACAGCGCTACTCTATTACTTTCTATATCACTTAAATTAGATTAATCTATACCTTTTCCTGCATTCTTCCATTCTGGTGTTGTTATGTCGGTAACTTCACTTCCTCGGCCTACATAACAACAATAACAGCAATGTGTCAATTAAATTGTAATAAACATATTCCAAACAATAAAAATCTTACCTTTTAGCTGCTGTATCACCCCCATTATGTATCACACAAATTATCACCCAAATTCTACCAAACCATAAAAAAACCATACTATTTCAGTTTTGTACTACCCAGCCAAAAGAATAACCAATACTTACGCTGTATCACACCCATACCATTCCTAATTTCAGTATTGTATCACACAAACTATATTAAAAAAAAATAAAAAAATCCTGCACTTTAGTTGGTGTATCACCCCCATTCTGTATCACACCAATTATACCAAACACTAAAAAATCCTACCTTTTACTTGATGTATCACCCCCATTCTGTATCACACCAATTATAACAAACACTAAAAAAGCCATAAATTTTCAGTTATGTACTACCCAAACAAAAAAATGCCCAATACCTATGTTGTATCACACCCATACCAAAATCCCTAATTTCATTATTGTATCACACAAACTATACCAAACAATAAAAAACCTACCTTTTAGCTGCTGTATCACCCCATTCCAAAAGCCCTAATTTCAGTTATGTATCACCCCCATTCCAAAATCCCTAATTTATTACTTTCTATATCACTTAAATTAGATTAATCTATACCTTTTCCTGCATTCTTCAAATCCGGTGTTGTTAGGTCAATAACTTCACTTCGTCGGCCTACATAACAAAAAACAATAACATCAATGTGTCAATTAAATTGTAATAAACAAATGTATAACAACTCAAAATGATTTCATATATATATCGTTAAATATGAAAAGTTATGTTTTCCTTTGTATGTGTTCACCAATCAAAATGATTTGTAAATCAAAGCGTTTGTTATAAAACTCACGTTTGAGTTTTTAAATCGTTTCGTGTGATATATTTATATATATATATCGAATGATTATATGTTAAGACATGAAATGAAACAAATATTAGTCGCGTTGTTTAATATAAAACTGTAATGATTATTAACGACTATTTGGACGGTAACGGTCACAACTCGTAAATTCGGGACGGATTATTCTAAAGTCGACATAATATTTATGTTTATGACGGATTGGGCTGTGGCCCACGTTTTACATCAAGTAGATCGGATTTTGCTCACCTATTTTGGGCTGCAATGTGAAGCAGACCAGCGGCCTGTGTGCCTTATATACCGCATGGGCTTCGGCCCATTTTGGTTATTAATAAGGACTCAAGAGGAGTTGGCCTGGTGGATCTATAAGTAAACATAGAGTTTATTTGTGGGCTTTAAGGATTTTGGCCTCTCTTTTGATCTTTCAAGGATAGAGTTTCACCATTCTTGGCTATCTTCCCTTTCCATACCTCGAATTCAAGAAACTTTGACCCATTTGAAACGGATTTGAGATCCGACAAAGACAGGGGAAGTGCAAAAAGCACCATGCGCCGTGTATAGATAACGACTGTTGAGAGTGTTGGTGATGTTTATGGTTTTCTTCACCAAGAATAGTCAAAGGTTGGACCTGTTGTGATGCGTGCGATGTGTCGTTGCGGTTTAGCAGTATTAATGCCTACTCAAGTTTTAAATTTATATTTAGCCGACTTATCAATAACACACACACTTAACGAGCAGTGTACCCGGTCAGTATGAATATAATGGTAAGTAGAGTGTCGATCACTAAGAGTGGAACGTATTATCTAGTTATTCTAA
Organism: Artemisia tridentata subsp. tridentata; assembly: GCA_021014915.2. NCBI lineage: Eukaryota > Viridiplantae > Streptophyta > Magnoliopsida > Asterales > Asteraceae > Artemisia > Artemisia tridentata. The sequence goes on from CP139508.1 coordinate 403,744,793, forward strand.
TCAGTATTTTAATATATTAAGTTAGCTATACAACCTATTCTAACGCAAGGGGGTTCAGCCTGAGAGACTGGCACGATTTGGTTGCAATTAAATAATAAACTAAACCAATAGGCACGAATCAGCGAATAGCACACACGTACACAGATAAATACTCGAGACAATAAGAAGATCTGTCCTTATGATTAAGTAGATTGTCACTTTTTTTATTGCTAGTTTTATATGAAGTGTATAGTTCGATGCAACGCACCGAGATTAAGTCCTTTCTCGTTGGTTCTAATCTTATCGGCGAGTAAACCCTTAATGATTATTTATGACTATCCTATTTATCTTTCTTCCTACTTTTCTACAGACGATAGAATGCATAGGCGATCTAATAAATAGGCGAGGGCAGAGGCATGGCGACCCGATCAATGCTCAGCTAGACACAGAGGTTATCAATGCACTAATAAAAGTCACCAAAGACATCAACATATAAACTTTAATTAATGAGAAAGCAGTTTTAAGGGAGTGCAATCTTTCCGTTGTCACATTACACAAGCCACCAATCTTGATGAATTAAAGTTTACTAAAACAATAAAACAAAACTACTTAATGAATTAAACACATGCAGCACCTTCTTACAGCTCTTGTATCTTCGTTTGGGTGTGTCTTGTGCTGCCTATTCGTCTGAATTCGGCCTTAGGTTTCTGTACTTCGGTCTTCTGTCGAACTTCGGAACTCTTAATTCGTCTGGTCTTTGGGGTATTTATAGTTTCTGTCTGAGGGTAAGATGCGGCGCATCTAGTAAGTAGATGCGGCGCATTGACTTAACTTCGCGTGGGGTCCAAGATTAATATATTCAGGAATATTCGTACACCGCCAGAAGATGCGGCGTAACTCCATTCTTAGATGCGGCGCATGTCCTCTTGTATCTTGGATCGTATCTGGTGAAATCTGGATAGTGATGCGCCGTATGTAATAAGTGAGATGCGGCGCATCTGGAGCAGAATAGTCTTGATCTTGTGCATTTCAGTAGACTCTTAACTTCTTGCATGTTTTGCTCCATAATTAGTTGATGCGTGGTTTTGCAACCTTACAACAGGTTTTACCTCTCGAGGGATCTCAAGAGGCTTACAACCCCACCAGGCAGTGTACCTGACCGATGTAGTATAGTGTAGTGGTAAGTACGGGGGATTGATCGTTCTCCACAGGGAATAGTGTTCGTTAGGTATGAAAGACTACTCTAATAGGTCTAAGGGTTGAGGAAGATTCTTTTTGTGTTTTTATATTTTTATGAAAGCAAGTAAAATCTCGGGTTTGAAGGAGTGGGCGGAATTAGTTGCTAGTCAACTAACCCAAATTACTACGAATGCAAATAAAATAAATAACTGAAAATAAAATGTTGGTGAGAACTTAAGTGTAGAGAAATGTGTTTACTTAGATTTCCTTACTCCCTAACTATCTTTTACCGGTTGATTAGTGTGTATTAGTCGCGTGGATGACGGGTGTATTCCTTAATACCAATCGTGGGGTGGCGTACGTACTTCCCCAACTCTACAAGCTCCTACTTCACTCCTATGTCGAGCCGGCTAGGAAGCTCCTAACATGGGATCACTAGAATTCGCTTGTGCATTAAATACAACCATAAAAACCTTTAGTACGCATTTGGTTAATGTTTCTTAAGACGTTCAAGCAAGTTACCGAATAGGAAGTTAGCCAGTTTTCTTAAGCCTAACATAGATAAACAATCATCCAATACAACTAATAACACACTAATAACCAATAATCAATAGCTAGGTTTCATTAGATCTAAGCAAACACAAGATAAATCTAGCCTAACATGTTAAACAAAAGACAAGAACAAGATAAAATCAAACAATACATAGACATATTGAATGATTAATTGATAACTTATCTTTCAATGTAACATGGAAGATCTCAAGGCAAAAAGCCTTGAAAAAGAAGCTAAATTCGTCTTAGGGTTTTCTCCCAAAAATTCCACACTAAGTCCTCTTTAATGACAAAAAATTAGAAAACTATATATAGACTTTTGGATCTGACGGCGTCACCTTATGGAGTGTGACGCCGTCACCTCGCCGCTTTTAGGGTTCCCGGATGACCTTCTTGACGCCGTCCCTCTTTAGCTCTCCAAAATCCGTTCTGGCTTATCAAGGCTTGACGCCGTCAGACCTTGAACGTGACGCCGTCCCTCTTTGAATTAAGCCGTGACGCCCTTGATCAGGTTAAAGCGTGACGCCGTCAGAATTTACATGCAATTTTCACTGGCTTATCATGAGTAAATTTCACATCCACCTTTTCTTGCCAAGCCATGACGCCGTCCAGAGTAAAATCTGACGCCGTCAAAGGTAACTTTTAGCCGATTTTTGAGACTTTGTCGTTTTCTTCACATTTATGCTCCAAAAACGTCCAAAATGCCTCCTTTTCCAGATTTCTCCTCAAAAGTACCTAAAATGACAAAAAGGAATGATTTAGGGCAATATTTGATCAAATATATACGATTTAGGGCTTAAATGACCCCTTAAAAGCGGTACACTTTTCGCTTCATCAAATACCCTTACACTTGAGATTTGCTTGTCCTCAAGCAAATGCGCTTTTATTCTAATCAAAATACAGGTTAGGGGTCATTTAATGCAAACATAAAAGTAATTAAAACAAATAATCGTTCCACTTTAATCATAATAAGCACGGAGATTATAAACTAGCACCTCACAAGTAGTGTTTAGATACTCACATCTCTCAAGTGTCATCAAAATAAATCTCATAAATGAAAACGGATAATATCTCTCACTACCTGTCATAGCAAATAGATTACCATAGGCTTGGGAAAGGATCGAAAACCTCCTCCACTAGGCGTAAGCACCTAAGATAAACTATCAAAGAGGGCTTTTACATGGGTTATAACGTTAGGTGTAGGGAAAAGGAAAACACGGTTTTGTTGGATAAAGGATATTTTACTGGTGGCGAGTTAAAGATCTTGATTAATTACATGTACTATACAATGTTGCTAAGCCAAGACTCGACTCAATCTTAAGCTAGAAACAAAATAACAAAATAACAAAAACATAAAAATAAACATAAAATGAAACGGGATGGTAGTCCGTATGTTTTTTCTATTTTTCTTTTTCTCATTTTTTTTGTATTTTTCTTGATTTTTTCCATTTTTTTTTTTTTTTTTTTTTTTTTGTCATACACTATTGCCCTACCATCCAAAATAATACATCATAGGGGCGTTGCATTCCCCTTACACTTAAACTTTTACATAACTTTACAATTAACTAATCTAATGACTCGAATTAAGATAATCGAAAAACTTGGAGTACTTTTTAAAACATTTAGCACATATGGGGGTAATAAATGATGTTCTTCCCCATTACTCCATTACACTAGTACTTTACCCATGAGTCCCAATCGTCCCAAAACAATATGTACAAGGATATGACTCGACTTAGCAACCATGTAATCAACTAGATAGTTAACTTGGGTTTAAACAAATGTTGTAACAATAATGCACTAAAAATGAGTGCATACAAGGTAGGCTAAGGCGATTTGGGTGTACATTTTAGTGGGGTGTAACAAATTCTTCCTTTAAGTAAAATGCTTAAAGGTCAAAACGAAAAGATAGGCTCTGAGGGGTGTACTAGGGGTATCGTGTACTAAAAATGAGTACAACGCAAAGGGTGTGGGAGAATTATTTGACCAATGTAGCCAAAGTAATTATAACAAAAACACAGGTGTAAAACAATGGGTTTATCCTAATGCCTCTTATCATGTAGTAAATCTAACTACACGAATGTAGTCTCACTTGTGGCCTTGGAATGGTCCTAACGCAAGTTCTAGAATCTAAGTGCTACCGGTACACACATCATAGCATAAATGCTTTTCCTACCAATTCTAGGGGCGAACCTCACATATTTGGGGTGGAAAATTTTTTAGTGGTACGGTTTTTGTGCTAGTCATATAACTCCTATCCGTGAGACGCTCATTAAGATCAAAGTTTCACTCCTATATGTTGTAACAAAATTTAAATTTGGCACTAAAATTACCTTAACAAGTATTTCTCTCAGTTTTATTACACATCTACTATTAAACAAACAAAAATCAAGCGTAATAGCATTCTCTTAATCGTACTTTTACCCTCCCCTTACACTTAAGATGAACATTGTCCCCAATGTTCAAATAACAAGATGTAAAAGTAAAAAGTAAAAGAATGAAATCAAATACTCCCCTGATTCGCTCGGTGGATAATGAAATAACACGGTTAAATCTTCTTCCAAAGTAATGTTGAAGCTCCATGACTAATGCATCGCCATAAGCTTGATCCAAAACATTTCCTTGTCCAAAATAACCTGTTAAACCTGAGAAAACAAACACGAAAACCTGCATAACATCGGCGGGATAAAATCTATATATAAGGATATAATGCTTGTGGAATGATAACTTTGCAGATTCCTGGAGATTATAAGTTGGAGATTTTAATAAAAACTTTTTAAAAACAAAAACTTTCAAAAATTTCTGAAAATTAAATCTGACGCCGTCAGGTTATAAACCCTGACGCCGTCAGAAATGACCTGACAAAAATTTTCATTTTAAGTTTCCGGAAAATTTCTGGAAAAACCTTTACCTTACTTCCTGGAAATCCTGCAAAACATCATTATGACTCGATACAAGCATTTGACTCAAACAAATACGAATATGTATGTTCATTTAATATTATTACGATTCATGTTAATTTGTGTTCTAATAAACCGATTTAGATTTCCCTTACACTTAACTTTTGCAAAATACCTTTATATGTAGTTAAGACGAAGTTAAAAACAAAATAAAGCATTTTCACAAATTAGTTTTGAACATGAATCAATAGGAATAAAAATTAAACATACATACGGAAACAAATAAAAACAAACAAACAAACAAATAAACACACAAAGCAAATAAAGCTTGGGTTGCCTCCCAAGAAGCGCTTTTCTTTATTAATGAGTCTTGTAGCTAGACTCAAAGTCACTCTACCCTATATAAGTGAGCTCGTCATCGAGGACGTCTTTAGGGTTAAGCTTGGATTGAAGTTTCCTATTGGTCCGCTTAGTACGATATATCTTTTCAAACTTCTCTCCATCCGGGTCATACAATGTCATCTTAATATGCCATGACCCATCTCCATCTTTGGGTGGTTTGTCCCAACTCCACTTATGATCATCTTCCTCACAAGTCCACTTATTCATTCCTAGGTTAATTGGCAAAACTCCTAGGAACTCAATCATCCTTCTAAAAACTAGAGGGTCTTCAAATGGATCCAATTCGGTGTCCCTAGCCAAGAGTTGTTCTACCGTATGTGTTTGGTTCACAAAGTCCTCTTCTAGGTAAAATGGGCGTTGGGGTCCTATGAAGCCTCTATCTATCCAAGGTCCATATCTAGATGGTCTCCTATTTAACTCTAACCAATGGGGTGTCGGTTCATCACTAGTATCATAAGCATGTTTCTTCACATCATAGACTGACCAAGTATCTCCTTCTCCTACCGCTATCTTAGATTCCTTACAATCAATCATAGCACTAGCGGTCGCTAAAAATCCTCTACCTATCAACAAGGGGCATGTAGGGTCGCTAACCATATCAAGGACGTGGAAATCGGCTAAAATGGTTAGTTTTCCAATGTGCACTAACACGTCCTTAACTACTCCAACCGGGTAAGCAACACTCCCATCCGCTAAACCTATTATCACCTCGGTTTCTTCAAGTTTTCCTAGTTTTAGAGAGGTGTAGAGAGGTAACGGAAGTAGGTTAAGGCTTGATCCAAGATCGGCTAATGTGTCATAAGCCTCCGAATTACCGATCTTGCAAGGTAGAACAAATAAGCCCGGATCATCTAATTTCTTAGGTAGCTTATTTTGAACAAAGGCGGTCCCTTTTTCGCCTAACTTGAGCTTCTTTTCATCCAACTCATCAACAACCGGACTTTCAAGGTGGAGCTCCTTGAATTCTTCGTCAAGGTTTTGAGTGGAAGGTGTTTCAACTATGTTGTTCACCAATTTGGATGTCATAACTTCTTGGTCATTTGGAACGACTTGGGTTTGTTTGAAACACGTGCTCATGGAATTGACCGAATAATATTGTGGACAAGAACTAGGGGACGAAACCGATGAAATAGTGTTGACGTTTAGTTTCGGGTTCTTGACCGTGTTGCTAGGGAGTGCTCCCATTTCTCGGTCATTGAGGGCTTTCAACAAGATGTCAATCTTATTGGTCATCTCGCTTTGTTTTTGTTTGAAATCGGCTTCAAACTTGGCTAAACGAGCTTCTTGAGATGCCATAAATTGAGACATCAATCCTTCAAAGTTATTGGTACTACCATTGCCGGAAGGATTGTTGTTGAAAGTACGGTTCGAGTTGGAACCGCTTGATTGGAAACGATTAGGTGGGTTGGAAGAATTGGGTTGTGGTGCGTTTTGGTTTTGTTTCCACCTAAGGTTCGGGTGATTTTTCCATGAAGGGTTGTATGTATCACCGTAATAGTTTGGCTCGGGTTTGAAAGTGTACCACTTGTCTCCCGCTCCGTCGGTACGCGAGGATGCGTAGTCCACAAAAGCTTGTTCGGGGAGTTCCATGCAATCACGAGTGTCGTGGGGACCACTACATAATTCACATGAAGAAGTGATTTTGTTCACTTGGCTTGAAAGTTTAGGAGCCTCGTAGGATTTCATGAGAAACTTGACTTGGTCTTCAAGTTCTATGATCCTACGGTCGGAAGTGCTTGAATTGTTCGAAGGCAAAGATATTGCCTTGACCGTTTTATTCAAATCACGGGGATCACTCCAACTTTCGTTGTCATAAAGAGCAAGATCCTCTAGGAGAGCCCATGATTGTTCCGCACTTAGATCACGTAGCTTACCACCGGCCGATTGGTCAATGGTTTGCCTCGTGGAGAGATTGATATGGTCATAGAAGATTTGGATTTGGAGCCAAAGTTCTATGCCATGGTGAGGGACTTTTTGGAGTAAGTCCTTGAATCGAGTCCATGCCTCGTAGAGAGTTTCGCCTTGACGTTGTGGGAACATCAAGATATCATTCCTTAGCTTGGTAGTTCTTCCCGGTGGGAAAAACTGAGCAAGGAAACGAGTAGTGAGATCATCCCAAGAGGTGATGGATCCTGCGGGTTGACGTTCTAGCCATTGACTAGCTTGGTCCCGCAGAGAGAATTGAAAGAGACGCAATCGGGTCGTCTCTCGAGTGGCAACATCAAGGTCTATAGAATCAACGATTTTAAGAAAGTCCTTGAGGTGTTGATTAGGATCTTCAGATCGAAGTCCATGGAATGCGCATCCGCTTTGCACCAACCGGATGGTGTCGGATCGCAAGGGTGTGACATTGGCTCCTTGAGTGAGCTCAATGGTGTTTCGATAGCCATGGTGGCTAGGACGGGAATACTCTCCTAAAGTACGGGCTCTAGGAGGTGGTGGTTGTTGTGGTGGTGGGTTGTTGGGATCAAGGATATTACCATCTTCCATGATGTCGGATGGTATGGTTACGAACAAAGACACGAAGAAAATAGATAGACTAAAGAAAACCTAGAAAAATAAAACAAAAATCTCACTAGAAAGGAATCTAGTGAGTAGACCTATAAAATAAAAATTCAACCTAAACAATAACTATTCCCCGGCAGCGGCGCCAAAAACTTGATGCGTGGTTTTGCAACCTTACAACAGGTTTTACCTCTCGAGGGATCTCAAGAGGCTTACAACCCCACCAGGCAGTGTACCTGACCGATGTAGTATAGTGTAGTGGTAAGTACGGGGGATTGATCGTTCTCCACAGGGAATAGTGTTCGTTAGGTATGAAAGACTACTCTAATAGGTCTAAGGGTTGAGGAAGATTCTTTTTGTGTTTTTATATTTTTATGAAAGCAAGTAAAATCTCGGGTTTGAAGGAGTGGGCGGAATTAGTTGCTAGTCAACTAACCCAAATTACTACGAATGCAAATAAAATAAATAACTGAAAATAAAATGTTGGTGAGAACTTAAGTGTAGAGAAATGTGTTTACTTAGATTTCCTTACTCCCTAACTATCTTTTACCGGTTGATTAGTGTGTATTAGTCGCGTGGATGACGGGTGTATTCCTTAATACCAATCGTGGGGTGGCGTACGTACTTCCCCAACTCTACAAGCTCCTACTTCACTCCTATGTCGAGCCGGCTAGGAAGCTCCTAACATGGGATCACTAGAATTCGCTTGTGCATTAAATACAACCATAAAAACCTTTAGTACGCATTTGGTTAATGTTTCTTAAGACGTTCAAGCAAGTTACCGAATAGGAAGTTAGCCAGTTTTCTTAAGCCTAACATAGATAAACAATCATCCAATACAACTAATAACACACTAATAACCAATAATCAATAGCTAGGTTTCATTAGATCTAAGCAAACACAAGATAAATCTAGCCTAACATGTTAAACAAAAGACAAGAACAAGATAAAATCAAACAACACATAGACATATTGAATGATTAATTGATAACTTATCTTTCAATGTAACATGGAAGATCTCAAGGCAAAAAGCCTTGAAAAAGAAGCTAAATTCATCTTAGGGTTTTCTCCCAAAAATTCCACACTAAGTCCTATTTAATGACAAAAAATTAGAAAACTATATATAGACTTTTGGATCTGACGGCGTCACCTTATGGAGTGTGACGCCGTCACCTCGCCGCTTTTAGGGTTCCCGGATGACCTTCTTGACGCCGTCCCTCTTTAGCTCTCCAAAATCCGTTCTGGCTTATCAAGGCTTGACGCCGTCAGACCTTGAACGTGACGCCGTCCCTCTTTGAATTAAGCCGTGACGCCCTTGATCAGGTTAAAGCGTGACGCCGTCAGAATTTACATGCAATTTTCACTGGCTTATCATGAGTAAATTTCACATCCACCTTTTCTTGCCAAGCCATGACGCCGTCCAGAGTAAAATCTGACGCCGTCAAAGGTAACTTTTAGCCGATTTTTGAGACTTTGTCGTTTTCTTCACTTTTATGCTCCAAAAACGTCCAAAATGCCTCCTTTTCCAGATTTCTCCTCAAAAGTACCTAAAATGACAAAAAGGAACGATTTAGGGCAATATTTGATCAAATAAATACGATTTAGGGCTTAAATGACCCCTTAAAAGCGGTACACTTTTCGCTTCATCATTAGTCCAAAATCGCTAAGTTTCACCAAATGCTTGTTTTTACCTGAGAATTACAAAAGTAAACGATTAAGTATCAATCCTCATACATAATATAATAAAACAAGTCAAATAATTAGGATAAATGATAGTAATAAAATGTACTTATTTGAGTTCATCAGTTGGACCTGTTGTGAGGAGGGGGAAGATCGAAAAGAAAAGAAGAAGCAGGAAAGCAAGTATAGAAGATAGGGATCACGTGGGTGAGTGGGTGAGTGGTGTGTTTTTATTTGTCTATTTTTGTTGTAGAGTGTGTATTATGTATACCCCGTGTTCTGTCGAGCTGAGGTAAAATTGTGGTACCTCGGTTTCACGTAAATGTGAGAAATATAAATCTGTAGCCGTTTTTATAATACGGATATAAAATAAAATTTGTTGACTCCGAAAATGAAGTATAAATTTTAACCATTACTAAAGTGGTGTCGGTACGCGTGTGGTGTCGGTTTTCAGGAAAAACAAGATAACCTCTCATTTTTGTTACATTGGTGTCTGTAACTGTCAGAAAGTGATAAATTCACTTTTACTGATAAATTTAAATAGTTTTGGTGAGTTATTGTACGCTACTGCGTGCAGGTTTGCTTCCCGTAATAGTTATGTAAACACATAAATGTTCAGTTTAACAGTTGTGTAACGATAAATTGACATTCATTATTAAAATATTAGTGGGAAAATTACCATTTGTCACAAATATTTAAGAAGAATTACATGTTGTTTTTAAATTATATAAAAACATAAATCATAAATTTGTAGTTTTTTAGTTTACGGTTCGAGAAAAGTAAGATCGGTTCGGAGTAGATCTTAAGATCCTATGGCCAAGATCGGGATCCTATAAGATCTGAAGCTTGTTAAGATCCTACGTAGGATCCGGATCGTTTTTGCTTTGTAGAATCGTAAAATTGTAAAATTCTAAGATTAAGATCGGGATCTTAACAACCATGGGTATAATTACTTAGCATCAGGAATGCTTGTATACCAAAGTTTGTAACAAATTGAAAAATAAAAATTACAAATCCTATAAAAACCATATGAATATTAGGCTCGTTTCGAAGATGAAAAAATAACATTTACATTGTCGAAAAAATTAAAAAAAAATTATCGCAATATGAAATTGTAGTTAACAAAAAATTATCACATAGTGTTATTTGTTATGTAAAAAAACATGTAAATAGTTATTGTGTAAGGGATAAAATTGTAATTTGCGACTTTTGCTTTCATACTTTCGAACCGATATATACTCTACTTTGGACACGTGCACAGTTTTGTGGAGATCGTTTGCTCGAGGTTTGTTAGACCTCATATCTAGGAATTGACACAATAATAATGAACAAGAACAATATAGTATGCAGCGGAAACGATTCATTATTATTAATCAAGGTTTGTCGAATGATTACAAACCCTAACCCTAGGCGTCTACACTAAGACTTGGCGCCTAGGTTACACACACACACCTTTTAGTCGACTACATTAAGGAAGACCTGTTAAAACGTATTCCCTGTATCTCTTTATATAATAGAGATACTAGGGTTACAAAGACAATTAAATAATACATAATAAGTCCCTTATCTTTGTCTTCAATAGTTTCCACATCTTTCATATTTTGTCAATATCAACTCTATTTAATTCCTAACAATCTTCCCCTAGTTGATATGACAAAACTAAGCACATGAAAGATGTTCTTCCGATGATGTCTTCCCCTTAGTCTATGCATCTCATCAAGGATCTTCAAGCTGCAAATCTTTAAAATCTTCTTCCCCTTTTTGTCCATACTCAACTAGGACAAGAAAAATAAATATGCAACTTTGATCATCATAATCACCAACCAGTACCTTACTTCCAATCAAGTCTTCTAATGTCTTGAATTACCATTAAGAACACCAAAACGCTTACTTATTAAATTAACGCAAGACATAAAAAATCCCAAATCTTCAGTAAGAATACCAACGAATAATCATGAAAACCTTCACCTTGATGTAGCACAATCTCGATGTATTAAAGAAGAAAACTAATCATTACTAATTTGATGCTGAAGTAGAATAAACCAACCTTGTGTCCTATAGCTTGTACTAAATATGACTTCGAACATATACTTAACGTATAAGGAGATAGGTCAGTCTCTTGACAATAAACACTGAGCACTACAATGTAACTCCTTCAAGTGTTTGTCAATTCTTAGTCTCTTGAACGAACGAACAAGTTATCTTTAAAGTGTGTTTGCTTCACTTTAAGATATAATAAGACACGAACTTGAAAAATTCCACTTCACCGTTAAATAAATAATAACTAATCCACTTCGCCAATAAATACGAGCCATAATTCTGTACGAACAGAAATCAAATCATCATCTTGTGTGTGTTTCTTCCCCTGTGTGTGTGCTATGGAATCACCAGTTCCAAATTAATAACCAATGCTTCCCTTTACTTTGAGAAGCCCATGCTCTAGCAGTACCAACCAGCAGTATAAACTGTTCATCCTCCAAAGCTAGCAGTACTAACTGTTAACCCTAGCAGTACTAACTGGAAAAGCCAGCAGTACAAACTGCTACATATAAACCAATGAACAATACTAACTGTTGTCGAGCAGTACTAACTGTTAGTCACAGCAGTACCAACTGCTATGTATAAATCAAGAGCAGTACTAAGTTTTCAACACAGCAGTTGAAACTGGTAGACAAATAACCATCAGATCAGTAACCCATATCACTACCATCAACTACCAAAACCGAATCACCAAGAATAATTCAATTGTCCAACTGAGCGACAACCAAATTAAATCAATTCTTATATGTGAACACAATTAAAGCGACTGGCCCACAAGCATTAAATGAATACGATGTATAACTGTACGAAGCCTCTAATGAGCAGATGCGACAAAGTGATTCAATTCTTAGAATATGTAAATCAGCCCCACTACCGACATAATTAATTAGCAGCCAATTGAATTATGGCGACAAATCGAATACCAATACAGTAGATCTTGACTTTAATGCGAGAATACCATAAAACATTAAAGATCGATGAAAAACATGAAAAACTTTTACCGATCAGAATACCTCCTTCTTCAAATCTGCTTCTGTCCGACAGTAAAAACCTTGTAACATCCTAGATATCATGAGCAACCTGTCTCTGATACCACTTGTGGATCTAAACACACACGTTGTGTTGGGGATACTTTGAGTGTATACTTGATAGCACGCGGAATTTACTGCCAAGTACTTAGAAGAATATGAGTTTGTGTTTGGTGATTAATTAAGTAAAACAATAAGAACAAATGATATCAACCAAACTATCACTTCAATATATTGAACGATTACAATATGAACGTGGAGGATATTAGGTATTAGATGTATTCGATCTGAATGATATATATTAAACCCTAATCTAAGGATCTCCTTTTATAATGTAAAGAGTCCTGTACAAGTAAAACATCTAACCGAATCATTCTATACAAATAAGATATATACCATATCTTTTCTATAATTATCTTCACACGGTTTCACCTTGATCTCTTAAGCAGTCCTAACTGTTCTTCCTTCAGCAGTCCTAACTGCTCTTCCATCAGCAGTCTTAACTGTTCTTGTAAACTTCAACCGTACTAACTGCTTAAGTTTAATTCCCAACAATCCTCCCCTAAACTTATGATTTCGATGCAAATCAATAAGTTTCTTGAATTAAACATCTGATTACGTTGATGGGGTGGATTCTTTCAAACACTTGACTTAAATCATGAAACACTTTGGGAATTATCTTCACTTATCATACTCTTTTGGTCAACTCCTTAAAAATTACCAAAATTAATTTAATTCCATCAAGGAATTAATTCCTTATACCAACCCAAGAGTTAATTCTTCATATCAACCACGCATTGAATGTCATTAAACCTTCATTAACTCTATAAAAACTCACATATCCACACAAAATCTTCTTCAACACAAATCTTTAACTCTTCAATCACAATGAATTCTTCTCCACCAAACATCATAGAAATTTCATCTGACTCTTCTTCAGACTCTGAAGATTCAGGTTGGAACAACTATTTTCCACCAAACTATTCTTCAACTTCAAGAGTTAATCTTTCAAAGAGAAAGACTGAAATATCTTCGTCCGATGAACCTTCCTCCGATGAACTTCCTCCTTATGTGGTTGATTCTTCCTCCTCATCTGAATCGTCTGACGATGATGAACTTCAAAAACTATCAGACTTACTAACCAAAGAATTTGAAAAAGCAGCATCATCAGTGAAGATCCCTGTTCCAAAGAAGAAGCCTGAGAAGAAGCAATTTCCATCTCCAAGAACAGTAATACTGGCACTTCCCTGCAAGAAGGTGTCTGAACTCATGGGTAGCAGAGGAGCCCGCAGCAAAACCATGCCGGATATCATTGGAAAAGGAAAAGGAAAGCTTGAGTAGTTGTGTTGTGTTTGTGTTGTGTAGGTTGTTTTGTTGGTAGGTAGTTTTTGTTGGTAGTTTTTGTTGGTTTTTCCTGTGTGAAGCTTTGTAATGAATCCACCTTTATAATGAATAGACTTTAAGCACTTCTTTATAATTCATCTCTGACTTCTTAATTCCTCCTCTGAATTTCATAATCAGCAATCATCTTTAACAGCAACTAGAAACAAACTTTAATCCTCCCCTGTTTGGAAGAATCCTCACCATCAAATGAACTAGAACATAAGTTATCCAAGCTCAGCATCCAATAAGACCATTTGTACAAGTTACCATCAATTCAGTTGTTTTAGTTTCAAACTGCTCTCAACACTTCCAGATGTATTACCTTCTGAGAGAGGTGTATCACAGAGCATAAACTCAGTAGAACTAAGTTTTTAACAATCAGTACAAACTGGTGAAGTCAGCAGTTCAGACTGTTTACTCCAGCAGTACTAACTATTAGCAAAAAGTTTTCAGAGATAAAATCAAATTTTAATTTTAATTGTGGATTCGAAAACAGTTTTGTCCACTTATAGTTTTTAGCAAACTATCAGCTATGAACGGATTTGACTTGTCTTTACCAATAGCCGTTTGCTATGGACTAGCCAACTCTTCACACTTAGATTTGGTGAGTTGATAACCAACCAGTTTTTGGTAAACTGTCAACCATAAACGGATTTGAGTAGTCTTTACCAGAAACCGTTTGATCTGGACTAGTTGATTCTTATGTTGATTAGATATGGTGAATCAATTACCATTTGTTGTGTAACAAGCATTCACACTTGATAATCCAAACCACCATACTTTGTAAAGCACAATCCAAAGCAAAAAGCTTTTCTTAACCTGAAATGTTAGTCCAAAACCAAAGAAAACACAATACACAATATTTTCTTTTAACAGTTATCATAAGTGACTAACAAATTCACAAGCAGTACTAAAAATTTATCAAGCAGTCTCAACTATACAAATAGCACAACTAACAGTACAAATTCCAAAAACATTTAGACATTTAATCTTTTGAAGGATTAAGCATTCCAATACCTGTTACCAAGTACTGAAATCTGCTTACATCAAAACCTTTTGTTAAGAGATCAGCAAAGTTGTTATCAGTGTGTATTTTAACAACTTGTATTAACTTCTTTTCAGCACAGTCTCTTATAAAATGATGTCTAATTTCAATATGTTTAGTTTTTGAATGTTGAACTGGATTCTTAATGATACACATTGTACTGTTATTGTCTATATGTATAATTGTGTTTAAGAAATTGTACCCATAATCAAGCATCTGGCTTTGAATCCATAGAACTTGAGCACAACAACTTGCAGCTGCCACATATTCTGCTTCAGTAGTAGATATAGCCACCATAGTCTGCTTCTTACACTGCCAAGAGATTAATCTTCGACCTAAGAATTGACAACCACCTGTTGTAGACTTTCTATCCATGCTAGCACCAGCATAATCAGAATCAGAGAATGCAACCAGATCAAATGCAGACTCTTTAGAATACCAAAGCCCCAAGTTAGGCTATCCTTTAAGGTATCTGAAGATCCTTTTTACTACTGTGAGATGAGACACCTTAGGAGTCACTTGGAATCTTGCACAGGCACACACAACAAACATAATATCAGGCCTAGATAATGTAAGATACATCAGAGACCCAATCATAGATCTATACATGTGCACATCCACATCTTCACCACTGTGATCCTTTAATAACAAATGTGTCTCCTTGTCAATTGGTGTGCTAGCAACCTTGGCATCTGTGAATTGAAATTTCCTTAAAATTTCACCAACATATTTATCCTGAGAGATAAATATACCATCTGACTTTTGCTGTACTTGAAGACCTAGAAAGAAGGTAAGCTCTCCCATAGAACTCATCTGAAATTGGTCTTTCATCAGCTTTTCAAACTCCTTACACATCTGTTTCTTTGTAGAACCAAAAATGATGTCATCTACATAAACTTGAACCAGTAGAATATCACCCTTGTCCTTTTTAATAAAAAGAGTTTGATCAATTTTCCCTCTATGAAACCCATTCTTCAGAAGATATTTAGCAAGAGTTTCATACCAAGCTCTTGGAGCCTAATGCAATCCATATAGAGCTTTCACCACCTTATAAACCTTGTCAGGATGCTCTTGGTCTATAAAACCTGGAGGTTGTGAAACATAAACCTCTTCATCAATAGTACCATACAGAAATGCACTTTTCACATCCATTTGATAGACCATAAATCCCATAAATGAAGCATAAGCAAGAAATAATCTTATTGCTTCAATCCGGGCAACTAGAGTAAAAACTTCCTCATAATCTATACCCTCCTCCTGAGTATAGCCTTGAGCAACCAATCTTGCTTTGTTCTTTATCACAATGCCCCTCTCATCCTTCTTGTTCCTAAATACCCACTTTGTACCAATCACTCTCATTCCCTTTGGTAGATCAACCAGAACCCAAACATTTTGAATTTTGAATTGAAGTAGCTCTTCTTGCATAGCTTCAACCCAACTTGATGATTCTAAAGCCTTTAACACATTCTTGGGTTCAACCTGAGATAGAAAACATACAAACATACACTCATTCTCATCTTCATGATGTTTCTCTTCATAAACCACACTGAGAAATCCATGATGATCTGGGTCTTGTATTTGCCTTCTGGTCTTGACTCCAGATTGTACATCTCCTATGATATTGGTAAGTGGATGATTCCTATGTACAATAGTATGGGGAGTAGAAGGAACTGCATAGCTGGCAGGCATGTTTTGCAGACCATCTCCAAAGAAATCAAACTCATCAGCTTGAGAAGCAGTATCAACTGGTGAATCAAGATGAGGTTGACTTGGTCCAGCAGTATCAATATTTTGCTCAGCAGTTGGAACTTGAGGTTGAGCAGTACTAACTCCATTGGAACTGCTCGTTGGAATTTCAGCTTCTTTACCATTCTGACCACTTGTTTCAGCAGCATCTTTCTCTTTGTCTACACCACTTGATGAAGGAATATCATCTTTCTTTGTAGAAGACTCATTCACAGGACTTTCTTCCATGACAGGTATGAAAATGCAATCATCATCTTCCTCCTCTGAACCTGCATCATTGTTAGTATTTGTACCTGTAACAGGCACATAATTCATGGAATCTGAAAGACTGTCAATATCAAAGATCCAATCTGGACCTACACCTGCAACATTTGGTTTATTCTCCAAAAATTCTATGTGCAGATTTTCTTCTACTTGCTTGGTGCTTGTATTGTACACTCTAAAAGCCTTACTGTGCAGAGAATAACCAACAAAGAAACCTTCTTCAGATTTCCCATCAAACTTTCCTAGTTGGTCTTTGGTATTAAGGATAGTAACATGACAACCAAAAGGTCTCATGAAGCTTAAAGCAGGGGTTCTACCTCTAAGAAGCTCATAAGCAATCTTATTATGAGGTTGTACAACTAAAACCCTATTCAATACATAGCAAGCAGTGCTAACTGCTTCAGCCTAAAAGGAAACTGGTAGCTTAGAGTCAGCTAACATTGTCCTAGCAGCCTCTATAAGAGTCCTATTCTTCCTCTCAGCTACACCATTTTGCTGTGGGGTTCTAGCTACACTAAACTCCCTCTTAATACCTTTTTCTCTGCAAAAGTCATCCATCACTCTATTCTTAAATTCAGTCCCATTGTCACATCTGATTATTTTAACCTTCTTATCAACTAGGTTTTCTACTTCAACAATAAGGGTCTTAAGTATTTCACTTGTCTCATCCTTAGTTTTCATAAAGAATACCCAAGAAAACCTACTATAATCATCAGTGACAACAAGGCAGTATCTCTTAAAATTCAAGCTATTCACAGAGGTAGGACCAAACAAGTCCATATGCAACATATATAAAACTTGAGAAATAGAGTTTTGGGTCTTTGGCTTACATGAGGCTCTGTGCTGCTTACCCTTAAGGCAAGAAACACAAGTTTGGTCATTGAGAAAAATTTTGTTTGGTAAACCTCTTACCAACCCATGTTTAGCAATATTGTTAATGGTTTTAAAATTAACATGACCAAGCCTCTTGTGCCATAACATTGATTCTTCCAATGTGGCTTTTGCAACAAGACAAGTAAGTCCAACCTTAGGAACTAGTTTATTCATCTCAACACTGTATGTATTATCCTTTCTGGGGATTTTAAGCAATACTTGACTTTCATCAGGTAGCTTGAAATCAGGAGAAAGTATAAGACAATCAGTATCAGTAAATAAAACTTTGTTCTGTTTATCACAAATTTGTGATACACTGAAAAGATTGTACTTAAGTTCTGGTACATAATACACATTCTCAAAATCAAGGTTACCAGTTTTAATTACCCCTTTACCAATAATTCTTCCTCCAACACCACCACCAAAGACAACTGGTCCTCCATCCAGAGCAATAAAGTTTGAAAGATATGACATGTTGCCTGTCATGTGCCTTGAACATCCACTGTCTGAATATCCTCTATCTTCTTTGCCATTTGAGGGATGTTCCTGCACACAAAATAAAGGTGTTAGTTTCTTTTGGAGATCCAAACCATCACTGGTTTGGATCTGCCTTGTGCATCAAGATGAGAAAACTTGTTTGAGGTCTTTGATGCACCATTGGGTTGAGTAGAATTTTTAACCCAATGTGCTGAGGCCTTGACAGCATTGCCCCTGTTTCCCTTAACATTTGAGTGCCTAGCAGTTGGATTTGCTGGTCTAGCAGTTGGAACTGCTTGTTTAATCTTAGGCACCCACTTCTGATTAGTCATTGCTGTTTTCTGATAAAAATGCCTTTTAACTGTTTGTGCATGATTTGAAAATTGTTTTGCACTAGAAACAGTTTGCTTGTTATTAAACCACTTATTTTGACTAGCAGTTGAAACTGTTTTGATGCCAGTCTTTAACATAACAGCTTTAGGTGACATCTTATGATTTGCATTAGGGTTTGGACCATTTTGAGTTACCCTAGCATTGTTATTCCTGTTCACCCTTGCATTCCCAGTAACCCTCTTTTTCCATGGGTTAGAATCACAATAAGCAGCCATATGCTCAAAACTTCCACAAACAAAACATACTTTTCTAATCATAGCAAACCTATCATCCATTTTCTTAGATTTTGAGTGATTCCAGTTCCTATGACTACTCTCAGAACTTGATGATCTGTTCTTATCCCTATACATCTCAGCATATCTAACATTTTTCCTAACTGGTTTTATGTTTTCAGTCTTTACCACTTTAGGAGCATGTTTAACTTCTACCTTAACAACATTAGGTTTTTCCTTAACCTCTACATTCTCATCATCAGATGTCCACTCCTCAATAGTTGGTGCATCTGAGTTCCTATCAGAGGACATCTTTTCCTCAGAAAGAGATTTATCACTGGCACTCACAAAAGAATCTTCTGCCTTAACAAATTTAACAGGATTCTCACTAACCTTAACACCATATCCAGGAAAATCCATATCCTTAAACTCTTCTAAACCTGTGTGAGCTAAATTGATTCCTGGTGGAGCAAACATTCCTCTAAAGGGGGGTGCAACTGACTTATAACCTAAACCAGATTTAGCTTTGTTAAGTATTTGACTCTCTACTATCTTCTTAACTCCATCTGAAGTATATTCAAGAGTGTCTACACTTAACTGGATGTTTTCTTTTTCCTTTTTAAGCTTCTCTAGTTCATATACAAGTCCACTCATTTTATTATCTTTTATTTCCAATTCACTCTTTAAAAGACCTATCTCATCAGTAAAGTTTGACTCATTCTATTTTTAAAACACAATTTGTTCTTCCAAAACAGCTAATCCTCTTTTATGATTTGACAGACTAAAACTTATTTGATTAAATTCAACTCTAAGATCATCATACTGTTTCTTAATATTTTCATAATCTTTTAAAGCATGACAAGAGTTAGAACATTTTTCAGGTTTATATACCTCAGTGTCTGAGAAAGCCATCAAACCCAAGTTAGCTGGTTCCTCTTCTTCCTCCATGAAGCTCCAATCAAATCCAGCTCCATCTACAGCTACCATAGCCTTGGAAGAAGGCTCTTCAACATTAATTGTTCTCCTTGACCCTTGCTGATTCTTAAACCCTTGACCCTGGTTGCTTTGTTGTCTTGGACCTCTACATTCCCTGGCAAAGTGCCCCATCTTGTGACAATTAAAGCATTCCACCTTAGACTTATCATACCCTGCAACATCTCTTCCATTGAAGGTAATCTTATTCCCAGTCCTTTGGTAATACTTCTTAGCCCTGATGCTTATCAAAGCCAACTGCCACTTTAAATCCATAGCTTCCAAATCATCTTCAGCAATTTGAAGAAGATCTTAATTAAAGATCTTTGACCCACCAGACTGTTCTGACACAAATGCATATATGGTCTCTTCAGTCAACCCAGCAGTGCTAGTTTTTACACTAGCAGTGCTAACTGTTGGTATAGCAGTACCAACTGCTTCTTCATCTTCATGATTAGAACTGTTTGAAGAAGATACAAAAGCCATATTCCCTGAACTGGAACTGGTGCTACCACTCTTCTTGACCTTTTGCTCAACAATCTTGAGATTATTGTAAAGCTCATTCATTGTCATATTCTCCAGCTCTGGTTTATTGCTCCAAACTACAACATAAGTGTTCCATTCAGCAGGTAAACTATTTAGAAACTTCATGTTGAGGTCTTCTTGAGGTATCACAATCTTCAACACAGTAAGTTGACTGATGATCTTTTGAAGCCTATTAAAGATATGATCCAAAGTTTCATTGCTTGATGCAGTGAAATTCTCATAACTTTGCTTGAGTAGGGTTTTTTGTGCCTTCTTGGTAGCTTCATTGCCACCAAATCTTTCCACCACTGCTTCAAAAAGAGTTTTAGCCGATTCGTAATGGCTAAAGTTCAGCACTTGATCATTAGGAATTGCCATAAGTAACAAATTCCTAGCCTTCTGATCATTCTTCTTTTTGATTCTCTCCTCATTTGTAACTGGCTCAGTGTTAAGCTTTGTGACCTTGGAACCATCAGCACGAGTTTCTTCAACAGCAACTGGTTTGAAGGAATCACCATTGATAATAATATCCCATAATGCATAGTCTTGCACCATGAAGTATTGCTCTATTCTGAGCCGCCATAAATCGTATTCATTCTGCTTCAGCATGGGGAGTTTAGCAAGGATTGAGGTTTGAGGTGTCTCCATGTCCATCTTCTTGGATTGCTAGTGAGTAAATACTTCTGGTTCTTCTAGACTCAAAGTATCAGAAACCTGTCTCTGATACCACTTGACCGGATCTAAACACACACATTGTGTTGGGGATACTTTGAGTGTATACTTGATAGCACGCGGAATTTACTACCAAGTACTTAGAAGAATATGAGTTTGTGTTTGGTGATTAATTAAGTAAAACAATAAGAACAAATAATATCAACCAAACTATCACTTCAATATATCGAACGATTACAATATGAACGTGAAGGATATTAGGTATTAGATGTATTCGATCTGAATGATATATATTAAACCCTAATCTAAGGATCTCCTTTTATAATGTAAAGAGTCATGTACAAGTAAAACATCTAACCGAATCATTCTATACAAATAAGATATATACCATATCTTTTCTATAATTATCTTCACACGGTTTCACCTTGATCTCTAAAGCAGTCCTAACTGTTCTTCCTTCAGCAGTCCTAACTGCTCTTCCATCAGCAGTCTTAACTGTTCTTGTAAACTTCAACCGTACTAACTGCTTAAGTTTAATTCCCGTGAACAGTTTTGGAAAGTTCTTTAGTTAGAATTGTGACACGTATTTGATTAGTACTACTAGATTGCTTTGATTTGTAAGATCAGTGATCTTGATCAGTCTCACTTGGATCTTAAAAATGAAGATGTGATCATGGTAGTTTAGTGTGAGACTAAAGCCTGATCTTTGTGTAAAGTTACCTGCTAATTATTGAGGTGTTTGGGATTGCTTATTCAAATGATGGTTTTATGATTTTTCTCATTTAATTATTTTTAAGCAGAATAGCATTTTTTGAGTGTTTGGATAAAGTCATAAAACTGCTTCTTTGCATATTTTACTATAATAAGAACCTAAATAAGCTGTTTGCACATGCTTATATATAAGCAGGTAAGCACACTTTAAAATAAGCAAATCCTAAACAACCCTATAGCATAGATCTTTGGTTGTTCTTGGTCTGGCAACCAAGAGCAGTGGTTATTGGTTGAGGATAGTTTCAACCTCAAGTATAAATCATGACTAGTAAAGACAAAAGAACCAATTTAGTTCAATCCAAACACTCATTTAGTTTATTGGCCGCTTTATATGTAGGCAATAAGCTTGTAGGCCGATTTGGGTGTTTTAATTACCTATACAATAAAAACAACAGGTGAAAGGGTGGCAGGTCAAAATGGAGTGAACAGGTTGCAATCCCTCATAGTCTATTATTAATGCATACATTTATATTCTTTTGCACAAGGGGTATTCCTTTAAAATAGTACGCAACTATACGTGAAAATCGGTTTGACGTAGTGAACAAAAATTTTGTTAAAAATTTCACCTAAACTCCACAAAACACCCTCTAAAACGCAAATGTTGACTAACTTAGCCGGTAACAAGTTTTTTTTTATCAAATACTCATTTTATTTAACTCCATCCTGGAATTACCCCACACATCTCCTCATCCTCACCACACGCCTCCATCAAAACTACACATGTCCATTATAGTACGAGGATCCCATATTTAATTCTAACCTTATCTTTATTTTACCCCACACAATCTTATTTTAACGTCACTCTCAACAAGTGGTCCAAACCCTAATTGATAAGCAGGTTAAATTCAGTCAATTGATTGGTGCATTCCATAATTAGAGGGGACATAAGGTATATTCCATCTTTATTTTAACATCTTCTTACCCCATTCGCATTACATGAGAACATTGATGAAGTTGTGCTTGCTAGGCAAAAGAAACTAGATAAGGGGAAATATGTAATGACAGCAAAGGACAAGGCAAAATCAAAGTCTACAAATAACGTACGTCGGGTTACTGGTATAAACATAAGGGAGAACACCAACCCTGTGGCATCAGAAAGTGATAGTGAAGACAACGTTGATACGAATGTTGATACGAGTGATAACGACTCTTCTGGGTACGAGTCTTACGAGTCATCTGTTGCGTCTGATAAGTCTTATGATTACTTAAGTAATGGGGAAGACGAGGTGATTCAGTTGAGAAAGCGTAACTTTGACCGCAAACACACTACTCCTGATGATCAAGATGCAGAAGATGCACATGAGGATGAGTCTTGTGATGAGTCTGACACTTCTGGTTCTTTTAATTTAGACCCGTTAGTAAAGGAGCATGAGAAGCACATGGCATCTTTAATGAAGAAGTTAAGGGGTAACGGAGTTGGCATAACAGATCCTTTTGCCGCTGTTGAGAATTCAAAAAAAGATGACAACTACCCTATTCATGATGACCAAACTCATTGGAGATTGAAGAAACAAAAAAAGATGACAACTACCCTATCTTATGCGTATCAACTATGTTATGGCTGACTTTAAACCTTCTGACTTTAATTTTTTTTTTTTTTTTTTTTTTTTTTTTTTTTTTTTTTTTTTTTGTATTCAAAGCTTGGAGAGAAGTACCCAAATGCCGATAGATTTAAAGAGTGCCTTACTCAATATGCTTTGGCAAACGGGTACACACTATGGCTTGAGCGGAGCACAAAAATAGATGTCATAGCAAGATGTGGACAACGGAAAGAGAAGCTCAGGGATCCAAGTAAGGGCAAAATGGCAAATTTCAAGAAGTGGCCTTCTGAGAAAGCGGGCAACAGGGATTGCCCTTGGAGGTGTTACGGAAGGATGCTGCAAGGCGAAGCTACATTTCAGGTTATATCTTTACGTGATACCCACACTTGTGTCAGAAATTTTGAATTTGGGAGGCTAGTTACTTTTAAATGGCTAGGAAGGGCATTTGGTGATAAGATTAAGATGAATCCTAGAATCACTATCAATGAATTAAGAGAACTAGTTTTTAAGAAATACAAATGCAAAGTAACTCGTGCCCAATGTGCGAACGCAAAGATATTTGCATTGAACGAAATGGATGCAACTATCCAAGATCATTATGGTATGCTTAAGTCATACGCAAGGGTGTTAGTAGACTCAAACACAGGTAGTACAGTCAAAATTGGTGTAACAGTCAATCCGGATGAGAAGACTTACTTGGACAGAATGTATGTATGTTTCAAAGGTTTGAAGGAAGGTTGAAGTTAGGTTGTCGTAGGATTGTAGCTTTAGATGGTTGTTTCTTACAGAAACCAAACCATTGAGAGATATTGACGGCAGTAGGTAGGGATGGGAATAACCATATATTCCCCGTGGCATGGGCTGTTGTAACAGTCGAGAACAAAGACAACTGGAGCTGGTTTTTAAACTTATTGGGTGACGACTTGGAGATACCAAATGGACATGGTCTGACACTAATGTCTGACCAGCACAAGGTACGTCTTTCTTGTAAAAGTTATGAATCTTGTAAACTTCATACACTGTGTCAATTCTATTACATGTAATATAATATGTGTTTAACCTTTTG
Source organism: Artemisia tridentata subsp. tridentata (assembly GCA_021014915.2). Taxonomy (NCBI): domain Eukaryota; kingdom Viridiplantae; phylum Streptophyta; class Magnoliopsida; order Asterales; family Asteraceae; genus Artemisia; species Artemisia tridentata. Next base: position 403,768,998 of record CP139508.1, read on the forward strand.
TCGTAGGGGTTGATTGAAGCTGTGAAGGAAATTATGCCACGTACAGAGCACCGACAATGTGCTCTCCATATATACGAAGGCTTTAGAAAACAATTCAGCGGTGTAGAGTTTAGAGGTCTCTTCTGGGCAGCTTCAAAATCTTCATACCCACAACAGTATAAGAAGATTATGGAAAAAATCAAGAGAGCCAATCCAAAAGCATACGACTTTTTGGAGAAAAAAGATCCTAAGACCTGGTCACGAGCGTTTTTCAGGGAAGGTGTATGTTGTGAAGCAGTGGAGAATGGATTTAGCGAATGCTTCAACTCAGTGTTGGTTAGTGTCAGACACAAACCAATTATAACAATGTTGGAGTCAATTCGAGTGATCGTAATGGAGAGACTGAATATTATGAGATCGTTGATGGAAAAGTGGACCTGTGATATATGTCCAAACATTCAGAAGATATTGGAATTGTCTAAGGATCAACAAAGGTACAATTATCCCGTCAGTAAATTTATTTTGTTGAGTATATGAATAATCTGTTTAACTTATTGTTTCATAGGTTTTGGCATGTAATACCAAGTGGTGGAAACAAATTTGAAGTTAGGAAGGGTTATGATGCTTTCAAGGTTGATGAGCCGAATAGGAAATGCTCATGTCGAATGTGGCAGCTTTCAGGTTTGCCTTGTACCCACGCCATAGCATGTATCTTTAAAATAAATAAAATGGTTGAGGAGTACGTTCCAGATTGTTTTAGGAAGGCTAGGTATATGTTGACTTATATGAGGGGGAGGTTTAGTGATGGAAGAAACAAATATGGGAGAAACAAATATGAGGGGGAGGTTTTGTGATGGAAGAGTCTTTTATATGGGAAGAATGACTAACAAGACACGTGGGGGTCGTAAGATAGGTCACGTGAAGATGAGAGGAGGGAAAACTAAATCTGGTAGACTTGTACCAGCTGAGAGGGTAAGTAGGATGGGAACTTGGTTGGCTACGGATGGTGCAACCTCAGATACCATTGAGGATGAACAACAATTCAATGCATTAGTGCCGCCTACAACACAAACAGCTACAAACCCAGAAAACATACCAGGTACAGATTCTTTACAATACAAATACCAAGTGTATGTTTGTTTACTAGAATATACATTGACATATTGAATGTGAATGCAGTTACACAACAATCGCAAGTTGGTGGAGCCGTTGGAGTGAGCAGGAATATTTTAACAAGATCTAGGAAAGCGGCGCAAGCTGAAATAGTTGAAACAAGAGTATTGAAGCCTGCCAAAGAAAGCAAATCAATAAAGAAAGAAACCACATCATCAAAGACTCCTGCACCTCATCAGCCAAGGTGCACAGAATTTGAAATAGAAAGAACATCAACTGGTTTGGGAAGAAGAGGAATCAGTACATCAGGAGGACCACAAGAACCAAGAGCAACTAGAGCAACAAGATCAGAGATTCCAAGACCAAGTACAGCTAAACCAACTGCACCTCAACAAACAAGCTGCCCAGACGTACCAAGAGCAAGTAGATCAACAGGAGCGCAAGAACCAAGGCATACTCCAAGAAAGAAATCCATTGCCAGGAAATCAAGATCAGTTGCACATCAAATGACACCACCAAGGATGAGTCAAAGAGTTCTACAAAAGAAACTGTCTGCACCTGTAACTGGACCAGGTTCAAGTGTCGACAACGAAATAGTCCTTGAGTAGTAACATTTACGATGAAGTAAGACTGCACATATTTTGTTTAACTGTTGTATGTTCCTAAAAACAGAAGGTAGAATGATGATTATGTGTAATTAAGCTGCCCTATTTTGTCCACATAAGGGCCTAATGTGGTTAGCTTATGAAGTAGAATAGTGCAGCAATTATTGCCACTATTGTGACGTGTAAGATATCTAAAGTAGTGCTGCAATTTATGCCACTACGAAGCCCTATTTTGTACACAGAAGGGCTATGTACAGAAAGTTAGAAGGATGTGTTCTTATTGTAACATAGTAAGCTGCATTGCAGAAACTATTGATGTTATGAAAGAACATAAGTTGATATAAGAATTTGTCATTTTATTTATGTGTTCAGGTTTTGGTCAGGTATTAATGATACATATGATGTTGTTGTGTCAATGAATTTGTGTAGCTAGTAATGATGCTGTTGTTGTTCAGGTTTGCTAGAATCTGTTTACTTATGAAGTAACAAGTTTTGTTCAGGTTTGCTTGACCAAAAAACACAAAGAAAAACAACCCCATGGCAGTTACAAAACAAACAAGTACGACCTAAGGTAAACATTAAATAACAAAATCTAAGTTACCATTCATGAATTACAACCAAGAAAATGGTGCATTACATTGCTTCACTAGTTCATACTAGAGAATCATTACTTGATACAACAACATTTGTGAAAACGTAGAGGGGGGGGGGGTGAATACGTTCCCGTTTTAAAAACTTAAAACTTGTTGTATCAAATTTCCAATTTGGCTTGTTCTAATATGAAAGCTGTCTATTGTAGTTTATGTATACCAAGTTGTCACACAAGTATTATCAACTAATCACAACACAAGCAATCACATAATGCAAACATAAAAGTAAAGAGATAAGTAAAAGAAAGCGCAAACCGAACACGATGATTTATAGTGGTTCGGTCACGGAGCTGCTCTCCGCCCTACTCCACTCCCCGAGTACCCAACTCGAGAGTTACTTCACTAGATCAACAAGCTCCCTTCTCGGCGGAGAAAACCTTACAATCGTCGCTTACACTTTTTCCGGTACAAAGCTAAATACCGGGTTCTAGTTCGAGGTAGAACCAACCTGACGTCGCCTATACAATTTCCGACACTAAGCTAGATGTCGAGTTCTTTACAAGGGTACAACCACTCCCGTTGGTTCTTTGACAAGGGTACAACCACTCCCGCTATGTTTTATGGCCCAACATAGAAACCTTGTGTTTTATGGCACAAACACATAAACCATCTAATCTAGTATGAATAGATTACAATGATGATCCATGACATAAATGGGTCATGGATATGAATGGCTAATCTAAATGAACTTTCGTTGATAGGAAGCCTTCAATAGATGAAGATCACAAGCTCCCTAAACTTGTTGTGATGGATCTTCATATATGCATATGGAATCTACATGAACTTCTTGAATAAGAAGTCTTCAATCATTGAGGATGTCAAGTGCTCTTGAATCTTCAAATGTTGGAATGCTATGATGGATAATGACTTCAAGATCTTCTAACCTTCATGGTGGATCAGGAAGTATGCTATGGATGATGTCTCATGATCTTGAGCTTGCTTCACATGATCATTAACAGTGTATGCTTACAACATAATGAAAGTTAGTAACATTATGATCATTATGTAAAGGGTGATTAATTTATGAATCTACATGGTTTGCTACTGATCTAAGTGTGTGAAATGATGAAGGGAATGTGTGTTCTAGTTGGATGAAACTATGGGTAAACAATGGGCTACTATTTATAGGAAAACAATTTGTACATGCCACGGATTTGGCGGATCCCAAAAATTTGATCCGTCTTTGTATTGGTTTGGATCCGTGGGTACATGACAGCTAAGATTTCAACAAATCTTTCCATATCATTCCATATCATGTTAAGTCATGTCAAGATCTTGCAAAGTCAACTATGTAACTTAAAGATCTTTCCAAAATATCACCTAAATCAAATCTTCGTGAAATCTATCCAAGATCTTTCGAAGATCTTTCCATATCTAACCATATCTACCAAAGTCAACTTTGTTACTTAAAAATCTTTCCAAAATATATCTTTCCATATCTTCCTAAGATTTTCTAATGATGTATGCAATGATGTCATGAACATATTTCCATTTTAATTCTTAAAATGTAAATAATGTAAATATATATATGTATGTCCTATGTCTATACTAGCTTAACTAATATATGTTTGCCAATATGTATCATGTTAGTTTGACACCTAAAGTGTACTTATCCTATTTTGGAAACATGACAAATGAGGTTCTAAGTAGAATAGTTAGCCTTTTTAAAATACTTAATGACCTAGTCGTATTTTAAACATTCTAAATGGTTTGTTAAGGGTTTGATCATAATGCCACATAACAAACATGTACGAACCTGTGTTGTATCATACGAGGACTCGAGAGGTGTTGAATGTATGTTGAGACAAGATATGATTACAAGTAACTTGTACATTTTACGTTATGTATCAAGTTACATGTTTGTCATCAATCAAAACAAACGAGACTGCTTGCACTAACAATCTCCTCAACGAGACTGTTTGCACTAACAATCTCCCCCTTTTTGATGATGACAAAATATGTAAACGTGATAGAAAGTAAAATGTAAAAAGTTACTTGTGTCCGTACTACCTTTAATATTACCTTCTCCGTTTACACCTTTCTCCCCCTTTTGTCGAAGCAAAAAGGGTGTGTCCTTGGAGTTAACTTCATTTCTCCCCGAAATGGCGAGCTTGCATCATCCCTAGTGAAGTTAAATATACTACTCCAATCTCCTATGGTTGTTGCGTCCCCTAGGTTGTTAGCGGATCCATGGATCAAACTAGACTCTTAACCTACATCAAGGTTAGTGGTGTGCAACATAAAAAGAATATATATGAAAAATGCATGACGAATGAAATGCAAATAGCCAATGATACACGTGGGTAAGCTATGTTGGACTATGTCGAAACACAAAAGAGTGTCGAAGAATGAGAATTCTTAAGAATGCGAGCATGCTCCCCCTTGACTGTAGCTCCCCCTTAATCAATACTCCCTGTTGCTAGGGTACCAACGTATATGATGTAAGGATTATGAATGCTACAAAACAAGGATTAGTACATGATATGCTCCCCCTTGATCAATACTCCCCGTTGCTAGGGTACCGACGTATATGATCCAAGGATGAAAAATGCTACAAAATAAAGGTTAGTATGTGATATACAACAATGCGTGTATATGATGCATTCTAAAAATGCTTGACGAAAGCTCCCTCTTGCTCTAGGGCGTCAAGATAAACGTACAAAACAAAAGATTAGTGCACTAGAAGCTATGTTTTAAGTCATATACGACCAAAGTGTATAGACGATGCAATATGAGTGCTAGACTGATAATCCTCCTGGTTTGAGAGCGTTACGCAGCACCTATAAAAGAAGAAAAATAATCGATGCAAACTTTATCCTATGATGAGTAAGCTATATACGATCGAGCGTATATGATGATAAACCTACAATGAAATGGTTAGTGCAATATATTTTATCTCAAAGAAAAATATTATGCAACATATTAATAATCTAATCACAAGCAACTTACCTATTGTGATTGTCTAATCAAAGAAAAATATGATGCAGCATACCAATTGTGATATCAATCGTGATTATCTAGTAAACCATGTTATAAAGTGTGTAATCTTCTAATAAGAATTACATTTACAAGAATATACTCCAAAAAAACAATGCCTATGATGAGGATATGAAATGGAGTTAAAGTTAGTGATGCTAATGTTGGTGTTAGTTTACTAGTGATAACTCAATTTATAACTAAAGGTTCATGCAAGTAGGTTTTTCGCTATTCCATGGGGTTGATGACTAGTGAAAGAGGTGATGGAATGTGGTGGTTATAATGAATACAATGAATTCAGAAACTCTAATGTATAGCAAATGCTATAAGAGTATTTGAAGACGATTACGGTTATGATAGTATCATCTGCCAAAGATGATGAATCGTGCCATACTAAACGCTCGAATGAAAATAAGAGGAAGTGAAGACAATGATTACTTAGGAATAGAAATTTCATATGCAACAATTAGAAATACTAGATACCTATATACGGATGAAAATGATATCATATGATGAGAGTGTTGGTTGGACCAACGTGTTGAGAATGATGGTTCTGTTTATATTGACAATGACGTGCTTGATATGTATCAAGAATGAAAAGGATGAGATCCTATGATGGTGTTCTTGATGATGAAGTTGTTCTAGACAATGAAGATGTGAAAGTAAATCCTAGACTTGTTGGTTGTGAGAGGGTTGTCTGTTATGATTGGTTAAAACTGAACCAGGTACCCGTGGATTGGGCGGAACCAAAGCTTTGGTTCCGTCCGTCTTACCCTAAGGTGCCATGGGACTGGAATAGATTTGGTCACGTTTTGTCGTTTTTGATCAAACGAAGGTTCAAGCTAATGTCTATTTGCTTATAACTACTGATTTGGTTTCACTAATCCTATTCAAAGTCTAAGGGGACTTAATGCTTCTCGTTTTGTTAAACACATGATGTGTTTTTCACTTGACGAGGTATTGATGCAAAACAGTGATGTTGAGCTAAGAAGGTTCGAAAAGCTTATGGTTTTGTGAACTAGTTTTAACTAAATAATGTGAACTTAAGTGTTGGTACTTGAGGATGTAAGAAACATGAGTACATGTTCTTTAATGTGAAAAGTCAGTTATGTGAATGAATTTCTCTCCCCCTTAATCGGTGGACATCCATCATAATGTGTGATGTTAAGAATGATGAAGCAAGTTAATGAAAGCAATAAGCTTAGTAATGTTTTTGCGGATGTTGGTTAGCATACAAAGTACTTCATCCTCGAAGTTATGTGGCTCTTCTCTATCAATGCAATATGATCGCACGACGAGGCATGTGGTTTTCTCATGGAAGGTGTGTTGTTATAACTAAAGGATGATGGAGATGTTGTTAGGAAAGCAGAAGCAACAATACGATTTGGAGAGAGGTATGTTGAAAGATACCCAAACACAAATTTCAAACCTCTAAAATTTAATCCTATTAGCTTTTAAAGCTATATACAAGAAAGTAGATCCCATAAACATATTATTAATCTAAGTAGCAATAATGGGACAACAATTATGCAAAATAAGCATAACAAAGAGAAATAACAAACAATTTGTTGTCAATCAACAAGACAAAAGTCTTAATGACAAAAGATGTGAATATCATAGAAATCATAACATCTTATATAAACAAAAACAAATATTCATCTACTAGACAAAAAACTATCACATAGCATAAAGACAAATAATCATATTGCAAGATAGCATGACATTGTTTTAGATACTACATTGTGAAATTGTTTTGAAGTTAGGCTTAGTCACTTAAGCATACTTACTTATTAATTAGCACAATGATCTATGTGTAAAATAAAATGACTTCTAAATGTTCATCATACCAAAAAGCACTTAGACATATAGGTGCATACATGGTAAACAAATAGTGTGACATGGTCACAAAAGTAATGAAACGACGGGTTGATGCAAAAAATTCTAACATTTTAGAAGCATGCATCATTTAGACTATCCTACGAAAGAAACTTAATGAATGTCAACTAAAGACAAGAGCTATCTAACACCATGTATTAAGAATGACATATAGTGAGTTAACAAGTAATACGTTAATCTTACGAAATAGCATATAACAAAAGAATGAACATATCATACAAATCATGTTAACATGAAGCATATAAGCATGCAGACAAAACCTTTCCAAGGTTTACACATTTGACTATCAATCATGATAACGTCAAGATACTAAATCATATCAAACAATTAACATGTAATCAACACATGTATGTGTAATGCAAGTAATTTTAAAGAAAAATCACATCTACTACTTGTTTGATTAATATTCCTAAGACAAGATAAACTATCATCTTTTAATACTTACTTTAGGCAAGTATAGGAATAAAGATTTTTCAAGTTGGAGAATGAATATGAGACTATTACTAGCGGTGCTCAATTCAGGCTAAACACGACCATTTTTACGGGTGATTCCACATACCCAACTTCTCTGCTGGAAGCAATTTAACCGTTAGGTTAAATTGAGTTTCTAGTGCAATAAATTCTCCAGTAGTCATTCTCATGTCTGAAAGATAGGAATTCCTATTTTTACCTATATAAAATATGATAGTTTACCAATTACTTGGCTTAATGAGACTCAACTATTTCTATAAAAACTAATGTGATGAAGATGTCATGTTATACACGTAAATTTGACAAATATGTGTCAACAGATTTTAGTCTTTGTGTTTGGAATCTAAGGTTGAATGATCTAAAGGGTGACATCCTTTGAGTTGAGTTTAGTTATGAGTTATGCAAGTGATTTGATCATCTAAGATCAAGACATGTATTTGTGTGTGGTAATGGGATATGTCAAGAACGTTCTCAAGAAAGTTCTTTGGAACAAGAATCTAAATAGGTCTTGTGTATGCTCCAGAGATGTGGATATGCACAAGATTTGACCAAGGTTTGATGTACGCTTGAAAGGAAATAGATACATATGGTATCTTTCAACAAGTGAGATTTAACTCGTGCTCAATGAGGAAGATAGTTCATAGAACTAGTGGATGTTTGTTTTAAGATCATTTAGCCGATGAGGTGTAATGAAAACTAAACAAAAACATTTAGCAGAATAAAATAATTGAAAAATATTTTTCAAACCCTTATAAATACCATTGGCATGCTTGTGTTATCCATACACACACAATCAATGGCTTGTAGACTACCACATACCGCTGAACAATTTCAATTGTTTATTAAGGCAAAACTGAGGGTAGTGACGTGGATCGTCAAAATGCTATTGTGAAGGTCATCCTGCAGTTTGAGGCTATGAAACAATTGAAACGACGACTTAGAGAAAGCTACGCCATGTGTACAGACATTTCAGATGATAGGAAATATGTGATTGATACGTTTTTGTATGATGAATATTGTAAGGACGCTGCTGTCATCGAATCGCTGTGGGCTTGTGTTCATCAGATAGATAACCAGATTTCCAACAAGGTCCGTTGGAGTTTGGAAGAGAATGTTGAAGCTGCTAGGGTTGAACATCAACGACAACAAAAACAACAACAAAATCCACCACCACCACAACAGCAACAACAATCACAACAAGGTGCATCAAGTTCATCTACACCAAGGGTGGTTGTGCAACAACAACATTTGCCTCATCTGGATCACTTCCAGCCAAGTTTCGAGGAGAATGTGGCAGTTGATGATGGTGGTTGGACTTCTGACATGGTGCGGGATCTGAGCAGGTTGGAAGCTCAATGGGAAGAAGAGAAATTGGCGAGCTTTGATCCTTATGATGACGGTTATTATTCCAACAACTCTCAAACCTGGGATCATCCAGACTACCTTTGAAGTCTAGGTTTATATTTATGTGATGTTTTAATCCAGTATCGTTTGTAATGTTTAAGTATTTCTGTCAAGTTTATTTGAATAATATGGTGTTTGAATTTAATTGAGATTACTGTAGAATTCACAGTGCTGAGATTGAAATATAGGGATCACTGTATCACTTACAGTGTCCAAGAAAAGTAGAGGCCACTGTATTTACTTACAATGTCTGCTAAGGAAATAGAGACCACTAGAGTTTTGTGGTAAATTCAAAGTGGTAAGACGTAAGGTTACGAAGAAATTTTGTGACCATTGTAAATACAATGTCTGGGGGTTTAGGGGAAGCATCATGAAATTCACAACGTTAAAGGAATGAGTAGAGCCATGGTGTAGTTCATAGTGTCTTAATAGTGGATGAATTTATTGTAATCTTATGTGAAATTTGCTATTTCCCAGTTAACACAACTTGGAAAATTTTTTCTTTGGAATACTATTGTTATTCTTTTATGAAATTTCACATGGTTTCCAATTATAAGGATCTGTGCGGGTAACTTACCCGTTAAACAAAAGAGTTTTGTTGATAACAGATTCTTACACAAAGATATTCGAATGAGGATTCGGTGTATGTAGAGAAAGTTGCTGAATCCCAGCTTTTAGGGGATGAGAAATCTTGTTTGTCCTTGTGTGAGGAATAGTTAATGCAAGTGGCTAGAATAGTAAGAGATAGTATTACGATAAGAGTGTTGCTTTGAACCCGTATAGTAACATCATGTATTAATGTTTTATTGCATTAATAACTTGTGTATTCTTGTTGTACAGGATATTCGAGGTGTTGAACCCAGTCGTGGTTCTTGCTCTTGCTGGTGTAGTGGTGTTTTCATTGGCATAGCGGGTCAACCGATTGGTGATTGAGAGTTATGCTGTGTGTTTGATGAATTTTCGTGGTTATCGGTTTCATACTAGTGCCCTTACAGATACAAATAAGCCCACTTATTTATAATTCGTTATTTACATAGAGAGGCGTCCCAAACAATGTAAATGAGGAAATATAAACTTATGGTTCAGCGCTTTACAATTTCTTTATTTAAATAAAAGGCATCCCAATCATTCAAATAAAGACATTGTAAACCATCCTACTTAAGAATTTCTGATTTAACACTCGTACCAATCCACACAATAATCCATGCGCGGATTTTCCGGAAATACAGAAAAATTTATTTCACACGTATCTATAAAGATGCGAATAAGATAATTAAAGGTGGTTGGTACGGTACTTGAAATAGTTGGTGAGTATATACATCAATATATTAGAGTGTTGGTATAGCAAAACTATCTAGAAGTCACATAAGCGTCTGGCGGATGGTAAGCACGGAGAGCGAAAGGCTATAAAATGTTTTGTTTGTAAAAGTAGTTATAGTTCGGACCTCATTTAGACCCGTTTCTCTATAACTGTAGCTCTGATACCAATCTGTAACACCCCCAATTTCGTGATATGCAGCGGAATTTAAATTGGGTGTTACTTCATGGCACAACAGTTGAATGGTAGAAAACGATCACCAATTTGGTCGTTTTAAAAGATTTATCATTCGAATATCAGAGTTTACAAAGTAAGGTCCCCGTGGTTTCAAAGTTTATTAAATAGGTTTTCGAATGATATTTATAGCCTTCATAATTATCCGTGCTCCTCCGTGCCATCCGTGCTCATTGTGAACCTGAGATAAATACATGCTTAAAACGTCAACACAATGGTTGGTGAGTTCGTGGAGTTTGATAGAAAATAACTTTCTTTCACTGAATTTAAAAGGTGTATAACGGTTGTCGAAATAAATAGTAGTTCTTTATGGAATCGATAACAAGATGAGTTGAATAAAATCCACTAATGATTTATGTATGATCTCAAGTGATCATAGGTTTCAAATTTTAAATGAAAATGAGCTACGTTGTTATACGCTCGAAATGATGTGTTGGGTCAACTTTTAGGAGTAACGATATACTAAGCAATTTGAGCTATCTCGAATAGAATTCTCATTTAAGTCACATATGATAACAGTTAAAGTTCAAGTACAGGATTCATAATCATAACACATAATAATCTAGAGTCTGAAATTTATCAATGTAAAGTGGTGGTCTACTAAATACAGCTGTATCCTAATATATATGAAACATTCATATATTCATAAAGTTATATTGCCCTAAGCCTCATGACACGCAAAACGTTAACAATTTCCTTAAAACGGCGGTGTCCCACCAGGGTTACTGATGGGTGTTTATAGCCCTCATGTTAATAGGTGATTTGCCAATTCCTATTTTTCTCAAATATAGTGCATCGCGACTAAATACGACTAACCATATAGGCATTCCGTCCAAGTATTTAGTGGGATAGGTCGTCAGCCTCTAACAGGTTTCGAATCTGTTCACTATATTCGCGCTCACCGCAGTGATTAATGGCTCATGATCAAGGGACTTTATGGCAATAAAGTAAACTTAGGCAATGTAGGTCTCAGGGTTCATAAAATATACGTATTCTGATCTTGGCAATTATTTCCAGTGAAATGTAGAATTATCATAGTAAAGTAACAGTACATCCATTTGTTATATGAATGCATACAATAAGTCTCAGTATCATGTTACATCATGTAGTTTAAAAATGTTATCTTTCAACTTCAGTGCTTAAGCTTAGCGAGCAATTTGCACATATAATGAATATATATTACTTTCAAGGATGATTCAAACATGTAAAGCATAGTGGATGATTTTAAGTAAATCATGAGAGTTTTCAAAGTATATAAGTAATTTAAAACAGTTAAAGCATGTATCTCCCCCAAAAAGGTATAAATCAAGTATTAAAATAGGAGGGGCCACGACTCACCTGAAGCATATCTGACAAGATATAATTTATAAGATCTATGGAAACGATCACGGAAACGTCTTCGATATGAAACCTGAAGATATGGGAAGTCTAAGATTCTGACTTACTGCTAACAGTGAGTGTGATGTGAGAAATCGTAAAACGATTTGATCGGTGATATGAGTGTGATATGCTTAAAATGCCTCAAGTTAAAAAATATGATATATCTATAATATTATGTTGATTCTTATATCAATCGACTCAAAATATTGCTTTATCAAAATATGCGGAAATGATATGCAAAGTGATGTCGCTAATATTTCTAATAACGAAACTTTAAATAATGCATAACTTAAAATGAAACATGCATATGAAATGAAGGGTGGAAAATGAAAAATAAACTAAGAATGTCAAGTGAAATTAAATAGGTCCTTGTCTTTTTCAGATTTTATACTTCTTAGTCTAACTGCGATTGCGTTACGTCGTTAGTCCTCGGTTAAGTCCAAAGTCCATAATAGTCCAAAATTTGTCCATATGTCCATATAAGGCTTGGAGTTCAATGATATGTCAATTTAAGTCCTTTATAAATTTTTTTCGCAGCTTCAGTCCATAAGTTTCACAGTTTGGCAGTTTTAGTCCTTCTAGTTAGATCGCGTTATATTTTTAGTCCTTTTTGCATAAAAATGGGGAGAAAAATATTCTGAAAGTTTCTATAACTTTATCAAGTTCATTTTAACTTATTTCAATTTCTTATTTCAGAAAAGAGCTTATTTTTGCATTATTGGGCCAAGTAGCGAATCAACTTAAGGCCCATTAAGGATTTTAGAGGCGAGGGCGTGTAAACTGTTTTGGGCCTGGAGTTGGGCTGTTTTTATGATTCTGAAAATGTATCACATGGGCCTGTTGGACTGGTTAATCACAAAAGCTTAGTGGGCTTTAGTTAAGTCCAAACCGAAATTATAAATTTTATGAAATTCAAGTTCTAGTCCTATATATGGCGAGTGACAACTAAAACGATTTTATTTGGGCGTGCTTAAGAGCTTATGAGGTCGAGGTTAAAACACGAAAAATGTAGTTTGCTAGGTGGTCTATCAACAGGTGTAAAAAGATTGGGGTGTTACGTTGGAAAAATCGAGTATAATTAGGTGAGAGCTGGCCTAGTCGAACACATGTTTATACGTGAAAAACACTTTGAAAAGTTTAATTCCTTCATGCCCGGTTTGATTTTTGATACATTATGGCTCGAACTGAACTTTTCTGAGTGCGTACACATTATGTGGTGATGTTAGAATGCCTCGTAGACCATCTCGTTATGTGCTATTATGTTATAAGATTAAAATGGTAACTTAATATGATATGCGAGTCAAGATTAAGGAGTATCATGCATGGGCCATTTCTATACGTAAACAAGGATTGAAGACTTGTTAGAATGACTTACCAAGAGTAGAAATGAGTCGTTGTAGTCAGAAAAAGATCAGAACCAAGAAAGCTTCTATAACTCGAAATCGTATAAATGGAAATTATTCCTTCGGCTTGTAAAAATGAGATCCTATCGATGTGACTTATTTCTGATGCTTGAGACTTCAAAATAAACGGAGATAATGGACGGTAGCATGCGTTGTATATGTTTGAGAGTGGGGGTGTGAGAGAAGATGAAGTCGGAAGTGTGTATACGTATGGGAGTCATATATTTTAAGTCAAGTTTATCAACTTGGTGTATAATAGTATTTCTATCTTACTGACAGTAGCATGTGGTCTTGGCAAAGGAATTATAGGACAATATGATGAGTTGTGTGTGATTGAAAGTGGGTGAGAGATGGTGAAATGAGGGTAGTTTTATAGAGAGAATTACACACGTTTGTTTTTCATTTCAATCATTGAGTTCCCCTGTAGAGAAGAGGACACATAGGTAGGTTTCTGACATACCAAGATATTGGAAGGATTTCATGATATAAGGCTTATCTTTTAATGCTTGAAGTATATATGTGTACGTTTGGCATTCTAATGTGTACAAAAATGAATCGAGCGAGCCTCCTCTTGTTCTTGTTGTCTAACTCTGCTTCTACACGTTATATTAAGTTAAAAATATCATCAGTGGAACATAGGAAGAATCGGGATTTAATTTGGTTGTGTTTTAGAAATTTTGTCTATACGTATTGGGGTGGTTATGGGACAAACAAATGGGCCTTCTAAATCATATCAAAATTCGACTTAAGTCTCTGAAGTTTGACACTCAAGTAGTCTAGTAAGTCGTGATTGAGGAGGTGTAAAAATATATGCGAGTTGTGTTTGATAATCGGAAGAACTCGAGCTATTTTGGAGAGTGCATGTGGTCGAATCACTTTGAATTCACAGAAAGGACTTTGATTTTAGAAGTTGGGCTTGTGTGGTGTGTATGATGGTGTTGGGCCTGATGGTCCGGTAGGTTTGTAGCTAGTTTAAATTGGGTGTAGTTAAGTGTAATTTTAATATTAGTGTATGTTAGTGAAATAAGTAAAATGTGTTTAGAGTAAATTATGTAGTTAGTGATAATTAAATAGTATTTAGTGAGATATATAATTTGTGATTTATGAAATATAAATCCTTGTGAAGTGGTTATGTTTCGTAATATAAGTCCTGGTCTAGTGTCGACATTCAGTAATTGTTGTGATATCGTGTTGTGGTGAAAATAATATAACAAGAAAATTTTAAATTTCCCCATAAAAATGGGTTTTGTTAAACGGTAAGTTGAGGTTATTATTAATTAACAAGGATTATCATAATGGATTTTCGTGGGATCCTACAGTATCTACCCCTAAATTTTGAACTTCGTCCCGAAGTTCAGTCCGTGATAGGTATTGAAAAATGTGGTGTTCTGAGGTGAGAGTTTACGGGAGATGTTGTCGAGATATTTCTTATTTGAACATCAAAGAGGCGAGATTCCAACTAGATTTATTTGTACTAGATGAAATAAATTCGAATGTTTGATTAATAATTTAATTTATAGGCTACGAATAGTAAAAGTAGCGGCCGAGAGTAGGAAGTATTTAGCACTTAATGTTTAGTGTTCTAACGGTCGAGACTAGGGGATTTTTAATGGTAGTGATTTGAAATTTTTAATGATCGTGAATAGTAAAATAACGGCTAGTTTCTCCACTTATATTCCCTATTTAAACCCTATCTACCTTTTTCCTTTTTCACTTTTTCGCTCCGCCCTTTTCATTCATCTTCTTCCCCAAAGGTATGCCGCCGATCGCCATTGTTGTTGCCTCCGTATACATTGTTCTGGTTGCCGTTTATCTGGCCTTCTTCCCCGATGAAAACTCCGATTACTACATCGCATCCCTGGTGTTCATCGTACCCCTAACGATTTTAGCGATGAATGTGGATAAATTGTTGGGGTGAGGATCTCGAGTTAGTGTGTTTAGAATATATCTTAGTTGTGTGTTGATGTAACCCTTAATAAATGTGGAATAAAATCTCGTTTGTCTTTATGTTTAGTTATAAGTCTCGATATAGCTTTTAATATTTCGTTATATTTATGACGCAGAATAATCAAGGTGCTTCATCCTATGGTGGCTCTTGCTATCGTTGGGTTGGTGGGGGTTGTTGTTTCTATGGTGGGCCAACCTATTGAAGATTGTATGCCTTATATTGTGTTTATTGTACTATTAGCACTTCCGATGTTAATCATTTCGCTATGTATTAACTTCCATGGTTTTTAATGAAATTTATGTTATTTGTGCTTTCCACATATTGTTGTGAATTTTTAAAGTTTCTAGCTTCGTATTTTTCTTGACTTCGTATAAGAGAATAATGGGTAATGAGTGTAGATCTGACTGGGGTTGGCTAAAAGTGAGGTTTATGAATAAATTATTTTGTCTCGAGATTCTGTTTTTGGAATGAAAATTGTTATTCTATCGCGTTTTGAAAATAAACATGATTCATCAATTATCATAATGGATTTTCGTAGGATCCTACACTTGGTGTGCATCATCAAGCCATTGCAGGCTATTAAAGAATATATCTAGACAATGGAACCAGGATATGACGAACAGCTGCTAAAAGAGAGATACAATCAATTAGATGAGGATGGAAAAGAAAGTTCCGTGAACTTAGGAGAAGAACCACTCGACCGCAAAATTAAGTATAATAATATCCTAGTTATTAATGCCCTGATGCGCAAGACTAAAGATCACAAGAAGGTGGCTTCAGTCTTCAAACTTTCTGAAGAGGAGTTGCAGAACAATGCGCTTCAGTATTTTGGGATTAAAAAGAGGCTAGGAAACTTGGTGAAAAAGGAATCGAAGAGAAGAAAGAAAAGCAAAGTAAAAAGTAGAAGTTATTAAACTAAAAATCATATAGTGTGACCTTGTCTTGTGTTTGTGTTGAGCAGTCGCTGAATAAACACAAATGGGTCACACTATGAAGTGAATATTCCACCTAATTCAGTCGGTTTATATGATTTTTAGTTTAATAACTTTTACTTTCACTTCATAGTGTGACATTTCTATGAAGTGAATATTCCACCTAATTCAGTCGGTTTATATGATTTTTAGTTTAATAACTTTTACTTTCACTTCATAGTGTGACATTGTCTTGTGTTTGTGTTTATTCAGCGACTGCTCAACACAAACACAAGACAAGGTCACACTATATGATTTTTAGTTTAATAACTTTTACTTTTTACTTTGCTTTTCTTTCTTCTCTTCGATTCCTTTTTCACCAAGTTTTCTAGCCTCTTTTTAATCCCAAAATACTGAAGCGCGCATTGTTATGCAACTCCTCCTCCGAAAGTTTGAAGACTGAAGCCACCTTCTCGTGATCTTTAGTCTTGCGCATTAGGGCATTAATAACTAGGATATTATTATACTTAATTTTGCTGTCGAGGGGTTCTTCTCCTAAGTTCACGGAACTTTCTTTTCCATCCTCATCTAATTGATTGTATCTCTCTTTTAGCGGCTGTTCGTCATATCCTAGTTCCATTGTCTGGCCTCAATAACTAAAGACGTGTCAGATAAGAAATCCTTTACTCCCAACGTCAAGATTTTTGGGATGCTTTTTTTGACCTCTGATTTGTAGGAGGATTTTCTCCCATGAGTCGCTGTAAAAAACAAGAGACAAGGTCAGTGAATATCCAGGTCAAAATCGGATAAAATGTGCACAAAATGGCAAATAAAATTAAAAAAGTACCAAATGTATGTATCATTCATCGCTACTTACAAATCGAACTACTAAATTCAATTTGCTCTACGCATAACATCGCATTAATTCAACATATCACTGAAAACTGTACGGACGAAAACTCACAACTTCGACTAACAAACATCTAAACATCAATAATCTTTAAAATAAAGTACACAAAACAAAACACTTATCAAATGCCTGATTCATTCATGACTACATACACCGGTTATAATTTGAAACTCGCGTAAATCTAACTACTGCAGTTAACTTGACCATACAATTACGATATTCAACAGATCACCAGAACTGTATCGACAATAATTCGTAACTTCCAGTAACAAACATCAAAACAACAGCTATCTCTAAATATAACAGAATTACAAAAACTAAACACTCATCAAACTATACAAAAAAAGCGGTCAGATGTTTTTGTTGTTTGTTTTTTCATGAGGAGTCAGACGCGGTCAGACCTTTTATGTCTGACTCAGTAAGAGGGGCTACAAAAGTCTGACTATCTCTTACCCTAACACCTTTCATCGAAACAACACCTTAATATTTTGAAAAAGCATTTTTATAACATGAACAAGACCATTCCCAATTCGATTATGATATACAAGTATACAACAGTCATATATATTAAGAACCACGCAAATTACAATATAATTTCCAGATTCACAGAATATGTATCACAATTGTAACATAACTATACAAAATATTGTTCCATATAAAACCTGATTTCAAGTATATGTAACACTCTAAAAAAGAACTACAAAAAGATGGCAATACAGAGGTATATATGATGAAGAAACTTAACTGGCCCATTTTGTTTTGGGACTTGGGTGGGTTCGACATCATAGAAGACAGAAAGGATTGAAACTTACAAGGATGATGAGAAAACCGAGAAAGGATCAACGATCAAGATTTTTCATCATTGTTTTCTCGTTTCAACACCTTTCTGTTTAAGACCATTAAAAAGAAGGCCAACAAAGTTAAGTTCTTGCAACTATCAAATGATGTTCTGAAGGTCTGATGAGAAAACCCTAGAGTGTGAGTTTATAGTGTGGTTATTTTTTAAGTGTGTGTGTTTGACCTGAGAGAAATGTGTAGATGGGGGCGGATGTTTTGAAGAATGAAATTAGGGTTATGCTAAATATTAGGGTGTTATATATAGCCTAGTAATTAGGTTATGTTGCATATGGGCTGAGCATTTCCAACCAAATTTAAAAAAAAAATAAAATAAGAGTTGGGTTGCTAGCTGATAACCAAAATTATGAAGCTAGGTTTTAAATTATTTGATATTGGTTAAGTTACTTAATTGTTGTTTCATTGCGTTAAGTTTATGTTTTATTTTAAGACGATTTATGTAATAGTTTTTATTATGTTAAATTTTAGATATGTATTAAGATAATTTATTTTTGTGTTAAATTTATGATCAAAATGTTTTGTCTCAAGTTTACACCATCTACTTATTAATCGTATTTGCAATAGTTTAATATATACTTAAAAAAGGAAAAATTAAAACCATTCAGACAATTATAAAAAAACAAAAAACACTTTTTCAATCAGATTCAGACATTATAGCCACCTCTTACTAGTAAGAGGTGGTAGTCAAATTCAGATGCAAAACATCTTACTGAAACAAACAACACCTCACAAATTATTCACCATCTCACTAACAGATTAGAATTTGCGCATAACAGTTAATTTGATCATACAACAAATCATCAATTTAAACTATACGGACAATAACTCATAACATCTAAATCTAACATAATTCCGGCAAACAGAAATAAGAATCATGATATTCAACACATCACCAAAAAATGTACGGACGATAAAAACTTAAACATCAAATTATTATGAATAATACGAACTGGAATCAAATAACAATCAAGCTGTTCAATATATTTAACGCTTATGTCATCGAATAAATAACCGAAACCTGTATGAACAATAACACATAACTTCTCGCAATAAACAGCAAAACCTCAATTATCTCTAAATCTAACATAGTTACAAAAACTAAACGTTTATCAAATTCACGATTCATTCATTATCGCTCGCTCGCGCGCACACACACACACGCAGATTATTACGATTAATTTGAACATACATTTAACGCTTACGTCATCATGTAAATAACCGGAAACTGTCCGGACGATAACGCATTACTTCTCGTAACAAACAGCAGAGCATCAATTAACTCTAAAATCTAACATAATTACAAAAACTAATCGCTTATAAAATTCACGAATCATTCATCATCATCACACACACACCGGTAATTATGATTAATTTAATCATATATTTAATGCTTACGTCATCAAATGAGTCATTAGAAACTGTACGGACGATAAACACTTAAAACAGCAAACTATGCACAGTATATATACCGGAATCAACTAACGATTACGATATTCAATATACTTAACGCTTACGTCATCAAAAAAATCACCAAAAACTATACGGACGATAAACACATAACATCTCGTAACAAACAGCAAAGTACGATTTATCATCTTTCATCACAAAAACTGATAGTGAGATTATACCTTTCATTTCCAAGAACACCTGTTTCAACAAGAAAAAAAGTGACGTTTGTTATTGTATCGTAAAACAAAAGCAGAGGGTTTTGATCGGCACTCAAAGCAAACATTGTTCACAGATCTGATAGTACCATGTGTGTGTATGTGTAGGGTTCAAAGCCATATCTTAGATATGATAATAATGTGTGTGTATAGTTCAACAAAAGAATATGACTTTGAAGATGGTTTTGAAGCTGAACTTAATGAAATAACCGAGACACTAGATCGCCATTGAGTGTGCGGGTTTAAAAAATTAAAAAAAAACCGATAACACAGGCGGAACCCTGAATTTAGTTCCGCCTTATCCGTCAGCCGTATTTTGGCGGTACCAAAATTTTACACGGACGAAACCCAAAATTTGTTTCCGTCCAATCTGCCAAGTCAAAAAAGTTAACAGAGAGTAAATTTGATCCCTCGAACCCCGTTCAAATCCCGTAAATTTTTCTAAACTTATGTAATTAATTAGTTGTGATAAGAAAACAACAATAAAACAGATATTAACACATGTACCGATATAGATCAAATAGGAGCTAATTATTTCACTAATAATGTGAAAAAATGGAAAAATGATAACATCAAGATGTTATCTACATGCAAGACAAGGTTAGTTCACATAATCGTTCAAAGTTAAGTTATCATCCTATGAAAAGACAACTAAATCAAACATCATTGTTTTGGAGCAATTGTACCAAACACTCATAAACCTCTCATTGCCTATCCAATTTCTTGTTGATCTTGGTGAGGAACCTTCCAATGCACTTGAACATTCCTCTTGTCTGCTTGAACTCTTCCGATGGGTTTTCAAGAACTGGAAGTTGTTGAAAGTAGTCACGTGGAGGAAGCCTAGAGTTGGGGAGTCCATCATCCTCGCTCATTGATGATGATGATGATGATGATGAGGAAGATAGAGGATGAGGACGTTTCCCTTGAGTCTTAGCTACTATTTTGTCACTTAATGGAACCATGATGTGGTTGACAAGAGAGTAGTCGGGACAAAACTGATGCGTGGTTTTGCGACCTTACAACAGGTTTTACCTCTCGAGGGATCTCAAGAGGCTTGCAATCCCCACCAGGCAGTGTACCTGACCGATGTAGTATAGTGAAGTGGCAAGTACCGGGGGATTGATCGTTCTCTAGGGGAATAGTGTCGTTAGGATTGAAAAACTACTCTAATAGGTCTAAGGGTGAGGGAAGATTCTTTTTTTATTTTTATATTTTATGAAAGCAAGTAAAATCTCGGGTTTGAAGGAGTGGGCGGAATTAGTTGCTAGTCAACTAACCCAAATAACTAAAATTGCAAATAAAATAAAATGACGGAAAATGAAAAGGTTGTGAAACTTATATGGAGAGAAATGTGTTTACTTAGATTTCCTTACTCCCTAACTATCTTTTACCGGTTGATTAGTGTGTATTAATTGCGTGGATGATGGGTGTATTCCTTAATACCAATCGTGGGGTGGCGTACGTACTTCCCCAACTCTACAAGCTCCTACTTCACTCCTATGTCGAGCCGGCTAAGAAGCTCCTAACATGGGATCACTAGAATTCGCTCATGCATTAAATACAACCATAAAAACCTTAGTACGCATTGGTTCATGTTTCTTAAGACGTTCAAGCAAGTTACCGCATGGGAGGTTAGCCAGTTTTCTTAAGCCTAACATCGACAAACAATCATCCAATACAATTAATAACACACCAACAACCAATAATCAATAGTTAGGTTTCATTAGATCTAAGCAAACACAAGATAAATCTAGCCTAGCATGTTAATTAAAAGACAAGAACAAGATATAATCAAACAACACATAGACATATTGATTGATTAAGTGATTACTTATCTTCAATTAAACATGGGAGATCCAAGGGTATAAAACCCTTAAAAATGGCAGAAAATTCGTCTTAGGGTTTCTCCTCACAAAGTTGCACACTAATGACTAAAAATTGCAAAACTATATATAGAGTTTAGGGGCTGACGGCGTCACGTTGTAGGAGGTGACGCCGTCACCTTGCCGCGGCTAGGGTTCCCGGATGGTCTTCCTGACGCCGTCCCTCTTTAATCCTCCAAAATCCGCTCTGGCCTATCAAGGGTTGACGCCGTCAGAATAGTGCTTGACGCCGTCTCTCTTTAACTTAAACCGTGACGACCTTGATCACCTTAAAGGGTGACGCCGTTAGACTTTCCATTGCAAAACTCTCTGGCGCGTCACGTGTATTTTGTCATATCCACCTCTTTTGCCAAGCCGTGATGCCGTCAGGAGCAATCCTTGACGCCGTCATGTGTACTTTTCCAGCAGCTTTGGAGACTTTGTCGTTTTCTTCACTTTTATGCTCCAAAAACGTCCAAAATGCTTCCTTTTCCAGATTTCTTCTCCAAATACCTAAAATGACAAAAGGAACGATTTAGGGCAATATTTGATCAAATAAATACGATTTAGGGCTTAAATGACCCCCTAAAAGCGGTACCCTTTTCGCTTCATCAAATACCCTTACACTTGAGATTTGCTTGTCCTCAAGCAAATGCGCTTTTATTCTAATCAAAATACAAGTTAGGGGTCGTTTAACGCTAATATAAAAGTAATTACAACAAATAGTCGTTCCACTTTAATCATAATAAGCACGGAGATTACACACTAGCACCTCACAAGTAGTGTTTAGATACTCACATCTCTCAGGTGTCATAAAAGTATATCTCATAAATGAAAACGGATAATATCTCTCACTACCTGTCATAGCAAATAGATTACCATAGGCTTGGGAAAGGATCGAAAACCTTCTCCACTAGGCGTAAGCACCTAAGATAAACTATCAAAGAGGGCTTTTAAACGGGTTATAACGTTAGGTGTAGGGATATGATAAACACGGATTTGTTGGATAAAGGATATTTTACTGGTGGCGAGTTAAAGATCTTGATTAATTACATGTACAATATGGCGTTGCTAAGCCAAGACTAGACTCGACTTAAGCTAATGAAAGAAATAACAAAAAGATAAAATAAACATAAAATGAAACGGGATGGTAGTCCGTATGTTTTTTCTACTTTTCTTTTTCTCATTTTTTTTTCTTTATTTTTTCGATTTTTTTTTTTTTTTTTCACATACACTCTTGCCCTACCATCCAAAATAATACATCATAGGGGTGTTGCATTCCCCTTACACTTGAACTTTTACATAACTTTACAAATAACTATTCTAATGACTCGAATTAAGATAATCGAAACACTTGGAGTACTTTTAAAATATTTAACACATATGGGGGTAATAATGTTGTTCTTCCCCATTACTCCATTACACTAGTACTTTACCCATGAGTCCCAATCATCCCAAAACAATATGTACAAGGATATGACTTGACTTAGCAACCATGTAATCAATTAGATAATTAACTTGGGGTTTAAACAAATGTTGTCACAATAATGCACTAAAAATGAGTGCATACCAGGTAGGCTAAGGCGATTTGGGTGTACATTTAAGTGGGGTGTAAACAAATTCTTCCTTTAAGTAAAATGCTTAAAGGTCGAAACGAAATGATAGGCTCTGAGGGGTGTACTAGGGGTATTGTGTACTAAAAATGAGTACAACGCAAAGGGTGTGGGAGAATTACTTGACCAATGTAGCCAACGTAATTATAACAAAAACACAGGTGTAAAACAATGGGTTAATCCTAATGCCTCTTATCATGTAGTAAATCTAACTACACGAATGTAGTCTCACTTGTGGCCTTGGAATGGTCCTAACGCAAGTTCTAGAATCTAAGTGCTACCGGTACACACATCATAGCGTAAATGCTTTTCCTACCAATTCTATGGGCGATCCTCACATATTTGGGGGTGGAAAATTTTTTAGTGGTACGGTTTTGTGCTAGTCATATAACTCCTATCCATGAGACGCTCATTAAGATCAAAGTTTCACTCCTATATGTTGTAAAAAAATTTAAATTTGGCACTAAAATTGCCTTAATAGGTATTTCTCTCAG
Source organism: Artemisia tridentata subsp. tridentata (assembly GCA_021014915.2). Classification (NCBI taxonomy): domain Eukaryota; kingdom Viridiplantae; phylum Streptophyta; class Magnoliopsida; order Asterales; family Asteraceae; genus Artemisia; species Artemisia tridentata. The sequence continues at coordinate 403,792,684 of CP139508.1, forward strand.
TTTTATTACACATCTACCATCAAATAAACAAAAATCAAGTGCAATTGTATTCTCTAAAGTATCGTACTTTACCCCCCCCCCCCCCCCCTTACACTTAAGATGAACATTGTCCCCAATGTTCAAATAACAAGATGTAAAAGGGTAATAAGGTAAAAGAATGAAATCAAATACTCCCCTGATTCACTCGGTGGATAAAGGGGTAACATGGTTAAATCTTCTTCCAAGAGAATGTAGAAGCTTCAAGACTAAAGCATCGCCAAAAGCTTGATTCCACATACATCTCCTTGTCCAAAATAACCTGTTAAACCTGAGAAAACAAACACGAAAACCTGCATAACATCGGCGGGATAAATCTATATAAGGATATAATGCTTGTGGAATGATTATTTTGCAAATTCCTGGAGTTTATAAGTTAGAGATTTAATAAAAACTTTTTATGATTCCGGTAGAAAAACAAAACTTTCAAAAATTTCAGAAAATTAAAACCTGACGGCGTCAGGTTTTAATGCCTGACGCCGTCAGAAATGATCTGACAGAATTCTCATGTTAAGTTTCCGGAAAATTTCTGGAAAAACCTATACCTTACTTCCTGGAATTCCTGCAAAACATCATTATGACTCGATACAAGCATTTGACTTAAACAATTACTAATATGTATGTTAATTTATTATTGTTATGATTCATGTTCATTTGTTCTAATAAACCGATTTGGATTTCCCTTACACTTATCTTTTGCAAAATACCTTTATATGTAGTTAAGACGAAGTTAAAAACAAGATAAAGCATTTTCACAATTTAGGTTTGAACATGAATTAATAATAATAAAAATTAAACCTACATACGGAAGCAAATAAAATCAAACAAACAAATAAATAAACACACAAAAAGCGAATAAAGCTTGGGTTGCCTCCCAAGAAGCGCTTTTCTTTATTAACGAGTCTTGTAGCTAGACTCAAAGTCCTTCTACCTATGTAAGTGAGTTCGTCATCGAGGACGTCTTTAGGGTTAAGCTTGGATTGAAGTTTCCTATTGGTCCGCTTAGTACAATATATCTTTTCAAACTTCTCTCCATCCGGGTCGTACAATGTCATCTTAATATGCCATGACCCATCTCCATCTTTGGGTGGTTTGTCCCAATCCCACTTATGATCATCGTCCTCACAAGTCCACTTATTCATTCCTAGGTTAATTGGCAAAACTCCTAGGAAATCAATCATCTTCCTAAAAACTAGAGGGTCTTCAAATGGATCCAATTCGGTATCCCTAGCCAAGAGTTGCTCTACCGTATGTGTTCGGTTCACAAAGTCCTCTTCTAGGTAAAATGGGCGTTGGGGTCCTATGAAGTCTCTATCGATCCAAGGTCCATATCTAGATGGTCTCCTATTTAATTCTAACCAATGGGGTGTTGGTTCATCACTAGTATCATAAGCATGTTTCTTCACATCATAGACTGACCAAGTATCACCTTCTCCTACCGCTATCTTAGATTCCTTACAATCAATCATAGCACTAGCGGTCGCCAAAAATCCTCTACCTATCAACAAGGGGCATGTAGGGTCGCTAACCATATCAAGGACGTGGAAATCGGCTAAAATGGTTAGTTTTCCTATGTGTACTAACACGTCCTTGACTACTCCAACCGGGTAAGCAACACTCCCATCCGCTAAGCCTATTATCACCTCGGTTTCTTCAAGTTTTCCTAGTTTTAGAGAGGTGTAGAGAGGTAACGGAAGTAGGTTTAGGCTTGATCCAAGATCGGCTAATGTGTCATAAGCCTCCGAATTACCGATCTTGCAAGGTAGAACAAATAAGCCCGGATCATCTAACTTCTTAGGTAGCTTGTTTTGAACGAAGGCGGTCCCTTTTTCGCCTAACTTGAGCTTCTTCTCATCCAACACATCAATAACCGGACTTTCAAGGTGGAGCTCCTTGAATTCATTGTCAAGGTTTTGAGTGGGAGGTGTTTCAACTATATTGTTGACCAATTTGGATATCATAACTTCTTGGTCATTTTGAACGACTTGGGTTTGTTTGAAACACGAGCTCATGGAATTGACCGAATAATATTGTGGACAAGAACTAGGAGACAAAACCGACGAGATGGCGTTGACGTTTAGTTTTGGGTTCTTGACTGTGTTGCTAGGGAGTGCTCCCATTTCTCGGTCATTGAGGGCTTTCAACAAAGTGTCAATCTTATTGGTCATCTCGCTTTGTTTTTGTTTGAAATCGGCTTCAAACTTGGCCAAACGAGCTTCTTGAGATGCCATAAATTGGGACATCAATCCTTCAAAGTTATTGGTACTACCATTGCTGGAAGGATTGTTGTTGAAAGTACGGTTCGAGTTGGAACCGCTTGATTGGAAACGATTAGGTGGGTTGGAAGAATTGGTTTGTTGTGCGTTTTGGTTTTGTTTCCACCTAAGGTTTGGGTGATTTTTCCATGAGGGGTTGTATGAATCACCGTAGGGGTTTGGCTCGGGTTTGAAAGTGTACCACTTGTCTCCCGCTCCGTCGGTACGCGAGGATGCGTAGTCCGCAAAAGCTTGTTCGGGGAGTTCCATGCAATCACGAGTGTCGTGGGGACCACTACATAGTTCACATGAAGAAGTGATTTTGTTCACTTGGCTTGAAGGTTTAGGAGCCTCGTAGGATTTCATAAGAAACTTGACTTGGTCTTCAAGTTCTATGATCCTACGGTCGGAAGTGCTTGAATTGTTCGAAGGCAAAGATATTGCCTTGACCGTTTTATTCAAATCACGGGGATCACTCCAACTTTCGTTGTCATAAAGAGCAAGATCTTCCAGGAGAGCCCATGATTGTTCCGCACTTAGATCACGTAGCTTACCACCAGCCGCTTGGTCAATGGTTTGCCTCGTGGAGAGATTGATATGGTCATAGAAGATTTGGACTTGGAGCCAAAGTTCTATGCCATGGTGAGGGACTTTTTGGAGTAAGTCCTTGAATCGAGTCCATGCCTCGTAGAGGGTTTCGCCTTGACGTTGTTGGAACATCAAGATATCATTCCTTAGCTTGGTAGTTCTTCCTGGTGGGAAAAACTGAGCGAGGAAACGAGTGGTGAGATCATCCCAAGAGGTGATGGATCCTGCGGGTAGACGTTCTAGCCATTGACTAGCTTGGTCCCGCAGAGAGAATTGAAAGAGACGCAGTCGGGTCGTCTCTCGAGTGGCAACATCAAGGTCTATAGAATCAACAATTTTGAGAAAGTCCTTGAAATGTTGATTAGGATCTTCGGAACGAAGTCCATGGAATGCGCATCCGCTTTGCACCAACCGGATGGTGTCGGATCGCAAGGGAGTGACATTGGCTCCTTGAGTGAGCTCAATGGTGTTTCGATAGCCATGGTGGCTAGGACGGGAGTAGTCTCCTAAGGTACGGGCTCTAGGAGGTGGGTGTTGTTGTGGTGGTGGGTTGTTGGGATCAAGGATATTACCACCTTCCATGACGTCCGATAGTAATGGTTACGAACAAAGAAACGAAGAAAAAAGATATACTATAGAAAACCTAGAAAAATAAAATAAAAATCTTACTAGAAAGGAATCTAGTGAGTAGACCTAATAAAATAAAAATTCAACCTAAACAATAACTATTCCCCGGCAACGGCGCCAAAAACTTGATGCGTGGTTTTGCGACCTTACAACAGGTTTTACCTCTCGAGGGATCTCAAGAGGCTTGCAATCCCCACCAGGCAGTGTACCTGACCGATGTAGTATAGTGAAGTGGCAAGTACCGGGGGATTGATCGTTCTCTAGGGGAATAGTGTCGTTAGGATTGAAAAACCACTCTAATAGGTCTAAGGGTGAGGGAAGATTCTTTTTGTATTTTTATATTTTTATGAAAGCAAGTAAAATCTCGGGTTTGAAGGAGTGGGCGGAATTAGTTGCTAGTCAACTAACCCAAATAACTACAATTGCAAATAAAATAAAATGACAGAAAATGAAAAGGTTGTGAAACTTATATGGAGAGAAATGTGTTTACTTAGATTTCCTTACTCCCTAACTATCTTTTACCGGTTGATTAGTGTGTATTAATTGTGTGGATGACGGGTGTATTCCTTAATTCCAATCGTGGGGTGGCGTACGTACTTCCCCAACTCTACAAGCTCCTACTTCACTCCTATGTCGAGCCGGCTAAGAAGCTCCTAACATGGGATCACTAGAATTCGCTCATGCATTAAATACAACCATAAAAACCTTAGTACGCATTGGTTCATGTTTCTTAAGACGTTCAAGCAAGTTACCGCATAGGAGGTTAGCCAGTTTTCTTAAGCCTAACATCGAAAAACAATCATCCAATACAATTAATAACACACCAACAACCAATAATCAATAGTTAGGTTTCATTAGATCTAAGCAAACACAAGATAAATCTAGCCTAGCATGTTAATTAAAAGACAAGAACAAGATATAATCAAACAACACATAGACATATTGATTGATTAAGTGATTACTTATCTTCAATTAAACATGGGAGATCCAAGGGTATAAAACCCTTAACAATGGCAGAAAATTCATCTTAGGGTTTCTCCTCACAAAGTTGCACACTAATGACTAAAAATTGCAAAACTATATATAGAGTTCAGGGGCTGACGGCGTCACGTTGTAGGAGGTGACGTCGTCACCTCGCCGCGGCTAGGGTTCCCGGATGGTCTTCCTGACGCCGTCCCTCTTTAATCCTCCAAAATCCGCTCTGGCCTATCAAGGGTTGACGCCGTCAGAATAGTGCTTGACGCCGTCTCTCTTTAACTTAAACCGTGACGACCTTGATCACCTTAAAGGGTGACGCCGTCAGACTTTCCATTGCAAAACTCTCTGGCGCGTCACGTGTATTTTGTCATATCCACCTCTTTTGCCAAGCCGTGACGCCGTCAGGAGCAATCCTTGACGCCGTCATGTGTACTTTTCCAGCAGCTTTGGAGACTTTGTCGTTTTCTTCACTTTTATGCTCCAAAAACGTCCAAAATGCTTCCTTTTCCAGATTTTTTCTCCAAAGTACCTAAAATGACAAAAGGAACGATTTAGGGCAATATTTGATCAAATAAATACGATTTAGGGCTTAAATGACCCCCTAAAAGCGGTACACTTTTCGCTTCATCAAAAACCCCTTAGGATTGGGTGGAATGGGTGCAAAGGCTCTATAGAGACGGGTGAGAAGCACCCCGTAGGGAAGAGTGGTGGTTCCCAGCATGGGTATGTCGGCCATCCTTTTGGCAACATAGTAGGCTAAATTGAAAGGTTGCCGGGTTGACAAACTATAAAGCATGTAACAAAGATAAGCATTGATGTGGTCACGGTTACCTATGGTGCACAAGACATTTTCCCTAAGGACTTATTCCCATTTCTTGAATTGGGGTTTGAGTTCATTGAGTTCCATGCCAAATGGATCTCGATCGATCTCATTACCCGAACGGGTTGTTCTTGTGGTTGAGATTTTTGGAAGGAAAAGATGTTCTTGGATGATTTCTTTGGCAACTAGAGGAGTGTCGTATGGAGGCATACGATCAACGATTGAGTCAAGGATTGAAAGAGACCATTTATTCGAGTAAAGGCATGTACCTTTACATGGAATTCCAAGGACTTCGCCAAATTGACGGAGAGGAATGTTGAAGTCATGTTGGTTTACTTTGAATTGAATTGACATGTGTCCATAATCATTGGTTGTGAGAATTACGCTAGCATAGAATTCTAGGACAAATTTGTTCGTTGATGTCTAAGAGACCATCAAAGCGAATGGTTGCAAGTTCTTAACGAATGTTTGTGCCTTCTAGAAAGGATGGGTCAATAGTTCTACCCTCATGGAAGTAACGTTTTTCTAGAGCTTTGAAGATTTTGACTTGTGCGGGAGTAAGGCCCTTAGTCTTATGGTCTTTGGGAATGTAGTTGAGAGTGTCTTTGTGATCATAGTGTGTTGCGGGAGGCATGATTGATCCTAGATACAAAAATTACATACTTTAGTCGAAACTAACGAGAATTTTGATATAATGTTCTAGTGTGTGCCTATATGAGGACAATGTGGAGGTGCGGTTATCTCGACTCTTTTTAATGCATAAAAAGATTTTCTTTAGCAATTTTGTAACAAAACGAGAGATAACCCAAACGCTTCTAATTCAATGTAGCTTCGTTTGAATGTACCCGAAAATACATATTAATATTCCTTTAACATTCAAGAGACATTATGCAAGTGATGTTTTAAAAATAACGTTTTTATTTGTATGAACAATGTGAAAATTATTTGTCCTAATTGTGAGAAGCTTTTTACAAAAATTTGACATGGGGTTTTTAGCAAATCGTGATAATGTCTTACAAGATGCAATTCCTAACTAAGGGAAACATGATTAGTTATGTAATTTACAAATGTACTTCATGATCTACCTAAGAAAATGCATAATCCCCAAGTTTGGTTTTGTGCATAAATTAGAAGCCCTAGACTCAGAATTGAGAGAAGAAAAGTAGTAAGAAAACTAACAATGTTGATTAGAACTGAGATTAGTTGAAGGAGAGGCCTTAATTTTGAGAGTGGTATGTTAGACCACTTCCAACAATAACTCAGCCTTAAATTTTAAGGCACTGCCACGTCAGCTTTAACACACCTTAACTTAACTCAGCTTTAACCCTTCCAACAATAACTCAGCTTTAACACACCTTAACTAACCTTTATATCAAATATTTTTCAAATTCAACCCATAACTTATAAATTACTTCATTTTTTAAAAACATAACATTCATAAAAAAAACATAACATTACATACTTAATTAAAAAAAATTACAACGAAATTAAATAAAACTTAAAATGATAACACCCCTTTTTGTGATATTAAACCAACAACCCAAAACTTTATTAAAGCTTGTCCCTATTCGTGATATTAGCCCAAAACTTTTGATTAAAATCCCTTAAGCCCAACGAATCCAATAAATTTAACCTAATCACCACACTTTGTTTGCCTACTCCATCAAAACGCCTACCATTACATTTGATATAAGTAGCATCATCACCACACTCTGTTTACACTACCATTACATTATTTACGCCTACCATCTGTATACCATCTCCATCAAAACGCAGCCACCATCATCACCACACTCTCAAACCATACGCAGCATAAGCTGTTTAATCACCATCATGACCATACGCAGCCACCATCATCACCATATGCAGCCACCATCATCACCCACACAAAACCCATACACAACCACCATACAAAACGCAAGGGTGGGTTTTGTAACATTTGCAGGGGTGGTTTTGTAACGTTGAGGGGTGATTTTTTTACCTTAACGCAACGTTAAGGGTATAACGTGGCCCTTAACGCTGCGTTAACGCCACCATCTTCCAACACTTAACACATGTTAACGCAACCTTAACGTCCCATTTTTGCAGCTTTAACGCGAGTTTGCGTTAAGCGTTAGAAGTGGTCTTATGGGATGAGTTTGAGTCGTTTATGTGTTATGGTTATGTGAAAAGGGGTGTTTGTTTAAGTCTTTAAATTTTTTGACCCAAGGAACCACGGATGGGACGGAACCAAATACAGGGTTTCGTCCCTTATGTCGAAGGGTTCCTTGGGATCAGAACATGGTTTTGTCAATTTTGTCGTTTTGAACAAACGAAGGTTTAAGCAAATGATTAAAACTACAAATTAGGTTCCATTAGTCCTAGTCCAAGTCTAAGGAGATTAAATGGCTCTCGTTTAAGAGGTTTAGTTAGAATATCGGCAATGTTATCTTTTGAGGATACTTTCTCGATAGAGATGTTTCCTTTTTGAACATTGTCGCGAAGGAAATGATGACGGATTTCAATGTGTTTAGTTCGAGCATGTTGAACTGGATTTTTACTGAGGTCGATAGCTCCTTTGTTGTCGCAAAGGATAGAGATGTCGTTAAGTTGAATTCCGTAGTCAACAAGAGCTTGCTTCATCCACAGAGCTTGTTGACATGCTTTTCCTGCTGATACGTATTCGGCTTCGGTTGTTGAGATGGCAAGAGCCGTTTGTTTCTTTGAAAACCATGAGGTGAGACAATGTCCAACAAAAGTACCAATACCACTTGTACTTTTTCTATCAACATAGTCACCGGCATGATCTGAGTCGGCATACACTATGGTTTCAACTCCCGTTCCTTTGGGATACCATAATCTTAGGTGTGTGGTTCCTTTAATGTATCTAAAAATTCATTTTACGGCTTCAAGATGTGATGTTTTAGGATCTTCTTGAAAGCGAGCACATAGACAAACACTAAACATAATGTCGGGCCTACTAGCCGTGAGATAGAGTAGACTACCAATCATTCCTCTATATTTAGTGTTATCTACAGATTCACCTTCTTCATCCTTGGTGAGTTTGGTTTTCAAAGACATAGGCGTTTTAATAGGTTTAGAGTCTTCAAGACCAAATTTCTTAAGCATGTCTTTTATGTATTTAGATTGGTTAAAGAATATTCCATCTTCTAATTGTTTGATTTGAAGTCCTAAGAAAAAGTTAAGTTCTCCCATCATACTCATCTCAACTCCTCATGCATGATTTTTGAGAAATCATCACATAGCTCTTGATAAGTTGATCCGAATATGATGTCATCCACATATATTTGAACAATGATAATATGTGAATTCCTTTTCTTGGTGAAGAGAGTGTTATCTACTAAACTCATGGTGTACTTATGTTCAACTAAGAATGTTTTAAGTCGATCATACCATGCTTTTGGTGCTTGCTTAAGTCCGTATAAAGCTTTTTTAAGTTTATAGACATGATTAGGTTTTTCAATATCGATGAAACCCGGAGGTTGTGCAACATATACTTCTTTGTTTATAAATCCATTTAGAAATGCACTTTTGACATCCATTTGAAAAAGTTTGAAATCATGTGCACATGCATATGCAAGTAAATTTCTAATAGACTCGAGCCTAGCAACCGGAGCAAAAGTTTCATCGTAGTCAATGCCTTCTTGTTGATTATAACCTTGTGCTACTAACCTAGCTTTGTTTCTAGACACTACACCATTTTCATCCATTTTATTTCGAAAGACCTATTTTGTTCCAATAATTGTTTGACTTTTTAGTTGAGGAACTAATGTCCAAACATCATTTCTAACGAATTGATTTAATTCTTCTTGCATTGCTATGACCCAAGATTCATCTTTTATAGCTTCGTTTATATTTTTGGGTTCAATGGTTGATACAAAACAAAAGAAGTTGCTTTGATTTTGGACTTGTGATCTTAAGGTTCTTTCATTTATTTTTCCTATAACACTATCTAATGGATGACCTTTAGGTTCTTTGATATTGACAATTTCTTTGTTTAGTAGTTCATCTTCCTTGTCATTATTTATATTTTCTTCGTTTTCAACAAGTTGACTTTCAACTAAGTCATCATCTACCAAAAGTGATGTCTTAGAGGGAGGTGGACTTTGGTCAAATGTTACGTTTAACGATTCCTCGACTCTTAAGGCTTCTTTGTTTAAAACAATATAAGCTTTGGTATTTTGAGAATATCCAAGAAAATACACATTCATAAGACTTTGGATCAAATTTGGTGAGGTAATCCTTAGTGTTTAAAATAAAACATTTACTTCCAAACACTTTAAAGTATCTTAGCGTAGGCTTTTTACCTCTATATAGTTCATATAGTGTTTCGTTCAAAAATGGTCGAATTAATACTCTATTTAAAATATAGGTTCACCAAAACTTTTGTGGTATATTTTGGTCATTAAGCATTGTTCTACTCATCTCTTGAAGAGTCCGGTTTTTACGTTCTACTACACCATTTGACTGAGGAGTACGAGGAGCCGAAAAATTATGTGTTATGCCGTTGGTATCACAAAAGTTTCCAAATTGTGTTTCATTATCAAATTCACGACCATGATCCGTTCTTATTGACACAATACGACTATCTAGCGTAGGCTTTTTACCTTTATATAGTTCATATAGTGTTTCGTTCAAAAATGGTCGAATTAATACTCTATTTAAAATATAGGTTCACCAAAACTTTTGTGGTATATTTTGGTCATTAAGCATTGTTCTACTCATCTCTTGAAGAGTCCGGTTTTTACGTTCTACTACACCATTTGACTGAGGAGTACGAGGAGCCGAAAAATTATGTGTTATGCCGTTGGTATCACAAAAGTTTCCAAATTGTGTTTCATTATCAAATTCACGACCATGATCCGTTCTTATTGACACAATACGACTATCTAGTTGGTTTTGAATTTTCTTACTAAGAATTTCAAATTGATCGAAAGCTTCGTTTTTACTTTTCAAAAACTTTGTCCAAGTGTATCTTGAATAATCATATACTATGACCAAAGTGTAGAAGTTGCCTCCATAACTTTGTATAGCGGATGGACCAAATAAATCCATATGCAAAAGTTCTAGACACCTAGATGTAGACACCATATTTTTAGCCTTATGGCTACTATGAACTTGTTTTCCAATTTTGCAAGCATCACAAAAGTGTTGGTCATATTTCAACTTGGGTAAGTTCCTAACGAGATCTTTTGAGGATAGAGATTGGATAAGTCTCATATTAGCGTGCCCTAAGCGTCTATGCCAAAGATTTGAGGAATCATCTAACGAAGTTAAGCAAATTTTATCTCTAGAGGTTTTATCAATTTTCATGACGTATACGTTGTTTTTCAAAACTCCTCTTGCTACGGTTATTCCATCTTTTAGTATTTTACTTTTGTTTTCACTAAATAGAACATTATACTTCTTACGACATAGTTGACTAATACTAAGTAGGTTGAATCCTAGATTATCAACATGAGCAACATTATCAATAGAGAGAGAGTCATGAGGGATAGTACCCTTTCCGATGATTTTGCTTTTTAATTTGCTACCAAAAGTGACATTACCTCCATCATATTCTTGGTAGGTTGAGAAGAGACTCTTGTTTTCCGTCATATGCCTTGAACAACCGCTATCTTTTATCCACTCATCCGGTTCCAATCCGACTTTCAAGCATACCTAAGTTATATAAAAACTCAAGCATTTGGTCCCCAATATCTCATGGGTCCATTTTGGTTAAACATCCCGTTTACTTGGTTCATGTATGGGAATGGTGGATATGAGTTCCATGGCATGTAGTTAGGAGTTTGATAATGCCTTGGAAAGTTTTGATTCCAACCATTTTGTTGATAGTTGGGTTTTGTGTTGTAGTTGCTCTTTGGAAAGGGGCTTTTGGGAATAGGTGTTTTAGGCATCTGTTGAGTGATTTTGGATCTATACTCATTTTTAGAAAGTCCTAATCCTATTGTAACAGCTGGTTTTTGTTTAGTTTCATTTGTGGTAGTGTTAGGTTTCTTTGTGACTTTAACAAACTCAGTACAAGACGATGTACGAACTTTCTGTTCTGCTGAGGTACCCACGGAACCAAACTGTTCCACAGGCGGAACCAAATTTTTTGTTCCGTCTGATCCGTAGGTCCCTGAGGCAGTTGGAAAAGTTTCTTGTACTTTTTCGGCTTGTTTCTTTAGGCTACTTAAATCTCCTAATTTCATAAAACCTAGTCCAGTTTTATCGTGTGGTAATTTTTAGATTCTCATTATTTCATCCGCACAACAAATATTTTTATCAAACTTTTTGAACTTAGAGTTTTGTTTGATAAGTTCATCCTGTGTGATTTTAAGTTTCTCTAATTCAAGTCTAAGCTCTTGACATGATGTACATACCTTGTCAATAGCTTTACTTTTTTCTAAACGTTTTGTTTTTTCTTTTAATTCATAAACTTCATTTTCTAAGAATTCATTTTTGGTTTTCAAAAATTTGTTTTTGTTTATGATTTTTAAGCTAAGTTCACACAGTTTGTTATATTCCTTTTGTAAGGTGTCATCATCAATAGAGGAATAAGATGAGTCAGAGTGTACCTCATTTGAGTCTTGAGCCATGAGAGCAATTTCTTCATTCTTTGGCTCCTCGTCATCATCTTCACTTTCACTCCAAGCACCACTCACAAAAGCTCTTTGAGTTTTGTTTTTAGGTGGCTTTGGACAATCTCCTATGAGATGGTTTGTGTCACCACATCTAAAGCATTTTCTTTCAACCTTCCCTTTCTTATCATCACGATCTTTTCGAAAGGGTTTTTTTCCCTCTCTAGGTTGTCTTGCAAACTTTCCTCGTCTTCGAAAGAACTTTTTGAAATCTCTTACGGCCATGGCATATTCCTCATCTTCACTTCCCGAGCTAGATTCTTCATCATCACTTGTCTCCGTTCTTGCTTTTAAGGCAATGGACTTGATCTTTTCCTTTTTGCCTTTAACGATCTCTGAGTCATTCACCATTACCATTTCATGAACTTTGAGGTTTCCAATTAGCTCGTCAAGTGCTAGCTTTGAGAGATCTTTAGATTCTTCAATAGCCATCACTTTTGCTCTCCATTTTGGATGAAGTTGTTAGGAATTAAATATTCATGAAGTACAAGTATCGGGAAATACTCAAAGTATGATACTACAGCTAGTTGAAGATCAAGGTACTGCTAGAGCAAGAAAGATACTGCTAGACCAAGATCAAGGAAGGTACTGCTAGTACAAGTTCAAAGGTACGGTTAGTGCAAAATGGTACTGCTGGTCAGTGAGTCATCCTGCTGCTAAGAGGATAAGATTGAAGAAGATATTATTTGTGTGAGTCACTCTTATACAAAAATAATATCTAGATATGTTCTCAGTCAACAAGTTTGTGCATGTGCTTTCATTAATTCATTTGAACAACTTGAAAGACATAATCTTCCATACGCTAGCTCGACATGACCTTTGTAAGACATGTGTTGATTAGACTTAAAGTAATATTGTAATTAGATCTTTTGGACTATAAAAGAGATCTAAGACTAGTGTTTTGAGTAGTGTGCTTAATATCGAGAATGCTTAACTTTGTTAAAACATATAACAGTTAGAACAAGAACTTAGAACATCACAACTCATACACATCGAACCTTTGTAATAATATTTTGAATAATATTAATCGTTTGGTGATATCCTTATATGTGTTCTTTGTCAATCTCTCAAGCATAAACACGAATCCATTTCCATATCTAAATAAACCTTCTAAGTGTATTTTAGTAGATTCCGCATACTTGATTACACTAGCTCAAAGTATCATATACACGAAGAAAAAAAGGTTTAACCACCTTTAACAGTGTCACGAATCCTCTCAATTGGTATCAGAGCAAGGCTGATATTTTTGACGTAGAAGAAGAATCAATAGAAATGGATGTTCAAGATATTCAAACAAATGTTGCTGCAAAATTACCAATGCTCAAACAGAATGAGTTTGAGATGTGGAGGTAAAGAATAGAGCAATATTTCCAGGTGCAAGATTATACACTGTGGGAAATTATTGAAGATGGAGACTCTTTCAAGCCTATAACCACCACATCCACAGTTGAAGGCAAAGTAATAACAAATCTGTAGACGAAGCCATCATCTATAGAAGATAGAATTAAGAAGAAGAATGACCTAAAAGCCAGAAGTATGCTGATGATGACCATTCCTAATGATCAACTTCTTAACTTCAGCAAATTCAAAGATGCAAAATCTTTGTTTGAGGCCATTATTGCAAGATATGGTGGGAATGAAGCCACCAAGAAGAGCCAGAAAACCCTTCTTAAGCAACAATTTGAAAACTTCACCTCAACCAACAATGAATCATTGGACCACATGTTTAACAGGCTTCAGAATATAGTGAGCCAACTTGCTATTCTTGGTGTAGAAATACCTCAAGAAGACTTAAACTCAAAATTTCTGAGAAGCTTACCTGAAGAATGGGCTATGCATGTCGTAGTCTGGAAGAACAAGCCAGATCTTGAAACCATGGAGCTGATGGACTTGTATACCAACTTCAAAATTGTGGAACAAGATTTGAAGAAAGCTGGTGTTCTTAATTCAAGTACTGGGAATATGGCATTTATGTCAGATCCTAGTACATCAAGACCAGTTAAAGATGAGAAGGTTGATGTTGATATAGCAATTGGTACTGCTAGTTCGTCCAGCAGTACTATAAGTATTTTGGATGATAAAACAATCTGTGCTTTTCTTACAAGCAAGAATGATGGGTCCATGTTAACTCATGAAGACCTCCAAGAGATCAATGATGATGATCTGGAGGAAATGGATCTGAAGTGGCAAATTTCTCTTCTTAGCATGAGGGCTAGGAAATTCTTTCAAAGGACAAGGAAGAAGATCACAATTAGTAGTAATGATTCTGCTGGTTTTGATAAGTCCAAGTTAGAATGCTACAACTGCCATATGTTGGGGCACTTCTCAAGAGAGTGTAGAAGGCCAAGGCAGCAAGATAGAAGAAATAAAGGTTTTGGAAGCAAATCCAAGACAGAGGAGGCAACTGAACCAAAAGCTATGGTAGCTATTGATGGTTTAGGCTTTGATTGGAGCTTCATGGATGATGAAGAACAAACTCCTACTCAAATGGAACTTATGGCTTTTTCTCCTTCTGAGGTACAAACTCATAAAGCTTGTTCAAAAACTTGTGTTGCTCTTAATGAACTTCAAATTTTAATGAAACAATTTGATGATCAAAAGATACAGCTAGGCAAAACTTTTCAAGACTTTATAAATTATAAGTGTGGTTTAGAATCAGTAGAGAAACAAATTCTATACTACAAAGAACAAGAACTTGTTTTTTCTGATGACAAGGCTCTTCTTAAACAAGACATATTCTTTAGAGATGCAGAAATTAAGCTTTTAAGAGATGCTTATGATAGGATCAAACTGAAAAGTGACAATATTGAATTAACTGTGGAAGCTCTAGAACATGCTTCTAAGAGTGCAGCTCACATAGTTGAATGTCAAGTGATCAATAGAGCAAAGACAGGTTGGGGATACAACACTGTTCCACCTCCTTATAGAGGAATTCATAAACCCCCAAGTTTGAATCTAGATCATCCAGACTTAGCTGGAATTCAACAACCTGAACTACAATATGGTGTTCAACCAAAACCTAATGTAGTTGTTGATAAAACTAAGAAAGTAAGTGAAAGTTTAAGTAAAACTTCACTTTCTGAGGATAAGGTGTCCTCTGATAAGATAGTAGATGCTATAGTTGTAGAGGAATGTACAACTGATAGTAAAGATGAGCAGGTTATGTCTAAACCTGTTTTGGTTAAGAAAGTAGGAAAAAGTGTTCCTAAGTTGGTTAGAAATCATACTGATAGACCTATGATTAATGAAAAACTTGCTAGGCAACCAGTAAGGTATTGTGAACAATATAGGTCTACAAACAAGCACAAAGGTGACCATAGAAAATGGAATACCTTCAAGTCTCACCAAAATGATGACTTTGAATTTTATAACAAAGCTTGTTTAACTTGTGGAAATTATGACCATCTTACAACTTTTTGTAACCATGAGGTATCTGGGTATGGAAACAATAGAGTGAACTACAAAAGGCAAACCCCTCAAACTCTTTTTCACTCTAGTGTTAAGTCTAAGAGAGACAAACCCAGAACAGTCACTAACAAATATGAATCAAACAAAGGTACTGTTGCTAGACCAAAAGGACCTGCTAGACCACAAGGTACTGCTAGACCAAAAGGTCCTGCTGCTAGACCATTTGTGACTGTTAACCCAAAAATAACAGATAAGGATGCAAAAACAACTTATAAACATGCATCAAAATCTGTTCAAAGACCTTTTCTAAGAAAAGCAGTAATTCATAAACAAATTTGGAAACCTAAGGGTTACACTGCTAGGGAAAAGAAGGCAAAAGCTGTTAAGTCCTCAGCAAATTGGATTTGGAGACCCCTTAAATCCAATGGTGCATCATCAGTTCTTAAGAGAATTTTTTATACTGATGCACATGGCACAACCAGGTCAGCAATGGCTTGGGTTTCCCAAGGAAACTAATTTCTTTCTTTGTGTGCAGGGACATTCATCAATAGATCAAGAGGATCAAGGCTATTAAGATAGTGGGTGTTCTAGACACATGACAGGCAACAAGTCTTACCTTTCAAATTTTCAATCAATAGAAGGTGGATATGTTACTTTTGGAGGAGGAATTGGTGGAAAGATTACTGGTAAAGGTACTATTAGAACCAGTAAAATAGATTTTGAAGATGTGTACTATGTACAAGAGCTTAAGTATAATCTCTTTAGTGTTTCACAAATGTGTGATAAAAAGAACAATGTTCTATTTACTGAGACTGAATGTCTTGTTCTATCTTCTGATTTTAAAATGCCTGATGAAAGTCAAGTACTTCTTAAAATTCCAAGAAAGGGCAACATGTACAGTGTTGATATGAACAACATTGTTCCTAAAGAGGCTCTAACTTGTCTCGTTGCAAAGGCCACATTAGATGAGTCTATGTTATGGCATAGAAGGCTTGGTCATATTAATTTCAAAACCATAAATAAAATTGTTAAGAATGGTTTGGTAAGAGGTTTACCTCACAAAAGATTTGAAAATGATCAAACATGCATTGCTTGTCTAAAAGGCAAACAACACAAAGCCACTTGTAAGCCCAAGATTTTTAACTTTATCAATCAATCTTTGTTTATGCTGCATATGGACTTATTTGGACCTGTTTCAATAATGAGCATAATGCATAAGAGATATTGTCTAGTTATTACTGATGACTATAGCAGATTTACATGGGTTTTCTTTTTAGCCTCTAAGGATGAGACATCCAACATCCTTAAGACTTTCATTACTGAGATAGAAAACCTAGTAAGCAAGAAAGTAAAAGTCATTAGACGTGATAATGGGACTGAGTTCAAAAATAGAGTTATGGATGATTTCTGCAAAGAAAAAGGTATTAGGAGAAAATTTAGTGTTGCTAGAACTCCACAACAAAATGGAGTAGCTGAAAGAAAGAATAGAACACTAATAGAAGCTGCTAGAACTATGTTAGCTTATTCAAAGCTACCTATAAATTTTTGGGCTGAAGCAGTCAATACTGCTTGTTATGTTCAAAATAGAGTTTTAGTTGTGCAGCCTCACAAGAAGACATCATATGAACTTTTTAGAGGTAGAACTCCTGCAATAGGATTTCTTAGACCTTTTGGATGTCATGTGACAATTCTGAATACCTTAGACCATTTAGGAAAATTCGATGGTAAAGCAGATGAAGGTTTCTTAGTTGGATATTCACTCCAAAGCAAAGCATTTAGAGTATACAACTTAAGAAGTAAGAAAGTAGAAGAGAATCTACATGTTGAGTTTTTGGAAAACAAACCAAATGTAGAAGGTCAAGGACCAAAATGGCGATTTGATCTTGAACCACTAACCAATTCTATGAATTATGTGCCTGTTGTTGCAGAATCTAATAATTTTTCAGGTTCACAAGCATCAGATGAAGCAAGGTTAGACAAGGAGACAAATCAAGATTATGTGATGATGCCATTGTGGTCATGTACAAGTGTAGAATCAACTTCAAAAGATGTTGAAGGTGATAACAAGGATGATGGAACAAAAGAACAACTTAATGTTACAACAGTTGATAGTGATGCAGAGACAGAGCAAGGTACTGCTAGAAACTATAAAGGTCCTGCTAGTGCACTGGAAGGTACTGCTAGTTCATTTGAAGGTACTGCTAGTTCTTCAAAATCTAATGATGCAGAGCTCTCTGAAGATGAAGTGGAGTTTGGTAACCTTCCACCTAACTATCAAGTTCCAACAACCCCACAAACAAGAATTCACAATGTCCACTCTTTAGAAAATGTGATAGGAGATACACAATATGGTGTGAAGACAAGATCTCAATTAAAGTCTTCAGAACCACAACAAGGGCTTCTTGATGCCCTTTATGCTTCAAAACAGCATGAGTTTTCAAACTCTTGTTTGTTTGTTTGTTTTCTCTCACAAGATGAACCAAAGAACATTCTGAAAGCCTTAGATAATTCTAGTTGGGTAGAGGCTATGCAAGAAGAGCTTTTTCAGTTCAAGATTCAAAAAGTTTGGTTGCTAGTTGATTTACCAAAGGGTGCAAAAGTATTTGGCACTAGATGGGTTTTCAAGAACAAAAGGGATGAAAGAGGGATAGTGATAAGGAATAAGGCTAGATTAGTAGCCCAAGGGTACACACAAGAAGAAGGGATATACTATGATGAGGTTTATGCTCCAGTTGCAAGGATTGAGGCTATTAGGCTGTTTCTAGCTTATGCTTCATTTTTAGGCTTCACAGTCTACCAAATGGATGTCAAGAGTGCATTTTTATATGGAACAATTGAAGAAGAGGTGTATGTTTCACAACCTCCAGGCTTCATTGACCCTGACCATCCAGACAAGGTGTACAGAGTAGTGAAAGCTCTATATGGCCTACATCAGGCACCAAGAGCTTGGTATGCAACACTCGCTTCCTACTTATTAGAGAATGGATTTCAAAGAGGAAAGATTGATCAGACACTTTTCATAAAGAATCAGCAGAAGGATATTTTGCTAGTTCAAGTGTATGTGGATGACATTATCTTTGGATCTACAAGGAAGGAAATGTGTTTAGAATTTGAGAAGCTTATGCATAATAAGTTTCAGATGAGCTCTATGGGAGAACTCACATTCTTTTTGGGTTTGCAAGTTAAACAATCATCTGAAGGTATTTTTATCTCACAAGATAAATATGTTGCAGAAATTCTTAGAAAGTTCAAATTTGCTGATTCAAAAGAGGCAAGCACACCAATGGACTCAGAGAAACATCTTCTTAAAGACTTAGATGGAGAAAATGTAGATGTACACACTTACAGATCTATGATAGGCTCTTTGATGTATCTTACATCATCTAGACCTGACATAATGTTCCCTGTTTGTGCTTGTGCAAGATTTCAAGTAACTCCTAAGGTTTCTCATTTAACTGCAGTCAAGAGAATTTTTAGATATCTTAAAAGTCAACCTAGGTTGGGTATATGGTATTCTAGAGAATCACCTTTTGACTTGGTAGCATTTTCGGATAGTGATTATGCTGGTGCAAGCTTAGACAGAAAGTCAACCACCGGAGGATGTCAATTCCTTGGGTGTAGACTTATCTCATAGCAGTGTAAGAAGCAAACAATGGTTGCAAATTCAACAACTGAAGCTGAATATGTAGCTGCTGCAAGTTGCTGTGGTCAAGTTCTATGGCTTCAAAATCAACTTCTTGATTATGGGTACAATTTCTTAAACATTGTTATTTATATTGATAATAGTAGTACAATTTGTATTATTAAAAACCCAGTGCAACATTCAAAAACAAAACATATTGAAATTAGACATCATTTTATTAGAGATTGCAATGAGAAAAGATTGATTCAAGTGATGAAAATTGCTTCAGAACAAAACTTTGCAGATCTACTTACAAAAGCTTTTGATGTTAAAGGTTCAACTACTTGGTAGCAAGTATTGGAATGCTTAATCTTTAAGTTTTTCAAAATAATGTGTTTTTGTATATAAGCTTTTAATTGTACTGATGGTTTAAAATATACTACTATTAGTTAAAGATTGTACTGCTAGTATAAATCTTTGATTGAATGATACTGTTAGTCATTTATTTTATGATACTGCTAGTTAATAGCAAGGTACTGTTAATGAAATCAAGGTACTGCTAGTACAAACGAAAGTTTCTTGGTTTTAGACTAACTGTTTCAGGTATGAACAAGGAACAACATGAAAAGTCAGAAGTGAAATGGAAGCATCAGAATGAATGTTTACCTGCTGACATAACAGGCTTATGATGGACTGAGTTTGGGAATGTAAAACTCCTTAAAACTGCTTTCTTGAAACCTGGTTATTGTATTTCACATTGACTTGATGGATTAGTTGATCAGAAAGTAACTGATACAACTCACTTTCTATCATTTTATACTTTTAAGTATAATGTGTAAGTCTAAGGACATCTGATAGAAAGAACAGCTAGTGAAAGTGAATCTAACACTTGTGTTAGAGGTAACAATTACTATGAGCTGGAAACCCTGTCAAGAAAATCTTTTGAATAGATTTATCTTTACACAGGCAGTTATTTATAACTGAAAATCATTGGTTCTCACACAACCAGAGGTTGCATTAAACCGAAATTTAGATTGAGTGTCTGTTATACACTTAATCCTTTCAAAATGGTTGGAAGCAGTATGATTTTTCAATTCTAAAATCATGAACATACAGCTAAGGCAAAAGTTTCTTAAAAATGATTTTTCAATGGACTCGCAAAAACCATCCATTGATGGACCATGAGTCAAATGTCCAATGAATCACCTCTCATAGGAGTTAACACACCTAGAAGTGATGAGGGCAGCAACTTAAACTCTTAAGGAATTGATGGCCAACATGTACAATATTGTCTGAAAACAAGTTCAAACTGATACATCAGGTGATATGAAGAGAAGTTCTTTAGTACATAGTGAGATCTTCCAAACAAGGGGAGGTAAAAATGTTTTTGAATCTCAGGGAGGGAAACAAACATCTCAGGGGAGGAAATGATTGCCCAGAAAAAGAAGATAATCCAATAGAAGGAAGGAGAAGACAAGAGCATACAAGATGATGACATAGAGGTTGAAAATGATAAGAATAGATCATATATTCGGAAGGGATGAAGCATTCCTAAAGGAGAAAGTTCTATCTAGATCAAACGAAGGAAAGTTTCAATTTCAGTTCATTATGTTTGTTCATCACTTGCAAAGGCATGCTGATAGATGATTTCACTTGTTGAAACAAGCATCCAAGATACACAGCATCATTGCCTCTTAAAATTCCTCCATCCAAGGAAATTGCACCATCTTTTAGTCCAAGATTGGTTCAATGTTTAATATTGATATTGCTGAAGTCAAAGTCAAAAGAAAACAAGCAGATGAGTTCAAAATAGAAGAAATAGATTCATGAAGTGTTTGAAAGATCTTCACAAGTCCTCATTTAATTCAGAAAAACATGTTTGAATTAATTCACATGTTTAGGGGAGGATTGTTAGGAATTAAATATTCATGAAGTACAAGTATCGGGAAATACTCTAAGTATGATACTACTGCTAGTTGAAGATCAAGGTACTGCTAGAGCAAGAAAGTTACTGCTAGACCAAGATCAAGGAAGGTACTGCTAGTACAAGTTCAAAGGTACGGTTAGTGCAAAATGGTACTACTGGTCAGTGAGTCATCCTGCTGCTAAGAGGATAAGATTGAAGAAGATATTATTTGTGTGAGTCACTCTTATACAAAAATAATATCTAGATATGTTCTCAGTCAACAAGTTTGTGCATGTGCTTTCATTAATTCATTTGAACAATTTGAAAGACATAATCTTCCATACGCTAGCTCGACATGACCTTTGTAAGACATGTGTTGATTAGACTTTAAGTAATATTGTAATTAGATCTTTTGGACTATAAAAGAGATCTAAGACTAGTGTTTTGAGTAGTGTGCTTAATATCGAGAATGCTTAACTTTGTTAAAACATATAACAGTTAGAACAAGAACTTAGAACATCACAACTCATACACATCGAACCTTTGTAATAATATTTTGAATAATATTAATCGTTTGGTGATATCCTTATATGTGTTCTTTGTCAATCTCTCAAGCATAAACACGAATCCATTTCCATATCTAAATAAACCTTCTATGTGTATTTAAGTAGATTTCGTATACTTGATTACACTAGCTCAAAGTATCATATACACGAAGAAACAAAGGTTTAACCACCTTTAACAGTGTCACGAATCCTCTCAATTGTATTTCCTCCCCTCTCTAAGAAATTTCCTGACAAAGTTCTTACTACAAAAGGATTCATCAAGTGCTTTGAGAGAAGTAATAATAGTATTAAAGCGACCAAATGCACTATCAATGACTTCATCTTCAGGAATACTAAATTGTTCATATTGTTGAACAAGAAGATCAATTTTATTATTCTTGACTTGTGAATTTCCTTGATGAGTGATTATTAAATATTGCCAAATTTCTTTAGCGGTTTTGTATATAAAGACTCTTTCAAATTCCTTTTTAGTTAGAGCATTGTAAAGCATCATTTTTGCTTCATTATTTTTTGCAATTAACTTCTTTTGCTCATCACTATGACGAGTAAGTGAAGTATCCTCATCCCGACCACTTGCAATATCTTTTATAATAGGTTTATGATCACCTTCTATAATTTATATACCATAGATCTATATCTTTTGATTTCACATATGTTTCAAAACAGCTTTTCCAATAAATAAATTCATTTGGTTCAAAAAGTGGTGGTCTTTGCATAGATTTCCCTTCTTTAAAGTTTTCAAAATCCATGGATCGTTTCAAGTTTTAAAATTGTTGATCCCAGTTGAGCTTCACGATCTTATTAATTACCTTAGATAAATCTAAAGTAATTGGTATAGAAACTGATCTTGAGTTGTATATCAAATATTATGCGGAACTTAATATTTGATCTTAAGAAGAATAACACAAAACAAATTATCAAACAACACTTCAATATTAATACGATTGCTCGACAGCAATAGGGTTACAAGAAACCTTGAAGTGTAAACAATAATGATACGTGCATCTAACCTAACCATAGATCCTCCTTTTATAGCGTAAGGAGTCCTAGTCGGTTTACAAGACTTTTTATACAAGAAAAATATCTTACGTATCTTTTCTATACTTATCCTTAACATACTATACATATCTAATAAGCAGCAGAGTAAATCTTCTAGCAGCAGAGTCTTCGTGAGCTAGCAGCAGAGTTACACTTTGCTTATTCTTCCAACCAGCAGAGTCACAAACAGCAGAGTCATTATACTAATCAGCAGAGTCACATAACTATTCAGCAGAGTTATGTTTCTCGAATCAGCAGTATCTTTTAGACCCAACAATCCTCCCCTAAACTTGATATTTTTCTTCAAAAATCATCAAGTTTCTTTTAAATCCAGCTAATCACCAGGAGGATGCTTCCAAACACTCTACTGTTTTGATGTCTTTGATTCAAGAATCTTCTCATATTTCCTTATTAATTTATAAGCCTGATTATCTGAAAAGAAATCATTCTGCAATGTCAACATTCCAGGCTTTATCATTTGAGTAATCACTGCTGTATTGTTGTTCAAAGGGTAATCCTTCTCCACAAGCATGTAGACCTTAACACCCTTACAAACCAATTCATGTACTCCACAAGATTGATACAAATACCACCTATCAACTCTGGAGTTCATCAAATCCCTCCATTCAAGATCTCTCTCATCAGGCTCAAACATGTTCTTCAAAAAGTAATAGTGAATTCTTTCATACATCACCTCTGGTCTCAGATCACTATACTTTTCTTTATATAACCTCCACATCTGCATCACATCATCTCTATCCATAAAATGTAGCATTTGAGAGAATCTAACAAATCCATAATACAAATTATTTGATCTCTTAAATTCCCAGTAAGCTTCACTTCCATCCCTAACTGTATGTGAATAAGATATGATTGAATACTTTGTATCCAAAGGAACTGCATTTACAATTTCTGGTTCCTTTTGTGGTACATGAGCTGTAAGATCCATTGTTCTTTTCATATCATCAGCAGTCACCTCTTCAAAATGCTCATCACTTTCTTCTTTTTCTAAATCACTCATCACTACTGACTCAGTCTTTCTCTTCTTTCTAGCCATCTGCTTTATTCTTCTACCAGTCCTCTTATAACCAATGACTTTCTTAACTTCTTCCTTCTCATCCTCCATGGTTTGCTTGTCATCTTGATTCTTCAAAACACTTCCAGATGCTTTCATATGGTCAGACTCCATAACCTCTGGCTTTCTCTTCTTTTCAGAAACTTTTCTTGGATTTAGCTTAGCATAGGTTTCATAAAATTCCTTTTCAATTATAGCATCTGACTTTCCTTTGAAATCCTTCATCTGATAATTTCTAGCATTCTTCAAATAATACTTCATGTCATTAACCAATGCTTTCCTTGAAGATGACTTTTGTTTGTAACCATGCTTCTGTGCTTCCTTAATCCTCATAATCAGCTCTTCCCACTTAGCTAATCCATTCTTTCTGAGTATAAACTCAACAAGCTCTTTTGTCTTTTCACTTCCATCCAACTGCTCATCATTTGTTATCAAGAAAGCTTCACCTCTTACAATCATATCAGAATCAATGAAATACTGCAATTGTTCATTGAATTCTTCTTGATTAACTTCTTTAAATGTAGAGCTTTCCATAAGTTCAAACTGATTTCTTTCTTCATCAGCTGCAACACTTCTTGCATATTCTTCATCCTAAGCAATCTGAGCTTGTTCATCAGCCAACTTTTGCATTCTTTCAAGCTCTTCAGCAGATTCAGCAGCTTGTTGTTGTGATGGTGTGGGTGTTTTAGTTCCTTTGTTCATGTTCAGCAGTACTTGAGCTAAGGTTAACTTTTCATCATCTGATTCAGCAGAGTCCTTTACTGCTGCACTCTTCTCAGTATCATCAGCAGAAACCTTTAACCCATCAGCAGAGTCAACCTTTCCACTCTTATCACCAACATTTTCAACAGAGTCCTTTTCAACCTCCCCTGAACCTATTACAACTTCCTGATCCTGAGCATTCACTACAGCCTCCTGATCATTCCTCCCCTGTTTGGAAGCATCCTCTTCCAAACATGGTTTGGAACTCTTCTTCAACCTCCCCTCAAGATGAGTAACCCGTAGCTTAAGCCTTCTTATCTCAGCACCTTGAGAAGCTTTGACTGTAGACAACTCCTTTCTTAAACCAAGAACCTCCTGTGACAATTGTGTACATTTATCCGTCAATTCCTTAAATTGTTTCATGATATCCTCACAACTTCGGTCTGTGTTACCTGACCCGAGAGGTTGATCACTGGAATTGGCATTATGTACTGGTGGTTTAACCGTCAAATCCTCTTTTTCAAGTTCAATGCTAGCCTCAACACTTCGACCTGTGTGACCTGGTCCGAGAGGTGTATCATGGGCAATGTCAATATGTACATCAGTGTCCATCAATTCAATAGTTTCATCTCTGTCCTCATCACTTCGAGATGTGTTAACTTCTCCGAGAGGTGAATCTTGGGACACAAACTCAGTCTCAACCCTAGGTTGAACAGCTGAGCCCCCCATAGAAGCCATTTGGCTGGGGTTACCATCTGTTGTATCAGGTTCCTTAGAACCCTCTACAATAGATGTTGCCATGGTCAAGGTCTTAGGTATGTTAGCACTGTCCTGTTCAACTACTAAGTTGGAAACAGTAGTGCCAGCCTTTTCCATCATGGTACCTGCATCACCTGTACCAGCCTCATCTGCATCCATACTAACATTGGCCTGAGGTAGCACAATGTCCTCATGTGGTGAAGTCCTAGGTGATTGGGTATTATGGGGTTCATGTGATACTGATATATTCAAACTTGTAGATGAGGATGTGTGATGGGAAGCTGTGGGTGTGCCAGCCTCTTCATCCTCATTAACTGCAGCCACTATATTCAAGATGTGCTCAGTTAGGGGAGTTATAGCACCAGAAAAACCTTTTCCATTCTTCTTTAGAAATGCAAACATCTTGATTGCCATCCTACTACAGGGCTCAATATTTGTATGCCTCAATGGTTCCCTTGGCTGTCTATTTATAATAAGTTGTAGAAACCTTGGATACAAATAAAATTTCTTCTTAATAAACTTCTTCATACCCTCAAAAATCATATAAGAAAAATCAAAGGGTTGCCCTGTTGCCAAACACACTAAAGACATAGCTTGAGAAGCACTAAACTCACTCCATCCACCTACTTTGGGAAACAAGCAGTGTTGTAGAGTATGCAATAAGAACTTCCAATGGGGACAAAGTTGACCTTTCAAAAATGTTCCACCAGCCTCTGGTCTCTCATATCCTATGTTCTCAAGCTCAGTCAAAACAATTTCTGGGGTAAGGGTAGGAGGTGTAGGTACGCCTGATAAATGAAGACTTCTTTTAATGGTTGTTTCACTAACCACAATATTCTCCCCGTCCACACTACCAATCAATCTTTCCTCACCATCTAGTATATCCAACTTAACAGTTGACCAAAATTGTTGCATATGAGATTTATAAATGGTAGGAGCAACTGTTAACGCATACCTTAATCGAGACGCACTTAGAAAATCCATAATCTCATGAAATCCTTCAGCGGCAGTAACCTTACTAAGAAAAGCAATTTGATTGTGTTCATCCGGAAACGTTCTTCGAGCCATTTGATTTGGGGGTTTTGGGTGAAATGATATGAATTAAGGTGCTTGGGTGAGAGTCGAATGTAATTTTGAGCAATTAAAATGTAATGAGATCGAATTGGTGGATGAGACCGTTTTGATCTAATTAGGTTTAAGAACGCGCCAAAAGTTTCAGTTTGACCCTTCAACTTTCAAACTCATCAGCAGAGTTATGAAAGTGTTGACCAGAAGTCAACATTCCCAAAATCTTCAAAATCACTCCCTTAAATACAATACCAACCCCACATTGAAGTCCATAAATTCCTTAATTTCTTTAGCAAATCCCCAATTCACAAACCCTAACTCTAATAACAATCCACCATGAGTTCTTCCAAAGCGCCAATCATCGACATATCTTCTGATTCCTCGTCCGATAACTCACAAGGATGGTCAAGCTATTTTCCACCAACTTCATCCTCAGGACAAAAAGGTAAGGCGATTGCAGAAGACGAATATTCCGACCCACTACCATCAACACCATCATCCTTTGAAGATTCTGATGATGATGAAACAGCAAAATGGCCTAAATCAATGACCTACTACCAAGGTGCCTGGGAAATCATTCCTCCACAACATCCTTTGACCGCTGAGCTTCAAAAGCAAATGGAGAATGTTGCGGCCGCTTTTGCAAAGAGTTACAATCCACCGCAACCACAACCACAAACAGAGGAGAGGAAAATCCCTGTTCCTAAGAAAAAGCCTATGAAGAAACAAGCTCCTTCTACTAGTCACCAGCAGAGTTCACCACCACGACCAGTGGTACTTGCTCTTCCTTGTCCAAGAGTATCAGCAGCAATGGGTACTAGAGGCCCACGCAGCAAAATGATGCCGGACTTTGTAGGAAAGGGGAAAGATAAAGCTTGATGTGGAATAGGTGTTTTAGGTTGTGAATCCATGGTTCTTGTTATCTTTTGAACTCTTTTGATCAATGGTTGTAAGAAAACTTCATCTTGTACTTTGCTTTAGTTATCAATGAAAGTTTAAATTTCCTTGCTTTATTTGATTGTGTGTTCATGTAAATCTGCAAAAGGTTAGTAGAAAACCACAAACAAAAGCAAGAATATCCAAAAATAACAGCAGAGTAGCATAGCAACAGACAACTAAACAGCAAACAACTTAACAAACAGCAAATTTTGACTTAACAAACAGCACAAATCCTTACAAAAGTTTACAAAAACATACAGAGATAAGATGGTGAAAGATTAAAGATTTATCATGCCAATACTAGCAACTAAATATTGAAATCTACTTATATCAAAACTTTTTGTAAGTAAATCAGCAACATTGTTGTCAGTATGTATTTTAACTACTTGAATTAGCTTTTTCTCATAACAATCTCTAATAAAATGATGTCTTATCTCTATGTGTTTTGTTTTAGAATGAAAAACAGGATTTTTGATAATACACATTGTGCTGTTGTTGTCAATGAAAATTTTTGTGTTCATGAAATTGTACCCATAATCCAGCAATTGGTTCTGAATCCAGAGCACTTGTCCACAGCAGCTAGAAGCAGCAACATATTCTGCTTCAGTTGTTGAATTAGCCACTACTGTTTGTTTCTTACATTGCCAAGAGATCAGCCTATGACCAAGGTACTGACAGCCTCCAGTAGTTGACTTTCTATCCATAGTAGCTCCAGCATAGTCACTATCTGAGTAAGCTATCAAGTCAAATGGTGAATTATTAGGATACCAAAGACCAAGTTTTGGTTGACCCTTTAGATACCTAAAAATTCTTTTGACTACTTCCAAGTGTGAAACTTTTGGGGACACTTGGAATCTAGCACAAGCACACACAGAAAACATGATATCTGGCCTTGAAGCAGTCAGATACATCAATGAACCAATCATTGATCTATACAAATGCACATCAACCTCTTCCCCATCTTCATCCTTGATCAAAGGTTTGTTTTTATCCATTGGAGTCTTTGCTGCCTTCACATCCTTGAAACCAAATTTCTTCAACAACTCAGCCACATACTTATCTTGGCTAATAAAAATCCCATCTGACTTCTGCTTAACTTGAAGTCCCAAGAAGAAAGTGAGTTCACCCATAGAACTCATCTCAAACCTACTGTGCATAAGCTTCTCAAAACCTTCACATAACACCTTATTTGTAGACCCAAAAATGATATCATCTACATAAACCTGAACAAGTAGGATATCCTTTTTGTCTTTCTTAATGAACAATGTTTTATCAATGGTTCCTCTGCAAAAACCATTATTCAACAAATATGTGGATAAGGTGTCATACCAAGCTCTAGGAGCTTGATGTAGTCCATACAGTGCTTTCTTCACCTTGTAAACCCTATCAGGATACTTAGGATCTTCAAACCCAGGTGGTTGCATCACATATACTTCATCAGGAATCTTTCCATACAAGAAAGCACTTTTCACATCCATTTGGTACACAGGAAAATTCTTAAATGAGGCATATGCTAGGAATAATCTGATAGCCTCAATTCTTGCAACTGGGGCAAATACCTCATCATAATCTATACCTTCTTCCTGAGTAAATCCCTGAGCCACTAATCTAGCCTTGTTTCTGATAACAATTCCTCTCTCATCTCTTTTGCATCTGAACACCCATTTAGTACCAATTGCTCTTTGTCCATTAGGCAAATCCACCAATGTCCAGACTTCTTGAAGCTTGAACTGCAGCAACTCCTCTTGCATAGCTTCAACCCAACTTTCATCTTTCATAGCCTTATGAATGGTCTTGGGTTCTTCTTGAGATAGGAAACAGGCAAACATGCAATTTTGTAAATTCTTGTGGCTATTCCTCTTCTTGAGTGTTTGAGCAAATAATCCCTGATCAAGCAAATCACTTAACCCTTTTGATTTACTTCTGGTCTGAACAGCAGAGTGAACATCACCAATTATCTGCTCCTTTGGATGAATCTTGTGTATTCTGGTTGTTGGAGTGGGACTAACAGGTATATCAGTCTCCAAATTTGATAAATCAGCTTCAGCACCAAAAACATCAACAACTTCATCATCAGTATCCACATACACTTCTTCTAATTCAGGCATCTCATCAGAAGAATCATCATCAGAATCACCATCTTTATCAGTAGAGTCCTTTGGCATAGCAGCAGAGTTACCAAACCTAACAACAGAGTGTTTGGGCCGAACAGCAGAGTGTTTAGGCTTAACAGCAGAGTGTTTTGGCCTGGCAGCAGAGTTGAGAGAACTGCTGCTATGTATATTCCCTTGTTGCCCATCAACTTCTGACTCTTTATTCCTTTCCTTATCATCATTCTTGTCATCATGAGAAGGTTCATCAACACCTTCTACATTAACCTTTGGAACTTCCTTTTGAACAGCATCACCATCTGAACTCTTTCTCTCTTTATCTGTTGGAGAGAAGTACTGATCAAACGTGCTCCTTTCAATCAAAACAAACTCCTCTGCAGGCCCATCCTTCTTTACTTGTGTACCTGCATTAGGGTTAGTTTGTGTACCTGCAGACATGTTAGCAGTACCTGCAATGACTGGTTGATAATTCATACTCTTGGTTAAAGAATCAATATCAAACATCCACTCAGGACCTTTTCCATCAACATTAGGTGTGGTTTCTCTAATTCTAACATGCAAATTTTCCACCACATGCCCAGTCCTTTGATTGAAAACCCTAAAAGCCTTACTTTCAGTAGAGTATCCAACAAAGTAACCTATGTCTGCTTTTTCACTAAACTTGCCTAAGTGGTCAATGGTGTTTAAGATAGTGACAGGACACCCAAATGGTCTAAAGAAATCTATCAGTGGTTTCCTACCATGCAATAACTCATAAGGGGTCTTATTGTGAGGTTTAACTATCTTAGTTCTATTTTGCACATAACAAGCAGTGTTGACTGCTTCAGCCCAAAAGATAGTGGGTAACTTAGACTCTGACAACATAGTCCTAGCAGCTTCAATCAATGTTCTATTCCTCCTCTCAGCCACACCATTTTGCTGAGGAGTTCTAGCCACACTAAATTGTCTAGTTATCCCTTTTTCCTCACAGAACTGATTCATTCTTCTATTTGAATCCCAAATAACACGTATCAAAACTCCGAAAGCAAATTCCGAGCAAGGAACAAATAAAAACAATGGATCTTCAACGCTGGCCAAGAAAAAAGAGTAGCTTGATGGAATAGAGACCTACATTGTATTTATTTAACATATAAATCAAGACCTCCAAACATTTCTGGTAAAAGTTGAAAACGTAAGTTACTTGGACAGATTCCCGAGACCAAGAATGAATTATAGATTACAAAAATGTCGTGCAAACTATAGATTAGAGAAGAATAAAAATCCACATCACATTTTTTACTTGATGTAAAAGGTTGAAACGGAAGTCACAAAACATGGTCATATGAACTGAAAAGGCCTTGGCGGGGTCAAGGGTAGCTTGGCTGCTCCAAAGTCCAAACCGCGCTCATCTTCATTAGCAGCCTCATCCGTAGTTGCATGGTTGTAAAACTCAAAAAAGTATATCATTTCTAAGTCCCAACTCACCTATTATCCTGTAATAAGTTCACCATTTGGTTGTAATGAATAAAATGGTATCGCTTAAATAGCAAAAAAGGGGAGGAAAATCACAATTTTCCAGGCATAAGGGTCATTTTCGAGCAATTTTGAACAACAATATGTGAAAATATGCAACCATTAACAATATAATAGCACCTACATAATCACAACTTACAAACTCCCAAAACTACCATAAATTTATCAAAATATGTCAACTTTTAAAAAAATTCCAGTTTGACATGTTACCCATTGTGACAGCAGCAATTTTTTGGGTATAACAGCCTTTTCTGATCAAGCGGCCTTTTCCGAGCCATTATGAGAAATATAGTTTTAACCAATTTTTACCTGTACCAATTTTTAAATGATATTATTCATGTAATAATATAGTTTTGTAACCATTTGACAGATTAATTGTTAATGATTATATTTAAGGAAGAAAACAAAGGATTGCTCAACCTAATACAACAACCCATTTGAACTGCCTAATTTGCTAACACTGATGTTTCAAAGTCTGAGTACTGATATGCAGTAAGATTTTCTCTCAGTTTGATTCCAGAATTCATAAATGATCTTGCAACAAACTTGGCCATCATTACTTTAGTTTAAGACATACTTATGGAATACTTGGATGCACACACCATGAAGTAAACTAATGCATTATTAAAATAGTTATAAACTGAATAGAAAAAAGGAATGTAAATTACCTCAATTGCTTTCTCAGCGTGCTCTATATATTCATGTTTGCATTCAATAATATATATTTGGCTTGTTGCATTCTACCTTTTTTCTCCAGTTCATCCCATAAGCTTTTAATATGATAAAACCTTTCAAAAAAAAAACTTGAGATTAAAAACCTCACTTGACATATTACAAATGAAGTTTCAATAAGAAAAAAAAACCGTAAAATCAGAATCAAATTAAACCAAAGTTGTACAAACTAAAAACAACAACAGTCAAGAGAGGGCATGGTACGTGTTTACTAACAGAAAGTCGGGTTCAAGAAGCAAACAAAAGAGGACATACCATTGGTTAATTAAAGAGCTGAGATTGTGCGATTTTAATACGAACATAACTTGAATCCATGGATTGACCTCACGTAACTGGTCTGTTGGAATTGGCTGATCGCTGTGAAGCCCTAACATGCGGTGCAGCCGTTTGGACAAAACCTGAAATGCAATAAAACTTACCCCATAATTTGTAGCTGATGTAAAAAACACGTGATGTTTTAAATATTCGGTTGTCTAATGATCAAACTACCTGTATCTCTAAGTCGTGTGCATCTACTACAACCCTGCAAAGATGGCAACATTATTTGAGATTGTTGGTGTGCATATCTAACATTATGTACTAATTAAACAGGATAGGTCACATCAATCACTAACACACCACTCTAAGCTTAAGCCTCAGAAAAAGAAAAGGTAAAATGAATAAGAAACCATAAGATCATCGATATCGGTTGCATTATACCAATTAAAACGGATAGCCATCTTACCATCCTTTCTTCATAATCTTTGCCTCTTTTCCTCCTACCAGGAAAATAATCTTGATCATACTGTATAAAAGTTATGAATTCCATTAGTATATAAATATGAATCATTTAAAACTAAGGGGTCTTTGAATGTGCATTTTTAAAGTAACTACTCAGATTGATCATACTGTATAAAACGAACCTTATAAGAATCCTCTTCCAACCTATCCCGATTGGCCTCAACACAGTCATTATACTGCTTCAAAAGCACCTTATACCTATCCAAACACAACCTGTCAACATCTCTCTTAGCACCATTCACCACATCCTCAATTCCCACCTTAACCTCCATCTTATGTGCCTCTCGTATAAACTCCAGCTCCTTCCTATTAACTTTCCACCCAACAGGAGGCCAATCACGGGGCGCCACTTGTCTAACAACCAACGGACCTGCCCACATTGTCCTCAGCTTCTCAGGAATCTCTCCTTTCATCTCAAACTGCTTTGCGTAAAATTCGTCCTCAGTCAACCTCATTTCCTCCATTTTCTTTAGTACCCACACAAAACTTGATATTAATATCAATGTGTACTTAAAAATGATCATTTAGTGAACAAAGCTACCTACGACCTTACATAGGTATTAACTTCATATTCAAGAGAAAGCGTTAAAAACTTACCTTCGGATATTTGCAATAAAAAGTAGCTTAATTACCATATTACATGATGATTTTAACTTTGAATAATGTGGTTCTACTTTTTATTCAATTGGTAACAACCTGACACTCATGTGCATAGAAAACTACCTGAAGTATAAATCTACAGGTTCTATGAATTCATTCCACCATTAAACTAAAGTGTAGTTTTGTACCTTTTTGTTTCTTTGTGATGGCTGGCTGGTATGGGCACAATGGTGTTTTCACTGGCTCGCCTTTCTTTTCTGCATCTATGTTTTATGGTTCATCGAGGAGTAAAATGCTTCAAAGCTCCAATTTCACCACTCTTTTTTCACTTTCCATGATTCAAGGCTCCAATGTCTGAGACCTGACACACAACCAAACGCCCACAGAAACGTTAGCAAACAACTCCATAATTCGTTACTAAAGGGACACAATTTCGACTTGTACACATGAAATCCTACTTGTAATTAGTCTGTCACTCTAGTCAGATAGTACACTGTAAGAGACTAAAAAATACTTGCGGCTTTTATCCTCTCATGAGAAGTGAAAAACTAAAAATGATCTAAAAAGTATATGTGTGAAATAAGTATTGAATCTTACCGATACTGGTGAGGATAAACCAAATATAACCGGGTCACATCCACTGGAATCGACACATAAATATTCTACCTATTATGATATGAATCGCCTAAACACGATTTGTTTTGTGCCTAGCCTATTTGGAATACTAAAATCGCAAAAATCAAATGGTCTTCAAGTTTATTAGAGTAACACAAAATGCATATCAAATTTCAGTTTGAAAAATACTACATTTGACATCAAAGGTCAAAGCATAAAGGTCATGGAGCAAAGAACTTGGTCACTAATACTAAACCACATAATAAGATAATCACATCGATTTATAAGATAATGATTCTAAGATGTTTACACGACTCAAATAAAAATAATTAGTCACCTGTAATGTATCCGGGTACTCATCTAACACAACAGCTAATGCATCGGCAGCAGCAGCTATTCGCACATTATAATTAGCATGAGAAATGGCCTTGAAGAGTCCCGAATAACCAGTCCTAGCTCATGATCATAACGAACACACAAATCATGTGTCAGTTATGACTGTGCATTCAATGAGTATTACATACAACAAACGTAAGTAGATTATATAATAAAGAAATGCATGTATGAGTGAAAAACAAAGTTTGCTATCTGTGTTATACCTTTTTAGGATCAAGCAGGGCAATCAAGGTGCTGATAGCCTTTTGCAGCTTTAAACACGTCATTCTAACATGTACATCTTTTGCATAAATGGCAAATAAAACCCCTGAAAAAAATGTCAGAAACAATTAATATGATACATTGCAAAAACTATAGATTAAATGAAAATGCAACATGCAGGTGTCACTACTTCTGGTTTCAAACCGAGGCACAATTCACGCCGAATAAACAGACACATAATAAGAAAAAATGGCGCCGATCACAGTTTAGGCAATTTCATTTTTAACTTTTAATAATCAATTTAATTGCAGACTTGCAGCTACTCAGAAACTGATTGTTTATACGTAAATAATCAAAAGCATAAAGCATTTATGCAAACATCAAAAGCTGATTCTAGTGAGTGGACTAATAACACAAATTTAACTACTAAATTGCAAATTCAACAATACAACGGAAAGGGGATAATAAAATAAACAATCAAACAGTACCAACTCACCAATGCAAATAAATTCGAAGATTATGTGTTCAACAAAACTTGTCAACTTGATCACTTAGTCAATAAACTACTGATCTCAATCATCAAAACTGAAAATCCACAATCGGGTATCAATCTTTATTTAACTTCATTACCAAAAACATAACCTTTTTTATGAGATCATTAGTAAAAAGTAACCTCAATCAACAATTCAACCAAATTTTTCAAAAGGGTATGATAAAAATTGAAAAATAACAACTGTGTATAAATTTTTTGTTCAACTTAGAATTAATCCAAATTCATCGAACGGGTATGATCAAAACTGGGTATGATCAAAACTAAAAACTAACAAATGGGTATAAATCTTTATTACCAAAAAACAGCAAGAGTCAAAAGATCACAATTTAAATTTACCTGAAACGCATTATATTTGGGGAAGTAGTAGAGTTTTTGTAATCCCCTCCTCCCCTGTAACTTTTTTGTAATTTCTTCAACTGCCTTATAAATTTATAAAAATAATGAAATGGTTTTTTTTATCGTATTTTTTCTTTTGTTTAATGACCTACGTGGGAGTGAGTAAGTGACAAATTGGGTATCAATCTATATTTTACCGTATTAACTAACCTGAATCAAATTAACCAAAGTTGGCGTATTCATTTGACCTGCAAAGGAACAAACATAAATTACATACTTAGGTTTTTGACACAACATAAGCAAGCCAAACTCTATCCCCTCTATTTCTTTGATAAATTTTAAGCTAAATAGCGCTTTTGTATACATCACAGAAAAAAGAAGCATAAGCGATCTAAATAGCGGAAAAAGTAATAAAAATCGCTCTAACCTGTTGATCCATTCGTGCATTCCCCCGGTCACCCAAACATGTCTGCACATTATTAGCGGCCACAAACATTGAATATGAGGCATGATCTTCAGCAGCATCGGATATTGCAGACGGGAATCCTCTTTGGAGGGTCCTGTGGAACAATGTTATTGTTAACAACCTCTGCCGTGTAAACCAACAAACAAATAAAACACATTCCAATTTTTAGAATGAGCAACTCATAAAATCCAAATCTCCACAGAAAAGCAATATAAAAAAACTACAAATATCCAAACTTTGTACGAAATTCTCACTTAATAACATAAACACATATACAATTCATGATAACAAACCAAACCAAAAAATTAGACCGATTATAACCTTCCTAAATTTTTTGATAAGCTCACATTTTCAGCTTTATGAGCTTATTCACTTTGACCTTAAGGACTTTATAAGCTCATAAGCTCAAGTTGGATAACCTCATAAGCCCACAAAAATGGGTTTTCTAAAAATTTTCAGTACGCTTCTAACTCCTATGTCCATCGAATAAGCTTAGAAAAACACCCCCCTAAAGTAAATCTAGCTAATAATCATCTTATAACCTCATAAGCCTAAAAAAGTAAACTTGTCAGCTTTACAAAAACTAAATAAGCTCAAAAGCTGGGAAAATAAGGTAATCGAAACACCCCCAAACAGAATAACAAAACCCATACCATAAAACTATGAATCAACACAACAACATAAAAAGATTATAATCCACCTAACAACATAAAAAAGATTATAATCCATTTCAGCAAACTAAAAACCCATCACAAAATAATAATTATTTCATCAAAAATATTCAAAACAATAACTTAAGAAGAACATACCTCGTGGACCATGGTTGAAATCGATTATTCAATCTGCAAAAAAGGAAAAAAAATATCAAATAATAATAATAATAATAATAATAATAATAATAATAAACCATACCAACACCTAATTCAACCTGCAAAAAATTAAATCATCCGTAATTCAATCAGCAATTGGAGTGGGTCGGTGGGAATTACAGTATAACTCCAAGTGGTGTAAAATGCATGAACAATATTTTGGTGCACCCCAACTTCTGGGGTTTAGATATATAGATAATGAGTCGTTGAAATTTGTCTGTCAATATCCAAAAAAAATATATATATAGTCAGTGGCGGATCTTGAAGTTTTTAGTGGAGGGGGTCGGAAATTTTTTTGTCATATCGTTATATTAGGGTCTTCTAATTCGGGGGGGGGGGGGGCGACTTAATGAATATAAATTTTTTCGGACGAAATACGGATAAGTTAATAAACTTTATGTTAAAATTTTTAGTAAGAATCTATACTACAGTAATGAATACAAATAAAGCGTTTGGCCGTTATTTCTAAGGCTATGTTTGGCAAAATTAGCTGTGAGCTGTAGCCACAACTCACTGCTCACCGCTCACAGCTTCTTAAAGAAGCATTGAAAAAATGAGTTTTCTTAAAAAACAGCAAAGCTCACCGCTCTTTTGCCAAACGAACACAAAAAATCAAAAAACTCATTGCTCACCGCTCATCGCCTCAAAAAGCTCCAAAAAATTTCGCGCCAAACATAGCGGAACTGCAATAGAAAAACTAAAACACCGGTAACAATCTTAAAATATCAAAATTGAATTGTTATACATGAAAAGTGATAAAAGACAATTAATTCACACATTGATGTATTCAGTATCGTAATATTTTGTGATCTTCTTGTTTTCAAAAACAACTTCTAATTATAGCATAAAAAGAAAATGGATTATTTAGTTTTGTGATTTTAAATTTAGAAACCACTTGTAAAAATGAAAAAAGAAAATAAGAGAATAATGAAAGACCAAAATGCATATTAGTACCCCGAATTTGGTTAATTGAGTCCTCTAATACCTTGAACTCTTTTTTTTTTTTGGACGGCGAACATCATAATTTTTAGGTAAGAGTCATCACCCGCTACACCGGCAAACCCTCATCCACCACTTGGCCAGACTATGTTGTCTTAACCGGGCACGCGCTGGACAAGTGAGGACTTAAACGGCGTCCACCCAAAAACCGTACCACCTCCACGCAAGTTACCTTGCTGGAGTAACGGCCGAATGAAAACCGAGTTTTTGCTCAGAATCGAACTTGCGCAACTTGGGGCAACAGGCTTTTCATCTTCATTGCAATACCAACTGAGCTAGAGGCCCAATGGTAATACCTTAAACTCTTAAAGGTGTAAAATAATACCCTCAATTTGAAAAATTGGATACCTCAATACCAGACTCAGTTTTACTCGATCACATGATTTTCACGTGACTTTTTGTGTTAGTTTTTGACGAGAATAATAAAATGAAGTTATTAAAAAATTAAAATCAAAATAAAAGGCAGAAACCAAACGGACGTCCTACCCATTCTAAGGCTTTGCAATCTCAACTAACCATTTGTGAATCAATTTTGATTTGGTGAAAGGTAAGTTTTGCGTTGAGATTTGATTATATTTTTTGTACAATTCCACAAAAATATTCCCTTTTGTAAAACAATGAACGTAAGGTCTTTTAGTAATTCAATATAGGATTTTACACCTTGATTTGTATTTGAATATAATGGTCACGGTGTTTGTGTTTTTTTTATGGTTTTTATTTTCTTCGAATTTAATTATTCTATATGTATATACTCTTTAAGGCAGAATGGATAGTAAGAAGAAAGGAGATGAAACATGTGAGGAAGAGGAAGGGTATTGTGAAGAAGATGGGTCTAGTTCAACAAAAGAATATGACCTTGAAGATGGTTGTGAAGCTTGTTAGTCGTGGTTTGGCCCATAACAGGGTGAAGATAATCAATGACCTAACTACGTATCAATAATGGTTACCGGATATCACTTGGAATCGTGTTATCACTT
Source organism: Artemisia tridentata subsp. tridentata (assembly GCA_021014915.2). Taxonomy (NCBI): domain Eukaryota; kingdom Viridiplantae; phylum Streptophyta; class Magnoliopsida; order Asterales; family Asteraceae; genus Artemisia; species Artemisia tridentata. The sequence goes on from CP139508.1 coordinate 403,830,841, forward strand.
TCTAAAGTAAACTATTCGACTCTATTGCCTAGGTATCACGCATATCTACTTGGGATAAGACCAAATATTTGTTATTGAATTATGCACAAATTAATAACCCTTGCGCATCTAAGTATTTATGTTTTCTGTTATATGTCATTCATGCTTGATTGATTTCCTATATATAGGAAAGTACTCACAGCTAGTCAAATGGAATTATGAGGATTAATCGGCCCATTAATCGCCTCATAATTATCTCCATTATAGCAAAAATAGTGGTTACATGACCAATTAAACGTGGTCATAAGTGCAGTTTTAACTGCCACTTGAATAGGTCAAAGCAATTACATACTTATACCAGCAGTACTAACTCAGTACCAACAATACTAACTCAGCAGTACTAACAAAGTACTAGCAGTAGTAACTCAGTGAAGGATTAAACCTTCTGATGAGTTACTCCTAACCACTATTTGAGTCAGGGTAGTCAGGGACCTGATGGGTGTACACTCCGTACCTCCTGACCCATTACCAGGTGTGAACTGATCCCTCAAGTGTACTAAATTTTCCAACAATCCTCCCCAAATTTAGTTCACTTCCATGAAAATAAAACATTAAACAAAACAAGTGCATAAACGAAAATATCCTGAGGATTGAATTTCTATCTTAGTACATTACACGTTCAAATATTCGAGAATCAGGGTGTTCTAAGAATTGAACCCTTCAACCCATTTGAATACCTGAAGATAAAATACACACAAGTTTTCAAACACTTAAACGCTCCTGACACTATACAAGTCATGTGTCCATATCCAATTCATAAATGTTGTAAGAGCCAAAAGTTCTAAGCTCCCCGAAGCGGCAAAACTTCAACATTCACATAGGTGGTTCCTCTTTATTCATGCTTCTGCTTAGCACTTTTTTCAAAGAAATTAACCATTAAGAAGTAAAGACTTCATCCTCCTTTCCAGCAGGTTCCGAGCACAACCTTGGGATGATTGTAAAACATGTGCTCCAGTCCACTGAATGTTCAGCTTTCCACATTGAACTCAGCTCCCAAGTTTCCTCAGGAGGGAGTTGGGTGTCTTAGCATTCAGTGACTAAGTTGGACTTTAAACCCATCCCTTTAGCAGACTTTATAACCAAGTCTCTAGCCAATCCCTTCGTCAAGTGATCAGCTAAGTTTTGTTGAGATCTAACAAACTCTATAGATACCACCCCATTCATGATAAGCTCACGAATCATGCTATGCCTGACACCTAAGTGTCTAGACTTCCCATTGTACATCTGGCTATAAGCCTTTGCCAATGTAGCAGCACTATCACAACGTGTTGGATCGATATATTCTGACCAAACTAACTTGTAGCTTGTCTAAGGGTTTAGCAACCTTGGATAAATCCAAAACTACTAATATTGAAACGCTGATATACTTTGTTAAGTACGCGGAATCTACTTCAACAAAGCTAAGAAGAATTAACAAAACTTTGATTATATTAAACCTTGAACCTGCTTACTTTATACAGATTCACTAACAAACTCTAAACACTAATACTCTAATAATCGACTAATACTTTTCTCTAAAACTTCTTATGAACTTGTATCTCTAATCGTATCTCTAATGCCAACCTAGGGGTCCTTTTATAGGCACAAGGAAAACCCTAGTCGGTTTACAATACTTGAACAACAAGTAATTCTAATTATAATCTAATAATAACTCTAAGAACATTCTAGAATTACACATTAATCCTTAAACATGTTTGCATATCAGTCCTTTATCTTTAGCAGTACTTTGACTTCTTTAGAACATGAGCAGTACTTTGACTTCTTATCGAGCAGTACTTTGACTTTCTTCTTGTAGCAGTACTTTGTAGCCCAACACAACGGATAGAAATAGGTGCTATAGGTTTATGCCACAATGGAATCTCAAGAAGAAAGTTTTTCAACCATTCAGCTTATTTACCAGCAGCTGCTAAAGCCACAAATTAAGATTCCATTGTTGAACTGGTGATGCAAGTTTGCTTCTTGGATGCCCAAGAAATTGCACCTCCACCAAGTAGGAATACCCAGCCACTGGTAGAAGAATTGTCTTCAGTGTTACTTATCCAACTTGCATCAGTGTACCCTTCTAATACTGAAGGATAACCAGTATATGAGAGACCATAATCCATAGTTCTCTTCAAATACTTCAGTACCCTCTGAATTGCTTGCCAGTGCTGAGCACTAGGATTACTAGTATACCTGCTCAGTTTTCCCACTGCAAATGCAATATCAGGTCTTGTACATGTCATGGCATACATTAGGCAGCCAATCACCCTAGAATACTCAAGTTGAGATACAGCCTTGCCAGTATTAGGCATCAGCTTCTCAGTTGTATCCATAGGTGTACTCACTGGAGTACAATCAGAGTGGTTGAATTTCCTCAGTACCTTCTCAATATAATGAGACTGAGTGATAGAAATTCCCTTACTCTCATGTTTGATCCTTATACCAAGAATAACATCAGCCTCCCCCATGTCCTTTATGGAGAACCTTGATGACAAAAATTCCTTTGTCAGGTCAACCTGATTTTGGTCAGTGCCAAAGATCAGCATGTCATCAACATATAGACAAATGATGACTCCTTTACCAGATTCATCAAATTTGCTATACACACTTTGTCAGACTGGTTAAGTAAATAACCACTAGACAAAACCACTTCATCAAATTTTTTATGCCATTGCTTAGGTGCCTGTTTTAGTCCATAGAGAGACTTAATCAATTTACACACCTTGTTTTCATTGCCAGGCATGATGAAGCCCTGAGATTGGTTCATATAAACCTCCTCATCCAATTCACCATTCAAGAAAGCTGTCTTCACATCCATTGTGAATTGATGCTAAAGCAATCAACAATCTTATGGTACTGATACGTGCCACAGGGGCATAAGTATCAAAATAGCCTATCCCTGACTTTTGTTTAAAGCCCTGATTGACTAGTCTAGCCTTGAACTTTTCAATAGTTCCATCTACCTTCATTTTCCTTTTGAAAATCCATTTGCAACCCAAAGGTTTGCAACCAGGTGGTAGATCAGCCAACACCCAAGTGTTGTTTCCCATGATGGAGTCCATCTCATCATTTATTGCTTCTTTCCAGAAAGCAACATCCTGGGACTTCATTGCTTCATCACATGTTTTGGGATCATCCTCAACATTAAAGCAATAGGAGTGTTGGTCAGAGACCTCATCCCTTGTACCTTCAATTAAGTATAATTGAAACTCAGGTCCAAATGACTTTGGAGTCTTGATCCTTTTGCTCTTTCTGAGCTCATGTTCAGATTGTTGAACCACAACCTCATCAGGGACCTCATCAGAGACCTCTGATACATCAATATCATCAGTTCCATTTGGAATCCTCTGACTTGGTCTAGGGACTGATGAGAATCTATTCTCATCAAAGAGTGCATCCCTTGATTCAATTATTGAGTTAATTGAAACATATTCATTAGGTTCAATAACATAGAACCTATATGCCTTGGAATGCTCAACATATCCAACAAAGATGCATTCAATGCCTCTTTCACCCAAAGTTTTCAGCTTTGGATCAGGGAGTCTTACAACTGCCCTACAACCCCATACCCTGAGATAATTCAGGTTGGGTTTCTTTTTAGTCCAGAGTTCATAAGGGGTAACCTTGTTCCTTTTGTTGGGAACCTATTTAATAAATAGCAAACTGTTAACATAGCTTCACCCTAGAACCCTTGACTCAGCCCTCAATAGGACAACATGGAATTAACCATCACTCTGTTTTTCCTTTCAGAGATACCATTTTGTTGAGAAGTATAGGGAGCAGTCGTTTCATGGATTATACCAACAGACTGAAAATACAGAGTATCCATGTACTCACCTCCCCTATCAGTCCTTAATCTTTTGATCAGGGACCCAAGTTGTAATTCAACTTCAATTTTAAATACTTTGAATTTATCTAATGCTTCATCCTTAGTATGTAACAGATAGACATAACAAAACCTAGAAGCATCATCAATAAATGTCACAAAGTACTTATTTTTCCCCAAAGAGGGAGTGGCATGCAAATCACACAGGTCACTGTGTATTAGCTCAAGGAGCTCAGTCTCACGTTTTACACCCTGAAAAGGTTTCTTAGTTATTTTGGTCAACATGCAAGTCTTACACTTTTCAGTGTCCATGTCAAATGCTGGGATTAACCAATCCTTAGACATATCTTGCATCCTTTTATAGTGTACATGGCCAAGTCTAGCATGCCAGAGGGTAGAGTCATTCAGTTTAGAGGTTGACATAAAGGCTAAATTAACAATATCAGTGACAATATTAAGCCTGAACATTTGATTACACAAATAGCCAAAACCAATAAACACACCATGTTTAGACAATATAAATTTATCAGATTCAATAACTTGTTTATATCCATGATTATTCAAAACACTACTTGAAACCAAGTTCTTCCTTGTATCAGGAACATGAATAACATTAAACAAAGTTACAATCTTTCCAGAACTAAAACTAAGATCTACACAACCACGACCATGCACCAGGGCTGTTGACTCATTTTGGCTGTTGACTCATTTTCTACTTGAAACCAAATTCTTCCTTATATCAGGAACATGAATAACATTAAACAAAGTTACAATCTTTCCAGAACTAAAACTAAGATCTACACAACCACGACCATGCACCAGGGCTGTTGACTCATTTTCTATGTGAAGAATAGAACCATCATTCAGTGTCTCGTAAGTCTTGAACCAGCATCTATCTTTGCACACATGAACAGTTGCTCCAGAGTCAACCCACCACGCAACATCATCATCCTGCACATAGTTAGATTCAGATACATATGTAACTTAATAAACCTGAAAAGATTTATTAAACATATTCTGACCTTTCAGTGAGTTGGTAGAACCACCACTCCCTGAACCACTAGTGCCTGAACCATTGGCTTTACCACCAACCTTAACACCTTTGCAATCCCTTTTAATGTGACCAGTTTTTCCACATTTCCAACAAGTAGGTGTTGCCTTCTTGTTAGGGTCAGCCCTTGTGTTATCATGATGTTTACGTTTGCCCTTGTTGTCATTGTACCTGGTGGAGTTGTTATGTTCCACCATATTGACAACAGATGCACCAGTAGCATTGCTACTCTTTGGCTTGTCATTATCCTGCGCCCTGAGGGATTCCTCAATACGCAGATGACTGCCCAACTGAACAAGAGTCAGTTCTTCCTTCTTATGTTTCAAGGTATGCTTGAAATCTTTCCAAGAAGGAGGTAGTTTGTCAATGATACAGGAGACTGAAATAGCCTCGTCCATGATACAGGAGACTGAAATACCAGTCATTTTGTAATTTGTGAAATTACTTACAAGAAACTTCTTACTTGATGCATCCTCAGCCATATATTTGGCATCCAAGGAATCCCATAGTTCTTTGGAAGATTCAACATTCTGATAAATATCAAAGAGAGAATCAGACATACCATTGAGGATTAAACCTCTGCAAATGTAATCATCATTCTCCCATTTGCTCCTCTTCCTCATTTGTTCCACAGTAGCATCATCACCATCATCAGGAATAGGAGTGCTCAGAACATACATCACACTCATGCTTGAAAGCAAGAAGTGCATCTTCTTCTGCCATCTCCTAAAGTCCACCCCTTCAAACTTATCAAGCTTGTCAAAGTTTGAAGCCATGTGTTTCATAGCAGCAGCAGCCATTGATTATCACAAAATAGTTTACTTTGATTGTTGGTTGTGGTTGGCCCAGAACAGGGCGAAGATAATGAATGACCTAACTACGTACCAATAATGGTTACCGGATATCACTTGGAATCGTGTTATCACTTTCCAAAGTAAACTATTCGACCCTATTGCCTGGGTATCACGAATATCTACTTGGGATAAGACCAAATGTTTGTTATTGAATTAGGCACAAATCAATAACCCGTGCGCATCCAAGTGTTTATGTTTTCTGTTATATGTCCTTCATTGAAAGTACTCACAACTAGTCAAATGGAATTATGATGATTAATCGGCCCATTAATCTCCTCATAATTATCTCCAATATAGCAAAAATAGTGGTTACATAACCAATTAAACGTGGTCATAAGTGCAGTTTTAACTGCCACTTGAATAGTTCAAAGCAGTTACATACTTATACCAGCAGTACTAACTCAGCGGTACTAACAAAGTATTAGCAGTAGTAACTCAGTGAAGGATTAAATCTTCTGATGAGTTACTCCTAACCACTATTTGAGTCAGGGTAGTCAGGTACCTGATGGGTGTACACTCCGTACCTCCTGGCCCATTACCAGGTGTGAACTGATCCCTCAAGTGCACTAAATTTTCCAACAAAGCTGAACTTAATGAAATAACCGAGACACCAGATCCCCATCGAGATATAGAGGTTTCTGTTTGTATAGAGGTAGTTATAGGGCATTATAGAACGGCGAACCAAAAAAGAAGAATGGCTCCTATCAAGAACCCAGAAAAAGTATTAAAGCAACATGGCGATGGAGAGGAAAACAACTTTCATGATGGTAAAGAAACTTATATTGACAGTTCTGATGTTGATAGTTTAAGCGAAGAGATAATAGAAGATGGAACTGTTGAATTAAGGAGAACCGAAGTTAGATTCCCTAAGTACGATGAAAGATCCATTTAATTATATAGAAAAATGTTATTCAAAGGAGAAATTTATTAGAGCCTACAACTATCCAATTAAAGTCGTGGGAAGTGAAGAGTTTTGGCCAAATGCCTGGTAGGCCAAAGAAAGCAAGAAGGAGAAGAAAGTATGAGGCTTTTTCTAACATTTATAATTGGTACCTCATTTTCAGGGTGCATCCACCTCGCATGATGCAAGTGCACCAAGAAATGGAACCGGCTACAAGCGTAAGAAACGAGTCAAGACAATTGTTTAAAAGAAAAGGTGCACCAAGACATGGAACTATGCATAACCTTGTTTGAACGGTCTTTTTTGTTGATTTATTATTGGATATGTACTGAGTTTGGAATTTTGAGAAACTATGATGTTCTCATGGATGTATTATGAGAATTTGGATTTTTGTAAGTGTTATGTTGCATTATAACTAAAGTATAAAGGGCGTGAACTATTCACCATAGACTTTAGGGGTCCGTTTTGTTTAGGTGAGCCCAAACCCAAAAAAAAATAAGCGCAAGTACACCCGGATCCAAGATAATTTCTCTCATGTGTCTCTCTCATCCATCATCGCTCCGGCACCGAAAAAAAACCCGATGGACCAACCGACTCCGATCCGACACCGAAAGATCTATAGTGATCTTTGTGAGTGTTTCTACAGTGTCATCTACAGGAACATAATATTTAAATGGGGGAACAGTTTCTTTATGAGAGGAAACCATTTTTTTATTGTGTTTTAATCAAAAGATCGTTGTGTGGCTGCCAATTGTTACCCTCTACTGTTGTTGAATTTTTTTTAGCCACACCCTTTTAGATAGATCGAGGTTGTTCTTGATTGTTATCTGGATTCTTCAAAAGCATCTTCAAAAGCACACATACAAACTAATCTATGGTTCTTCATTTTTTTTATTCCTGTTAATTTTTTTAAAATAGTTTGGATTTTTATTCATGGTTTTATGTTTAATTGCAGGTTCCAACTATTTTGAGCAGGATGTTTCGCTTCGTTTTTTTACGCACACACAAGAATTATGAGGTGGGTTTCGGTATTTTTTGTTATTTTTGATTTCGTTAATGGGTTTGTAAGATTGTTGATATGTGTTAATTGTTTGAATATTTTTTTCAGGTTGTACTGAATTTGTTTGTTTTGGTTTTGGGTTCCAGGTAGTTTGTAGGAGTTACATAACCGAGTAAGTTTGTTTCTTTCTTTTCTTTTTTTCCTAATGTTGATTGTTTATTTTTGTGGGTATGCTTTTTAAATTTAGTTAGAGTTTTGATTTTTACTGTCTTTGTGTTTTTATGATTTGCGTAATGTATTTTTATGTTTGTGGTTTATCAAGAGATTTATGAGTTGAAAAATAGAACGCCTTTGGTTGTGGGTACTCATTAACATAATGCACTACCAGATTTAGCAGAATAAAATTGCCACCACTAAAAAATGTTTTGACCTTTGTTTTTTCACTATTTGTTCGGTTTAGTTTATAAAAAATCTTATGAAATGTGGTTATCAATACGGACCACTGCGTAAGGGGTGTTTGGCATAGCTTATTTTTCGGGCTTAAGTGCTTATATGATTTTTGAAAAGCTTATAAACCCTCTTTTCCCGGGTTATGAGCTTATGAACTTAAATATGCCATAAGCACAAGTTGAGAAGCTCATAAAGCCATAAGCCAAAAATAAGTGAGCTATGAGCTTTTCCAATTTCATATAAACCCATATACCCGAGAAATAAGCTAATACAAACACCCCTTTAGTAGTGTTATGAGCCTCATCAGTACTTACACGTTTAAATTAAGTGTCTACTTTTATTTATTATAATACTTGATTCTTCAGGATAGATGTAATAAGTTTCTTTTGTATCTCAGGGAATTCACTAGAGAACATAGAAGGTTGGCAAAGATCATTACAATGATTTATATTGCAAGATTAATACATGATGACGTTTGAGATGAAAGGGAGATGAGAAGAGGTAAAAGCTTTCGAAATATTTATATAGTGTTACTAGAATATCAGTCTACCTTGGGCCTGTAAATATAAATTTTTAGTCACATAAGTAAATTGAACTCTATACTTTCATATTTATGTTTTCTATATTTGGGGTTTTGATAAAATGCGTGGTTTTGTAGGTCATATATAATAGAGATAGTGACCAAAGCAGAGGCCTTGGGTTTGTGACAATGAGTACAATTGAGGAAGCTGAGAAAAGAGGTTTCTGTTTGCCATGGTTCTGATCTCTAATATGTTTTATGTTGTTATTTGAGGACTCAGTATGCCTTATTTGGTGTCACAGCGGCTGAGGAATTGCATCTTCCATAATTACTGAGCTAACGGATTGTGATTCCTCACTTTCACAGAAAGGAAGAAAAGACAGGTACTTTATTCATTATTCTTTATCATGTTATTGCATCTCTGTATATTGTTATTAACAAGTGGAGTTGTGGCTTTAAAGACAAGGGCATTAAAGAAAGTATGGGATATAGCGATGTTTGATGTTCAGCTCAAAAAAAGATACAGCTACAGAATTATGCACCATGTATCTTTTTTTGGGCTGAACATTCAACTTTTACGTCACACGTATGCATTCTTTGTTTTTTACAAGCTTCTATAAGTTGTGGTGATTCGTTGCTTCTGAAAGTTGACTTTTTGGAAAAAAAGGTAGAAAAAAGGTGCATTAGAGTTTCAGTATTTTAGTCTTTACTCTTATCTATAATGACATGTTTCTTGGTATGTTTGGTTGATTGCCAGGGAGAGCGGAAGATACAGGTGAGTGAGGTGACCTTACATAAAGTGGATCAGCACCTTCAGACACTTTGTTTTAGTGTGCATAGAAGTTTATAAGACGAGGCTTCGTTGCAAAGTTGCATACCTCGGATAGATCAACATGTACTCTCTAATTTCACGGTGTTGGTCTGATTTTACAGAAGAGTCATGTTGTGGCATGATTTCAAAGTAGAATGATAGATCATATGAAAACTTTTTGTTCCTTGACAAACTATAAAATGTTTTGAAGCTGTGTGAAGCGTATTCAGTTATGTAGGTTTGGAATGGTTATGAATGATTTTGAATTGTTCAGCCATGTGTGTAGGTTGCAACGGAAACGCCAAAGGGTCAGATTAAGTTGCGTTTCAAGGCAGCAACATGTAAAGATGTGGCGTCTATAAGATCAATTCAGTTGACTCAGGAGGCTTCGAAGATGGATTATAAGGCTGTGACAAATGGTAAAATTTTCCCTATTATTTAATTGATAAATGTCCATTTATTATGACAGAATCACTAAACTAGGCATTTATATGATTATCACGGGAAAACAGACCCGCACACTATGTCACAAAGTAATCTCACCAAGACCAGTGAATTTTCCCATCTCACATTTTACCAACTATAAGGTAGTAAAAATGGGAGGTTATCTCATTTTTACTCGGGATAACACCACACGCATACCGATGTCACAACAATAACAAATTTAAAATTCATAATTTATTTTAAATTCACAAACTCTAAATTCAATCAAGAATTATAAAAACGTCCCTAAAAATCCATTCTTCCATATTCACATCAGTTCCGGGAAGGACCCGAGTTCAACTCAGGTCAGCGAGACGCGGGTATAATTTACTCATTCTCTTAATTAAATCAAACGTGTATATACATTAAAATAAAATCCCACTCACACATTCATCAAAATATACTGTCTTCTTCCCCTAGGTTTTGTCCGCCCCTCCCATCCCCAAGATGAAACCGTGATCTATCACCATCCCTCTCTGCTGTCATCCTCTTTTTTCGATCTAAACAAGAACCATCATTTTCACAGGTCTCGATTTCCCCAAGTCAACCCTCGGAGACTACATAAGATAAGGAAAGAACACTTGAATGGAAGTTTTACTCCTCCCAAATCCGAAAGTAGTTATTGAGTTACTTTCCATTATTCTCTTTTTAAGCCAATATCCCAGGGACATTCAAATCACACCCCATCAATTATACTAAAAGTTTCTGAGAAGATCAAGAACACTCAAGGAGAAACAAGTGATTGAGGTGGTTGTGGTTTGATTTGGGATAACTGGTTTTCTGATTTGAGTCTGGTTCGAGTCTCCTGAATTCATCCTGACGTCTGAATCATTGTAAGGATATAATTATATTTGAATCTTTTAAATCTATTAGTATAATTTCAGATTGATTTGGTTAATTTTAGATCAAATGAGTGATGATTTATGTTGTTCGATTATTATTGTTAATTATCAAGAGGTCGTTGGTTGTTGTTGTCACTGTGACATAGGGTATTAGGAAATCTAGAAATCGTTACTAAGTTGATGTATTGTTGGGCGTTATGATTGAATCTGATTCGAGTCAAATGACTCCAAGAAATTCCTAGGTTAATGTATCGAATAAACCAAAGGAACCCTTAGGATTTATATGTCGAATTAAGCCAAACATATAGTTGTTGACGAGGAATTTGGGTACTAGAACCGTTTGAAATGACCCACCCTTTGGTTTAGTGATATTGTCTCGGTAGGACGGAAATCATGATCATCATTAGTCGAATAGAACCACCCAAATAAGGTGTTTGGATGGTGGTCTTAGGCTGGGGAAAACCACCCTTCACAGGGGAGGTCTTGACCGAATCCTTGCCGAGTTAGACTCACCCCAGGCAGCCACCATGGAGGTGAGCTAGCCGTGGGTTAAAACTCAATATAAGCAAAGAAGATTTGCTTCTCAACTCTCCCCGAGAATACACCATTTAGAACCTAAAAATGAGAGGCAAGAATTAAGGGATGTACCCTTGGTTCATGTCTAGAACGCACCCACTTTAACCCGAGGTCGAACCCCAATCGAAGTAGAACCTCTCTTGCTCAACTCGAACCCACAAAGGCTGTCAAACTCGAATAGATTATCCCTATTGATGGTTGGTTTTAGGCTAAGGCAAATAAGGTGCCAAGAGTGCTCTCTGTCACAAGATTATTCTCACACTCGAAATGGTTCTTTTCCCGATTGAAACGAGCATGGTTATGTCAAAAACCAAAGCCACTCATAACACCGAGACACCTATATTTTGGAGTTGATTAGTACTCGACCCAAGGTGCGCCAAATCTTGAGATTTCCAAGGCTTTAGAGGTCGAAGTGTTAGTCAAAATTTCCCAGATAAACTCACCAAGTCCTTTGGACATGAATGTGGGTGAGTGGAGTTTCCAGGCCAAACAAAAGCAGCCCACTTAGGACCCATATGCAAGCCCAATCAAGACCACCCTTAGCCTAGCCCATGATGTATCTGCGAGGAGTTAGCTTCAGCTAACTTGAGCCCACCAGGCCCAATATGGCTGTTGGCGGCCAAAGCAGTCAGTCCAGCCCAACACCGATGTTTCCCACCCTCCTTCTTTGACTTAGTTGGGCTGCAGCCCAACATGTATTAACCGAATAAAATTTGTTAACGTATATATATACTAGTCGTCAAGTAAGATTATTATAGCCGACCACACAAATTTTGTATCGAAACTAACATATATATAAAACTTGTGTTGTCGCAACTCAATACTCGTCTACTAAATAATTGGACCTCTAACTCGTAATTGTCACTTAAATATCGTCTTACACTTATATACTAAAGGTAAAACATGAATATTGGCATAAGAAGAATACGAAATTATATATACACACACATGTCGTTAAGATATAAAACTCGAGTAAACTAAAAACCAAATCAAATTCATATTAGGTATAGGGTGAAACACACAAATGTAGATATACCATTTGACATTTATACACCTTGTTTGAAATTAAATCAACCAATAACCATGTCGTTAATGAAAACTAGAAAAATGAAATTTTAACATAAACCTTACTTAAATTATTTTAACGAGATCAAATGTTTTCTAAACATAAGATTTTAAACACGAGTCATAACTAATCACTAATAACTAGGTAAACTTAGTCGACTTTTATTAAACGATATAAACCAAATTTTTATTAAACTAATCTTATGTAACATTTTCTCAAACCAATAAACTTTTAAATAATAAATGTCACTTACACTCAATCTTATTTCAAAATCTATATAACATAATATAACGACTAAACTACATGACCTTAATATATATATATCACATCTCGACTATATCCATTCGTGCTTCAAATCGTTCATTTCATTCCTTCCAAATTCCGTCACTCAAATCCCTATAATATTCTCGTTTCCTCATTACCATACATTTAAGCCTTTCGTAGAGCTAACCCTTACCATTTCTTAGGGAATTCCTTCGTAACCTCACTTGATGCCACACAAGTGACAACAACATAAACAATTTAAAACAATGAAATTAAATTCTGAAAAGACTTAAATTTAGTACTTGAAACTAAAACATGGTTTATTAATCTAGGTTGCGTGTTGGTGCCGTACATTCCTTAATTTCATAAGCATTCACTGTTCAGACCCTTAAAGGTGAGTTTATAGCCCCATTTTATTTATACTTATTTTACAAATATGGGGTGAGAAACATGCAAATTATTTTATGGACCATAACATTATTAAATTTTCTCAAAACTATTGCGTAGTTAGCCTAAGCCCTAGAACCCACTATCATGCCCATTTTCATGAGCCGTTAGTTCCCTTTGGGAAGCGCGATTGCTTAAGATAGATCTATTGGGGTGACTCCCCCGTTCGGTTGGCCAGACAGGTCAATGCGGATGTATAGCAAGTCGGACTTCGAGTGTATTGGGTTAAACACTCGCTAAGGGCCCCTTGACTGTTATTTATGTGCTATAGATTAGCGCACTAAACTGTCGAGCTTCGGTTGCATGAACTTAGTGCTAGCGCGATAGACTATTTTGTATGACATTATATGTGTTGTAGTGCTCGTACTGGTCCAAAATTCATTATTTATGCTTTTATTTAAACCTATGAACTCACCAGCTTTTTGCTGACTTTTAGCATATTTTTCTCAGGTGTGTAATTTGATTGTTGTGGCAAGGATTTGGCAAGGCAAGGGTCATAGACCTTTTTCTGAAGAAGTGGCAAATAATTTAAGACTTGTTTTTATGTGGGACCACTGTAACCAATGGGTCTATTTTTCTAAACAATGAATTATCTTTTGTAAACTCTAAATGTTAATTTAATTAAAACGGAGTATGTATTCCGTTCTTTGTTTACCTTGTGTTGTGATTTCCAATCCACGCAAGTAGCACCCTCAAAGTTCTGTATGCTTTCGCGACTGTTAAATTTTGGGGGTGTTACAGATTGGCATCAGAGCCCAGGTTATAGAGAACTAGGTACATATTAAACCCTAAACAATAACCGTTTTTTATAAAAACAAGTCCCTATGACCGCCACTTGCCTTGCTTGCCACTTTGCTTGATGTTTATTTGACTTGACTGCATGTTATGATTTGTGACTCATTGATTTTACATAATTACGTGTACTATAAGTATTATATGTATATATCTATATACACTTGACCCACACTAGTTATTATGAGTATTTTTGATATACTTACACGCATATACCATTTTTGTCACAGACTATGTCTTCCCATCCTATTCCTCCGATCTCGCCAGATTCAGACGATCCATACATGCAAGTGCTGCAAGCCTTCAATGCACCAGACCCCGATCTACTTGAGCCTACACTCACTACAGCATTTCCTACACCTGCTACCGACCATACTTCCATCCAGCCTATCTCCACTACTGATCATACTACACAGCCTACTCCATATGTCCATACTCTTCCAGTCCGCCGTACTACCCGCATGCGTGTTCCTGGATATCGGATGCGGTACTCAGATTTTCTATCATCACCTTAGAAGAGAGCCCGAGTCATCTATACGGGTACCTCTACCACACCCTTATCCCTTTCACCTACCACATCCCCAGATCATTCACCACCTCGTCAAAGGCTCAGGAGGGCCAATGACTCATACTCAGCTGAAGGAGAAGAGGAAGAAGAAGAACCAGAAGAGGATCCGGAGGAAGATCCTAAGGAGAATCCTAAGAAGGATCCTGAGGAAGAGCCAGTGGCAGACCCTACTCCAGAAGAAATTGTATCAGCTGAGCCACGGTACGGAAAGGGAATTGTGGAGGAAGTGCCTAGCACATTTGAGATAGGACAGAGCTCCAGAGTTGCTCAGATTATGGGAGATGACATGGATATGCCTCTCGGGTTAGGATTGAGAGCCGCTGGGTTACGAGCTAGAGATGAGGCTCCGGTCACTTGTGAGATTAACGGCGAAGTGTGGAAGGATATTGAGTGCATACACAGCACCCAACCTGATGTCGACAGTCCTACCTATGAGCCATCATCACCTTCATTTGTGCCGCCATCTCCATCTATACCTATTTCCCCTCCACCTGCTTTCTCACCAATGGCAGAGGAGGAGGAAGATGATGTCACCAGATTTCTAGTCTAGTTGGGAGCTCAGGAAAACTTGTTAGATGTCCATTCTGACCAGTTAGAGAGATTAGGGAGACGAGACGAGCAAGTTGGCAGGGAACTTGCAGGAGTTCGTCAGAGACTAGGTGACATAGGGAGAGACCAGGCTAGGGCATGGGATGCCGAGTGGACTAACTGGCATCTGATGCATGAGCTAGAGTCGGTGATGGCTAGGGTCACAAGGGCTGAGCATGAGGACCGTAGAGAGGTATTGGCGTCAAGGAGAAGCATTGTGCAGCTGGAGACTAGGGTAGGCATCTGGAGACCATTGTAGCCTGGATGGTACAGGAGCTGGAGCAGCTACGCATAGGGCATGATGGGTTTTAGTGTTAGTAGTTGAGATGTATCCCCACTAAACTAAGTAGTCGTCAGTTAGTGGTAGTTGTAGTCCTTTATCTGTAATCGAAAACTTGTGCTATTTCTTGTATATCTCGAGCTTGAAATTTTGTATACACAATTCTATCCTAATATATGACAGGCTTGATTGACTATTCCATTGCGTTATCATTCTTATAATTAATCTTACTCATATAATTTACACTTGTGCCAACTCTTCAAATCTTGATTATCTCTATCCTTCTCATACAGCAAAATGCCTCCAAAGAAAGTAACCAGAGCCACTCGTGCACAACCTGCAAACCAAGGCCCCGCTAGGGCTGCTACAGCAGCTCCACCTGTAAATCGAGCCATGCTCGATCAGCTCGTAGAAGAACGGGATGCAGCAGCACTGGCTGCAGCAAACAACTCCACAACAGATGTTGGCAACTCGAGACCTACAACTAACAATGCTCGTAGTTGTACATATCAAGACTTCCAAAAAGTTATGACTGGAGGTTTTGGTGGTACTGAAGGAGCAGTCATGCTGGTCCGATGGATCGAAAGATTGGAGACGGTGTTCCGAATTTGTGGATGTTCGGAAGAGGACCGAGTTAAGTTTGCATCGTTCACTTTCCTGGATGCAGCTCTAACTTGGTGGAACAACTACTTGAAATTATCTGGCTATGACGCTGCATATGCAATGTCATGGGAAAGCTTTAAAGAGATGGTTCTCAAGAAATACTGTCCTAGGAATGAGGTGAAGAAGCTGGAGGTAGAATTTTGGAATCTCAAGGTGCAAGGCACCAATATGGCAGTATATAACCAACTTTTTCAAGAACTTGCCCTACTGTGTCCTGATATGGTTCAAACTGAGACCTGATTATTGGAGAGGTATATTGGCAGATTACCTCAATCTATTAAGGGAAACGTCACTACGTACAAAGCTACTGATCTCCACGAGACCATGGAGGTAGCTAATAAAATGATGGATCAGGTGATCGAAGACTCGATCGAAGTGGGTGTGAACAACAAAAGGAAATGGGATGACCATTCCTGAAATAACAACCACCCGAACAAGAGGCAAGAGGTTGCAAAGGTGTATGCTGCCGGACCGACAAAGAAAAAGGTCTACGCCGGAAACTTGCCATTTTGCAATCGATGCAAGTTGCATCATAAGGGTCCGTGCACGGTTAAATAAAATAAATGTCAGAAAGTAGGACATATGACCCGCGATTGCAGAGCAAGACCTCTAGCAACAGCACAAGTTGCACCGGCAAACAACCCAAGGGCCGAGATCATGTATTTTGGCTGCGGTGAAAAAGGGCATTATCGAAATGAATGCCGGAAACTCAAGAACCAGGGCAACGGTGGCAACAGAGGTCAACAAGTCAATCAGGGTAACCCGAGAAATCCAGGAGCTGGTATGAACCAGGTAGCTGTTGTGCCCCAAGGGAATCGGGGAAATGATGCAGGAGCCTGTGGCAGGGTTTACGCGGTGGGTAAAGTAGAAGCCTAGGAAGACCCGAACGTGGTAACGGGTACGTTCCTTTTAAATAACCGCTATGCATCTATACTATTTGATACGGGAGCAAATAGAAGTTTTGTCTCTACTACCTTTAGTCCATTGCTTGGTATTACCCCGACCACCTTAGGCAATGTATATAAAGTAGAGCTGGCTAATGGAAAAGTAGAAAGAGTAGATACCATTGTAAGAGGTTGCACCTTAAACCTATTGAACCACCCATTCAACATTGACCTAATGCCTGTAGAACTGGGTAGTTTTGATGTTATTATCGACATGGATTGGTTGTCGAAATACCATGCCACTATTCTCTGCGACGAAAAGATCGTTCGACTACCTTACGGGAACGAGGTTCTAATCATCGAAGGCGATAGAAGAGACCGACGAAGTACCTCGAGATTAAAAGTTATCTCTTACACGAAGGTCCAGAGACATCTTGAGAAAGGATGTCTTCTCTTTTTAGCTCAGGTTTCCGGAAAGGAAGAAAAGGAGCCGGAAGGAAAGCGATTGGAAGATGTGCCAATCGTAAGAGATTTTCCAGAAGTCTTCCCTGAAGACTTACCCAGACTCCCGCCAAAATGACAGGTCAAGTTTCGGATCGACCTAGTGCCCGGTGCTGCACCCGTGGCACGAGCACCCTACCGACTAGCCCCAACAGAACTTCAAGAGTTATTTGAACAGTTGTCAGAACTCTTCGAAAAAGGATTCATCAGACCAAGTTCCTCGCCCGGGGGAGCTCCAGTTCTGTTCGTCAAAAAGAAAGATGGATCTTTCCGAATGTGCATCGACTACAGGGAACTCAACAAATTAACTATCAAAAACCGATACCCACTCCCTAGAATCGATGATTTGTTTGACCAACTTCAAGGATCGTGTGTCTATTCAAAAATTGACTTAAGATCCGGTTACCACCAGCTTAGAGTTCGGGAAGAAGATACCCCGAAGACGGCATTTAGAACTCGTTATGGCCACTATGAGTTTCAAGTTATGCCTTTTGGCTTAACCAACGCACCAGCAGTATTCGTGGACCTCATGAATCGGGTGTGTAAGACGTACTTAGACAAGTTCGTGATCGTCTTCATCGACGACATATTGATATATTCTAAGAGTGAAAAGGAGCACGAAGAACATCTTAGGCTAATTTTGGAACTGTTGAAGAAAGAGGAGTTATATGCCAAGTTTTCCAAGTGCGAGTTTTGGATACCAACAGTCCAATTCTTAGGTCACGTAATTGATAGACAAGGTATTCATGTAGATCCTGGGAAGATTGAGTCGATAAAGGATTGGGCGACACCCACAACTCCCACTGAAATACGCCAATTCTCAGGACTCGCAGGGTACTACAGAAGATTTATTGAGGGATTTTCGAAAATAGCGAAGCCTCTGACCAAGTTGACCCAGAAAAATGAGAAATTTAACTAGGGAGAGAAAGCGGAAGAGGCTTTTCAAATTCTCAAGGAAAAGTTGTGTAGCGCACCTATCTTAGCCCTACCTGAAGGCAGTGAGGACTTTGTAGTCTACTGTGACGCCTCGCATAAAGGGTTAGGAGCTGTTTTGATGCAGCGAGAAAAGGTGATAGCTTACGCCTCATGGCAATTGAAAACCCACGAGAAGAATTACACTACCCATGACCTAGAGCTGGGGTCAGTAGTGTTTGCTCTCAGAATCTGGAGACACTATCTTTACGGTACCAAGTGCGTAGTTTATACCGACCACAAAAGTTTGCAACATATCCTTGATCAGAAGGAACTTAATATGAGGCAACGCCGATGGTTAGAATTGCTAAGTGACTATGACTGTGAGATTAAATACCACCCAGGCAAAGCAAACGTGGTAGCGGATGCACTTAGCCGGAAAGAGAGACCGAAACCTCTAAGAGTACGATCGTTAGGTATGACAATTGTCTCACCACAACCCATCGAGAATTCGTGAAGCTCATATTGAGGCTCTCAAGGAAGAAAATAGACCTAATGAGAAAATTTATGAAATGCCTGAAAGCGAAAATGGGTTCGTGAAGAAAGTAGATGGAGCATTTTGTTACAAGGACAGGAGTTGGATTCCACTCCATGGAGGTATACGAGACATCATCATGCACGAATCCCATAAGTCAAAATATTCCATCCATCCAGGAGCTGACAAGATGTATCTCGACTTGAAAAGGCTGTATTGGTGGCCCAATATGAAAGCTGACATTACGACATATGTCAGTAAATGTCTAACATGTTCAAAGGTCAAAGACGAACATCAGAGACCGTTAGGTTTACTCGTACAACCTGAAATCCCTGAGTGGAAGTGGGAACGTATAACAATGGACTTCATCACCAAATTGCCAAGAACGTCAAGCGGTTATGACACCATCTGGGTAATCGTTGACCGTCTTACCAAATCCACCCACTTCCTACCCATCAAGGAAAATGACAGCATGGACAAGCTTGCGCGACTATATGTGAAGGAAATAGTTGCTCGACATGGAGTCCCACTTTCCAACATATCCGATAGAGATAGTCGTTTTACGTCAAATTTTTGGAGATCTCTACAAGATGCCTTAGGAACCGACCTTGATATGAGCACAACATATCATCCACAGACAGATGGTCAAAGTGAAAGAACCATCCAAACGTTAGAAGATATGCAGAGAGCATGTGTGATAGATTTTGGAAACGGCTGGGATAGACATCTGCCTTTGGGTGAATTTTCTTACAACAATAGTTATCACACCAACATCAAAGTTGCACCTTATGAGGCACTATATGGCAGAAAGTGCAGATCCCCAATATGCTGGGCTGAAGTTGGAGAAAGTCAGCTCACCGGTCCTGAGTTAGTACAAGAGACTACGGAAAAGATTGTACAGATCAAAACCCGGATGCAGGCGGCTCGAGACCGTCAGAAAAGCTATGCTGACAAAAGACGAAAACCACTTGAGTTTCAAATTGGAGACCGTGTTATGCTGAAGGTATCGCCATGGAAAGGCGTGATCCATTTTGGGAAGCGTGGAAAACTGAACCCCCAGTATATAGGACCTTTCAAAATCCTTACGAGAATTGGACCAGTAGCTTATCGACTTGAGTTACCACGAGAACTCAGTTCCGTACACAACGTGTTTCACGTAAGCAATCTAAAGAAATGTCTCTCCGACGAGACGCATGCCATTCCCCTGGAAGAGATTCAGGTTGACGAAAGGTTAAATTTCGTCGAGGAACCTGTTGAAATAATGGATAGAGAGATCAAACGGCTAAAGCAAAGCCGTATCCCTATCGTCAAAGTTCGTTGGAACTCCCGAAGAGGTCCCGAATACACGTGGGAACGGGAGGACGAAATCAAGCGTAGATACCCGCATCTTTTCTCAAATCCATCAGGTAACCCTAAGTGAAAACCAAGGATGGTTTTCATTCCTAAGACGGGGAGGATGTGACAAATGATAAATTTTTCCCTATTATTTAATTGATGTTCAGCTCAAAAAAAGATACAACTACAGAATTATGCACCATGTATCTTTTTTTGGGCTGAACATTTAACTTTTACGTCATATGTATGCATTCTTTGTTTTTTACAATCTTCTATAAGTTGTGGTGATTCGTTGCTTCTGAAAGTTGACTTTTTGGAAAAAAAAGGTAGAAAAAAGGTGCATTAGAGTTTCAGTATTTTGGTCTTTACTCTTATCTATAATGACATGTTTCTTGGTATGTTTGGTTGATTGCCAGGGAGAGCGGAAGATACAGGTGACCTTACATAAAGTGGATCAGCACCTTCAGACACTTTGTTTTAGTGTGCATAGAAGTTTATAAGACGAGGCTTCGTTGCAAAGTTGCATACCTCGGATAGATCAACAGGTACTCTCTAATTTCACGGTGTTGGTCTGATTTTGCAGAAGAGTCATATTGTGGCATGATTTCAAAGTAGAATGATAGATCATATGAAAACTTTTTGTTCCTTGACAAACTATAAAATGTTTTGAAGATGTGTGAAGTGTATTTAGTTATGTAGGTTTGAAATGGTTATGAATGATTTTGAATTGTTCAGCCACGTGTGTAGGTTGCAACGGAAACGCCAAAGGGTCAGATTAAGTTGCGTTTCAAGGCAGCAACATGTAAAGATGTGGCGTCTATAAGATCAATTCAGTTGACTCAGGAGGCTTCGAAGATGGATTATAAGGCTGTGACAAATGGTAAATTTTTCCCTATTATTTAATTGATAACTGTCCATTTATTATGACTGAATCACTAAACTAGGCATTTATATGATTATCACGGGAAAACAGACCCGCACACTGTGTCACACAGTAATCTCACCAAGAACAGTGAATTTTCACATCTCACATTTTACCAACTATAATGTAGTAAAAACGGGAGGTTATCTCATTTTTACTCAGGATGACACCACACGCATACCGATGTCACAACAATAACAAATTTAAAATTCATAATTTATTTTAAATTCACAAACTCTAAATTCAATCAAGAATTATAAAAACGTCCCTAAAAATCCATTCTTCCATATTCACATCAGTTCTGGGAAGGACCTGAGTTCAACTCAGTTCAGCGAGACGCGAGTATAATTTACTCATTCTCTTAATTAAATCAAACGTGTATATACATTAAAATAAAATCCCACTCACACATTTATCAAAATATACTGTCTTCTTCCCCTAGGTTTTGTCCGCCCCTCCCATCCCCAAGATGAAACCGTGATCTATCACCATCCCTCTCCTCTGTCATCCTCTTCTTTTCGATCTAAACAAGAACCATCGTTTTCACAGGTCTCGATTTCCCCAAGTCAACCCTCGGAGACTACATAAGATGAGGAAAGAACACTTGAATGGAAGTTTTACACCTCCCAAATCCGAAAGTAGTTATGGAGTTACTCTTCATTATTCTCTTTTTAAGCCAATATCCCAGGGACATTCGAATCACACCCCATCAATTATACTCAAAGTTTCTGAGAAGATCAAGAACACTCAAGGAGGAACAAGTGATTGAGGTGGTTGTGGTTCGATTTGGGATAACTGGGTTTTCGGATTTGAGTCTGGTTCGAGTCTCCTGAATTCATCCTCTCGTCTGAATCATTGTAAGGATATAAGCCTTATATTAGAATCTGATAGGATCTGATGTGTTACACTTAGGGTGTTAATCATGTATGATGTGTATGAGATACTTTGAGTGGATATAACTAAGTATGCGGAATCTACTTAGTTATACTTAGAAGAATAATTGTATGTATATGAATGGAACAGTGAATTGTAAGTGTATGAACAATGAAGACAATGTTTTACTTCCAACGATTCAATATTATTAATAATAATAATACGAGTGATCTTCTATCACTAGGGTTTACAACCTTGAATCTCTATGAATAAGTCATACATAAACTTTAACCTAGGAAATCCTTTTATAGACCAAGGATTCCTGTACAAGATAACTATAACACTAATTATATAGGATATTCACTAAATCTTTTCTATACTTATCCTATTACACGTTTACAAAACATAAGCAGTACAAAGTATTTGTACTGGCAGTTAGTACTGCTTGTGTTATCTTCAACCAGTAGAAACTACAAGCCTGTCAGTACTAACTAGAGGTGAGCAAAACCGACCGACTCCCGAATCCCGTCCCGATCCCGAGTCCCGAATCCTGTCCCAAAACCGAACCGATCTCAAATGGGTAGGGACTCGGTTTGTGTTTTCCGTTTTGTAGAGATTCAGGATAGTTGGGATCGGGTCGGGACGAGCCAAAAACCAAAAAACAACAAACAAAACCAATCAAACCGACCGATCCCGTCCCGTCCCGACTGTCCCAAAACCGAACCGACCTTAATCGGGTCGGGGCTCGGTTAGTGTTTTTCGGCTTGTCGGGATTCAGGATAGTCGGAATCGGGTCGGGAGCGGCCTGATGCTCAGCCCTAGTACTAACTGTTGGTTTAATTCCCAACAAAATCTTTTAAATCTATTCGTATCATTTCAGATTGATTTGGTTAATTTTAGATCAAATGAGTGATGATTTATGTTATTCGATTATTATTGTTTATTATCAAGAGGTTGTTGGTTGTTGTTGTCACTGTGGCATAGGGTATTAGGAAATCTAGAAATCGTTACTAAGTTGATGTATTGTTGGGCTTTATGATTAAATCTGATTCGAGTCAAATGACTCCAAGAAATTCCTAGGTTAATGTATCGAGTAAACCAAATGAACACTTAGGATTTATATGTCGAATTAAGCTAAACATATAGTTGTTGATGAGGAATTTGGGTACTAGAACCATTTGAAATGACCCACCCTTTGGTTTAGTGATATTGTCTCGGTAGGACGGAAATCATGATCATCATTAGTCGAATAGAACCACCCAAATAAGGTGTTTGGATGGTGGTCTTAGGCTGGGGAAAACCACCCTTCACAGGGGAGGTCTTGACCGAATCCTTGTCGAGTTAGACTCACCCCAGGCAGCCTCCATAGAGGTGAGCTAGCCGTGGGTTAAAACTTAATATAAGCAAAGAAGATTTGCTTCTCAACTCTCCCCGAGAATACACCATTTAGAACCTAAAAATGAGAGGCAAGAATTAAGGGATGTACCCTTGGTTCAAGTCTAGAACGCACCCACTTTAACCCGAGGTCGAACCCCAATCGGAGTAGAACCTCTCTTGCTCAACTCGAACCCACAAAGGCTGTCAAACTCGAATAGATTATCCCTTTTGATGGTTGGTTTTAGGCTAAGGCACATAAGGTGCCAAGAGTGCTCTCTGTCACAAGATTATTCTCACACTCGAAATGGTTCTTTTCCCGGTTGAAACGAGCATGGTTATGTCAAAAACCAAAGCCACTCATAACACCGAGACACCTATATTTTGGAGTTGATTAGTACTCGACCCAAGGTGCACCAAATCTTGAGAGTTTCAAGGCTTTATAAATCGAAGTGTTAGTCAAAATTTCCTAGAAAAACTCACCAAGTCCTTTGGACATGAATGTGGGTGAGTGGAGTTTCCAGGCCAAACAAAAGCAGCCCACTTAGGACCCATATGCAAGCCCAATCAAGACCACCCTTAGCCTAGCCCATGATGTATCTGCGAGGAGTTAGCTTCGGCTAACTTGAGCCCACCAGGCCCAATATGGCTGTTGGCGGCCAAAGCAGTCAGTCCAGCCCAACACCGATGTTTCCCCCCTCCTTCTTTGACTTAGTTGGGCCGCAGCCCAACAAGTATTAACCGAATAAAATTTGTTAACGTATATATATACTAGTCGTCAAGTAAGATTATTATAGCCGACCACACAAATTTTGTATCGAAACTAACATATATATAAAACTTGGGTTGTCGCAACTCAATACTCGTCTACTAAATAATTGGACCTCTAACTCGTAATTGTCACTTAAATATCCTCTTACACTTATATATAAAGGTAAAACATGAATATTGGCACAAGAAGAATACGAAATTATATATACACACACATGTCGTTAAGATATAAAACTCGAGTAAACTAAAAACCAAATCAAATTCCTATTAGGTATATGGTGAAACACACAAATGTAGATATACCATTTGACATTTATACACCTTGTTTGAAATTAAATCAACCAATAACCATGTCGTTAATGAAAACTAGAAAAATGAAATTTTAACATAAACCTTACTTAAATTATTTTAACGAGATCAAATGTTTTCTAAACATAAGATTATAAACACGAGTCGTAACTAATCACTAATAACTAGGTAAACTTAGTCGACTTTTAATAAACGATATAAACCAAATTTTTATTAAACCAATCTTATGTAACATTTTCTCAAACCAATAAACTTTTAAATAATAAACGTCACTTGCACTCAATCTTATTTCAAAATCTATATAACGTAATATAACGACTAAACTACACGACCTTAATATATATATATATATATATAATATATATATATATATATATATATATATATATATATATATATATTATATATATATCACATCTCGACTATATCCATTCGTGCTTCAAATCATTCAATTCATTCCTTCCAAATTCCGTCACTCAAATCCCTATAATATTCTCGTTTCCTCATTACCATACATTTAAGCCTTTCGTAGAGCTAACCCTTACCATTTCTTAGGGAATTCCTTCGTAACCTCACTTGCTGCCACACAAGTGACAACAACATAAACACTTTAAAACAATGGAATTAAATTCTGAAAAGACTTAAATTTAGTACTTGAAACTAAAACATGGTTTATTAATCTAGGTTGCGTGTTGGTGCCGTACATTCCTTAATTTCACAAGCATTCACTGTTCAGACCCTTAAAGGTGAGTTTATAGCCCCATTTTATTTATACTTATTTTACAAATATGGGGTGAGAAACATGCAAATTATTTTATGGACCATAACATTATTAAATTTTCTCAAAACTATTGCGTAGTTAGCCTAAGCCCTAGAACCCACTATCATGCCCATTTTCATGAGCCGTTAGTTCTCTTTGGGAAGCGCGATTGCTTAAGATAGATCTATTGGGGTGACTCCCCCGTTCGGTTGGCCAGACAGGTCAATGCGGATGTATAGCAAGTCGGACTTCGAGTGTATTGGGTTAAACACTCGCTAAGGGCCCCTTGACTGTTATTTATGTGCTATAGATTAGCGCACTAAACTGTCAAGCTTCGGTTGCATGAACTTAGTGCTAGCGCGATAGACTATTTTGTATGACATTATATGTGTTGTAATGCTCGTACTGGTCCAAAATTCATTATTTATGCTTTTATTTAAACCTATGAACTTACCAGCTTTTTGCCGACTTTTAGCATGTTTTTCTCAGGTGTGTAATTTGATTGTTGTGCCAAGGATTTGACAAGGCAAGGGTCATAGACCTTTTTCTAAAGAAGTGACAAATAATTTAAAACTTGTTTTTATGTGGGACCACTGTAACCAATGAGTCTATTTTTCTAAACAATGAATTATCTTTTGTAAACTATAAATGTTAATTTAATTAAAACGGAGTATGTATTCCGTTCTTTTTTTACCTTGTGTTGTGATTTCCAATCCATGGAAGTAGCACCCTCAAAGTTCTGTATGCTTCCGCGACTGTTAAATTTTGGGGGTGTTACAAAGCGATTAAGGGTGTGTTACAGATTACTAATCCTGACACAAGAAAAGTTAGCTCACAACTGTTGTGACAATGTGGTCGGTACAAGTGTTGTCACAGATTCAATTGATATGCGCATAAAAACATCATGCTAAAGGGACTACCTTTTGTGGACATGATACTCTTTGGGCGTACATTCATCTGCTCAAGTTAATACACCACCCGTTCCAGATAATACGCAACATATTTCTGCTGCTATCGCTGAGGATCAACAGATTCCTACAGTTGTAGTCTCACTCTAGGATGGTACTGTTGGTCTCTCTGGTGTGCGTCATTCTATGGTTGCGAATGATCTGCGCAGTCATCCTATGGTTGTGGGTAAGTTGATAACTTTACATTTGAATGTACGTTATATGGATGACAATCTTTGTTTGACCAGTCGTTGCCATTCATTTCTATTATTTTGCAAGGTGTAAATGAATCGATGCAAAACCAATACGGTGAATTGCAATGAAGCAACAACATCATAGAATCGTCGCCTATAGGTATGTTAATTAATATCTTGAAATGCAAACTGATGGTTGCATTGGCGTCTTTTAGTTCGAACGACATATCAGATGCGTGTCGTTACACGAATATACTAATGATTGCTATTGCCTTAGGTACAAATTAAAGAGCATAAATGAACGGCAGCAGATTATACATGAATTATGCCCATAAACCTGTGTCCCAAGGTCATTTGAACAACTACTTTTGTAGAGTGTATGCATGATTCATTCTTTTGTATCAGCCTTTGACGATATATTACTTTCATAGGCATAAATAAACGATTCTGGAGCATGCGTCATGACTCGCGTTGAAATGCTGAATAGGCATGTTCATTTGTCGAAGGTTACTTGCAGTATACATCAACCAAAGGATGAATTTATGTAACATAAAAATTCATCGCTTTCTTTTCTTTTGAATAGAGTATCAGTTGTGGCTTATCTTACGCCTATATACCCATGCTCAATGTTATTTCAGGTGCAAATGAATGCCTACACACAGGTTGTAGTGATTTACATGAAAACAATACGCATGAACATTCAGCGGCTCATAACAGATGGTTATGTTTCGGGCGGTAACGTGGTTGGCTCCTAATTGCTGCATCACCGGTCCAGGTTTATATTCAATCTTCCATGAGCTAATTAAAATTAAATTGTGTTACGTTAATACACATGCACGTTCTATGGTGTAGGTCAGTTGCTACATCAGCAACAATGGAAAAAATGACATTAAGTTGAACCAGATTCAAGCGCTTGGAAAATGAACCTTGATATAGTCTTGATCGCAATTCTATGTGTGGTGAGTGCCAAATCTATTTTTTAAAATTTGAGTAGTTGTGTTCTTGAAGACATTAACAGGTTTTTAACTGACTTTGATAATAATATAGCACAAAAATGATGGGCCAGCTGCACGGGAACCAGCAAGATCATCAGAATGGCTGGAGGTATGTGTCGTTATAAAGAAAGTTTAATTGAACATAATGTTAAAGGTTTCAAACATGGTTATCGGAGAGTTCTATACCAAAAAGGAGCATTTTCCTGAATTTGGACAACGTTTTGTTTTGAATGCCCAGGTTTTACTCAAGTTTGAGAAATTGTCTCATGATGGGTTGCATTACGTTATAATGATGTAAAGATTTTATATTTTGCTTATGAAGCCATTTGTGGCACATGTAGGGTTAGGCGTAAACCATAAGCTAAACATGGTGCAAGAGGGCCACTAAAGTCACCATGGTGGACTTTAGGTTGTCGATATCAGGTGTTGGATCTGTGACTGAGGGCGTTGAAGCTGTGAAGATGTCCAAACATGCTGCCTGGGGTGTTATCTGTCAAATAGGCTTCTATGTGTTCATGTACGTGGTCTATCAGATTTCGAAACAGAAACGTGTTTAGCATATTTGTGAAATTACTTAAGACTTTAGAATTATGCAATATTACTAGGGGTGGCAATTTCTGACCCGACACAAAATCCGACCTGAAACCGACATGAAAATTAACAGGTTCGGGTTGAGTGTAAATAGATTTCGAGTCGTGTTTGGGCGACCCATCTAACCCGTTTATTTAACAGATCAGGTTCGAGTTGGGAATAAATTAAATGGGTCGACCCGCTAACCCGCTTAAGATTTTTTTCTTAAATTAAAATCTATTTATATTTTATTATACGGGTTAAATGGGTTAAACGGGTCGACCCACAAACCATTAAACCTATTTAACCCATTTAATATGCTAACTTTATTATATAAACGGGTTACATGGGTCAACCCGAAACTCGTTTAACCTATTAAACCTGTGTAACCTATTTAACCCGCCAACCCAACTATATATATGGGTTAAATGGGTCAGGTTCGAGTTATGTGTAAACATGTTAGGGTTGATATAGCTGATCCGCTTAATTAAATGGGTCAGGTCTGGGTTGAGGTTTTCTGACCCGCCAACCTGTCAACCCGAACCCGACCTGAATTGCCACCCCTAAATATTACACATTACTGATTATGTTGCATTCTTTTATGTAATTTGTAAACAAATAGTTTTGCAGATATTTATGTAGATTCCTACTCTCAAGAGGTATCTTTATTTTGTAGTCCTATTTGAATTCAATATATACTTTTTTTATATGTATTAAAAAAACGAAAGCCAAAAAACCCGCCGCAACGCGCGGGCCGCCATACTCGTTTATATATATGAAATGACTTACGGTGATGTTTTTTTTATAAAGCTTTGATATTTACGTTGCATTTCCTATGGATATTTTTGGCACGGAGCGGTGTAGAGCTTTTTGAGGCGGTGAGCAATGAGCATTTTTAATTTTAATGATTGTTTGGAAAAAGAGCGGTGAGCTTTGCTAATTTTTAGAAAAGCTAATTTACAATACTTCTTTAAGAAGCGGCGAGCGATGGCTACTGCTGACATCTGACCACTACTACTCACTTCTACTTTTAATAAACACACCCTATATATCAAGTGACTTATGATACTAAGATATTTGTTTAATATTGTTCATGCCAAATTCCAGTTAACAAACTAACCGGAAAGTCATGTGTAAATCATGTGAGTGCTTAAATAAAGTCAGGGTACTAAGGTATCCGAGTATTCAAGTTGAGGTTACTATTATGCACTCTTAAGAATTCAAGGTACTAGAGGATCCGGTTAACCAAATTCAGGGTACTGATATATATATTTTGGCCATAAAAAAAGGTAAAAATGAGAAGGTGAAATGAATGTAGTTTATGTTTTGAGTAAGAAGTAAATAAATATATGAGTTAACTACATTTTTTGTCCTTGTGGTTTACCGGATGTAACGATTTTGGTCCAATAGTTTGAAAAGTAACGGATCCAGTCCAAGATCCGACGACCCGTAACACTTTCGGTCCATTTTTCGTATCACCGTTAGTCAAACTTAGTTTGACAATTAAAATAAAAGGTATTTTGGTCATTTCACTCAACCACTCACTCCCATTTCTTTTCTTTATATTTTCTTCAACCACTCACATAACCTCAAAACAGATCCAATTTTAACCCCAATAACCTCAAAACCCTAACCCTACCAACCAGCTTCATCTTCGTCTCTATCTCCATCGTCACTCCACCACCGTTCACGGCCATCACACCACCGTCACCACAACCATTTTTCGTCGCCATCGGAACCACAAACACTGGTTTGTTTCCGCACATACTAACCGAACCCCAAACACCCTTTTTCCTTTTATTCGAAGCAAACGAAGATCACAAGTTTGTGGCTTCTTCAAGATTCTCTTATAAGGAATTCTTTTATTCGAAACAAACGAACCCTTTGAATATTTCCTCTACGGCTTCAAGGTCTCTTAATGAGGTCTCGGGTAAGGTGTATTGATTTCGTTTTTGTTTTATCCTTAACCGAAAGAAAGAAAGGATGAAACAAGTTTGTTTTGGGTTGTGATGCTTATGGGTTAGGAGACATAGTTTTACTTGGGAATGATTCAGATGTGTGTAGGAGCCGTTATAGGTACGGTTGATAATGCACATAACGTGTTTGATGAAATGCTTGAACGAAAAAGATGGGATTTGGGTTTCAAATACTTGAATGAAAAAGATAGGATGAAATGCTTGAACGAAAAAGATGGGATTTAGGTTTCGATTGATTGTTCGTAGGTCTGTTATAGCCTTTTGTTCTTGTTGTTTTGAGTCAAGATATGGTAATGGTAATGGTTTCGTGATTAAGAATCTTAATTTTGAGGGGTATAATGTTAGTAGACATGTTTGGTCGTGGATCAAGACTCAAGAGGCTGGATTCTCGCATTGTGCTTTGTGGGCTTGGAGTGAATGTAATTGGGTTTCGTTTATGGATGTTGACGAGTTTTATTACTTAAAGAAAGGATTTACATTCATGGATTTGATGTATATCGGTTATGATTGTTGGAATTGAATAGAATGAGATTGGTAATGAATTCATTTGCTTACTGTTTTCTCTGTGTTTGTTTCTCGTGTTATTGGTTATTGATTAGTTATCAGTAGAAGCAATATTTGTATCTTCAAATCAATTGATATGAAATTGAATGAATCGAGTGATAAAAAAGTCCATGTTTGCACTTTATGCAGTTACGTCTTATCAAATAAGCCATTTTTATAATAATAATAATAATAAAATAATAATAATAATAATAATAATAATAATAATAATAATAATAATAAGCCATTTTAATAATAATAATAATAATAATAAATAATAATAATAATAAAGGAAAGGGCATTTTAGTCATTGTACATCATCATCCAAGGGTATTTTAGTCATTTTATGTTTTTTTAACTAGTCAAACTAAAAGTCAACAAAAAATGGACCAAAAGTGTTACGGGTCGTCGGATCTTAGACTAGATCCGTTACTTTTTAAACTATTGGATCAAAATCGTTACACCCGGTAAACCACAAGGACCAAAAATGTAGTTAACTCTAAATCTATACTATCTATAAAGAGAAAATGATCAAAAAGTCAAGAAGTGAAAAGTGAAAAAACTGAAATTAATGTATTGCCTAAATTACCCTTTTAAACTTAAACCGCACATCTCTCCTCTCTCCTCTAAAATAAACTCATACACATCTCACTCTAAAAAAAAATATAAACACACACTCTCATCTTAAATAAAAATCATCACCACACACACCAACACCACCCTACACTGCCACCACCAGACGCCGCCGCCACCAACCAACCACCCAACGGCACCACCAACCGACGCCACCTCCACCGACGCCACCTCCACCAACGGACCACCGAAACCTTCCACCATCAAGTTTTGAGGTATTTTGATAGATCTATTGTTTTTTTTATAGATCCATACATATTTTTTCTAGATCTATTGATTTTATTTGTAGATTTATATGTTTCTTTTATAGATCTAACGTTTTTGGTATTTTTTTGTTAGTGCCGCCTCTTGCAACCACTTTTACCCACTTGCGACCCCACTTTCTCGCCGGAACTGTCGTCGGAAAATTTTTTGGTCGCCGGAAAAGGTTACCGCCATCGGAAAAAATTTGAGGTATTTTGATACAATTATGATTTTTAAAGATTACTTTTATAGATCTATAATATTTTTCATTATATATAGTTTTTATTGATTTTATTTATAGATCTATATGTTTTTTTTTAGATTAGCCGCCCGGAAAAATTTTTGCCTCGCCGGAAAAACTTCTGCCCCGCCGCTTCTCAACCGTGACCCACCGCCGCCATTTTTGGAGGTTCTTTTGATTTTTATTATAGATCTATGTAATTTAATGTCTTGAAGTCTTTAAAGTTTTGAAGGTTTTGTTTTACAGATATATGTCTTTTGAAAGTTCAATTTTTTTTAAATCTTTGTATTTTTTTTTAATTATAGATCTTTCTATTATTTTTGTAGATCTACTGCCTTCGCCGGAATCCGCTAGCAGCCACCAGGATACGTCGCTGCCACCACACTCGCTACCGGCACACCAGAATCTGCCGCTTATATTTAAATGTATGGTTCATTTTTTCAATTTGTTGTTAAATATTGTTATAAGTTGTTGTGTATATTTGTTTGGGTATTTGTTTATTTTGGGTCCATCAGTACCTAAGAATACTTAAAACAAGATTTGGACACAAATTAACTAAGTGTAAATTAAACCAAGAACAATTCAAATCACTGAGTGAACAGTCTCTCAGTGAGTCATCTTCAGGATGCTTAAGGCGAATTCAAGTAGAAGGATTCACTACTCAGGAAGGCGGTACTCCCTGAATAGGACTTAAGCCAAAGAAGAAGATGATGGTTCAGTGAGTGTTGGACAAGAACTCACTGAACCCCAGTCTCCTCAACAACATTAAGTGATTGAAGACTGAAGAACTCAACACCTGAAAGAAAGGCGGGAAGATCTGGGAAGAGTTTAAGATAAGATCAAATCTTATCTTGTCAGGAAGAAACTTTCCCTAAGACGGCTAAAAGTCGTGGAGTGTCAGACCAACCACTCCTAAAGACTTTATAGTCCATTCTCATTGGTTCTTGGAAATGACAATTACTGTTGTAATTGTCAGACACGCTTGCTTCAACAAGTTGTTGTTTTTTAATCACTTTTACTCTTTTATACTTGTGTATAAATAGGTTCAAAAGGAGAGAAGTTGTGTGTGTTTTGTACATTGAAAGCCTTAGACTTTTGCAAAACAACTTCTCTCCTACAAAGAGTAACATATCCCTAAGATAGCTCAGTGGGTCGAATTTTTACCACTTAAGCATAGCTTAAGTTTAGATAGGAGACACCATACCTTGTCTATTCAATCCCAAGTGTTTGTTCCGCAAAACACTTGGGTAATAGATTCTTTGATTCATTTCTAATAAGAATTTAAACGTTGAAAAATACTTTGTGTTTTTACATTTACGTTTCATTAACTGATAGAAAGAATCATTACATTGTATTAGTCATAAACACAAATAGATTAACTTTCTAGTTAACTCTAAACGTGTTAAGGGAACGACAAGTGGTATCAGAGCCTCTGGTTTATAAAATCTTTCAAAATTAACCAAGAGTGCTCAAGGTTTTTAAAACCAAGATCCTATTATGACTGATGCAAATGTGCCCCAGCTAGTCGACAAAAAAGGTGGAAGCTTTTCAGCTGTTGCCCCACGACTTGAAGCTCGTAAATTTAGCAAGTGGAAAAAGCGAATGCTTTGCTACTTGACTGGTATGGAACCATACTACATCACTTGTGTCAAAGATGGTCCTTTTGTCCCAAAGACTACTGCAGGGCTAAACAAGCCTGAGGCTCAATGGACCATTGATGAGAGGAGGGTGGTCAATTAAGACCAACGCCTGAAAAGCATCGTTATATCATGTCTTCCTGACGATATAATGGAATCAGTCATCAACTGTTCAGCAGCCAAGCAAACTTGGGATGACTTGGTCAATAGCTTTGAGGGTCCCTCAGATACCAAGGAAAACAGGGTCATGGACCTGAAACTTGAGTATAATACTTTCAGGGCAAAAGACTCTGAAAGTCTCTCTCAGACTTATACCAGATACAAGACCTTGATAAACGAACTATCAAATGATGGTGTAGTTTTGTCTAAGCATGAGACAAATGTTGGCTTTGTCAACAGTCTCCCTGAGAAGTGGCTAAACTTCTCACAAGGCCTAAGGAATGCTAATCACATTCAGACCCTTGAGCTCCCTGAGATCTATGGGAAGTTTGTCTATGAAGACAACTTAATCTCAAGGAGATACCCTGACTCAAAAGCTCTTGAGTCCAAAAAGGCCTTGACCTCCACACCCATATCAACTGCCTTTTATACTAATGGTGTTATGCAGGACTTTCAAGAGGATTCTGAGGATGAAATTGATGAAAGGACTAGTGATGAGTACCTAAAAGATCTAAACTTGGAATTCCAAGAGAGGGCACTCCTTGCTAGTTCAAAACATTTCATCAAAAGAAACCAGTCTAACTTTTCAAAAGGAAAAGCAAATAAAACCACTGAATGCTTTAATTGTGGAAAAAAGGGTCATTTTGCTAGGGACTGTTATTCTAAAACCACCTCAGAACCCTCTTACAAATTTTCAGGAAATAGTTCCTCAGGATCTAGCAAGTTTCAACCTAGAATGTTTCAGTCGACCCAAGAATTTCAAAACAAGGGTCAAAAAGACTTTGAAGCAAAATATAGGAAAGCCAAGGCTAAACTTGCAATTCTTGAAACTAATCCCTCTATGTCTCAGGCTGCTCAAACATCCAAACCTGTTCAGGCAAAGAATAAGGTTTTAGTTGCTGAAGCCTATGATTGGGATGAAGAAGAGGTATCCTCAGATGAGGAAATTAGAGTGAGTGCACTGATGGCACTCTCTGAAGGTGATCAAGTGGCTGTTGGGAAAAGCCATGCAAGGAATGGAGAGTGGGTAAACATCACCATGAAGAAGGTAAACACTTTACTTTCTATGGATGATGATTCTGATTGGCAGTCTTACATGAATTATATTGTGTAGATCTTAAATTTGTTGAGGAACAAAGGCTTAACATGTTCTCAAAATATAACAACATAGTGTCAGAATTAAATAAATGTAGAGATGAATTACTTGTACTGAAGCAAGCCAAATTAGAAATAATTACTCTACAAATTCAGAACACTGAAATTTTGAAACAAAACCAAGCCCTACAAACTGAACTTAACAAAGAAAAAGCTGTCATCCAAGGCTGGACCAAAAAGAACCCCAAGGTCTTTGATACTGTGGGTTTAATCCCTAGGAAAACAATAGGAATTGACCATCACATGGTTAACCCCTATGTAAGTCCCAGTGAATTGACCTTTGTTCCAGCTGGCATATCATTTGAGCAAGAAATGCTTCCCAAGTCAAATGACTGGATTGTCAGGGACAACCCAGTCAGTAAGTTACCAAACTTTGAGACTGGAAAGATCTTGCTTCCTGAAAGTCAGGCTTTGAAAAATATGCTTGGACTTACTGAACAACTCAGTAAGCTTGAACTCACTGAACAACTCAGTAATACTGAGTCAGTGAATGAGTCTGAATCAGAATCATATCCACCACTTCCTCCACTGAATACCCTTCAGGGTGCTGCACCCAACTTAGGCCTCCCACCAATGGTCTACTCTCAACATTTGAAGTCTCAGTAAATACTGATGACTCATCTACTTCAGTCCCTTCTGAAGTAACAACCCAAAGCCCTGACTCAAAATTTGATCAGTTGGCTGAAATGGTCAGGAAGCTGGGAGAGAAGATTGCATCTTCTGAGAAACCTTCTCAATCCAAGAAGGAACAAAAACCAGCTTCCTCAAAGACCAAACCCAAACCCACAAAACCCCTGAAAAGATGTGAACTGTGTAACTATACCAATCATATCACTGATGATTGCTATAGAATTCTTTATTGCATGATTTGCAAAAAAGATGATCACAGGACCTCTGATCATAAAACACACTCAGTCACATCAAAGATGGCAAGCCTTAAAGCTCAGTCTTTAAACTACCCTTCTAATTCTAAATAGAAACAGAAACAAAAGGTAAAACCTTTTGCACCTTGCCCTTACTGTGGGTTCAATGATCATCATCCTAAGGATTGTCAAATTGACAATTGTTGTGAAAATAGTGGAAGTTCCACTCATGACACCTCAGGAGGTGATAAGGCCATTCAGGCCAGAAGAGGTATGACAAAGTCAGCCTCTTAGTCTACTGAGTCTACATCTGCAATCAAATGCATAATTTATGGTAGCTTAGTCCACCACACCACTGACCATAAATCAATTGTAAATATTAAAAAGACCCCCATAGCTAAGCCCTCCAATAGGTGGAGTCCTAGAAAGAACAAACCTAGCTTACTATTTGTGCAGAAACATGCTAGGGATCCTGTTTGGCATCTAGATAGTGGATGTTCAAGGAGCATGACTGGTGTGAAGGAGTATCTGCACAAGTATGTTGATGAATCAGGACCCAAAGTGATATTTGCTGATAACTCATCATGTCTCACTGAAGGTTATGGTTCAGTAAACTGTAATGGTATAGTCTTTACTAGGATAGCTTATGTAAATGGTCTAAAATACAATTTGATAAGTGTCAGTCAACTATGTGATGCTAAATACATAGTTCAGTTTGATGATAAACAAGGAATCATCTTCAATGCTAATAAGGAAGTTGTCCTTATTGCTCCAAGAAGACATGATGTTTATGTGTTAGACATGTCCAGTCTGACTCAGAATGGAACTTGTCTCTTTACCAAGGCCACTGATACACTCAACTGGCTTTGGCATAAGAGACTCTCCCACCTGAACTTCAAAAACATAAACAACCTTGTTAAACAAAACAAGGTCCTTGGCTTACCATCTCTTATGTTTTCAAAGGATAAACCATGCTCAGCTTGTGAAAAAGGTAAACATCACAGAGCATATTTTAAAACCAAAACCAACTTTTCCATCAGGAACTGCCTACATCTTCTCCATATGTATCTATTTGGACCAATTAGTCCTAGATCCATTAACCATGAGAAGTATACTCTGGTCATTGTGGATGAATACTCAAGATACACTTGGGTATACTTCCTGATCAAAAAGAGTCAAGCAGCTGAAACAATTATGTCCTTTGTCAGGAACATTGAAAATCAAAATGACATCAAAGTCAAACAGATTAGGACTGACAATGTAACAGAGTTCAAAAATTATGAACTTGAATGTTTCTGTGATGAGAAAGGTATTTCCCAAAATTTTTCCTCACCATACACACCTGAACAAAATGGGGTGGCTGAAAGGAAAAATAGAACACTCATTGAAGTAGCTAGGACAATGCTAAATGGATCAGTCCTTTCCAAACACTTTTGGACTGAAGCAGTAAAGACTGCCTGTTACACACAAAAAACAGATCCATCATTGTCAAGAGACATGGCAAAACTCCTTATGAGTTATTCAAGGGAAGAATCCCTGACATCAGCTACTTTCATGTCTTTGGGTGTCCTGTGTTTATTCATAATAACAAGGATCACTTAGGAAAATTTGATGCCAAAGCTGATGATGGATACTTCCTAGGATACTCCCTTGTCTCAAAAGCCTTCAGGGTGTTCAACACTAGGAGACAGCATACTGAGGAAACATTTCATGTTACCTTTGATGAAAGCACTGATGCAATCAGTGTCTCAAACAACTCAGTGGAAGAGATAGGTATTGATGAATCATCAAGATACCCTCCTGATGAACATCATAATGATAATGGTCCTTCCACTAAGTACCATGCAAATGCTGACATCTCCTATTACATCATTCCCCACAACCTTCCTTACCCAACCATCACTGAGTTTATTGAAGCACAAAGTACTGATGAATTCATTCAGTCAGTACAAAGTGCTCAGGTACTAAACAATCACAGTGATGTGTCAACCCACTCAGACACTCAAGATGCTGAAGAACATCATGTGTCTGATCCTGATCCTACCCATCAGGCCTCTACAAGTTCTAATCAGTTTCCAAGACCTCAGGACAGTTTGACTAGGTCTCAGGATATTGAACTTGTCAATATAATTGGTGAGCCTACTGAAGGCATGCTCACAAGAAGCATGGCTGCTGAACTAAGAGCAGCCTCAGCCAATGAATGCCTATTTGTGGACTTCATTTCCACAATTGAACCCAAAAGTGTTAAGGAAGCACTAAAACATCCAAGTTGGGTTCAAGCCATGAATGATGAACTGGAACAATTTGACAAAAACAAGGTAATGACCTTGGTCAAATGTCCTGAAGATGTTTCAGTCATTGGCATGAAATGGGTATTTAAAAACAAATCTGATGAAAATGGCATAGTCATTAAAAACAAAGCCAGACTTGTGGCCAAAGGCTATAATCAACAAGAAGGAATTGACTATGAAGAAACATTTGCACCAGTAGCAAGGATGGAAGCCATCAGGATCTTCCTTGCTTTTGCTACATACATGAACTTCAAGGTGTCCCAAATGGATGTCAAAAGTGCATTCTTAAATGGCTCACTGAAAGAAGAAGTTTATGTTCAGTAACCTCCTGGATTTGAAAGCCATGAGTTTCCTGACCATGTCTGCAAGCTTAACAAAGCCCTTTATGGACTGAAACAAGCTCCCAGGGTATGGTATGAGACTCTTTCTGTAACACCTGAAATTTTGATAATCTGTAAAATGACCAAATTACCCCTGAGAACCTAAAACTTGATTAAATCATTATTAAAAATTCGGATTTGATTCCAAACTTCTGAAAATGAACTATATATGAAGCCAATTAATTTCAGGGACAGCATTATATTATTTTGAACGTACAAAATCATTATGGCATGTTAAATTATTTTGTATGTACCGAAATATTACAAGTTTCTATTTAAGTATATTAATAAAAGATAATTACAAAATTTAAAAGGAAAGTGTCACAAATTGAAAAACTAAATTATGGGCCAGCTAATTGGCCGTG
This sequence comes from Artemisia tridentata subsp. tridentata, assembly GCA_021014915.2. Lineage (NCBI taxonomy): Eukaryota > Viridiplantae > Streptophyta > Magnoliopsida > Asterales > Asteraceae > Artemisia > Artemisia tridentata. Next base: position 403,869,212 of record CP139508.1, read on the forward strand.
TATTTTGGTTCTTCCTCTCCTAAAGCTTCGGTCTAATTCCCTTTATTTAGTTAACACTTTTATTTCCCATTCAACATAACCGATTAAGTCAAAACACACAAATTTTTAAAACCCTAAAACACTAACACATACATATGGCGGCACCTTTTTTTTTTCTTTTTTCTCTTTTCATGATCGATCAAATGGTGGATAAAGAGGTTCATCGTGGTGTTATATTGAGCTTGTGATTGTGGGATGATGCTTGGCGTACATGGTGTTTCTGGTTCGAATAGGATGGGTCTTGTTCGTGGAGTTTGCAAACTATTCGAGGGTTGTTTTGGTTTATAGTTACGGCTGAGTTGCAATCGGATACTTGATCATTATGCCATTGTTCTCTTCTCGATATCACGCATCAAGGTATCTAATGCCCAGCCTTGTTCGATAAATCCTTATTGTTATTTTTTTCTTGTCTCGATCGTACGCATGACATATGACGGCTGAGAGTGACATGGTTGTTTTGAAATAAAAGGCACATGAAATCGTATTAACGACGCACATAAAATTATACGTATCGACTCTAAACCTGTTTTAAACTCTTGCATGTAATCGAACTAATAAGGGACTAAGACCATGCTTGGTTTATTTTTGTATGGCATGAGAATATTATAAGGGGCCACAATCTGTTTTTGCATGATTAAGAGATTTGGTATACTTTCAAATGAAATTAAAAGAGATGGAGGAAACATGTGAAGCTGCTTTTAAAATTCATATGGCTAGATATGATTTTGTTTTCATATGAGAATAAGGGTGTGCTTGCGTGTGAGTTATTGAGTGGTCTAAAAGTATTGTCAAACGTGTTTGCGAACTGAAAGAAAAACAGGTCAAAAGACGGTTTAGATGGGTTGGGTAGAGTTGAGTCGTTGGGGTCTTGGGTTCTAAATAAAATGCTACGAAATGAGTTTGCATGTGTTTGCATTCGGGTGTGCATGCATGGCGAGAGTGTGTATGTGTGAAGTCGAGTTCGGTGCTTGTAGTCGAGTCTAATTTCTTGGTGGTACGTCTCGAGTTCTATTTGTGCATGCGTTATATAAGCAATAATTTCATGTAGAGATAATTATATCAGTAGTACTACGTATACGGGATTGATGTTAACATAGCAACCTTTAGCATATGAAATCTTAACTAAATTAATGAAACTGGGAACTCTTAACTTCACACATCTACTTAATAATATCACAAATACGAATATGCGATTAATATTCAAATGAAGAACAACGATTGACATTATTTTCATGGGTTTCAAAAGGCATGTTTACATATAGTAGAGTATTAACCCGAATCATAGCTCACCATTTAGAGATGAGTCGATAAGTTTCGGGTTTTAAACAAGTGAATTTCCCATGCATGCAATATTGCAATATAGCTGAAGTACATGTTCAAGGAAACTATATTTAGCCTATACTTGGATTCTTTCACATATAACCCTAAACTTTGCTATAATGACATATTAAACCTTAAGCTATGATTTTGGACTTATTAAACCTGTAAGTTCATTAAATTGTCATTGTAAACCTAAAGTATCAAAGTTACTTAATTCAGGAAGTTACTAAATATGAAAAGTTACTATTTTTGGAAAGTTGCTATAAATGGAAAGTTACTAAAAATGGAAAGCCGACTAAAACGAGTAATCTGATTTAAAATGAGTTATTAATAATAAGCCGATCATCATTACGTGTAGATTCGCTGAAGAAGGAGTGACTTCCTATTCTTATGTTATGATATGGTTTCGTTGGCGGTTTAAGGTACAGATATTCTGCCCTTTTTCAGTAAGGGTGTCCTCCTCCTCATTTCATTCAGTATCCATGATTCATCTTAGTATTTCTCTGAGCAGTTGTTATGTTTTCTCGTACTCTGATTTGTTCTTCATTATATATACCAGTTGGTTATGATCTGAGCCTTTTATTTGGGGTTTTTCCTACTTGAATCTATGCCTTTGCTATGTCTTCCTTAATTCATGAACCGTGCTTTATTTCTGTTGATACATGATATGACCTGTTCACTATCCTGTAATATGAATATTTAGATTCTGGGATACATTGAAGGTTCATAGGATTTTATAACTAAATGTAAAAACTCTTCTTAATTTCATGTGAAAATGTTTTGAAAACTTTCTTAAAAAGGGACCTACCTTATGAAGACTGTTTTGAGGATCACTTTCATGAAATCCATTTTAAGAGATTACTTTTTGAACTCTGATAGGAATTTCTTTTAATATAAACATTTAAATTGAACCTTGTTATGAACCTTGACACAAATTGATATGAACCTTCTGATTTCGGACTCCCTGATACTTGACCCTTCTGACATTGGACCTTTTAATATTGAACCTATTTTCTGATTCCTGATTTATTGCTATGTTTCCTTGTTCTGTGAACCTTGCTTGTCTTTTTCATGACATTATGAGCTTTTGATATGACCTTTCTGATATATGATTTTTCTGATATATGATTTTTCTGATATATGATCTTTCTGATATATGATTTTTCTGATATATGATCTTTCTGATATATGATTTTTCTGATATATGATCTTTCTGATATATGACCTTTCTGATATACGATCTTTCTGATATATGATTTTTCTGGTATATGATCTTTTGATATTAAACCTATCTGATATTGAACATTTCTGATATTGACCTACTGGTATGATCTTTCTGATATGAATCTCTGATATGAACCTCTGATATGAACTTCTGATATTTTGAAATGGAAATTGACTTATGCAACTAACTTAAATACTTGATACCTTGCTATAAACTTAACTTGAACCCTGATTCACTTGATATGAACCATTCGACTTGAACCTTTATTTGAACCCTTGTTCTGATCCTTTGTTCTGAACCTTGTCTTGAACTCTTATATAAAACATGACCTGGACTACCTGACCTTTAAATACTTGAACCTAACACCTGATACTTGAATCCGACACCTGATGCATGATACTGATTTCTGATACATGATACTGATTTCTGATACATGATACTGATCTCTGATACATGATACTGATACATGATACTGATTTCTGAGGCATGACACCTGACACATGATACATGATACCTGACCTTAACCCACAGTTTGATACTACGAGCCATAACTAGTCATGAGGGTTTCATGACCATGTCATTGATGCACCGATGGCATGACTCTAGGGCAGGAGAGTGATGACCTGTTCCGTCCCTTTTCTGTATTTTATTTGGTGTGTTGGGAGGTTTATGGCCACCAGGGGCGTATGGATGCATCCTAGAACTGTTACTGTTACTGATTACTGATTTCTGTATTACTGGTGACTGATGGTGTGTGCGATACACGTCTTTCACATACTGGGAGCTGATCACTCCATTTACTGATTGAGGACTCCCCTCATAACTACTGACTACTGAGAGGTCTCCCCTCTACATGATTATACTGATACTGTTACTGTTACTGTTACTGTTTCTGGGCTCGTAGAGGATTTCTGTTACCCTGCACCTTGTGACCTTATAACTTTACTCACCATTATTATTACCGTCATCCTGTAACCTGATATATGACTTAACACTTGACTTGACTGGATCTGACCTGGTATGTGGTAGAATTACGGATTACATTTTATACTATTTCTGCAACTAGTTTTAATCATGGTATATCTGTATAACCTTTACTTTCCATTACTGTTACTACTACCCTATCGTATGATTCATGGCTTAATACTGAACTTGACATGATTTGACTTGGGTTTGTGTGGGTTACGGTTTCCTTTTCACCTATCTTTTGTAACTAGTTCTAATCCTGTTATATCTGTATAGTCTTCATGTTCCTGTTCTTGACTATCGTGATACCTGGTACTCGTTCATTTACTTCCCTACTTTACCGTTACTGCTTGTTATCGTTATATCTGTTCACTGGGCTTTTTAAGCTCAGCCGCACGTTTTCTTTTCGTGTGCGGCAGGTTATAAGCAGGACGACGGGTTTGGGTATGAGTGAAGAGACTTTTGGACTTAGAAGACTTTGATAGTTATCCAGAAGTAGAAGTCATTAGAAGGATTGCTTTTGCAGACTTAGTAATTAGTTTTGTTTCATTCTTAACCTTGTAATGTTAGTATTTCAATTGTAACCTTTGAAATTTATTGTATTACTATTGAAGTATGCTTTGTTTGATCTGATATGAAACCATTAACGTAACATCTTTACCCTTGCTGGGTTGGGGTGTTACACTTTCAGCCTTCCTGATCCAAAACAAATTTGTCAGAGGAAAAATAGACAACACATTTTTTATCTACAAGACAAATAATGATGTCATACTTGTACAAGTGTATGTTGATGACATCATCTTTGGCTCAACAAATTATAAACTTTGCAAACAGTTTGAAAAACTAATGGCAAAGAAATTTGAAATGAGCATGATGGGAGAACTGACTTACTTTCTTGGTCTACAAATCAAGCAGACTGATAAAGGAACCTCTATCAGTCAAGAGAAGTATGTCAGAAGCCTACTGAAGAAGTATGAGCTCAGTGACTGTGCCTCAGTCAAGACTCCCATGGTACCCCCAAACAACCTTGGTCCTGATCTTACTGGAAAACCAGTGAATCAAACTCTTTTTAGAGGAATGATAGGATCACTGATGTACTTACTTGCATCAAGGCCTGATATCCAATTCTCAGTCTGCTTATGTGCCAGATATCAATCTGACCCAATAGAAACTCATATCACTGCTGTAAAAAGGATATTCAGGTACCTAAAAGGTACTCCAAACCTTGGATTATATTATCCAAAATGTTCAGGCCTTGATCTTAAAGGATACTCAGATTCTGACTATGCTGGATGCAACATGGACAGGAAAAGCACCTCAGGCTCCTGCCAAATTCTTGGTGGAAAACTAGTCTGTTGGAGTGCTAAGAAGCAACAATCAGTTGCCATGTCCTCAGCTGAAGCTGAATATGTTGCAGCAGCAAGTTGTTGTGCAAATGTACTCTGGATGAAAAGTCAACTCAGTGACTATGGAATTCAGTACAAGATGGTTCCCATCTTTTGTGATAACACAAGTGCAATTGCCATTTCAAATAACCCAGTTCTTCATCAGAGAACAAAACACATTGATATTAGATATCACTTCATCAGGGACCATGTCATGAATGGTGACATAGAATTACACTTCATTCCTACTGAATATCAGCTAGCTGATATATTCACCAAGCCATTGGATGAACCAACTTTCACCAGACTGAAAGCTGAACTAGGAATGTTGGATATTGAGAATCAGTCCACTGATTGACTCCATCCAAATATGTGTAAATTCTGATAACCCAAGTCCCTGACTCAATGTGTTCTTCAGTGAGAAAGGTCACTAAACTTCAGGAACTAAACCCAAGTTCCTGAACCCTTAATCCTCAGGAATTAAACCCAAGTTCCTGAATTCTTGGTCCTCAGGAACTAAACCCAAGTTCCTGAACACTTGAACCATCAGTGACTAAACCCAAGTCCTGACAATCAGGTTCACTGAATGAAAAGTCATTCAGGGTCCTCAAGTGACATTAAATACTAACTTAAATGCTCTAAGTATCTAGTTAGTAAATGTCCGAGGTTGGTAACTGAATTCTTATTTAATATAAGAATATTTGTTCTTTTGCCTTTCTGGCTTCCACCTCTAGGCCCCCACATTCCCACTTGGCATTAAATGCCTCTCCAATCACATTATAGATATGTGATGACTCATCTCTGCAAATTACACTTTTGCAGAACTGCTCAACTGTTCACCTTGACTGTTGCGCCAAACCAGGGAAAAGTGGAGTGGTGGCATTAAATGCGGATCCCAAAACATTTTATTCAAAACAGTTTCCAAAAATTCTTTTTGAATAAATAAAATCCGCTTAATGCCTAAAATACCTTCCACTTCACTTCCCTATAAATACCCCAACCAAAATAACAACACACACGTCTATTAGAAATCTTAAGCAAATTCTGCCCATTTTTCTCTCATAACTAATAGTGTGTGTGTTCTTAGCTTTAAGAAATCCCAACCATCTTTGTTACCCAGACTTACCAACAAATATGGCTTCCTCTAAAGCTGTGACATACGCCCCTAATGTGGAATTCACATTGGAGGGTGTAGACCTCACAAAGAACAATGTGGTGGGAAACTTTTCCTATCCACAAAAGTTCCATGCTTACAAGAATGTAATGAAATATCTTCAAAACTGTTTTCTTGCAAAAGCATTTACCAAGACCCCCTCAGTCATCTACCATGACTACTTGAGGGAATTTTGGTGTACTGCTGTGGCTACTAGCCTAAAAGACACCAAAGAATCCATCATCACTTTCACAGTAATGAATGGGAGAAGGACCCTCTCCCTGGATTACAATGACTTCATCAAGGCCACTGGTCTTGATTTTGCTGAGGCTTTTGAGCCCAATCCGACTGACCAAGAGGTTAAGGGAGAGTTGATCTTCTTGGGAACTCATGACGCTAAACGTCCTGAGTTGTCCGCTGGAGCCTTATTGGAGAAGGCTCCAATTGTCAAAACCTGGTTCCACCCAGTCTGGAGGATCCTGATGACATTCGTCATTCAGGTCCTTGGGGGAATAAATCCTCCACTGAGCAATTAAACTCATCACAACAATTGATGTTGTTCAGTCTCTTGGAGGGTAGAAAGATAGATATCGGAGGTATAATCTTCCGTGACCTTGTTGCTAAGCTCTCAGGAAAATCTAGGCAAAAACACTTGTCTTATCCTAGGTTTATTTCCTGTGTGCTTCATGTCCTTCTTGGTTCTGACTATGTGAGGCCTGACGTCGTAGGTATGAAACCTGACGTCTTACATAAGACCAATTTCACTAGTGGCATCACTGAGGTACAACCCATTGCCCTGACTAACTACATGCTGGTGGTTATTCAGGGGGAGAACGCTGTTTCTCCAGTACCTTCACCTACAAAGAAGGTGAAGAAGACAAAGAAGGATCAGTCCAGTAAGGTGGTTAAACCCAAACCACTCGCCACTGAGACTGATGCCCAGAACCAACTCAACCTTAAAAAAGGGTTGAATGTGGCCCAGACCTCTGAGACACCCACTACAGAGACCCCCTGACCACAAAACAAAGGCCAACGGAGGGCACTGAGCAATCATCCTCAGTGTCCTTGGGCAAACCCCCTCTTCCTCATGATTCCACTGACATAAACAAGTCATTGGAGTCAGGAACCTCAACCCATTCACATCCCGATGAAGGCACTGATAAATCACAATCAGAGCCTGAGGGAGAAAAGGGTCCTATATACTCAGTTGGGCAGCACTACTCAACTGAGAAGGGGACCCACACCCAATCACATCCCGATGAAGGTACTGACAAATCACAGTCAGGACCCAAGGGAGTCAAGGACCCTAAATCCCCAAAAGGGCAGTACAACCCTGATGGGAAGGGGGACCACCAACCATCACAAAAAGTGCCTCGTGATAGTTCTGAAATACACCCGTCAGGACTTGAAGGCGCTCAGGGGGACAAAGACTCAGAGGGATATAAACCACCCGCTGATACGGAACCCACAACCACCTCAGGCGGATCCATTCTCTCAGGAACTGCCCCCAAAAGTCAGGCTGAGAAATCAGTTATTATGACTAGCCAGGCTGATAAAACCAAATCAGTTATTATGGCGGGGTCAGGACCTGGCCAAAACCAAGGCAAGTCCTTTTATGAGGAGGAGCCGGTTAACCTTTTGGAGTTCGAGTCTATGGGGGATATTCAGGCTCTTCTTGATTCTGAATATTCTGAAGATGAGCTCAAGGAAGAGAGTGAGGAGGAAATATTTGAGGCTGGTGATGACATGGAGATTGATGCACAACCAACTGAGCAATCGCATCAGTCTTCTCCACATGGTGAAGAATCTGAATCTCAGGCTGATCATTCTTTAGATTCTGAATCATCATGCCCTCAGGAACTAAAGAAATATGACAACATTCTTCCTCTGACTAAAAGGCAGTTGGTCAAATTCCTACAAAAGGCCAACAATGCTCTCTTCAAAGGGCTCACTGAAGAAATTTTTGACAAGCACACTGAAGCAGCTGTTCATTATGTCACTCTGAAGGAATCAGTGGAATCCTATCATGATGATGTAAATGAGCACAAGTCATCTATCTCCTTCTCCCTGACAAATCTTGATTACAATTTTCAAATGTTCAACGAGTCTCTCACCAACATACAAAAGAGCGTTGAAACTATTCAAGAGTCAGTGAAAGATGACCCTGAGCTAAACAGGAAAATTGTTCAAGCTTCAGAAACTTACCAGCAACAAACTTCTCAGTTGGCTGAGCTGGTAAAAGTGCTGAGATCCTCAAATCTTCAGGGACTCAACTCTTCAGTGGACTCCATCCGATCTTCCCTGGGTCTTATGGAGTCCCACATGGTATCTTTGGCATCTTCTTCTTCCTCCTTGGCTTGGAATCTTGGGCCAAGGATGACAACAATAGAGGCTTCTCTTGAGACTAAGGTCTCAACTCTTCAGAAGGACACCTCAGACATCAAGACCATGATGACTGAGATCTATCAGGCCTTCAAAGGTCAGGCTCCCTCAACTTCAGTGAGCGAACCAACTCTTGCTCTCAAACCCTATGGGTTGACCTGGTATAAATTGACCCGTCTTTCGACCAGAACGGTTCAACTGGTTGTACCACCCGGGTTGAACCGAGTTTCAAAATATTATGTTTAATCCCCAAATCCTCAAACTTTTATTATTTTTCGTTTATAACCCGTAAACTTTTTTTTATCACTAACTATCTGCCGCTATAAAATCACGTTGTTGTGCACGGGTACTCGTCTAGAGTTGAATTATCACATGTTACAACAATTTGCAATTACATTTTGATCTTTTTACGTTATATTTTGAACGTTATACGAAACACTTACCACAATATCGCATATCGTTAATTGTCTACTGCTAGAAACCGCTGCCGCTAGGCGCGGATACTCGTCTAGTATATACAAAGAAAAAGGAATAGTTAATTTGCTTTCTTTCTCGATCTTTTCAATATGGAGAGAAAATCTCACAGAATTTCGCCTCCTTTTCCCTATGCTCTCTAGCATGGTTCTAAAAGGCGCGTCATGGCTGCGCCAAGGCGTCGATAAGGTGTGAGGCGTGACCTCCACGTTATGAAATATACCAAGGCGTTGACTCTAAGCGTGGCGTGAGATGAGGCGAGAAAAGGCGCGCTAAGGCGTGAGGCGTGGCGAGTTTTTTTTTTTTTTTATTCAACTATGATATTTTTTTATTTTTTATTTAAATAAAGAATATTACATGTAAGGATAGCCTCTTAACCTTATTCATTATGTACAATGCTTTTTGTAAACTCGATATGTATGAAATATGATATAAATATATAAATAATTTCATATTTTGTGCCGCCTTATGTCACGCCTTAAAAACGCAAAAGATTCGTCTTGGCCGCTAAGGCGTGAGGCTTGGTCATGCCGCCACACCACGCCTAGCACTATTTATAACCTTACTTTCTTGTCATGCAAAACTTTTGAACATAACCCCTATTTGTATTTTTAATTTTATTTTTATTTTTTTACCGGCAACTAACTATCTCACAATATATAATCATAAACTATCTCACATGTTATAGGTTTTACTTGAACCAACAATCATTTAATTGAACATAACCTTTTTATTTTCAAATTCCTCCTCGCTTCTTTTCTCCGATCATCAAATTAAAACATAAAAACAGAGTGTAAAGAAACATAAGAAAAGGGTCTTCTAAATTGCATAAATCGTCCCCCATAAAGTTTGGCCAAATTGCATGTTTTGTCTCAAACATTATGAAAGTGCAAGAATCGTCCCTGTTAGGAAACCTTTGGTGCATGTATCATCCTTTTTGGAGAAACCTTTGGTGCAAGGATCCTTGCACCAAAGGTTTCCCCACAAAAACGATCCTTGCACTTTCGTAACGTTTGAGACGAAACATACAATTTGGCCAAAGGGACAATTTATGCAATTTACTCTTTAATTTATTTTTGAAGTAAAACGAATACAAGGACTACATACAGACACACCAACCATTACTACATAGTACACTTTGGACGAACCCACTTGGGTGGCCCGTGTGACACTGGGCAGTGGGCACACTCAACTTTAGGTACATGTAATCCCTGTTAACATTTTTATGCTATTTTTTTTCCTTTATGATGCAACCTTAGTTTGGCTCCAAATAATTATACAATATCTTCGAAAAACTTTAATCTCTGTCACGGTACCGTGCTAGTAACTTTATAAATACGACCCGTGTTAACTTTATATTCCATATTAGGCTGGGCACAGTGGTGACCAGACACGAGCATGCCATATCACCTTTCTCTCTTTAACGAACTAACGACGACCAAATTGCAACAATGGCGATCAAGTTATTATTATTATTATTATTATTATTATTTTAAATAAAACAACAAAGTATTACGAGTATATAATTTAAATAAAACAAAGTATTGCATATAAATTAAAGTAATTTTTATACATTCTCTATGCTAAAATGTAAGAAAGTTAAAGCTATAAATTAAAAATGACAATAAAATCAAACTTCAACGGTTTAAACTGTAAATTAATTATTTATATATATATATATATATAAAATAAAAAAAAAAAGAAGACTTATTATAGTCTTCTTCTTCATCTGCAAATCTCAACACACATACCTTTTATTCTTTTATTCTTTTTTTTAAACGAATTAAAATAAGGAAAAAGAGAGAATGATAGAGTTTATCTGTGTTTAAAATCGGTCAAAAATTCAACCAAGTATGCAATTTTCTCGACCGACGACCGATTGTGACCCTTGGCCACAACCGACCACGAAATCGGTCGACCGATCCCCATGACCGATCAACTGTGCCCAGCCTTTTGTATCGTCAGACAACTTGGGATTTTAAAAGCTAAGGATTTTTAATTTGATCGCTCATAGTTCAGTACAATAATAAGCATCAAATATGAAACACGAATATTACAACTGAACCTCATGTTAGCATCCAAACAAATCCTCTTAAACAATCAATAGTACAAAAAATTGACTTCTTAATCTATTTAAGCTAGCATGATGCTAAATCAATATTACTGCTTTAATTCACATATGAAACCATCCATATCCTTGTCCGAGCTCCCGCCTTCACTAACAGCTTCTTTCGCCAACTCCATCCATTTTCTCGCGTTCTTTCGGGCTACAACCCCTCTCTCTCCATCCATAATCTCCTTTATACACGACACAATGTTTTCTCGTTTCACAATACCTTTCTCGTCAGCCTTAACTCTTACTCCCACACCCCACATATCCTCTAGGCACTTGCCATTGGTAATTTGATCAGTCCACTGAGGCATTCCCACAACCGGTACTCCCAAACTTATCGCCTCAAGGGTCGAGTTAAACCCACAATGTGTAACAAAGCATCCTACTGACTCATGTGCTAGCACATCCAATTGTTTACACCATGACACAATTAAACCCTTTTCTGTTTTTAGCTCCACAAACTCTTTGGGGAGCTTTTCCTTTTCGTTGCCCCTAACAGCCCACAAGTAATTCACGTCGCTATCATTCAAACCGCAAGCAACTTCTTCCATTTGTTCAGGTCCGAGTTTTGCATTGCTCCCAAAGGCTACATAAACAACCGATCCCTTTGGTTTGTCATTTAGCCAGTTCAGGTATTCATTATAGTTTGCTTTGAACAGATGGATTCCATAATCATTATCGTCTTCTAATCGTTTGTCAAGGTACATGGATGGAAGTGTTGGCCCAACTACCTTCATGGGCCACATCTTTTTCATCCATTCTATCACCTACATAAAACCAAAACAAAAGATTACGAACTACAAATATATGATTTTACATGTTTATTTGTGTACGAGTGAATCGTTCATACTTCATACAAGATACAGACATTAACAAACAAAATAATAAGTGAAACCTTACAAGTGAACCATATAAACACTTTGCGGCCTTATTTTCTTTTTCATTCATCACGTACAATTGAAATGTTGCTTCATAAGTTTTTATATTCTCAAGTGCGTAAAAATAGGTACAAAAACGTGCTTATCATGAAGTTATGAGCTTAATTAAGTACTAAAAGGGGAAAGAAACATAAATCAAACGGAGCGAAACATACCTCTTCCTCAAGTTTGTAGAACGTATTTGTGAAGACCCAACGTGCCTGATCAATATTAACAAACTGATTAAACACAATCTCAGTCCAACCAGGGTAGTAGTACGGTCCATAATTGTGTACAAAAGATGGTGTCTCCCAAGGCTCGAGCAGTGGCAATCCAGGAACCGAAACACTTGAAACCAATGGCACCGGAATCAAACCCTTATACACATGATAATATATATTGTTCACGGCACAAGCTTGTGTAAAAAAAGTACCACCATTTATTCCAAACTCTATAGCCACATCTAAAGCCCAAGTAATAAATGAATCATAAACTATTGCATCAATACTATTCCCTTCACTTCGTAACTTGTTAATCAAGTCACCTAATGATTTTGACCCGACTTCCTTGAACTTCTCTAGGTACTCATTAGAGCTACTAGCACCAGCATAACCGTGTTCATCAAATCCGTCTGAAATAGCCTGGATTTCTAAGGAGGTAGTGTCATTGTTATGGGAAATGATGGTGTTTGAGATGTAGATGGTTGTTATCAGTGTCACTTTTACGCCTTTTGAGATTAAGCGTTTACCAAATTCGATTATAGGGTTCATATGGCCTTGTGAAGGATAGGGGCAGAGTAGAATGTGTGGTGTTTTGTCGCTTTGTTTTTCAGCCATTTTTCTATAAAAAACAATTCTTAACCACAAAAGTATATATAAGAAAAGAAAAAAAAAGAAAACTAGCAAGAAACTAGATATTTAGATAGGTGCAAATAAAATGAATTTTGAGGTTGTAGTGGTTTGTTCAAAGGTATATATTGGCGAGACTAAACGTCATTGCTAGTGTCACCAAAGCTGGATTATGGATTGGATTATATTGTATAGTAATATCATTTCTTGTATAGAGCCCATGTTGTATAGTTGTAGGGCTTCGTTTTTTTAACGACAGCGATATTATAAAACTAGCAAGACACTAGGAGATACAATAAAATAACACGAGAATGAAGAAATACCGTAATCAAAAGCTTGTGATAGGTGACTAGTGAGTTTGAGCTTGTAGTTGTTTGTTTCTAACGTATATATTGGGGAGACAATGCGTCATTGCTAATGTCACAGAAGTTGGATATATATTTCGTATGTTTTCTTAAATTCATCCATCATGTTACTACAGTACACTTGAAACATTAACCTGAATAATATATGCAAGTACTATTCGAATTTGTCTTGCTTAGATAATATTAAAATGTCGGAATCGTACCATTGATTAGTTAAAACCAAGGAATAAGATCACAAGACACTTTTTCAGAAAAAACAAACGCTTGTGGAGCAAGTAAAGGTCTTAAAGTAAGTTTAACTTGAACAGAATTTAAGTTGGCGTTTAGTTGAAAAATATTTTCTTTTATTTTATATTTCTTGTTTTGTAGGAAAAGGGAGGAGAGTTTTATTTCCACAAAACAATAAAAAATTTATAAAACGCGTTTAGTTTGAGAAACATGTGTTTGTGTTTTCCATTTTGCAAAACTAGAAAACATGTTTAAGTGTTTTGTTTTATATCTCAATTCTCTATTTACCTTTCTAATATTATAAAAAACATCTTTAAAACACAAAAACAAAGATTATAAACTAACCAACTAAATTATAAAATAACTAAAAAAATATAATACGAGAAAATAAAGAATTAAAAAAATAAAATATAACATCAAATAGCATGAAAAAATCTTCAAGCGACTATAATTCGAAAAAGTAAAATAACTAAAATATGCGTTTTTTTTTTTTTTTTTTTTTTTTTTACTTTTTTCGTCTGTTTTTTTACGTTTTCGTCAACTTTTTTACTTTTTCGTCCGTTTTATTACGTTTTCATCTATTTTTTTTACGTTTTCGTCTGTTTTTTTTTTTACGTTTTCGTAGGTTTTTTTTACGTTTTCGTCTGATTTTTTACGTTTTCGTCCGATTCTTTACGTTTTCGTCCGACTTTTTAAGTTTTCGTCCAATTCTTTTCGTTTTCCTCCGATTCTTTAGGTTTTCGTCCGATTCCTTACGTTTTCGTCCGATACTTTACGTTTCCATCCGATACTTTATGTTTTCGTCTGAATTTATACGTTTTCGTATGTCTTTTTAGGATTTCGTATGTTTTTTACGTTTTCGTCTGTTTTTTAAGGTTTTCATTTGTTTTTTAAGGTTTTCGTCAATTTTTTTACGTTTTCGTCTGTTTTTTACATTTTCATTTATTTTTTTACGTTTTCTTCCGTTTTTTAAGTTTTCGACCGTTTTATTATGTTTTCGTCCTCTCTTTTATGTTTTTTTTACGCTTTCATCCCTTTTTTTACGTTTTCTAAATTATAGTGTTTTCATCCATTTTTTTACGTTTTTGTCCATTTTTTACGTTTTCGTCTGTTTTTTTACGTCTTCGTTCGCTTTTTTATGTTTTCGTCTGTTTTTATGTTTTCATCCATTTTTTACGTTTTTGTCAGACGAAACACAAAAAATGTAAAAAAGAGAAAACGTAAAAAAAACATAAAAGAAGGATGAAAGCATAGTAAAATGGAGAAAAACGTATAACAACAGACGAAAATGTAAAAAATGATGAAAACGTAAAAAAAGGAAGAAACGGAAGACAACGTAAGGAAATAGACTAAAACGTAAAAATGGACGAAAGTAAGAGACAGACTAAAACGTAAAAAAGGACGAAATGTAAAAAAAACCAAACGAAAACGTAAAGAAAAAAACTGACGAAAACGTAAAAAAAAAAGAAAAACGTAAAAATTCTGACGAAAACGTAAAAAAAACAGACGAAAACGTAAAGAATCGGATGAAAACGTGAAGAATCGGACGAAAACGTAAAGAATCGACGAAACGTAAAGAATCGGACGAAAACGTAAAAATTCAGATAGAACTAAAAACAAACAGATCGGAAAACGTAAAGAATCAAGAAACTAAAAGACGAAAACGTAAAAAATCAGAAAACGTAAAAATAGACAAAAGTAAAGAATCGGACAAAAACGTAAAGAATCAGACGAAAACGTAAAAAATCAGACTAAAACGTAAAAATTCAGACAAAAACGTAAAAAATCAGACGAAAACGTAAAAAAAAGACAAAAACGTAAAAAATCGAACGGAACGTAAAAAACATACGAGAACTTAAAAGAACGGATGAAAACGTATAAAGACAGAAGAAAACGTAAAAAACAGACGAAAACGAACAAAAACGTATAAAAATGGATAAAAACCGACGAAAAGGTATAAAAATAGACGAAAACGGATTAAGGGTATTTTAAAGGAAAATAAGTGAAAACAAAAAAAAAAGTGTTTTGTAGTTTTGTATATTAAAGTTGGAAATAGGAATTTTGTGTTTTGTAGAGAATTTTATTGGATAACAATAATTTGAACGCGATATCTGTTTTCTTTATTTTCTACAAACATTTTGTTGAAAACATGGGCGTTTTCCCTTAACTAAACGCACCCTAAATATCCGCATTTTTGGATTGCTATAAGAAAACCTGTGAAAAATCCAAATCTAAGACAACGACTTGCACATGATGAAACAACAAAAAATTCCGTATTACATTTTTATTGCAGTTTAACATTTTTATTTATTTTTTTCGATATACTATTTTGCTAACTTTTCCACAACTTGGTGTTTTGAAAAAAAAAAAAAAAAAAGGTATAATGTTACTTTATTCCACAACTAGGTTCTTGTTGTTGCGCACTTGCACTCTCAAGTTCCCCACCAAGTAACATGTGTGGGTATTAACCCTACTATTTTCCACAACTTTTCCACAACTTGGTTCTTGTTGCGCACTTGCACTCTCAACTTGGATCTTTTTCCACAACTTTTCCACAACTTGGTTCTTGTTGCGCACTTGCACTCTCAAGTTCCCCACCAAGTAGATATAGTTCAAGTAATGTGAGATAGATATGTGTATTAGACGTTATTAGGTAGTTGGATCAAGCTCGATTATGGGCTTGGGACCATTGTAGTTCTATTATATGCACTCAATAAGTATTTGACGATTAATAAAGTTTAATTTATGGGGTTTTCGATGTTCAACATGATATTTGAGCTCTAGGTCTGATCCTCGCACCTGGTCGACCACCTTGAGCCGCCGCCTCAATGTCACCTCGTCAAACCCTAGCCATCGTATCTCCAGTCTTAAAAAAAAAGGGAAAAAAAGCAGCTAACTGTTTCGACCATAACTCGCAAACCGTGGGGAGCTAATTGAATCCGTCAGCGCCATTGGCTTCGTAATTAAATTTCAAAGAAAACCATACCAGAACCACAACCATAGCCTTGGTGACACATCGTCACGCATCTTAACAAGCTGTCGACTTCAAAAAATTCAATTGGTTCACTATTTTGCTTATAACTCTCAAACCGCTTAGAGTTAGTTAGGGGTCGTGGACTTATAATTTTCTGAAGAAAAGCATATTGGAATCGCTGCCTGCACCAGTCAGACGCGCCATCATGCACCATTAAAAGTCTCGGTAGTCGCCAAAAAAAAGTTCACTCTTTTTTAGATTATCTATACGCGCCAGTTGCAACTATGTGCTATCAATGTCTTGATTATCTATCAACATAACTATCTTATTGCTTTGTTTTTATCGTTAATGTTATTTGTCTTTAGTAATTATAGTCTTTTTTCAATTCGAGTTTTCGCGATTTCAACTCTTGAATTGCGGGAGAGCATTAGACAGTATTAGGTAGTTGCACCAAGCCGAGTTGTGGTCTTATGTTCGTTAGAGTTTTATCATATGTACTCTATAAGTATTTGACTATTAATAAAGTTTAACATACGGGGTTTCCAATGCTCAACAATGTGGTTATATTATGAGATACTTGAGTGTTGTTTAAAAAATTAAATACCAAAAGGATTTATTCATGTTCAAGCAAGTTTCCTAAGCTCGTAACCGCTTCTTAATATCACCTCAAGAAAAACCGTCTCAAATATTCCAAAAACAAGAGTATGGGGGAATGCACTACCAAGTTATATAGGGTAGCGTTTCGCTAGAGGAAATAAAGCTAGTATGATTTGGAGGAATTTTCGAGTGGTACTTTTCTTTTATATAATAAAGAATTACATCATTTTGGAACAATTTTGAGAGAACAATCTTATTGGAAAAAATATAAGACCAATCGGATTGCTCTATTTTGAATCGAGCATTCTAATTGACCAATTGAAAGTCAAAATTAAATCCAAATTAGTTAAACTTTAAAAAATCGTCCAAGCTAAAAATAAATATAAAATTTTAGGTGTCAAATTTGAAAAAAAAAAAAAAACTTGGAAAAAGCGGACGAAATTTTTCAAAGTTTTATGAATAATGTGAAATTCTTCCCCTACTCTTCTCATAATCCTAAGCACCCCATTTGAAACAAAACTTACAAAGCCCTAAACGACATCAATTTCTAAAATTGTAACCCTAATTTCTAAAGTCATATTGACTAAATAGAATCAAATTTTTTAATGGTGTCAAAAAAACAAATCAATTAAAAGAATGAAATTGTATACCTAGCTTTGATTCAGTCATTCAAGAATAAGGTATGCAACATGGATTATCTTAAATTTAATCTTCTCATTGACCAATTTTGAGGTCTTCTATCACACAATTGGGTATTAACCCTTTTTAGGATTGGACACACGGTTAAGGTGGTTAAACCTTGTGACTTTATGTGTATGATATATTGAATTAATATGATTAAGTACGCGGAATTTACTTAACCGAACTTAGAAGGTTATTTGTGTTATGGAAATGGAAAGGTTATGTTTGTTCTATGACAATAAACAATGAAAGTTTTTCACCAAAACGATTCAATATTATTCAAAATAATACGAGTGATCTTGAAATATCACTAGGGTTACAAAGACCTTGAATCTTATGTTTTTACAACTTGTGATATTATTGTGTTTGTTCTATGTCTTAACAGTTATATGTTCTAATAAAATAACACACTTGGACATACATATCACTTAACTAAGATCTTCTTTTATAGTCCAAGAAGATCTTTACATATTGCTTAAAGTCTAGCCGACTTACTTGTTAACTTATCTTGAGTGTGTCAGTACGTAAGATACAACATGTATGTGTGTACACAACTTGTTAACTAAGCACATGGGGTAAGATATTATCTACCGTATATTGTTGACCAAAATACAAATAATATCTTTTCATACTTATCCAATTAGCAGCAGAATGTTCATTAGCAGCAGCAATGAGTTATCGCTTAGCAGCAGGATCAAGTACACTAGCAGCAGGATCAACAGCAGCAGAATGTTAAGCCTAGCAGCAGAATCATTTATCGCTAGCAGCAGAGTCAAATGTTCTAGCAACAGGAACAACATTAACAGCAGGAACCAAATGCACTAGCAGCAGAATCACACTTAGAGTATTTCTTTGATTAGAACCCGATATTTAACTTCTTGAATATTTAATTCCCAACAATCCTCCCCTAAACATGTGAATCCATTTCAACATGTTTCTGAATTAAATTATGGATTGAAGATCTTTCAAACACTTCTATTCTTCAAGATTGAATATCTTCTCAGTAATTCATCTGCTTTGTTCTTTGACTTTAACAATATCAATACATTGCTCCAATCTTGGACTAAAAGATGGTGCAATTTCCTTGGATGGAGGAATTATAAGAGGCAATGATGCTGTGTATCTTAGATGCTTGTTTCAACAAGTGAAATCATCTATCAGCATGCCTTTGCAAGTGATGAACAAACGTGGTAAACTGAAATTGAAACTTTTCTTCGTTTGACCTAGATAGAACTTTCTCCTTTGGAATGTTCTTGTCATTTTCAACCTCCATGTCATCATCTTGTATGCTCTTGTCTTCTCCTTCCTTTTATTGGATTATCTTCCTTTTCTGGGCTATTATTTCCACCCTGAGATTGTTACCTCCCCTGAGATACAAATAACTTTTATTTCCTCCCCTTGTTTGGAAGATCTCACTATGTACCAAAATATATCTTTCCTTATCATCTGATCCATCATTTAGAACTTGTTGTCAGACAATGTTGTACATGAAGCCATCAATTCCTTAAGAGTTTAAGTTGCTGTCCTCATCACTTCTAGGTGTGTTAACTCCTATGAGAGGTGATTCATTGGACATTTGATTCATGGTCCATCAATGAATGGTTTTTGTGAATCTCTTGAAAAACCTTGTTTAAGAAATTATTTGACTTAGCAGTATGTTCATGATTTTAGAATTGAAAAATCATACTGCTTTCAACCATTTTGAAGGGATTAAGTGTATAACAGACACTTAATCAAAATTTCGGTTTAAAGCAACCTCTGGTTGTGTGAGAACCAATGTTTTCAGTTATAAATAACTGCCTGTGTGCAGATAAACTCATTCAAAGAGCTTTCCTGACAGGGTTTCCAGCTCATAGTAATTGTTACCTCTAACACAAGTGTTAGATTCACTTTTACTAGCTGTTCTTTCTATCAGATGTCCTCAGACTTGCACATTATACTTAAAAGTATAAAATGATAGAAAGTGAGTTGCATCAGTTACTATCTGATCAACTAAGTCATCAATTCAATGTGAAATATCATAACTAGATTTCAAGAAAGAAGTTTTAAGGAGTTTTAAATTCCCAAACTCAGTCCATCATAAACCTATTATGTCAGCAGCCAATATCAGCATTGTGTTGCTTCCATTTCACTTGAAATTTCCTTTGTGTTCACATATTCATACCTGAAATTGTTAGTCTAAAACCAAAAGAACAAAGTACAAAGTACTTGTCTTGCATTAGAAAAATCATAAGACCAACTATATGAATAACACATTTTAAATTTGTACTAGCAGCACAAACTTTTTGTAATAGCAGCAGTATCTTGTAAATCCATCAGCAGAATCAAAAATTTATTTACAAAAACACATTAGATTGAAAATTCAAAGATTAAGCATTCCAATACTTGCTACCAAGTACTGAAACCTTGAAACATCAAAAGCTTTTGTTAGCAGATCTGCAAAATTGAATTCTGAAGCAACTTTAAGAACTTGAATTAACTTTTTCTCATTGCAATCTCTTATAAAGTGATGTCTAATTTCAATGTGTTTTGTTTTAGAATGTTGCACTGGATTTTTAATAATACAAATTGTACTACTATTATCAATATGAATAACAGTGTTTAAGAAATTGTACCCATAATCAAGAAGTTGGTTTTGAAGCCATAGAACTTGACTAGAGCAACTTGCAGCAGCTATATATTCAGCTTCAGTTGTTGAATTTGTCACACTTGTTTGCTTCTTACACTGCCATGAGACAAGTCTACACCCAAGGAATTGACATCCTCCAGTTGTTGACTTTCTGTCCAAGCTAGCACCAGCATAATCACTATCCAAATATGCTACCAAGTCAAAAGGAGATTCCCTAGAATACCATATACCCAACCTTGGTTGACCTTTGAGATATCTAAAAATTCTCTTGACTGCAGTTAAATGAGAAACCTTTGGAGTAACTTGAAATCTTGCACAAACACAAACAGGGAACATGATATCAGGTCTAGATGATGTAAGATACATCAAAGAGCCTATCATAGATCTGTAAGTGTGTACATCCACACTCTCTCCATCTTCATCTTTCAGAAGGTACTTCTCAGAGTCCATTGGTGTGCTTGCCACTTTTGAATCAGCAAATTGAAATTTTCTAAGTATCTCTGCAACATATTTGTCTTGACTAATAAATATGCCTTCAGATGATTGCTTAACTTGCAAACCCAAAAAGAATGTAAGTTCCCCCATGAAACTCATCTGAAACTTATCTTTCATAAGCTTCTCAAATTCTAAACACATTTCTTTCCTTGTAGATCCAAAGATAATGTCATCTACATACACCTGTACTAACAGAAGATCCTTCTTGTGTTGTTTGATGAAAAGTGTCTGATCAATCTTTCCTCTTTGAAATCCATTTTCTAATAAGTAGGAAGCTAGTGTTGCATACCAAGCTCTTGGTGCCTGATGAAGGCCATATAGAGCTTTCACTACTCTGTACACTTTGTTTGGATGTAATGGGTCAATGAAGCCTGGAGGTTGTGTAACATACACCTCTTCTTCAATTTTACCATATAAAAATGCACTCTTGACATCCATTTGGTAGACTGTGAAGCCTAAAAATGAAGCATAAGCTAAGAAAAGCCTAATTGCCTCAATCCTTGCTACTGGAGCATAAACCTCATCATAGTCTATTCCTTATTCTTGTGTGTACCCTTGAGCTACTAATCTAGCCTTATTCTTAATCACTATTCCCCTTTCATCCCTTTTGTTCTTAAAAACCCATCTAGTGCCAATTACCTTCACACCTGTAGGTAAATCAACTAGCACCCAAACCTTTTGAATCTTGAACTGAAGAAGCTCTTCTTGCATAGCCTCTAACCAGCTTGAATCATCTAGGGCTTTCAGAATGGTCTTTGGTTCAGCTTGTGAGAGAAAACATACAAACAAGCAAGAGTTTGAAAGCTCATGCTGTTTTGAAGCATAAAGGGCATCAAGAAGCCCTTGTTGGTCTGAAGACATCAATTGTTGTCTTGTCTTCACACCTGACTGTATATCTCCAATCACATGTTCCAGGGAGTGGACTTTGTGAATTCTTGTTTTGTGAAGTGGAAGGAACTTGATAATTTGATGGAAGATTATTGAAATCCACCTCATTATCTGAGAATTCTGCATCTTTTGTTTCTGAAGGGCCAGCAGCAGAGTCAGTAAGCTTAGCAGCAGAGTGCTCTGGCTCAGCAGCAGAATTACCAGCAGAAACAGATACACTACCAGCAGCAACAGGAATGCTACCAGCAGAAATATTTTGTTGTTCCTGAGTTCCATATTCTTTGCTTTCATCTTCAACACCTTCTTTAGCTTTGCTAGAAGAAGATTCATCAGTTGTTGAAGTTGATTCCACAATTGTACTTGACCCTATTGGCATTATCACATCATTTTGATCTTTCTCTAACACTGCCTCATTTGTTGTATTAGGACCTGCAAAATCATTAGTTTCTGCAACAAAAGGCACATAATTCATTGAATTGGTTAGATACTCTAGATCAAATAGCCATTTTGGTCCTTGACCTTCTACATTGGATTTGTTTTCCAAAAACTCCACATGTAGGTTTTCCTCTACTATTTCTGTTCTTGTGTTGTAAACTCTAAATGCTTTGCTATTAAGAGAATATCCAACAAAGAATCCTTCATCTGCTTTACCATCAAATTTTCCTAAATGGTCTAAGGTATTGAGAATGGTCACATGACATCCAAAAGGTCTAAGAAATCCTATTGCAGGAGTTCTACCATTAAAAAGTTCATATGATGTCTTATTGTGAGGCTGGATAACTAAAACTCTATTTTGAACATAGCAAGCAGTGTTGACTGCTTCAGCCCAAAAGGTTATTGGTAGCTTAGAATCAGCTAACATTGTTCTAGCAGCTTCAATTAGTGTTCTATTCTTTCTCTCAACAACACCATTCTGTTGTGGTGTTCTAGCAACACTAAATTCTCTTCTAATACCTTTTTCTTTGCAGAAGTCATCCATAACTCTATTCTTAAACTCTGTCCCATTATCACATCTAATGACCTTCACTTTCTTGCTTACTTGGTTTTCTATTTGTGTAATGAAATCCTTAAGGATGCTTGATGTTTCATCCTTAGTAGCTAAAAAGAAAACCCATGTAAATCTAGTATAGTCATCAGTAATAACTAGACAATATCTCTTATGCATTATGCTCATTACTGAAACAGGTCCAAATAAGTCCATATGCAACATAAACAAAGATTGATTGATAGAGTTAAAAATCTTGGGCTTACAAGTGGCTTTGTGTTGTTTGCCTTTTAGACAAGCAATGCATGTTTGATCATTTTCAAATCTTTTGTGAGGTAAACCTCTTACCAAACCATTCTTAACAATCTTATTTATGGTTTTGAAATTAATATGACCAAGCCTTCTATGCCATTTCATCTATTCATCCCATGTGGCCTTTGCAACAAGACAAGTTAAATTCTTTTTAGGAACAATGTTTTTCATGTCTACACTGTACATATTGCCCTTTCTAGGAATTCTAAGAAATACTTGACTTTCATCAGGCATCTTAAAATCAGGAGAAAGTACAAGACATTCAGTCTCACAGAAAAGAACATTGTTCTTTTTGTCACACATTTGTGAGACACTAAAAAGATTATAATTTAGCTCTTTTACAAAGTACATATCTTCAAAATCTAAATTTCCAGTTTTGATTGTACCTTTACCAGAAATTTTGCCACGAACACCCCCTCCAAAGGTAACATATCCTCCATTGAATGATTGAAAATCTGAAAGATAAGACATGTTGCCTATCATGTGCCTTGAACATCCACTATCTGAGAATCCTTGATCTTCTTGTTTATCAGTTGAATGTTCCTGCACATAAATAAGAGTGTTAGTTTCTTTTGGGGATCCAAGCCATTACTGACTTGGATCTGCCTCTTGCATCAATATAATTCAATCTTTTAAGGACAGTTGATGCAACATTGGATTTTTGAATCCAACATGCTGAGGCCTTAACAGCATTTGCCCTGTTTCCCTTAGCAGCAGGAACTGATTTCTTAGCAGCAGGAACTGCTAACTTTTCAGTTCTACCCTTTGGTTTCCAAACTTGTTTTTGGACCACTGCTTTTGTTTGAATGGGCCTTAGAACAGTTGTTGGTGCATGTTTGAAAGTTGTTTTTGCACCCTTAGTTGTTGATTTTGGGTTAATAGTCATAAATGGTCGAGCAGCAGGAACAAATTGTCTAGCAGCAGGAACCATTAGTCTAGCAGCAGGATCTGTGTTTGATCCAGACTTGTTTTTTACTACTCTGGGGTTTGTTCTCTTAGAACTAGAGTGAGAGTGAAACTTAGGAGTTTGCCTTTTGTGGTTCACTCTATGGTTTTCATACCCAGATACCCATTGGTTGCAGAAAGCTGCAAGATGGTCAAAACTACCACATGTGTAACAAGCTTTATTATAAAAAGCAAAGTCATCACCTAATTGGTTAGACTTGAGGTTGTTCCAATTCCTTTGGAAGAAGATTCATCAGTTGTTGAAGTTGATTCCATAATTGTACTTGACCCTATTGGCATTATCACATCATTTTGATCTTTCTCTAACACTGCCTCATTTGTTGTATTAGAACCTGCAAAATCATTAGTTTCTGCAACAAAAGGCACATAATTCATTGAATTGGTTAGATACTCTAGATCAAATAGCCATTTTGGTCCTTGACCTTCTACATTTGATTTGTTTTCTAAAAACTCCACTTGTAGGTTTTCCTCTACTATTTCTGTTCTTGTGTTGTAAACTCTAAATGCTTTGCTATTAAGAGAATATCCAACAAAGAATCCTTCATCTGCTTTACCATCAAATTTTCCTAAATGGTCTAAGGTATTGAGAATGGTCACATGACATCCAAAAGGTCTAAGAAATCCTATTGCAGGAGTTCTACCATTAAAAAGTTCATATGATGTCTTATTGTGAGGCTGCACAACTAAAACTCTATTTTGAACATAGCAAGCAGTGTTGACTGCTTCAGCCCAAAAGGTTATTGGTAGCTTAGAATCAGCTAACATTGTTCTAGCAGCTTCAATTAGTGTTCTATTCTTTCTCTCTCAACAACACCATTCTGTTGTGGTGTTCTAGCAACACTAAATTCTCTTCTAATACCTTTTTCTTTGCAGAAGTCATCCATAACTCTATTCTTAAACTCTGTCCCATTATCACATCTAATGACCTTCACTTTCTTGCTTACTTGGTTTTCTATTTGTATAATGAAATCCTTAAGGATGCTTGATGTTTCATCCTTAGTAGCTAAAAAGAAAACCCATGTAAATCTAGTATAGTCATCAGTAATAACTAGACAATATCTCTTATGCATTATGCTCATTACTGAAACAGGTCCAAATAAGTCCATATGCAACATAAACAAAGATTGATTGATAGAGTTAAAAATCTTGGGCTTACAAGTGGCTTTGTGTTGTTTGCCTTTTAGACAAGCAATGCATGTTTGATCATTTTCAAATCTTTTGTGAGGTAAACCTCTTACCAAACCATTCTTAACAATCTTATTTATGGTTTTGAAATTAATATGACCAAGCCTTCTATGCCATTTCATCTATTCATCCCATGTGGCCTTTGCAACAAGACAAGTTAAATTCTTTTTAGGAACAATGTTTTTCATGTCTACACTGTACATATTGCCCTTTCTAGGAATTCTAAGAAATACTTGACTTTCATCAGGCATCTTAAAATCAGGAGAAAGTACAAGACATTCAGTCTCACAGAAAAGAACATTGTTCTTTTTGTCACACATTTGTGAGACACTAAAAAGATTATAATTTAGCTCTTTTACAAAGTACATATCTTCAAAATCTAAATTTCCAGTTTTGATTGTACCTTTACCAGAAATTTTGCCACGAACACCCCCTCCAAAGGTAACATATCCTCCATTGAATGATTGAAAATCTGAAAGATAAGACATGTTGCCTATCATGTGCCTTGAACATCCACTATCTGAGAATCCTTGATCTTCTTGTTTATCAGTTGAATGTTCCTGCACATAAATAAGAGTGTTAGTTTCTTTTGGGGATCCAAGCCATTACTGACTTGGATCTGCCTCTTGCATCAATATAATTCAATCTTTTAAGGACAGTTGATGCAACATTGGATTTTTGAATCCAACATGCTGAGGCCTTAACAGCATTTGCCCTGTTTCCCTTAGCAGCAGGAACTGATTTCTTAGCAGCAGGAACTGCTAACTTTTCAGTTCTACCCTTTGGTTTCCAAACTTGTTTTTGGACCACTGCTTTTGTTTGAATGGGCCTTAGAACAGTTGTTGGTGCATGTTTGAAAAATGTTTTTGCACCCTTAGCTGTTGATTTTGGGTTAATAGTCATAAATGGTCGAGCAGCAGGAACAATTTGTCTAGCAGCAGGAACCATTAGTCTAGCAGCAGGATCTGAGTTTGAGCCAGACTTGTTTTTGACTACTCTGGGGTTTGTTCTCTTAGAACTAGAGTGAAAGTGAGATTTAGGTGTTTGCCTTTTGTGGTTCACTCTATTGTTTTCATACCCAGATACCCATTGGTTGCAGAAAGCTGCAAGATGGTCAAAACTACCACATGTGTAACAAGCTTTATTATAAAAAGCAAAGTCATCACAATATCTAACTGGTTGCCTAACATGCTTAATGTTTGATTTAGGCCTATCAGTATTGTGTTTGACTATCTTAGGAACACTTGTTCCTACTTTCTTAACCACTTCAGGTTTAGACATAACCTGTTCTTCTTCATCATCACTATCAGTTGTACAATCTTCAACAACTATAGCATCTCCTTTCTTAACAAAGGACACCTTGTCCTGATAAAGTAAAGTTTTATCTAAACTTTTACTTATCTTTTCTACCTTAAGGCTCTTACTAGCCTTAGAACCATATTCCATGATTGGTTCTTGAAACTCAGCTAAACCTGTGTGTGCTAGGTCAACACCTGGAGGTGAATGAACACCTCTGTATGGTGGAGGGACAGATTTGTAACCTACACCTGAATTAACCTTATTGTTTACTTGAGCTTCAAAGATCTTATTAACTCCTTCTGAGGCATGAGCTAAAGCATCTACAGTTAAAGTAACATTTTCTTTTTCTCTTTTGTGTTTTGCTAGTGACTCATTCAGTATAACAATACACTCATCCTTGAATTCTACATTTCTTTTTAAAGCATTCAAATCATCAGTGAAAGTAGATTCATTCTTTTGAAAATGTTGGATTTGTTTTTCTAGAACTCCTACACATCTCTTATGATTAGCTAAATTATGAAGGGCATCAATTAACTCTTCTCTAAAAGCATCAAATCTCTTTTTAATGTCTTCATAATTTTTAAGATTAGGACATGAATTAGTACAAGTAGAAATGACATCTACCTCTGAATCAGAAAAGGCCATTAGAGCAAATTCATTGTCCATAAGAGCAGCATTTGGTGGTGCTTCCTCTTCAACAGCCATAGAGCTCCAATCATATCCAATACCATCAATAGCCAGCATAGCCTTTGGTTCTTCCACCAGTACTTCCTTCTTCCTTTCTTGCTTATACCATGTGTTCCTATTATCCTGCTTCCTTGGGCTTCTACATTCTTTAGCAAAGTGTCCCAACCTATGACAGTTAAAACATTCCACTTTCTTCTTATCAAACCCAGCAGTATCATTACCATTTATGTTAATCTGCTTCCCAGTTCTCTGCCAATACTTCTTAGCCCTCATACTAAGTAAGGCAACTTGCCACTTAATATCCATTTCTTCCAAATCATCACCATCTACCTGTTCAAGGTCTTCATGATTTAGAGGAGAACCATTAGATTGACTGGTTATAAAGGCATAGAATGTTGGATCTCCAAGTCCAGCAACATCCTTTTGTGAACTAGTAGAAGGACCACCATAAGTAACATTAGAAACACCTTCAATTTCATCTACCTCTTCTGAATGACTAACACTGGGAGTTGACAAAAGTGCCACATTCCCAGAACTAGTACCATAATTTCCACCCCTTTTTAGACTTTGTTCAACAATTTTAAAGTTGTTGAACAAATCATTAAGTTTCATTGTTTCAATTTCTGGTTTGTTCATCCAGACATTAACATGAGTATGGAATTCATTAGGTAGACTTTTCAAGAACTTCATGTTGAGATCTTCCTTCTCTGTCTCAACACCCAACACAGCTAACTGACTGACAAGCTTGTGTAATCTTGAAAACAGCTTATCAAGAGACTCATTACTAAAAGCAGTAAAGTTTTCAAATTGTTGCTTTAGCAATGTCTTTTGAGTTTTCTTGGTAGTTTCATTACCACCAAACCATGCACAAATCTCTTCAAAAAGAGTTTTTGCATCAAGATATTTGCTAAAAGATAGCATCTGCTCACCAGGAATGGTCATAAGCAACAAGTTTCTTGCTTTCTGATCATTTCTCTTTTGTATCTTTTCTTCATTTGAAACTGGTCCAGTATTTCTTTTTCTAACTGTTTTCCCTTCAATAAGAACATCTGAATAGCCTAGAGTGAAGGAATCACCATACTGAATTATATCCCAAAGAGCATAATCTTGAACCATAAAATATTGCTCAACTCTCATCCTCCATAACTCAAACTCATTTGTTTGATCATGGGCAACTTTGCAGCAACATTGGTTTGAACATCTTGTACATCCATTTCTGTTTCTTCTAAAAACAACTATATCAGCCTTGCTCTGATACCACTTGTTAGGATTGGACACACGGTTAAGGTGGTTAAACCTTGTGACTTTGTGTGTATGATATATTGAGTTAATATGATTAAGTACGCGGAATTTACTTAACCACACTTAGAAGGTTATTTGTGTTATGGAAATGGAAAGGTTATGTTTGTTCTATGACAATAAACAATGAAAGTTTTTCACCAAAACGATTCAATATTATTCAAAATAATACGAGTGATCTTGAAATATCACTAGGGTTACAAAGACCTTGAATCTTATGTTTTTACAACTTGTGATATTCTTGTGTTTGTTCTATGTCTTAACAGTTATATGTTCTAATAAAATAACACACTTGGACACACATATCACTTAACTAAGATCTTCTTTTATAGTCCAAGAAGATCTTTACATATTGCTTAAAGTCTAGCCGACTTACTTGTTAACTTATCTTGAGTGTGTCAGTACATAAGATACAACATGTATCTGTGTACACAACTTGTTAACTAAGCACATGGGGTAAGATATTATCTACCGTATATTGTTGACCAAAATACAAATAATATCTTTTCATATTTATTCACTTAGCAGCAGAATGTTCATTAGCAGCAGCAATGAGTTATCGCTTAGCAGCAGATCAAGTACACAGCAGCAGGATCAACAGCAGCAGAATGTTAAGCCTAGCAGCAGAATCATTTATCGCTAGCAGCAGAGTCAAATGTTCTAGCAGCAGGAACAACATTAACAGAAGGAACCAAATGCACTAGCAGCAGAATCACACTTAGAGTATTTCTTTGATTAGAACCCGATATTTAACTTCTTGAATATTTAATTCCCAACAACCCTAAACCAACATCAT
Source organism: Artemisia tridentata subsp. tridentata (assembly GCA_021014915.2). Taxonomy (NCBI): domain Eukaryota; kingdom Viridiplantae; phylum Streptophyta; class Magnoliopsida; order Asterales; family Asteraceae; genus Artemisia; species Artemisia tridentata. The sequence goes on from CP139508.1 coordinate 403,898,420, forward strand.
TTGTAATCCAGTGGTGACTAACGGTATTAGTAATAAAAAATCAAAATTGAGGCTCCAACTGGTCAACTATTAAAAATTTCATCTGAATTGTTATAAAATAGGGTTTACATGTTTTTATATGCTAAAATTTATTTAGGGTTTAGTGGTTGGTATGACTTTTAATTCTTTCTTGATCGTGTTGATGATTTTGTTGATTAGTTGTTTAACTATTAATTTGCACTTCATATTAATAATTTGTCTAATTTTTTAAGTTAAAGTAATACATATGGAAGAAGGATGATGACGACAATTGGAAGGAAGTTATTTCAAAGCTTCACAAAAGAAGAATAAATTTTTCATTCGGAAAAGATGGTTTCATAAGAATGAAGAATATAGCTTTTGTTTAGAAACAAGGTGTCATTTAAAACAATTTTTAACATATATGTTGTGCAGTAGAAATAAAGGCCTTTTATTAAAATAAAAATAAAATAAAATAAAAATATAAAAAATAGAACAAATAGAAGTGTATGGCGGTGTGTTTAAACTAAACCAACTTTGGGTTTTCTTTTGGTTTACTTTACTTTTACTATTATTGTCACCACCATGTAGGTAGAAGAGTTTACAATGGCTTTGTGGCCCAGCGGTTAATCGTTCATTCGTTAAGCGTGCTCGTGTGAGAGTAGTACTGGCTTGGGTGACCGCGGAAGTCCTCACATGAGGCCACAAGTTCGTTGGTGAGCAATGAAGAGAGAGTCTGTAGCATTATGTCGCAGATTCGAATCCGAGCGGCCCGGTTTTCATCCGCTGTTACTCCAGCGAGTATCTCGTGTAGAGCAGTACGGTTTCTGGGCGGAAGCCGTTCAATCCCACTACACCAGCGTGGGTCCGGTTCAGACAACATAGTCTGGTATGTGGTGGATGAGGGCCTGCCTTTGTGGCAGGTACGACTCTCTAATCCAAAAAATTGAAAGTCGCCTTCCAAAAAAAAAGGTAGAAAGAGGTTTTGGATATGTTTTTATAGTGCCAAAAAAGGAATTGTTACGCATAACAAAAAAATTTCAATTCCATGATGTTAGTGCAAATATTACGATATTTAAACTAAACGATTTCTTCGGTTTTAATAATGACAAACATGTAACTTGTAATGCATAATGTAAAATATGCAAGTTACTTGTAAACACAAATCATCAACGCATACTTACATCAACATCTCTCAACGTATCAAGTATGCCTCAACAGAGTCGTTGATTTCCATCCCGACGTAAATCACTCCAGGTATGAACAAACAAATTTAAACTTGACGGATGATCAAATAAATAAATTTTTTGTTCTAAACTTCACATTTTTATGAATGTGACAAAACATTTTTCAAAAATACATTTTACAAATTATTTTTGAATTAGAAAGAAATGTTTTATTTGGGATAATCATTTCAAAAATAGTAACAGCTATTTCCCCCCCCCCCAAATCAGCTCCAAACTTCCCCAAATAAGCCTTCACCACTAAAAAACAAAATTTGAAGCGATTCTGTCTGGGACGGTACCAAGGTACCACTAAATTTAGTGGTACCGTGTTACAATTAGTGGTACCGTCCGTACATAACGGCTAGTTTTTTCTTTGCTTATAAATAGTGGACCATTTTACACTTCCAACTTGATTTTTTCAGTCAGCTTTCTATGGTCTAATCCCTCCTCACTTTGATCACTTTCTTTGATCGTTTAGAGAGTCTTAGTTTGTTTAAGAGTGATCCTTTCATCCCACCAAGAGATCCTCTTCATTCCTCTTCTAGTGCAAGAGAACAACACAAGGTATCCAAGAAGATACAAATTTTTGTAGTTGTAGGTAGAACACTTGTAACATTTGTTACACACTTGATTGTATCATAGTATACATCAAGTCTATCTTTCTTTTGAGAGTTTGTGAGGGAAGATCATTGTGATCTTATAGAGATATTGAATATCTCTTGTAGCTTGTGAGTTAGTGTGTTGATCAAGTTGATCAAAGGTCGATAGGGTAGATTGAGTCAAGTGAGGGTTGATCATTTTGATCTTGTCGAGATCTTGGAGATCTCTTGAAGCTTGTGGGCTTGTGTGATTGATCAAGTGGATCAAGGGTAGATAGGGTAGATCGAGTCAAGTGGGAGTTGATCATTGTGATCTTGTTGAGATCTTGGAGATCTCTTGTAGCTTGTGAGCTTGTGTATTGATCAAGTGGATCAAGGGTAGATCGTGGTAGATTGGTGCTAGCTAAGATTAGCACTCGACATCTAGCTTAGTGTCGGAAATAGGATAAGCGACGTGTACGGTTTTCTCCGCCTGAAGGGAGCTTGTTGATTAGTGAAGTAACTCTCGAGTTGGGTACTCGGGGAGTGGAGTAGGGCGAAGAGGAGCTTCGTGACCGAACCACTATAAATCATCGTGTCCGGTTTGCGCCTTCTTACTTATCTCTTTACTTTTATTTTATTCTTTATTGCTTTATATTTATATTTGCATTGCGTTTATGCTTGTGTACTTTGTTGCTTATATTATGTTGACTATGTTTGTGTCATGGTGTGTTTATGTTTGTGTGGTAGCTTACTTTATACCATCTCTAGATGTTATATGACCATAGTTGACACTTTTCATATTACGTCACACTTGATCGGGTGTTTGATACAAAAAGTTTTAAGTTTTTAAATGGAAACGTATTCACCCCCCTCTACGGTTTCCACAATTGGTACCAGAGCCACGTCGCTCAAATTTTTAAAACAAATGGTTTTCAAAATTGAGTACGATCCATGTATCAAATTACCCATAAAGGTGATAAAATATGAAAAGTAATTAGTTGTTTAATACTTACAAGTTTTGTTGTTAAGTATATTTGTCATACTAGCTTGAAGGTTTTCTTAAACAACTAAAAGAATAGAGTTTGTAAGTGTCCGGTCATGTCTATAGAACGAGTCGTAAAGTGATGCGGTTGGTTTTGTTCGAAACTGCAATAAAAGGTCACGGTACCGTTAAATATAACGGACGGTACCATTAAATATCGATGGTACCGCTAAATTTAACGGTACCTTCGTCTGTTTTTCAGAACTGGGTAATTTTCAAAAATTCGTATAAAATCAACCGTAAGTCCATAGGAGTCGTGCCACCTATCGTTTTAAACGTAATTGAGTCTAATTTCATTTAAAAATACTTTTAGAAAATGATTGTAAAGTAAAATTTATGAGATTCTTTGATTCGTAACATAGAGTCTTTTTCGGTCATGCCGATTGCACAAATTTTTTGTCAAATTACAAAGTGAACATCACACATTGATGTATTCATATTTTCAAAGTGTTGAACTTGATCAAATTTTGAAATGGGGTGGAAAATAATTCATTTTCAAATAAAATCAAGCTAAGTGTACATTGTTATACTTAATACACAAAATGACGATAAGTATTTTTGTGTGTTATGCTTATTGTTAATATTTTTGTATGCTTATTGTTATCTTTAGTTAGATCTAATTTTATCTATAAGCATAAGTGTCTTTCATGCTTTGTTGCTATTTGTTTATTGTAGTTTTCCGGTTTATGCGTTTATAAGGCTCATGCTAAATCACTTGCACTATATTGAGTAATTAGTTTGCATTGCATATAGGCATAGACCATTTTTCTTGCATATGTTGCAAGTTTTTAAAATGGTTTAGTAACCTTCTTAGGAATAGAAACTAAGTTGGTTGATCATGTGTGTCAAAAGATATTGTCTTACACAATTATTTTTCCAAAAGTTTAAGTGTAAAAAGTATATTACCCCAAAATACTTAACACTTTCATAAAATCCATAACATGATCTCTAAAACATTACATCATTTTGTCTTGCTTGACCATGAGTTGTCTAAACAAGATAAAAGATCATATTAATATATTAGTATTTAAGTAAAAGAAAATGTATTAAACTTGCATTGATCTAACACACATACAAAATGTTTTAAACATTTAGTATTTTACGTACGTTGTATAAAAATAGTTATGATAATTATTTTTATACTAATGAGGTGTCGAAAAACTATGAATATTATACTTAATAATATAAATAGTTTTTCGTAAATAAAAATAAATGACAATATCGAAGTAGTAACTTAATATGTCATTAACCTCACACATACAACTAGCATTAGAATAAATGGAACACATTCCTTTAATTTTTATTTTCTTTTTAAAAGGAGTGATCGTGAGGGTCAAGAAAGATTTCGAATACATATCAATTCATTATTCAAATTATGATTGATATCATTATCGAATCTAATTGACAAGTTTTCGAGTATGGACATGAAATTGAAGTCATTATTTGTCTAGCTTCATGATAACATCAAAATATGATGAAATATATTATCTTGAATCTACATACTCAATCACACTCGATTGTTATGAAAATAATGACGTCCTCTCAAGACGAAAATAATATGCATCGGATCATAACTCACACTTGTGTTGAAGATGCCATATTGAGTCTTCTTGTCCAATGGTTGTGTTCCAAACATTAAACTAATATGTTTAAAAGATGCATAAAATACACAACTAAGTAGGATTGACAAATTGGATGTTTCATCCGAAATATACAAGTAATTTACATTGCAATGCAATTAGTAAATGTGTCATTTCTGAAAAACCAAACACGAGCAAACAAACAACATATGTAAACTTTGCTCATGAACGACTCAACACTCAAAGTCACATGTCTAGTAAAAGTGTCACACATAATATGTTATTAACGATTATGTAAGTCATCAATCTTTGAGAATATCACATGTATTTCTCTTATCAAAAGATTGACAAATGATAACTTATATCATATGCATCTTATTCCCTTTGTAACATGAATGGTTATGTTACAAGATAGTACATTGCATCTTGTTAACAATTATAGGATATTAGATTTGAATAATAACCCAAAACAACATGTGTCATTGCATAAACAAGTAATATTGGTCATACACTAAAATACTTGTTTTACTAAGCATTCGTAAGAGTGATAAGTTTCCTCTTAGAAAAGCATATTTGTTGAATTATACACTATGTCTCATTTTTAAAATATTACTCACAAGATCTATTGAGGTAAGTAACCTTCACTAGATTTCTTTCCCAAGATATGCAAAGGAGCATTCTTGAAACACACACACGATGTAGTAGATTCTACATTGTATCACATTAGAGTGTCTCTTGGTTCTAGGAAACCAAATCATGTTAAAATAACATGTAACAACTCAACAAACAAAGATGTTGTCCAAGAGATCATAAAATGCATCATCTCCATCAAATAACCTCTAAATCTCAAACACGAAATTAAAACATTTCGCTTGCCTTTGTTAGGAGTTGTGTAAGACATGTCATTTTCTTAACCGACTTTCAAAGTATGGCTAGTCGAGTCATATTAGGCCATGTATTAGCAAAATAAGCTAATATCATCTTTGCTATACTTCGATAGGCAAATATAGGAATTTGAATTTTTATAACATGAGAATGACTACTGGAGAACCTATCGCACTAGAAATTCAATTTGACCTAACGGTTGAATTGATTCCAGGAGAGAAGTTGGGTTCGTCGTATAACCCGTAAAAATGGTCGTGTTTAGCCTGAATTGAGCACCACTAGTGATAGTCTCATACTCATTCTCTAACTTGAAAAAATTTTCATTCCTACATTTGACTAGAGATAGTTTACATCGGTGAACTTTATCTCCCGTTAGGATTTCATTTTGAACAAGCAGTAATTAGGATCTTCCTTAGCAAACCTAGATTGCTTGCATCCCACATATGTGTTTCAAAATGATAACATGTTCTCTTAAGATATGATTAAATGTCTTCATGATCTTAGATGCTAAATGATTATCATGTTTTGCATGATGTTTGCATTTATTTCTTATGTGCATTTTACATGATTTGCTTGTAAAGTTTGCACCCACACTATGTCCTTTTAACACATTAGGAATTAGGTATGCCTATCACTATGAACCCTTAGAAGTCATAGAGTCATACACTAGTGTCAAAACCTATAAGTTAAAGTAGTCGCGAAGTTGTCCTAATTCCCCAGTCATCACTTCGCCTTCTTCCAAGTAATACACCCTTTTGTCATAGGAAGGTTAGATACAAATCTAGTAGAACTCGGAGTAGGTTTGACAACTTAAATATTTCATCCAAAATATTCAAGTAAGTTTAACTTGCGATTGCAATTGTTAAATGTCATATCCGAAACATCATATTCAAGCCTTTTAACAACATATGTTAAAACGCTCATCCAAAAGCTAAAAACTAACATCTACCATCGGGTGACAAAGGACTCACGAATTACTATATAAGTGATTAGTAGTTCCTTTCATCCTCATGTGATTATACACTTCTTAAGATTCCAAACCCTGCTGTGAATCAGCACCATAGGGCCTGCGTTACGTGTTTCAAAACCCCGTGAAACACTCGCGTGTGAAGCACATCGAAATCCGTAAATCAACCAAACCTCTCAAACGAGAATCCTCTAACCATCTTCGTCTAGGTCTAGGAATGATGGAACATATTCCATAAATCTTATGACTATTTAAATATTTCACTGGAATTATTAAAGTCATCCCTCGTACCCCTCTTATGACTACTTGAATATTTCACTGGAAATATTGTAGTCATCTCGTGCGTCTCGTCTCATGACTCTTTAAATATTTCACTGGAAATATTGAGTCATTCTTTAAATCCCTCTCATGACTACTTAAATATTTCACTGGAAATATTAAGTCATCTCTCACGTTCCTCGTATGATCACTTGAATATTTCACTGGAAATATTGAGATCATCTCTTCTATTTCGTGTCATGACTTTTAGATATTTCACTGGAAATATCAAGTCATTTCTTGTGTCTCATCTCATGACTTATAAATATTTCACTGGAAATATTAAGTCATCTCTCACATTCCTCGTATGATCACTTGAATATTTCACTGGAAATATTGAGATCATCTCTTCTATTTTGTGTCATGACTTTTAGATATTTCACTGGAAATATCAAGTCATTCCCTCTATCTCATCCCATGACTTTTAGATATTTCACTGGAAATGTCAAGTCATATCTTGTGTCTCGTCTCATGACTTTTTAAATATTTCACTGGAAATATTAAGTCATCCTTCACATCACTCTAATGACTACCTATGTATTTCCTCGGAAATATGAAAGTCATTTCTTCTCTTCTAGTACCGTTCATCTCGTAAAAAGAATTTATTAGGTATAAATTCTCTCCTCGTGTCGAAAAGTCTCACTAAATCAGCGAGATTTATTCGTAAAATCCTCTTAAATTCTAATGACAACTTAAATATTTCACCCGAAATATTTAAAGTATATTTAATTTGCGAAATGCAATTAAATGTCATTTCTCGTTCTCGATTAACGTTCATCGAATCCCGTTGGATTCATTCATAAAAGAATTTATTCGATATAAATTCCCTTAATCTAAGGTCCAGAAAAAATCACAACATATGTGAAATTTCTTTGTCAAAAATCTAATTCTGGGTCAAAACTGACCTCAGCCGGTCATGGTACCCTTAAATAGGGGACGGTATCGATAAATTTAATGGTACTGTCGGACCGTTGTCTGCTGAGACAGTTTATTTTGTTTTCAATTCTCCCTGTTTCAAAAGCACTATCGAAACCCACTTGATGTAGTCTTGAACCAGAACCGTCTCCTATCAGAATAGATTCTATCTATCTTCTGATTCCTTATCCTTTTCCCTTTCACTTCCGCATGGTACTAAACACTACCAATGCTTCCGCATCCCACTCATCTTCCACACACTTCAAACGAAGAACCGCTAGGATACGTTGAAATAACCCTTCTTCATCAACATAGATAACCCCACTAGAACCTTATCACTAACCCCATAACCTTGAAGATTTTATCTTCTTAACCCTTAGCACATTTCCACGTAATCACATGCCTCATCTTATGAATGTTCTATGAATATTCACAATGATTGAGAAGAGCTACGTGACTTCAAAGGTGAAGTTTATTGTATGTTATCCACCACTTGTCATGACGTTACTAAGCTCATCGCTTCCGTCAATGTTTGTTTTCCTCTTTATTTTTTACACATCTTGTCCGGATGGTCATAGATTAAGGGGGAGCGAAAACATACTCATATAGTCTTTCAACAAACACTCTCAAGAACACACAAATGTGGTTCTTATTCCTTGGAAAACTTCCCTTTAGCTGCCCAGAACTAGGCTGCATAGGAAAATTCGTGACTTCCAGGTCACGGTAGCGTTAAATAGGCCATGGTACCGTTAAATTTAATAGTACCGTGTGGTATTTAGTGGTACCGTGCCTATGTTTGATGAATTTTCACTGTTTCCTCTAGATCCCTGCATCCCTAACCTCAAACCTGCAAAATTTTGCAAACTCACATACACCCTAAGATTTTCTCACTACACCATAGGACACCACCACCAACTTTAGTTCGAATCCCACAACTCTTGCCTATATAAGGCCTCACCATTGCAAGCTTATCTTGCATCTCATCTTCACACTCAACCCTTATAACTAAACTTCACTCTTGACAGTGATATTTAGTTTCAAAACCTTCAACCCATCGATCATCACACTCAAACCTTACAACTATTCCTCACTTTGGATAAGTGATAGTTAGTTCAACAACCTTCAATCCTCACAATCACACGAAACCCTTCATGCACCAAATTATCTCTAACACACAACTAGGATCATCCAAACTAGAAATCTAGAACTTCGTTACCTCAACCCCGTTAGAGATATCCACCCCCAATCCTGTTAGGATCACATGCACAATTTTTTCTCTTTTGAAATATATCATGCATCTCATTGTCAGTGCAAACGATATATTAATCTAAACCATCCTAACACCAATCATCTTAGGTAGATGATTATGTTGTTCAAAAGGTTTGTTAGAACTTGCCTTCCCAATGACAACTTGGAAGAAGTCATTTTGTGTGTCAGTCAACGAACGAATCTCGTTCTTGTGATTGATTGAACAATTACACGTTAGGTTGTCGGTCGGGTTGTGACACTCAAGTGTCTTTGAATTTCAATATGCATTCATCTTTTTTTGTCGCTCAACTTTCTTGGGCTTTCTTTTTGGTCTTTATCCTTTTGACACACTTTTGGGTTGTGACACTTACGTGTTAACATAGTTTAACCCTTGCATGTCTTGCTATGTGTATTCTATCCCTATAATGCTGCTCCTATTCTTTTATATATTATGTTGCACGAAGTTAACCCTTGATGTAGGAGTCGGGGGTATTCTTTTATATATTATGTTGCATGGGGGAGCGTTGAGCTAGGGGGAGCTCGGGGGTATTTAAATACATAGCATGGAGTCGTATTCACAAGTGGTGATAGAAGACTTCACTGGGATGATGCAAGCTCGCCTTTCTGGGGAGAAAGGATAGTAGTGTAATAAGGGGGAGTAGAGAGTGAATTCAAGGGAGAGCTCGAGGCAACTACCTTTTTGCTTCGACAAAAGGGGGAGAAGGGAGTGTAAACAGGTAACTTTTACATTTTACTATGTGTTACGGTTTACATATTTGTCATCATCAAAAAGGGGGAGATTGTTAGTGCAAATATTACGATATTTAAACTAAACGATTTCTTCGGTTTTAATAATGACAAACATGTAACTTGTAATGCATAACGTAAAATGTGCAAGTTACTTGTAAACACAAATCATCAACGCATACTTACATCAACATCTCTCAACGTGTCACACCCCCAAATTTCGTGACTTGCAGCGGAATGAAGCATTCGAGGGCGTGACTGGTCATAGCACCAAAGTTGCAGTTATATTGAACGACCTAAAGTGTCGTTTAGAAAATACATTGTTTGATTATTTAAAAACATCCAGAGTTACAAAGTTAGGTCCCAAAAGGTGAAACAATTTTTCAGAAAACAAGTTCATACAATTCAAACGATGGATAAGTGCATAAAATATAAAGTGAGACGCGTCGACTCCGCGACTCCATGATGTGTCCATATGCAAGCCAACATGCGATTCCTTAATTACCTGAAAATACATTGCTAAAAATGGTCAACAAAAATGTTGGTGAGATCATATGTTTATGTAAATGAAATGTTGTACGGATACCACAAGTATAAAGTGTATGACAAAACCATGCCACATAAAAATGATACATTAGCTCTAAGCTCATGACCCCGAAGCTAGACTGAATGAAATGCCCCAATCGAGTGTTTGCCAATCACTCTAATATGACAGAAATGAAATGCGTTCGTTTGACCAGTTGGTGCTACCAACCCGAACGGAGGAGTCACCCTCAATAGATCTATTCACTCACTCTCGCTTGCTAACAATTAACGGTTCATGATAATAAAGGGGACTTTAATCTGGGCAATGATGTAACTTAAGCAATGTAATGAGTTTGTATACTTTGGTCCGCATATGAAAATGGTGCAATGTATTCTCCCCCGAGAGTTTAGAAATCAAATAAACAATTGAAAACGGGGCTATGAAAACTCACCTGATATGATATAGCAACAATGATAATGATGGATGTGATGAAATAAAGCTCGTTCTCTAACCGCGACCTATTATGAATGATGTGATCCAATGTAAGCATTGATACAATGCAACACATGAAAATACGTATGTTAATGATACCACTTGTTAGTTTTGAAAATAACGTTTATCGACGAAAAATACACCTTTGGCGTCTCGTTAAGTTATAAACTACTTTTCGTATAAATATGTTGAAACGGTACTCCACGATCCTCGTTTGGTGTTCTATCGGCAAATATAATGTTTTCGTCGCAAAATTAATATTTTCCTTAACTTGTGAAAATATGTCCAAAATGGCTTCGTGAAACTAGTCGCGAAATATTGCACGTTAAGTGTTAGTGATCAAACTCGACGTTTTTGAAAACCTTGTAACAATGTATTAATGTCGTTTCATTTAACTTTTGATTGTACACGCCTCGATCAATTAGAAAATCGGCTAACAATGTTATGTCTCGCAAAAACACTTTCTATTAGTGGGCTGTCAAAATGAACATGGTACGTCGGGCTTCAAACGTGAATAACTCAGCCGTTATAAGCTCGTTTTCTACGTTCTTTACATCCACGGCTTCGTATAAACATGAAATAACATAATCTCAGTAGGTCGGGTCGTCTAGATCACGTCTAACGCCTCGTTTTGTCCTTTGAATCTCGGCGATCAGCAACTAAATTTTCAGAAAATTAGTTTTCGTCGTCTAACTTTGAAAAATCATATCTCCTTCGTTATAAGTCGGTTTTTAGTGATTCTTGCGGCCACGGTTTCGTTTTTGAAAGAACTTTCTGAATATGAAGGCCAAAATAGTTCAAAAGTTTCTGAGTTTTCCAGATTACACGTTTTTGGACAGAACCTTATCTAAACTTGTTAAAACTCATTTTCTTGGTTCTAAGCTTGATCATACTACTTCAAATCAACTCCACAAGTTCGCAAATCCTACCATAAACCTTCTTAGGGTGTCATGGGGTCCTAAAAATCACCAAACTTGGTGGTTTTCATGAGATCATTAGTGAAACTTATAGTTCTAGTGTTAAAGATAGTTTATGTGCAAAGTGGTATCTAAAACATACGTAACTTGCATGATTAACTAGTATAACTTGAAAATACCTAATCATATGAAGTAAATGAAAGTATGAAATGATCAAAGAGATGTTATTGAAGCTTACTTGAAATATTGGAGAGTTTTGATGAGAAATGTGTAAGAAACTTGAGATTTAATCACAAAACCTTAACTAGGAAGGTAAATGGAGCTTGATTATGACTTTAACTTAAAAAATTTATGGATGATCTTTGGTGTTCTTCCTTTGGCCGAACCTAGGGGATGAAGTGGGAGAGTTTATGTGTTAACTTTGCTAGTGAAATTGCAAGAATGAAGTGTTATTGGAAATAAAAGGCCTAAAATTCATTAATGAGTTTTGTTTTATTAATCAAGTGCTAAAGAGGAATATGGGAGCTGGGGGGGGGGGGGGGGCGGCACATGGGGTTAATTGGAAGAGGATTTGATGTTATTTAATGCATTTGTCTCCCATTTGTTTAGAATTAGTTAGTTTAAGGTATACATTGAGTGTTATCGGGTACCGAGTTAACTAGAAATGAATCATGACGAGGTGAAATGAAATACGACGAAATTGTAAAAATTGTAAAACCATATTCTTTGCAAGAATCGGGTGTTAGAATGATTTTCGGATTGAAATTTCGTAAACCGACGGAGTTATAATCGTCAAACGAAAAATATAGCGATTGGTTTAAAAACACCGGGTAAAGTAATAATATAATCTCTATATCATTAAAATTAGTTTGAAAATGTGTTAGGATCATAGTCGGGAGTATTGGGTATAATGTTAGCAGAAATGACTGAGTGGTAACGTTAATTAAACAATTAAGCATACGTTAATGGAAATCACACAAACCCATGCATGAACTGATATGACAATGATGTTACTGATGATATGCAGACTACTCTAGTCTGTATGATGTGCCTTTACTGATGATGCATGAATACGCAGCTAAACCTAACTGGTTACGCGCATTTGAATACCCGTAAACCAAGTTTACAACATGATGAATGATGCCCATGAATAGTGATTTCCCTCCGGGAATGAATAGTGTCACGTGAATAGTAAAATTTTTGACGACTTCTCAAAGTCTCAAACTGACTTCAAAAATGATGAATAGTGAAATGATGAATAGTGATTGATGAATAGTAACTCACGAATAGTAAATTGACACAACGTATCAAGTATGCCTCAACAGAGTCGTTGATTTCCATCCCGGCGCAAATCACTCCAGGTATGAACAAACAAATTTAAACTTGACGGATGATCAAAGAAATATATTTTTTGTTCTAAACTTCACATTTTTATGAATGTGACAAAACATTTTTCAAAAATACATTTTACAAATTATTTTTGAATTAGAAAGAAATGTTTTATTTGGGATAATCATTTCAAAAATAGTAACAACTATTTTTCCCCCCAAGTCAGCTCCAAACTTCCCCAAATAAGCTTTCACCACTAAAAAACAAAATTTGGAGCATTTCTGACTGGGACGATACATAACGGCTAGTTTTTTCTTTGCCTATAAATAGTGGACCATTTTACACTTCCAACTTGATTTTTCCAGTCAGTTTTCTCTGGTCTAATCCCTCCTCACTTAGATCACTTTCTTTGATCATTTAGAGAGTCTTAGTTTGTTTAAGAGTGATCCTTTCATCCCACCAAGAGATCCTCTTCATTCCTCTTCTAGTGCAAGAGAAGAACACAAAGTATCCAAGAAGATACAAAGTGTTGTAGTTGTAGGTAGAGCACTTGTAACATTTGTTACACACTTGATTGTATCATAGTATACATCAAGTCTATCTTTCTTTTCAGCGTTTGTGAGGGAAGATCATTGTGATCTTATAGAGATATTGAATATCTCTTGTAACTTGTGAGCTAGTGTGTTGATCAGGTTGATCAAAGGTAGATAGGGTAGATTGAGTCAAGTGAGGGTTGACCATTGTGATCTTGTCGAGATCTTGGAGATCTATTGAAGCTTGTGGGCTTGTGCGATTGATCAAGTAGATCAAGGGTAGATAGGGTAGATCGAGTCAAGTGGGAGTTGATCTGTTACACCCCGTGCCCGATTAGACCAAAAATTAAAACTTTTAGAGCGGAAACGACTCAACATTAACGTACATTCTGTTACTCTTTTGACCATTTATAGAAATCTATAAACATTCAGACCATGAGACTATTTTTAAATGAAACTAGACTCAATTACCTTCGAAACGCCAGGTGGCAATTTTTGACCAAAAATTAAAGCTTTTAGAGCGGAAACGACTCAACCTTAACGTACATTCTGTTACTCTTTTGACCATTTATAGAAATCCATAAACATTCACACCATGATACTATTTTTAAATGAAACTAGACTCAATTACCTTCGAAACGCCAGGTGGCACGACCCGTGACGACTTACGGTTTAAAAGATATGATTTTTCAAAGATTGCCGAAAGCTGCCGAAAACCACCCATCCGATCGGCATGCTCCCGCATCCGATTCGGATGGGCTGCAACCGATCGGCAGGAACCTCCAACCGATCGGTTGGAGGCTACTGACCTCCCGGAACCACTTCCAAGTCCCGTACTTGAAAACCCGACCTCCCGAACTCGATATTTCACCAAACCTTCCAGATTTACTTAATATATCATTGGGCTCATTTCCATACAAAAACATTTACCGTTTGACCCTCGGAATAGTACTTTACAAGTTGACGGGTTTTGCACCAAAACCCGTTTTGACCCATTTACACTACAAACCACCTTTACCACTTCATTTGCCCACCAAACTTAACCAACATCATTAATATAACATAATAAAATGTTTCCATAATCATTTGATCCGTTTACAACCCAAAATGGGTATAAACACACATTATGCCAAACACCCCTTTAAACATGACTATAGACACTTAAACCATGTTATGACATACCGATTGACCACCAAAGTACTTTAATGACCATGCCATAGACTATGACACTCGACCACATGATTACAAACCATTTATAGACCATCGGGGGTTCAACTTTGACTTGGAGCTCGGTATTCTACAACAAAGCTCCTATATACATACTACCTTCTAACCTTCCGCATATCCAATCCTTAATCCATAAACCAAACCATAGCGCTTCCAAAGAACCTACAAAACATTGATAACTATAACGGTAAGCGATTACGCTTAGTAAGTAATTGGTTAGTACATGATTAATACGTCCATCATCATATATGCATCATGAACTCATAACCATAAACACATAACTATACGCACATAAAAATATTGAAACCTCAACACATACCTTAGGTCCATCCATGATCAAGACTAGTCCTATAACATTCCAATAACCAAGTCTCTAGGTTCGTCACACCTTCTAAGCATCTATAACTCTTCTTACACTAACATTCATAAACACATAATACAACAACTTCCACATTAAACACATAGTAACCGAATTACTTACCTTAGCTCCAAGCTAAGCATATCAAGGCATCATCATCATCCTTATCACCATCATTATCATCCTATGTTAAATCATCATAACCATAATCACTTAAAACATAGAAAATAAACTATAACAATGATTTACCACAACTTAGCTCACCTCTTAACACTTCTAATTATCATATCATCATATATTGATCATATGATAATTATCCCTTAAGAATATTAACTTAATTTCAATACAACTTATTCTATAATCATTGTAACATCTTTAATTAGCTTATTACCATCTTTTACCCAAATACCCAAATTAGGGTTCATAAACCCTAACTCCTTAATTAATCAATTAATCACAAGATTGAGGTTACTTACTTGGAGGGAGGATTGCTAGGTATAAACTCTTAATCTTTGGCCTTAATCCCTACACTTGATCATCAAGACCTCCATTTTCCCTCTTCTTTTCTCTTGGGGTCGACACACACCAACACACAACAGACAAAATGAATTTTCTGGAATATCTATGATATTTCTAGACTTAGTTAGTTGGCACTTTGGCCAAATGACACAAATGGTCCTTCAAGTCATTTCTTTTATATTTCAGCCACATTACATTTTATAATATATTTACTTCTTGGCAACATAGGTCCCTTAAGTCCGTTTTCTCTTATTTTGGACACATTAAACTTTAATACATATTTAACACATTACAACATTAGCCCCTTTAAGTCTATTTTCATTTCACATGATATCTTCCATAACCATCTAACACATTCATTAACTATTAGATTGACCATCGGGTTTGACTAGTCAATCACAAAAAGCCTGTGACAAATCGTAATTTCATGTCCTTTTTCAAACTTCTAAATTTTACTATTCATCTCGGGAATTTACTATTCATAGATTACTATTCACCATTTTACTATTCATCATTTTTGAAGTTAGTTTGCGACTTTGAGACGTTATAAAAAATTTTACTATTTACGAAACACTATTCATTCCCGGAGGGAAATCACTATTCATGGTTATCATTCATCATTTCGTAAACTAGGTTTACGGGTATCAAAATTCGCGTAACCGTAAGGGTTTAGCTACGTATTCATGGAACATCACTAAGGACACATCATATAGACTAGAGTAGTCTACATATCATCAGCAACATCATCTTCATATTAGGTCATTCACGGTTTGCATAATTTCAATTCACATATATTTATTTATTAAATAAACGCTATCACTCGATCATTTATTTTGAACAATTGACCCGACACTCCCGACTACGATCCTAATATATTTTCACACTCATTACAGTGATATAAAAGTTATATTATTAGTTTACCCGGTGTTTTGAATTTATTTACTATATGTATCGTTAAATGTTTATAATTACGACGGTTTATGTAATTTCAATACGATAATTATTTATTCACCCGATATACCTAATTCTCCCAACGATTATTTCTAGGGGTGGAAACGAGCCGAGCCGAGCCTGAGCCTGCCAGAGCTCGAGCTCGGCTTGTTTATATTCTAGAAAGCTCGAGCTCGAGCTCGGCTCGGTTCGAGCCTTAAGATTTGAGCTCAAGCTCGGCTCGTGTTATGCTATATAAGGCTCGAGCTCGGCTCGGGCTCGGCTCGTTTATGATGTGTTTGTGTAAAGCTCGAGCTCGTGTTATGCTATGTAAAGCTCGAGCTCGTGTTTGTGTAAAGCTCGGCTCGTGTTATGCTATGTAAAGCTCGAGCCTTAAGATACTAGTAGTATATATGCATACATATACGCTTATATTATGTATTATACATGTATATACACAAAATATACTAGAGCTCGTTTAGGCTCGCGAGCCTAATCGAGCTCTGTATATAAAGCTCCGGCTCGGGCTCGTTTATTAAACGAGCTTTAATTTAGGCTCGGGATCGGGCTCGAGCTCGTTTAAGCTCGGCTCGTTTAAGCTTTTTACAGATCCTATCCCGAGCTTTTTACGAGCGGCTCGGCTCGTTTCCACCCCTAATTATTTCTAATGTATTTTTATACTTCCAAAAAGATTACAAAAGTTTCAAAAATATTTCCTGACGCCCAAAGTAAATTCTTTATAACATACGGTTAATTACGTAAAACTTTTGTTAATCACCAAACCAACAACCAATACATATTTTTAACACCCAATACCTACAATATATACTCTCTTGTATCAAAACTATACAATTAATCCCATTATTTACCCATTGCCCCCCTCCCTCTTATGCCCTAAAGATTTTATTAGACAAAATCCACATGCTCATTAATGAGCCACCATTTTTCCCTAAAACATGGCAAGACAAGAATCTCCATTAGGAGACTTAGCCTCCTAATTGTCCCCCCTAATAGCCCCTAATCGCCCCCCTCCCCCTAGCTAATTTAATGAGTTTTGACTCACTATTGAACCCTTGACAAACCCTTAGTATAAATATGTGTTCAAAGTATCATTTTGTAGCTAGTTCAAGAGAAATGAAATATATATCCTCTCATTTCATACATAAAAATCGACACAACATAAGAAGAAGAAGAAGAATCCATAGTTTTTCCAAGATCAAAGTATTTTCAAGAGTTATTAGTGTTCTAGTTAAGGTTTTGGAATAAAAACCTTGAAGTTAAACTAAGTTTTCTATCACCAATCCTCCTAATCACTCAAGTAAGCTACTAAACATTTTTATAATCTTACAATACCTATTATTGATCTATTTCATTTTCTAGTACAAGAAATGCAAGTATTCATATGTGTCATACCACTTTCTACATGTTTTGTTAATTTTAATGGACAATAAAAGTTAATAACTAGTGTTTTTATTTAAACTCTCATTGTTGGTGAAGTTTAGGAACCCATGACACCCTTGGAAGGTGTATGGTAGGTTTAGACTAGTTTTGTGGTGATTGGAAGTGGATTAGTACAAGTTAGAAACTAGAAAATGTGTTTTTGAAACATTATATAAAGAGCCTGTCCCGTTTTGTAAAATATGGAAATATCAGTGGGTCGTGGGTAATTTTGGGCTAGATAATCAGAAAATATACTCAAAAACGAAACCATGATAGCTTGAATGAGTTAAAACGGGCTTACGACGAGAAAGATACGCTAATTCCAAGTTTAACAACGAGAACTAGTTATTCAGAAAATTCACAAGCTGTCAAACGTTTTTCCACGGGTAAAACAGGGCGTAAAACATAAACTAGACAAGCCGATATATTAAAATTTTATTAGTTCGGTGTAACACGAAGCCGAGGGCATATAAAACTTAGAAAGCGGACCTATAACGACCGAGATACAAGCATTTGAAACCCGACGCTCACAACTATTTTTCATCAGCTTTCACTCTTAAATATTTAGTGTTAAAACTGTCGTTACGGGTGACCAAGTTTGGAGCCGTTTTTCTCATTGATCGAGTCAGTTTTGAGACATTAACACCTTGAGGTAAAATCAAGTACTCCCGGCCTATTTTCCAAATTGACCAGCCGTTCGTCAGTCGGACTTGTAACGAGTAAAATACGACCTCTCCAATATACCCGAAAACTGCACAAAAACAGTGAATTTAGCCTGACTATCTAACTTAACTATTATTTTTCTCTATGATCGGGACTCGTATGGATGAAATTTCAGTGTTACGAATTTAAGATATTGTTACAAGCTTTCTAAAACCACTGAGCTTATTTCCTAACACCCAATATTCACCAACTTACGACTAGCTTTGCGAGGCTACTTAGTCATTTTCAGAAATTTATCAAGGTGTTTTAATTGCGACGAAAAACTCTATTTTCTCGACTAATCACTAACGACTATCGTAGAATGTCGTGGCAACGTATATACGCGTAAAGTACTTTATACCTTGACGAGACGTCATAAACATATTTTCCGACGATAAACATCATTTCAAAATATACGAGTGGTATCGATAACATATGAATTTGCATGTACGGCATCATTTCATGACCTAAATTAGATCATATCATTCATATTAGGTTGCGGTTAGAGATCGCGCCTCATTTCAGTATATCCACTATTGTCATCATAATCATTGTATCAGGTGAGTTTTCATAGCCCCGTTTTCAATTTATAATTTCATTCCTAAACTTGCGGGGGAAAATACATTGCACCATTTTTTATACGGACCAAAGTATCAAATTCATTTACATTGCTTAAGTTACCTCATTGTCATGTTAAAAATCCCCTTTTATTTATCATGAACCGTTAATTACGTAGTAAGCGAGAGTGAGTGAATAGATCTATTGAGGGTGACTCCTCCATCTGGGTTGGTAGATCCAACCGGTCAAACGGATGCATTTCATTTAATATCAGATTTAGAATGTCTGGAAAAACACTCTGGTGGGGTGATGCGTGTGCTGTGTTGCTCTAATTTTATATCCATGATGTGTCGTTGTGGTTTTAGCAGTATTAAAGTTTTAAATTTATATTTAGCCGACTTATCAATAACATACACTTTAACGAGCAGTGTACCCGGTCAGTATGAATATAATGGTAAGTAGAGTGTCGATCACTAAGAGTGAAACGTATTATCTAGTTATTCTAATCAGTATTTTAATATCTTAAGTTAGCTATACAACCTAATCTAACGCAAGGGGGTTTCAGCCTGAGAGACTGGCACGGTTTGGTTATGATTAAATAATAAACTAAACTAATAAGCACGAATCAGCGATTAGCACACACGTACACAGATAAATACTTGAGACAACAAGAAGACCTGTCCTGATAGTTAAGTAGCTTGTCACTTGTTTTATTGCTAGTTTTATATGAAGTGTATAGTTCGATGCAACGCACCGAGATTAAACCTTTCTCGTTGGCTCTAATCTTATCGGCGAGTAAACCCTTAATGATTACTTATGACTATCCTATTTATTAAAGACACGCTAAAACAAATAGGCGAGGAAGGGGCATGGCGACCCAAGCAATGCTCAGCTAGACACAGAGGTTATCAATGCACTAATAAAAGTCACCAAAGACATCAACATATAAACTTTAATTAATGGGAAAGCAATTTTAAGGGGAGTTGAAGTGCATGATTAAATCAATGACACAAGCCCATCAATCCTGATCAATTAAAGTGTACTAATAAAATAAAACAAAACTACTTAATGAATTGAATACATGCAGGACCTTCTTACAGCTCTTGTATCTTCGTTTAGGGTGTGTCTTGTGCTGCTACTTCGTCTGAATTCGGCCTAGGGTTTTGTGGTCTTCGGTCTTCTTCTGTATTAGGCTCTTGAAATTCGTCTGGCCTTGGGGTATTTATAGTTTCTGTCTGAGGGTAAGATGCGGCGCATTGAATAAGTAGATGCGGCGCATTGACTTAACTTCACGTGGGGTCCAAGATTAATATATTCAGGAATATTCGTACACCGCCAGAAGATGCGGCGTAACTCCATTCTTGTATGCGGCGCATGTCCTTTGCCGTCTTGTATTATAACTTGTGAAATCTTGATAGTGATGCGCCGTATATAATAAGTAGGATGCGGCGTATCTGGAGCAGAATGATCTTGATCTTGTACATTTCAGTAGACTCTTAACTTCTTGCTTGTTTTGCTCCATAATTAGTCCAAAATCGCCAAGTTTCACATAATACTTGTTTTTACCTAAGAATTACAAAAGTAAACATTAACGTATCAATTCTCACAGTAAATATAATAAAACAAGTCAAATAAATAGGATAAATGATGGTAATAAAATGTACTTATTTGAGTTCATCAAATATCCCCCCACTTGAACTTTACTTGTCCCCAAGTAAACCTTAGAATTAATCTTATGAAATTGTATCCTAAAAGATATTAGGATTTATTTTTATATTTAAGCATGTATTCGTTTTGTCATAATCACACAACCAAACACTTAACGAATTAGAAGTAAAATAAAATATATTGATTAAAGCAAATCTAATCGTTTAACTGTCCAGTCGTGACGAATATTCTATCATAAGCTTGGCAAGTATACGCATCTCCTCCACTAAAGCTAAGGAATAACAAGTCTAAAACGGTAAAAAGGGTTTGTTGGTTAAGGGTTAATAATTCTTCTTAATCTCTATCGATCTCAAATTCCAGAAAAGGCGACAAAATCACAAATACATGATCGAATCCATGAACACGATACTTGCAATTGCTCAAATCCTTAACTCGAATAGGCTAAAGATAGGACCAAGTAATCTTTACCAATAATATTATATCAAAAAGGGCGACAAAATCATAAATACATAGCCGAATCCACGACTACGATACTTAAGATTGCTCAAATCCCTAATCTCAATAAATCAAAGGTTTAGATAAAGAATAATATAGGGTATGGATAATATTTGGGATACAAATTGGTGTAAAATGAAAAATAAACAAAACAGATAAATTAAAATCCTAAGTGTGGTAAATTGCTATCCCAACCATCCCATGAATAAGACTCATATCACTGAATAACTCACGCTTTAACACTTGAAACACACGTTTTAGGTAGACACGAATTATACTCAACAAGATCTCAATCAAAGAATAACCTTAGTTGGCGTTCCATAACGTCCAACTCCCATTCAATCCATAAATATAATATATAACAAATAGTGGTGATATCGACCACTTAATACAAAACTTTACATAAGTTGGTTAAAACAAACATCCAACTTTTCCTTTTTCTTTTTCTTTTCTATTTTTTCGATTTTTTTTTTTTTTTTTTTTTTTTTTTTTTTTTTTTGACATCAAACATAAATATAGATGTGTAAAATTTCACCACATCACTATAACGATAACTCTGGATAATTTTTCCATACTTTTCATGACTTCAGAAATAATGGTAATAGTGAAAGTAGTAAACACACGAAAAACAAGACTCAAAGATATACAATATTTACTTTCACTCCAATTGCATTGTGCAATTTCCCGACCTAACCATAGATAATGAATTACGCACGCGAACACAGGTAATGTAAGGAAACACACTTTGCCTAAAGCAATTAACCAACCACGGATTTTAATCTACAGGGTAGGCTAAGGTGTAAGGGTGTAACGAAACATTATAACAAAGGTGTAAGAAACGAAAGGAATGGCTCTGAGTGTTTTTCTAGGGGTATCTTACTCTAAAAATGAGAGTAACAAAAGGGTTTATACGGGGGTTAACTAACCAATGTAGTTAGCTAATATCACATAACATATAAAGGCTATTTGGGTGTAATCCTAGAAATTTACCAATTTAGACAAGTCATTCCAATTATGTAAATAATACTTATTAGAGTGGTCTCGAATAGTATACAAGCCAAGTTCTAAAGTTTACAAGTCACCGGCACACTCATAGATTTGTGAATTTTGAAAAGTTCACAATTTTTGAAAATAATGTTATGTGTGCAGCTATGTAATTTAGACTTTAAACAAAATCATGCTAAAAATTTTAAATTTTGATATATTAAGCGCATTTTAAGCATATTTTGAAAAGTTTAGGACAAGTAAGTGTTCTAATTCTCTAATCCCCCCACTTAAGTTAAACAACGTCCTCGTTGTTTGTATCAAAGATTAAAAACTGGAAAATAAAAGAATTGGAACAGAAAAACTCCCCTGAGATTTGCTCGGTATGATCCTCCATTATTTGTATAAGAGCAAAAATCATTTTTCTTGTGGATGAGAACGTTTAAGCTTCATATTTGATGTATCCACAGGAAATGCAGGAATCTATAATACCATCAAGACTTTAACACACCTAAGTTAAGAAGGTTCAAACTTGCATAATACATTAGTAGTTAGCAAAAATAAAACTGAAAAATTAAAATGAAAATCATCAGGTCAGTCGATACGCCGTATCTTATGGAAGAAGATACGCCGTATCGAGCCTGGAATAAATATGAATCAGAATAGAAGATGCGTCGCATCCTTAACCAGGGATGCGCCGCATTAAAATACTGACAGAAAGTTTTAAAGTCAAAAATAAAAATGCAGAAAATTAAATAAGATATGACCAGTGCAGGCGATGCGTCGCATCTTAGGATTGAGATGCGCCGTATCTTCTGCGGGCCTGACTGACTCGACACAGAACAGAATAGTAAAAATTTTCCGGGTTGTCTCCCGGTCAGCACTTGTCTTTATTCCAGAGTCTTCAAGTTAGACTCACGTTCAGCTCCTTATTTTGTTCTTGTTACGTGCCATCCTTCTTCTTTCATCCGAAAGATGTTCCCGTATAGCTCCGCAACATTTTCTTCCGTACGACTTAATCTAATAAATTTTTTTGTCTTTGTCGCAACATATTCCTCATCAGGTCCCAAAGAGTATTTGATGACTTTAATTTTTTCAGAAATAATCATCGGTGGCTTATTATAAGGGATCCCAAGTAGTTGACATTTTCTCTTGGTGAATTCTTCTTCGTTTTTATCAACAAACTTGAAATAAGGATCCTTATTCAAATAGTCATCAAGTTCATCAATCAATTCTTCTCGCGACTCATCGTTATTATCATAGGGATCATAATTAACCACGTTAAAGGACTGATAATAATCTTGAATCTCATCCCACTCATTTTTCAATTCCCATTGCAAGCGTCGACTAAGCTTAGTGTAATCATCAAATTGTCCATTCACCCATTCCCAGAAAGTAGTGTCCGATGCTCCCTTAAGTTCTTTTAAGCAGTTGATTCTACATTTTTCTTGCAAAGCCTCTGCTTTACGTAGGCAGTCTTCAACTTTTTCATACCAATCATCGTCTTCAAAGTATACATCGTTTCCAACCCGTTTCATTCCAATTATACTTCCCCCATTACAGGTTCCATCACTCTTATAATCACAGGTCGGCCATACACTACTTCCATCCTTGAAACAGAAAGGTGTACAAGTGTGATTAATGTGCTCAAATTCCCATGGTTTATCCCGAACCCATGGTATTTGGTCATTCCATTTGTAGTACCAGGTGTTTTTGAAATCATCATAAGTTTTGAATCCTGGTAGATCTCCAGTAAGCACATCAGCATCGATTTGAAGAAGGTAATTAAATTCTTTGAATTGTTTGCACAAGGGTGTCTCATAATTGAACACATCAATGTCTATTCTGAATAATTCTTCAATGCCTTCCTTGATTGTTGAATTGTCATCTAACGATCCATTGTTGCTCTCTACTTCCTCATCTTCCCCTCGCATCCAATATACCCATAACACATCTTTAGTAGCTCGGTCCATGCTCTTATGGTTAGTGAACTTACTAGCTAACCAAATTGAAAAATCAACATTGTTAGGATCGTGGTTAACGTCAAAGCTAGTGTTACCAATCATGTTCCTTCTGATTTCCATGAACTCATTAAATTGTCCTTTAAAACTTCGTGTCAACCATGAGGTCACAGTCCTTTTGACTTCATTCATAGGAGCAAATTTTGGATTGCCGTATTTAAGTTCAAGCCATTCTTCTAAAGAGATATCCATCAACCTTACCAACTTTCCATGAAATAGTATCTCCGATTCAGCATACATTCTTTCGTTATCCAGATAGCTTTCATCAAATCCCCAATACTGTTCGGAATAAGGCATATAAGAAGTTTGTATAGGTTGGACTTCATAGCTTTTGTTGCTCGATTTGTTGACTGCATTTGCTGAGTTCATGTATTCAATTCGGAATTTCCCATCTTTTTCTTCGATAGTAGTCCAAGTTAATCCCTTAGATTCAATGATGGGCCATAAGAGTAACAATTCATCTTCAGTGTAGCTCATTAGTAAATCATAAGAGAATATCCCATCTTCAATATTGCATAAGCGCTTGAATTCCTTATAAGTAGCTTCAAGAGGGGTCTCCCAAGAGAATAAATCGGCATTAATCATGAGCACATTGAAGTTGACATCTTCAAAAACTTCCCTTTCGAATGGATTCGAAAGCAAGAGTTCCTTGGCAAGATATCCGTTCACTGACATGTCTTCCATAGCAAAACCTGTCATCATAGGTAAAATCGTAAGTAGGATTTGTTCGCTAGAAGATAGATTAATAAATTTAGAAACGGATATAGGAATAACTGATATCTGCAGACGATGCGCCGTATCCAAAAAGTTGGATACGCCGTATCTTATAATCGTTAAAATTTAATCAGACTTTTATTCAGAAAATAGATACGCCGCTTATAAATTAGAATGCGCCGTATCAGTTTAATTTATCAAAAATCTATTATACTTATTAAAATTAAATGCGTCGTATTAACAAAAGTTAATGCGCCGTATTTTCGTTACGTTTTAAAATACAAGATTTTTGATTCAGAAGATGCGCCGTATCGACAGAGATCGATGCGTCGTATCTGTTTAATAATTCGAAAACTGTTTTTAATTAAAATAATAGATACGCCGTATCTGCTAAAGCAGATGCGTCGTATGGCGTTATCGCTTAGAAATTTTTTTTTATTAAAAACAGGATACGCCGTATCTTGGGGAAAGATGCGTCGTATCGAATTTATTAAACGCGTTGTATTTTATAAAAATTAAACGCAATACGCCGTATCTGTGAAAACAGATGCGCCGTATCGTTTGAATTAGCTCAGTACAACGATAGCAGTATGCAAGAAAATACAGAAAATAAAAACAAAAATAAAAACAAGCAAAAAGAAACAAAAATAAAAACACACAAAAACAGAAAATATGCAAAATAATACAATGAATGCAATTTAACTAATATACAATAGAGTTAGTGGTTAGAATAAAAATAATTAAAACCTAATTACTCCCTCCGTCCCATATTAAATGTCCATAATGGAATCTTGGGATGTCCCAAATTAAGTGTCCAGGGAATATTTTCAACCAATGAGAAGAGACTTTAGTGGGTAATAGTGATATTTGATTGGTGGAGAGTGTAGTTGGCCCCACTTTCCTAAAACTTTGTGCATTTGAAAAGTGGACACTTAATATGGGACGGAGGGAGTAAAATACTAATCAAATTAACAGATAATAACAATTCACTCCCCGGCAACGGCGCCAAAAACTTGATGATTATGCTCTGTTGCTCTAATTTTATATCCACGATGTGTCGTTGTGGTTTTAGCAGTATTCAAGTTTTAAATTTATATTTAGCCGACTTATCAATAACACACACTTTAACGAGCAGTGTACCCAGTCAGTATGAATATAATGGTAAGTAGAGTGTCGATCACTAAGAGTGGAACGTATTATCTAGTTATTCTAATCAGTATTTGAATATCTTAAGTTAGCTATACAACCTAATCTAACGCAAGGGGGTTTCAGCCTGAGAGACTGGCACGGTTTGGTTATGATTAAATAATAAACTAAACTAATAAGCACGAATCAGCGATTAGCACACACGTACACAGATAAATACTTGAGACAATAAGAAGACCTGTCCTGATAGTTAAGTAGCTTGTCACTTGTTTTATTGCTAGTTTTATATGAAGTGTATAGTTCGATGCAACGCACCGAGATTAAACCTTTCTCGTTGGCTCTAATCTTATCGGCGAGTAAACCCTTAATGATTACTTATGACTATCCTATTTATTAAAGACACGCTAAAACAAATAGGCGAGGAAGGGGCATGGCGACCCAAGCAATGCTCAGCTAGACACAGATGTTATCAATGCACTAATAAAAGTCACCAAAGACATCAACATATAAACTTTAATTAATGGGAAAGCAATTTTAAGGGGAGTTGAAGTGCATGATTAAATCAATGACACAAGCCCATCAATCCTGATAAATTAAAGTGTACTAATACAATAAAACAAAACTACTTAATGAATTGAATACATGCAGGACCTTCTTACAGCTCTTGTATCTTCGTTTAGGGTGTGTCTTGTGCTGCTACTTCGTCTGAATTCGGCCTAGGGTTTTGTGGTCTTCGGTCTTCTTCTGTATTAGGCTCTTGAAATTCGTCTGGCCATGGGGTATTTATAGTTTCTGTCTGAGGGTAAGATGCGGCGCATTGAATACGTAGATGCGGCGCATTGACTTAACTTAGCATGGGGTCCAAGATTAATATATTCAGGAATATTCGTACACCGCCAGAAGATGCGGCGTAACTCCATTCTTGTATGCGGCGCATGTCCTTTGCCGTCTTGGATTATAACTTGTGAAATCTTGATAGTGATGCGCCGTATATAATAAGTAGGATGCGGCGTATCTGGAGCAGAATGATCTTGATCTTGTACATTTCAGTAGACTCTTAACTTCTTGCTTGTTTTGCTCCATAATTAGTCCAAAATCGCCAAGTTTCACATAATACTTGTTTTTACTTGAGAATTA
Source organism: Artemisia tridentata subsp. tridentata (assembly GCA_021014915.2). Taxonomy (NCBI): domain Eukaryota; kingdom Viridiplantae; phylum Streptophyta; class Magnoliopsida; order Asterales; family Asteraceae; genus Artemisia; species Artemisia tridentata. Next base: position 403,925,622 of record CP139508.1, read on the forward strand.
CAAAAGTAAACATTAACGTATCAATTCTCACAGTAAATATAATAAAACAAGTCAAATAAATAGGATAAATGATGGTAATAAAATGTACTTATTTGAGTTCATCATGGGGCCTTCATAATCAGTCTAGCTTCGGGGTCATGAGCTTAAGAGCCAATGTATGATTTTTATGCAGCATTCTTGTCATTTCGCTTTATACTTGTGGTTATCGTACAGACTTATCATTTACATAAACCTATGATTCTCACCAACATTTTTGTTGACCGTTTTAGCAATGTATTTTCAGGTAATTAAAGCAATCGCATCATGGCCTGCATGAGGACTTATCATAGAGTCGCGATGACGACGCGTCTCACTTGTAGTTTTATGCACTTAAACTATCGTTTGGTTTGTAACAAACTTATTTCCGCAGCTTTGACAAATCTTTTGGGACCTATCTTTTGTAAACTCTGAATGTTTTATGAAATCAAACGATGTACTTTTAAAACGACACTTTAGGTCGTTCAATATAACTCTAACTGTGATGCTATGGCAGTCACGCCCCATGTATTCCATTCCGCTGCAAATCAGGTATTTGGGGGTGTGACAGATTGGCATCAGAGCTAAGGTTATAGCGAACTAGGTTGTATCACGGACCCTAGATTATAACCACATCATCATAGCATCTCATCATTTCATCATAAGTGCATATTCACTATACAGGCGGTTTCATACATACATTATGCGGGTTATTTACTTTCATTTTACGTCGATTGTCACGGAGATGTCTTCAGATACCCATCCTATCTTCCTCGACTCGGAATCAGATGGGGGCGATTCGTCATCATCCACTGTCCCGACCACACCAGTCATTCCTGTTCCTGTATCCTCCGGCGATGAGTCTGCTGAGACTGAGCCATTTGAGGACGCTCAGACCATATCTACACCCCCTGTACTATCACCACCCATTACACCTATCCCTCCAGTTCCATCACCACCATCATCTCCACAACCACCACCATCATTCACTTACCACCAGACTACCACTTTGTAGAACTGTTTTACATAATTTTAATACAAGATATTTTACAATCGCTTTATAAAACTATTTCACATAACTTTACCACAAGCTATTTTACTACCATCTCAGGAAATTATTTCACAGAATTTTAAAACACGTTATATTACCATCATCTCATAAATTGATTTACTAGCATTCTACCAACTATTTACTCCCACACGAATTGATTTTTCTTTTTAAAACAGAATTTAGACTACCATTTTACCAAACCACATGTTGAACACCATCTAAAACTTTTGAGAAACATAATGCTACTTTGACTAAACCGAGCATCGCATCATTAGTCCTCAATTATACATAGCCTGATCACCTATGTATAATTCAGGAAGAATTATGCCATGAAGAAAACAATCATCTTTTCAAAAATTCCTAATCACAATCTTCATTCAAAACATCCCAAAAAGTAAAGCTTTGTAAACAAGTAAATTTTTTATAAACATCATTATTGACAAACCCTCTCTAGGTACCTACACCACTAATTACTCACTTAACTGTTAAGTTGGATTTTTGAGAGGATGCTTCGATACAATATTGAGGATGTAAGTCCTTTAGTACGAGTGTATGTGATACTTTGAGTGAATATGATTAAGTATGCGGAATCTACTAAACCACACTTAGAAGGATATTGGTTATGGAAATGGAACAGTGGTGGTTGTTGAATTTGATAATAAATCATGAATGTTAACACCAAACGATTCAATATTATTTGAGAATAATACGAGTGATCTTCACTATCACTAGGGTTACAAACCTTGAATCTCTATTACAAAGAAAACTATTTTTCTGTTATGAACTACTCAAAATGTATGTTTTCTTAGTATTCAACTAGTTACAAATTCAGCACTTAGATACTTAGTTTTTACAAAATTCACACTTTCTAAGTCACACTTGTAACTAAGATAAGGTCTTCCTTTTATACAACAAAAGAGATCTTTACAATAAATGATAAGTCTTGTCGAACTACTTGCTTTGCTTGAGTGTGTCAGTCCTTAAGATACAACTTGTATCTATGTACACAACTTGTTGACTGATCATCTATCAAAGATATTATCTACCGTATATCTTTGACTTTTATACATAAAATATCTTTGTATACTTATCCATCCGGCAGTAGAATATACGACACTTATCTCTTCAACAACAGAATCTGATGCACTAGCAGTAGTATCCTTGTGGCAGCAGAATCTCTAACACTAGCAGTAGAATGAAATACACTAGCAGTAGAATGAACACTTAGTGAATTTCATTGAGCAGAGCTAACCTTGTGAACATTTAATTCCTGATGCTAATCTTCAGAACATTTAATTCCCAACAATCCTCCCCTAAACATGTGATTTCCCTAAATCAACATGTTTCTTCTGAATTAAATTCTGATTGTGAGGATCTTTCAAACACTAAATAGTCAGACTCTTGATCTAAGCTTTTCTCTGTTCTATAAGACTAACTATCTTTCTATCTAACTCATCTGCTTTCTGTGAATCTCTTTCAGCAATAACATCATCTTTCTTCGTCTTGAACACAATCAGTACCATGAATAAAAGATGGTGCAATTTCTTTGGATGGAGGAATTATAAGAGGCAATGGTGCTGTGTATCTTGGATGCTTGTTCCAAGAAGTCAAATCATCTTCCAGCATGCCTTTGCAAGTGATGAACAAACGTAGTGAACTGAAATTGAAAATGAAAGAAGTTTAGATAGAACTTTCTTCATTTGAATGCTTCATCCCTTCTGAATATATATAATACTCCAGAATCTTCATTTGAACTTTCTTCATTTGAAGAGCTTATTCCCAGTATCCATCAACTGAAAAAGGTTATTCCTAGCATCCATCAACTGAATGCTTGTTCATATTATTGCTGAATAATAAGACATTTTAGCTTCTCAAAAAGATGACATCATCATCTTGTATGCTCTTGTCTTTTCCATTGTGGGAGAAGATACGACAACTGTTGCTGAGCCAGGTGGTTTTCGAAGGGGTGTATATATTATATTGAGATGCTAAAAAGTAGAGTCATGAAAATACTCCCTTCCCAATCTTTCTCCCCTGTTTGATTAATTTTAAACTACCTCCCCTGATTCTGAGCATACACAACCATAACTTTTCTTCCCTTATTGGTTTATCTTCCTTCCCTTAGCTTGGAAGATCTCTCACCATGTACCAAAATATTTCCTCCCCTGTTTGGAAGATCTCTCATCATCATCTGATCTACCAATTAGAACATGTTTTCAGACAATGGTGTACATGTTGGCCATCAATTCCTTAAGAGTTTAATTTGCTGTCCTCATCACTTCCAGGTGTGTTAACTCCTGTGAGAGGTGAATCATGGGACATTGACTCATTATCCATCATTTGATGGGTTTTCTGAGCCACTTTGAAAATCCTTTTAAGAAACTTTTGAATCAGCAGTATGAACTTGATTTTGTGATTGAAAAATCATACTGCTTACAACCATTTTGAAGGGATTAAGTGTATAACAAATACTTAATCAAGAATTCGGTTTGAAGTAACCTCTGGTTGTGTGAGAACCAATGTATTCAGTTATAAATAACTGCCTGTGTGCAGATAAACCCATTTAAAGGGCTTTCTTGACAGGTTTTCCAGCTCGTGATAATTGTGTCTTCTAACACAAGTGTTAGATGCACATTTGTTCGCTGTTCTTTCTATCAGATGTCCTTAGACTTGCTCATTATACTAATTAAAGTATAAAATGATAGAAAGTGAGTTGAGTCAGTTACTATCTGACCAACTGAGCCATCAAGTCAATGTTAAACATCATAATCAGGTTTCAAGAAAGAAGTTTTAAAGAATCAATTTTAACTTAGGTGCAAACCTTTGTTAATGAATTCCCAAACTCTTTCTATCATGAACCTATTATGTCAGCAACTAGTATCATCATTCTTCTGCTCACACATTTCACTTGTAACTTCCTTTGTGCTCAAATGTTCATACCTGAAATTGTTAGTCCAAAACCAAGAAACAAAAATGCAAAGCATATGTCTTATAGCAGTAGAAATATATGACTAACAGTATGAACTAAACACTAAAAATTTGTACTAGCAGTACAAACTTTTCATTAACAGTACTAATTTACAAAGTCATCAGTACAAACTTAATTTTATGTACAAAAACACAGAGTTTTAAATCATTGAGGATTAAGCATCCCAATACTTGATACCAAGTACTGAAACCTTCCAACATCAAAAGCTTTTGTGAGAAGATCTGAAAAGTTGTGATCAGAATCAATTTTAATAACTTGAATTAACTTCTTCTCATTGCAGTCTCTAATAAAATGATGTCTAATTTCTATGTGTTTTGTTTTAGAATGTTGCACTGGATTTTTAATAATGCAAATTGTACTACTATTATCAATATAAATGACAGTGTTCATAAAATTGTACCCATAGTCAAGAAGTTGGTTTTGAAGCCATAGGACTTGACCACAGCAACTTGCAGCAGCTACATATTCAGCTTCAGTTGTTGAAGTAGCCACAATTGTTTGCTTCTTACACTGCCATGAGATAAGTCTACACCCAAGGAATTGACATCCTCTAGTTGTTGACTTTCTGTCCAAGCTTGCACCTAAATAATCACTATCTGAATATGCTACCAAGTGAAAAAGTGATTCCCTAGAATACCATAGACCCAACCTAGGTTGACCCTTGAGATATCTAAAAATCCTCTTGACAGCTGTTAAGTGAGAAACCTTAGGAGTTACTTAAAATCTTGCACAAGCACAAACAGAGAACATGATATCAGGTCTTGATGATGTGAGATACATCAAAGAACCTATCATAGATCTGTAGGTGTGTACATCTACATTGTCTCCATCTACATATTTAAAAGTGGCTTCTCAGAGTCCATTGGTGTGCTTGCCACTTTTGAATCAGCAAATTGAAATTTTCTAAGAATCTCTGCAACATATTTATCTTGGCTGATAAATATGCCTTCACTTGATTGCTTAACTTGCAGACCCAAAAAGAATGTAAGTTCCCCCATGGAACTCATCTGAAACTTATCATGCATAAGTTTCTCAAAATCTAAACACATCTCCTTCCTTGTAGATCCAAAGATGATATCATCCACACATGCACTAGCAAAAATCCTTCTTGTGCTTCTTGATGAATAATGTCTAATCTACCTTGCCCCTTTGGAATCCATTTTCTGTTAAGTAGGAAGCCAGTGTTTCATACCATGCCCTTGGTGCCTGATGAAGGCCATAAAGAGCCTTAACTACCTTGTACACTTTTTCTGGATGATCTGGGTCAGTAAACCCTGGAGGTTGTGAGACATACACCTCTTCTTCAATAGTACCATATAGAAAAGCACTCTTGACATCCATTTGATAAACTGTGAAGCCCATAAATGAAGCATAAGCCAAAAATAACCTAATGGCTTCAATCCTTGCTACCAGAGAAAAAACCTCTTCATAGTCTATCCCTTCTTCTTGTGTGTACCCTTGGGCTACTAATGTAACACCCCAACCCGATAAGGGTAGAAGTATTACGTTATAGTGACATATCAAAGCAAACACAAGCATATGACTAAATAATACAAAATGAATTTCAAAGGTTACAAAGGAAAATCTAAAATACAAGGTTACAAAGGGAACAATAATAAATTCTAAGTCTACAATCGTAATTACTTCTAGTCATCTCTAATCCAGGATAGCTATGAAAGTAAATGTCCTCTAAGTCCCAAGTGCTCTCCACTCATAACCCAGCTTCCATCTAAAACCTGCCGCATGGAAAGAAATGCGGATGAGCTTAAAAGCCCAGTGAACAGATATATATAACATAACAGGACGGTAAATAAACATAAGCAACGAAGGAATAAGAATACAAAACGAAAGTATAATTATGAAAGTCATACGAATTTAAAGAGAACTAAAAATCAGGAATGCATGAGAACTGAATAATAATTGAATCGAGAGAAAGAATGAAATAATGAAAAGGTTCATTTAAGGATGTGCCATAAGAACTCCATACATAAATCGTCAAATCATACTAAAGCATAACAAGTATACGAAGAGGGGAGACCTCTAAGTAAATAAAAGTGTGAGAAGGAGTGCAAGGCATACACCACCTGGTCACCATAATCACATAAAACATAAAACCTAGGATGCATCCATACGCTCCCTAACATAAGTATGTATGTCAGTACTGGACTAAGCACACACACGCATTAATGGCCAATAGTGATCACAATATAATACATAAACATAAGGGGGAACGCCGTAGATCTATCACACCTCTACGGGAGTGTCATGCCTAGGGTGCCATCAAAGACATGGTCATGGTATCTCCACAACTAGGTAAGCTCAGGCACAGATCTATCATAGCATACAACAATCATAATCTAGCATGTCAATAGAAGCAAGATAGTAAAAATAAGCATGGCAAAATGTAAGCATAGCATGGCAGAGACATTTAAATAAATGTCAGAATGAATCAATAAGAATGACAATCATGCAATGAAAGTCATGAGTCAAATAAGGGAATCATATCAGGCATAGAATCTCAAAGGTTCATAATCAAAGGTTCGAAATCAAATGGTTCATAGCAAGGTTCAATTAAAAGGTTTCTATCAAATGTTCATTTAAAGAACTCTTTTAATAATGGTTTTCATAAAAATGATCTTTAAAAATGGTTTTCATAAAGGTAGTCTTTAAAAGTAGTTTCATAAAAGTTTAGTAAAATTTCATATAAAAGTGGTATCGCATCGTTCATAAACATCCTTTTAAAATTTGTTTTTCTCAAAACATTTCCATGATAAGAAAGGTTTTCACATCCAGTTACAAAATCAAATGAACCTTCTAAGCATCAAGTGATTCGAATACTTATGTCATAGGGTCATAATGACGAATGTCAAATGGATCATGAAGAACGAATCAAAGTATAAGGGAACATAGCAATGGCTTAGGGAATCCTAATGAATCAAGATCAAGAAAATCATGAGAACGAAAGCACCCTTACTGAAAAAGGGTAGAATATCTGTACCTTAGACCGCAAGTGAAAACACAACTAGAAACGAAAAGATCGGAAGTAAACTCCATCTTCAGCGAATCTACACGAATTTATGATCGTCTGATTAATAACTTATTTTAAATCAGATTACTTATTTTAGTCAGGTTTCCCGAATTAGTAAGTTTCCATAATTAGTAGGTTTCTATATCTAGAAACATTAGTCATAATTATTCAAGTTTATCCCTTAATCAATTTGAGGTAGCAATGTGACTATATTAATAGTTTAAGGTTCATAACGTAGCTTTCATAAGTGTTAGGGTTCATTATGCAAATACAACAAGTTTAGGGATTATAGTGTCATTATGGTAAGATTAGGGTATGAAATGTAAATATTCTAAAGTTACATATTTTCACAAGTTACGCCCTTTAGTTTAGAAAAATGACAAATTAAACCCTTTAGTTTAAGAAATATACACATAACACCTTTTTAACCTTTTTAAACCCTTAACAGTTTTTATATACGAATTTGTTATGCTTAGACGAATTTATGAATCATATAAGGACTCAGAAATAAAATCCACAAAATTTCACACACGTACTTTCATGTCCTTAGAACTCACACTAATTTTCCCAGAATTTATTAGCTAGTATAACTATAGTTTAAAAAAATCCATTAGGCCAATTCGTCCAGATTCATGATCAGATTTGACACCCGAAAAGTTTGTATTTTGTTACCCCATTTAAATAATTCATAAAAATCTACAAAAATTCCAGTAATTGCTAGACATATGAAATATTAATCCTATAAAAGGGCATCCTCTAATTCGACATGGTTTGCAAATTAAAAATCAAAAACCCGGACTGTTTTTCCAGACATACGAATTCAGTTTTGACACTTGAACTTGTAAAATCAAAAAGTGTATCTTCCCGACCTCTAAAAATTACAAGGCTTATATTTCCAGAAAGCTCTTTTCTTGAACATTATTTTAGACACAAAAATCACTCAAAATTACGTTGGCATCACAAAGTTTGACCCATTTGATTTCGACCCAAAAACTGGACAGCAGGTTTACATAACATCATACCCAAACCCTAAACCCTTAATTACCCGATTCAATTACCATATAACCCTAGGGTTTCTATTCTTTTATTCCCAGCTTTTAGGTCCTATTATGAAAGTATATTAAGGCGAAAATGACCAAGGCTAACATGTGCTTAACCACAGATTCAAAGAACCAAGACAGAAAAGTGAGTCGACATGTATTATGGATCCATGATTTTATGCGGCCTTCTTTTACATGTTATACATATATTACGAAAACAACAATACCACTAGATCAAGTTAGCATATTACTCTTAGGTTTCTTGATTAATACATTCGGATTTTACAACCCTTTGTTGTGTCGAAAAGATAAATGAATCAAGGGGGTGATGATACCTTTGTGGGTCGAATGTAAGGGAAACGAACAAGAATAGCCTTAAGATGGATCGAATGGAGTCAAGAACAACAAAAACAGGTTCACGAAACAAACCCTAGATCACAAATACCCACAGCAACAAATATATGATCACCACGAACACTCATCAGTAACACATCATATAGACTAGAGTAGTCTACATATCATCAGTAACATCATCTTCATATTAGGTCATTCACGGTTTGCATAATTTCAATTCACGTATATTTATTTATTAAATAAACGCTATCACTCGATCATTTATTTTGAACAATTGACCCGACACTCCCGACTATGATCCTAATATATTTTCACACTCATTACAGTGATATAAAAGTTATATTATTAGTTTACCCGGTGTTTTGAATTTATTTACTATATGTATCGTTAAATGTTTATAATTACGACGGTTTACGTAATTTCAATACGATAATTATTTATTCACCCGACATACCCAATTCTCTCAACGATTATTTCTAATGTATTTTTATACTTCCAAAAAGATTACAAAAGTTCCAAAAATATTTCCTGACGCCCAAGGTAAATTCTTTACAACATACGTTTAATTACGTAAAACTTTCGTTAATCACCAAACCAACAACCAACACATATTTTTAACACCCAATACCTACAATATATACACTCTTGTATCAAAACTACACAATTAATCCCATTATTTACCAATTTCCGCCCCCTCCTCTTATGCCCTAAAGATTTTATTAGACAAAATCCACATGCTCATTAATGATATCTTCCATAACCATCTAACACATTCATTAACTATTAGATTGACCATCGGGTTTGACTAGTCAATCACAAAAAGCCTGTGACAAATCGTAATTTCAGGTCCTTTTTCAAACTTCCAAAATTTACTATTCATCTCGAGAATTTACTATTCACGGATTATTATTCACCATTTTACTATTCATCATTTTTTAAGTTAGTTTGCGACTTTGAGACGTTATCAAAAAATTTACTATTCATGAAACACTATTCATTCCCGAAGGAGAATCACTATTCATAGTTATCATTCATCATTTCGTAAACTAGGTTTACGGGTATCAAAATTCGCGTAACCGTAAGGGTTTAGCTACGTATTCATGGAACATCACTAAGGACACATCATATAGACTAGAGTAGTGAATTTAGCCTGACTATCTAACTTAACTATTATTTTTCTCTATGATCGGGACTCGTATGGACGAAATTTCAGTGTTACGAATTTAAGATATTGTTACAAGCTTTCTAAAACCACTGAGCTTATTTCCTAACACTCAATATTCACCAACTTACGACTAGCTTTGCAAGGCTACTTAGTCATTTTCAAAAATTTATCAAGGTGTTTTAATTGCGACAAAAAACTCTATTTTCTCGATTAATCACTAACGACTATCGTAGAATGTTGTGGCAACGTATATACGCGTAAAGTACTTTATACCTTGACAAGACGTCATAAACATATTTTTCGACGATAAACATCATTTCAAAATATACGAGTGGTATCGATAACATATGAATTTGCATGTACGACATCATTTCATGACCTAAATTAGATCATATCATTCATATTAGGTTGTGGTTAGAGATCGCGCCTCATTTCAGTATATCCACTATTGTCATCATAATCATTGTATCAGGTGAGTTTTCATAGCCCCGTTTTCAATTTATAATTTCATTCCTAAACTTGCAGGGGAGAATACATTGCACCATTTTTCATACGGACCAAAGTATCAAATTCATTACATTGCTTAAGTTACCTCATTGCCATGTTAAAAGTCCCCTTTTATTTATCATGAACCGTTAATTACGTAGTAAGCGAGAGTGAGTGAATAGATCTATTGAGGGTGACTCCTCCATCCGGGTTGGTAGATCCAACCGGTCAAACGGATGCATTTCATTTAATATCAGATTCAGAGTGTCTGGCAAAACACTCTGGTGGGGCCTTCATAATCAGTCTAGCTTCGGGGTCATGAGCTTAAGAGCCAATGTATGATTTTTATGCAGCATTCTTGTCATTTCGCTTTATACTTGTGGTTACCGTACAGACTTATCATTTACATAAACTTATGATTCTCACCAACATTTTTGTTGACCGTTTTAGCAATGTATTTTCAGGTAATTAAAGCATTCGCATCATGGCCTGCATGAGGACTTATCATTGAGTCGCGATGACGACGCGTCTCACTTGTATTTTTATGCACTTAAACTATCATTTGGTTTGTAACAAACTTATTTCCGCAGCTTTGACAAATCTTTTGGGACCTATCTTTTGTAAACTCTGAATGTTTTATGAAATCAAACGATGTACTTTTAAAACGACACTTTAGGTCGTTCAATATAACTGTAACTGTGATGCTATAGCAGTCACACCCCAGGTATTCCATTTCGCTGCAAATCAGGTATTTAGGGGTGTGACAAAGCCTTAGTCAATTTCATCTAGGGTAGGGCCTAGTTGTATCCGGGAAAAGGGTCTAACAATTCTACCCCCTTATTTAGATTTCGTCCACGATATCTATCGTCTATTACTAACCAAAACTTAGTCACATAATACATCTCATTCCTAGAACCTTTGATTCTTAGTTCATTTAGTTGCAACGATCTAGGTGATCTTGCAACTCTAAGCATACTACAACAAAACACATGTCCTTAATCCACATTGCTTCCCGCTTACCTCTATAACCATACAACTATTACTCAAATCATTACTTAATCCGATACATACCTACTATAGCTAGTTATCATTCAAATATGTTTATTTAACATTAAATCCCAATCTCACTTGCTTTATTCTAAATTTTTCGTTAATAACTACATGTTACTTGAGATAATCATACTATTTTGACTTTTTATAAGTCAAGCTTTGCCAGTACCCTTACATCTTACCATATCCACTTAGCCATCTCTTATCGTTCTCATCAAACACTTTGTTTCTTCTACTTACATTTATATATTATCCTCGTTTACTATTATAAATCTTATAGGAATATTCCATACTTTGACTTTATAACGTCATACTTGAACCTATGCCATTACATTTCACATGACAATTAGCTTCAATTACTTTCATAACTCACATTTTGTACCACGCCGCAAGGCGTATTATAACATCATTACAATTCCTTAATTCCTTCAACTTATACTTAACACTTAAAACGTAGGTTTCTCATAAGTCTCAACTAGAAGTCGTACTCTAATTCTAACCCTCCTATCTTAGTCCTTACAAATTCAGGCTAATTCTAGACTTCCGCCTTCTACTCCTCTAACCCTACTCGTGCCATGTCGGAAACACATAATTCCACTCATTCATACTTCCTCATTTACATGGAGAGGCGTCCCAATCGATGTAAATCAAGAAACATAAACTCATGGTTATATACTTCCGACATAACACTACTACTCTTATTACTCACTTAACTCTCAACCTCTCATTCATTTTATTACATTACCTTTTACTCTTTTAGACTTGGATCCATACCATTTCTACATTCATTATGGGGATATTTTTATGTGCCATGGATGTAGGCAACCCCTTGCCGGTGAAGGCAATACTTTTCATCCCGAAGGATCTTTAACATTCATCCTGAAGGATACTTTAACATTCATCCCGAAGGATACTTTACATTCATCCCTAAGGATACTTTAACATCCATTAGCTCAGTCATCCCGGAGGATACCATCTTTAACCTTTCACATTTTAACATTGGATCCAAGTCCGTAACGTTTTAACGCACACACATTATCTTATCCATTTAATTAGTTTAACTACGTATCATAGGGCATACGAAGCCCGTTTTTCATATTTACACATTATTCATGTGTTTACTCATCTCACCATCACTTACATTCTTTTAACCCTTGTTAACCATTTCACCATTTCTACCATTACTCCTTTTTAACTTTAGTCTACACAACTTTTTCAATTTTAAACCTTCCATAGATTAATTCAATCACACATCCATTTAAACCATTCATTCTTTTACACCTTATAGGTTATTAACATATTCTTATCATGTTTAATTTTCGCAACGCATTATTACGTTCTTACTTGCACCCTTAACTTATCACATTCTCATTCTCATACCTTATCTTACTTCTTTTATTATTCATGTATTAAAGCAACATCGTTCCGTCTCGCCTTACCTAGATCATTACTTTAGCATACTCATTAGCATTACACATTCTATGAGTTCGTCACGTTCACCATACTATATTTCACTACATTCTTGCTTACATACTTAACCTGCCTTATTTCAATCATTAGCACTTAAGCCTTACCATTTATCTCATCATTACCTTACCCACACATTTTACTCTAATTCTATAAATTTTACATCATACTTAGCATTCAAGGTACTCATTTAATCTTGCTTTCATCATAACATACTTTAACATCATTGTCATTATTATACGTTCATGTTCATAATTAGACCTCATATACCTTAACCTACCGTCAATTCGTCCCTATATCACATTATCCTCATTCATTAGGTACTAAATATGGTGAGACCATATGTTGGTCATCAATACCTTATGGATCCCGAGCCGTTACATATCATCATTCCTTAATCTCATTCATTTTCTTCATATCAACAAACCCTTAACAATTAGCGTGTTAATTCCATCTTATCATTACACATTATATTTTAGCACACTTTTTATCACTACGATCCATCATTTAAGCGTTAATGCTTTAAGTTACTTACTAACCCATCTCTAATACCATTTACTATTCCTTTTCACATCTTACTATTATTATCCTTCTATAATACACAATCTTATATCATCACCAATACGTTGATATCATTACTTACACTCATCAAGCCCGCCATGGATTTACATCACATACACCTCCTTACCATAAAACATATGTGTCTCTTATCGTCTTAAGTCATATAGTACATTTCATATAAACCATCGGTAACTTAAACATATGCTTAGAACACCTTTATAATTCATGAACCTATCTTTCATATCATTATTAAATGATCACCAATCCCTATTGAGACGTAAGATAATCTTTTTATTTCCACATCTTTAATTCAACATGAACTCATTTCTTTCATTTGTCAAACCCTTCACTACATGTCATCACCAATCGATCGCGTCTAACTCGCTAATTCTATGTTTCACTAATTATTCATTACTCAAGCATTTCTTAGACTAACACCCTTCTGTTTTCTCTTCTCTTTACATTACGCACTTTCAAACGCCCACCTATCATTTTTCATTACTTTGCCAAAATCTATATAATACTCGTCTATTTCATACTTTTATATATTACATTTATCGTTTTCTCATCAACCTAAGAGTAACCTCTTATTCCATTTTACATATGTACATCATTTTTATGTTTACCTATCATAATTCCAATGACTCGTCTAATTTGGGTTCCCTTGCATTACATTCTTCTATATATCACACATTCATAAGTCACCTTGCCTATGACGAAATAGCACCTTATACATAAACATCAAGCACATTAGTACATACTTAATCTCATATATACGTAAGGTCTACATTCATCATTCTTTCCACAAAAGATAAACATTACTAACCACTTACGTTTCATTAGTCTATAGTTAATTTATAATTTAAAACCATTAAACATGCCTAAGTTATACCATTTGTCTATTATCATTGAGGTAACTACTTCTTTACTTTACCAATCTATGCAATAGCTACTTCATGTATCATTCATTACTCATACATTTCTTTAATATCTTGCAATTACACATTACAACAATACGCTTTGCCTACACATCTAAATCCTTGTCTTACGCGCATCCTCATATACCGTTAACGTTCACATAAAAACGAGTCTTACTCAATCCACATAAATAAAACTTTAGTCTATACGATACAAGAACTATCATTCGCTTACGTAGCATACATATACATATCATGTATTCCATCTCATAATTTAATCAATCCATAACCCACATCTAACTCATTACTTCTATAATCTCTAAATTCACATCGCAATGATCACTTTACATCTAAGCCATAGTCTAATCTCATTATTACTATAAGCACTTTCACGTTATACCACTAAGGCATCTATTTCCCCGCATTACTTAAACTTAAGCTCAACGCGTCTACGAGTGGTTTAAGTCTAGGAAACCTAAAGTGGAAACCTAATTCACTTAAACCGAAGCTCTGATACCAAGTTGTTACACCCCGTGCCCGATTAGACCAAAAATTAAAACTTTTTAAGCAGAAACGACTCAACCTTAACGTACATTCTGTTACTCTTTTGACCATTTATAAAAATCCATAAACATTCAGACTATGAGACTATTTTTAAATGAAACTAGACTCAATTACCTTCGAAACGCCGGGTGGCACGACCCTTGACGACTTACGGTTTAAAAGATACGATTTTTCAAAGATTGCCAAAAGCTGCCGAAAACCACCCATCCGATCGGCATGCTCCCGCATCCGATTCGGATGGGCTACAACCGATCGGCAGGAACCTCCAACCGATCGGTTGGAGGCTACTGACCTCCCGGAACCACTTTCAAGTCCCGTACTTGAAAACCCGACCTCCCGAACTTGATATTTCACCAAACCTTCCAGATTTACTTAATATATCATTGGGCTCATTTTCATACAAAAACATTTACCGTTTGACCCTCGGAATAGTACTTTACAAGTTGACGGGTTTTGCACCTAAACCCGTTTTGACCCATTTACACTACAAACCACCTTTACCACTTCATTTGCCCACCAAACTTAACCAACATCATTAATATAACATAATGAAACGTTTCCATAATCATTTGACCCGTTTACAACCCAAAATGGGTATAATCATTTGACCCGTTTACTAACCAAGAAGAAGCACAAATACCAATTTACCAATTTAATAACCAAATATTTTTTTATTTACTCAAAAGCCCAACAACTTTAAATTCAGGCCGAATTCAAACAAAATCCAAAACCGAAAGTACCTGATGTCCTGATGAGATCAAAACTAATAACGAAAAACCAATTACGTCTAACAGCCAACGAACAAATCCCAGTTACCAGTAGCAAAACAAGAACATTTTTTTTTCTTCTTCTTCATGGCTAATCAAACCTAGCTCTTGATACCACTTGTTGCTAATTCAAAGACGAAACAAACAAACAAATCCAAACAAATGAATCGGAAGCTTTATTCAAATTATCAAACCAACTACAAAACCAAATTCAAACGTAACAACACAAAAACTAATTCAAAATGTACAAAGAAAACCAATGCTAATAATCCCTATTTATAGGCAAACTAACCGTCATAGATTAGTTTCCTAATTCAAAACAAACTTGTAGAACAAGTCAAACAAATTATTAAAGTTACCAAACAACCCTCAAAGTTTAAGTCACTATTCTAACAAAAACCTTTTCTCCTTTTCCGTAAGTCTTTAGAAGTTCTTGGCATAGATACATATGTATTCGGCACAGGGAGCTTTTGCGTCTAAAGCGATCACTTGGATCTAAGTGGTACTAGTAATAATCTTAATTAGGTGTTTGGATATGAATTTTGAATCTTACTATCGGTTTATTGCGAGTTAAAGTACTCATAATTAGTTTTTAATGTATAGATTATGCTTCAAATTATTAGATTACGACAAGGTCATATGTCGTGTATTAGCCCCAGCAAACTTGATTATCAGGGGATACAATAGAAATACTTAAAAAAGAAATCACATCACATAAACATTGACATACAACGTTTTTTAACTAATAGGACGGATAACAGTAACTTAAATAAATTTGAAATTTTTATGTCCAAACCCCTGTGCATGCACGAGCATTAAAACTGGTATATTATATATGTTAATACGTGAGTAAAATGTATCCAAAACATAGTTAACTACTTGTCTGGTCGAAATGAAGTTCTAGTTAGAACAATTTACCTTCAATAGTTTAAACATATTAAGCTAAACAAGTTAACTTGAAGAGTGATTGAGCATTCTAAGTTTTATTGCATAGAACAGTGAGAAGGACCGTCATCTTCTGCTCACTCTGGGATAGTAGGAAACAAGATTCTTAATTAGTTTCTCGTGTTCCAACGGAGATAAATCAATATTATGTGCACGAGTGCAGTTTTTATATAACAAGAATGGTAATTAAAAGGTTAATAAGGGTGAAGGAGCAAACATGTAAACAACTAAACAAGTAACTATAAAGTAAAAGTATCAACAAGAAGTTAACAACAACAATACTCAAATCACATATGAGTGGTTGTGGTAAGGTATGAGGTGGCAATTCGGGTCGGGTTCGGGTTCACGGGTTCGGGTTATCGGGTTCGCGGGTCAGAAACCTTCAACCCGAACCTAACCCGTTTAATAAACGGGTCAATCAGGTCGACCCAAAACCGACCTGAAACCTATTTAGTCTCAACCCTAACCTGCTAATTTTCGGGTCGGTCTCAGGTCGGGTTTCAGGTTAGCGGGTTAATTCGGGTTAACGGGGTTAACGGGTTCGGGTTAGTGGGTTCGCGGGTCAGAAACCTTCAACCCGAACCTGACCCGTTTAATAAACGGGTCAATCAGGTCGACCCAAAACCGACCTGAAACCTATTTAGTCTCAACCCTAACCTGCTAATTTTTGTGTCGGTCTCAGGTCGGGTTTCGGGTCGTGTCGGAAATTGCCACCCCTAGTTGTGGTAAGGTATGAGGTACAGAGTCACACGGCACAGGGCCCCACTTTATTTAAGGGCCACAAATTTATAACTTATTCTCTATGTACATATGCAAAAATTATTAAAAAAACCCATATTTTATATTTGCATTTTAAGGATTCGTTTGCTGCCTTGAAAAAAATGAGACTATAAAAATAAGGGGTCCAATCCATAACTTGTAAATCAAGTATGGGTAGACTATAAAATAAAAACCTACTTTCTCCAATTTACCGAGATGAAACATCTATTTTTTTATTAACATTTAAGCCAACGAAACTATCAAGTATTGTTCCGATATCAACAAAAAGTTGTATAAAATAATTAAATAATACTTGAAATGACTATATTACCCTTGTCTTCTTAAACAACTTTTTGTTGATATCGGAACAATACTTGATAGTTGCGTTGGCTTAAATGTTAATAAAAAAGTAGGTGTTTCATCTCGGAACAATACTTGATAGTTGCGTTGGCTTAAATGTTAATAAAAAAGTAGGTGTTTCATCTCGGTAAATTGGAGAAAGTACGTTGTTATTTTATGTTCTTTACCCATCAAGTATCCTAGTTAACCAAATGTATTCGATTAACCATGCATTCATAATTAATAACCAACAAAGTAACTGAAAGTATGCCATTTAGAGAAAAAGAAAACGGCAGAAACATTTGTTTTTACTTACTTTAATTTCCATGTTCAACTTTATCATTTTTAAAGGTTTTCAACAATCTATATGGTCTTTAAGGTTTCAAAATTTTAATAGCAACTTAAACATTACCTAAACTAGGTATTTTGATCTACAAAAACAAAATCATGTTTATTATAGGAATGGAATCAATCAAAATATCATAAAAATTAGCATGTTTCCCACATGGTAAGATATTAACCTTGTGGTCCGTCACTAACTATGCTCAAAATTTCGTGCTAAACGGGACCTACTTGTAGTTAGGCACAGGGCCGACGAAATTCATGAGACGACCCTGGTCTCTGTATGTTTTTGATAACTGATATATGCAACAGGAAGACTTGTGTTAGGGTGTGTTTGTTTAAAAAAAAAAAAAAAAAAAATCTTACTAGCCCTCTTACTCTTACCAGTAAGAGGTAGTCAGACGTTTTGCTTGTTTGTTTTTTTCTTTTGAGTCAGACTCAGTTAGACATATAACATCTTACTCAGTAAGAGGTGGGGGACTTGTCTTACTGCCTCTTACTCGATAAGAGATTGAAGACTCGTATTAATATAATATATTGGATGATTTATTAACTATGTTATATTTATGATAAAAAGTCTTGTTTCATATCTACATAAATTACTTAAATAAATTGCAGAAACGAGCACTTAAAATCATTCAGACAATTATAATAAAGACAAACAACATTATTTCGTTCAGATTTAGACTTTCTAGCCACCTCTTACTGGTAAGATGTGGTAGTAAGATTCAGACCTAAAACATCTTAATGAAACAAACACACCCTTACTTTTTAAGTTCATATATAAATCCATCAATATCCTTATCCGAGCTCCCGCCTTCCTCAGCGGCTTCTACAGCTAAATCCTTCCACTTTGCCCCGTTTTTACGGGCTACTACTCCCCTCTCTCCCTCCAAAATCTCCTTTATACACGACACTAGATTTTCTCGTCTAACCACCCCCTTCTCATCAGCTTTAACTCTTACTCCAACACCCCATATATCCTCCAGGTACTTGGCGTTCGTTATTTGATCTGTCCATTGAGGCATTCCCACAACTGGTACTCCCAAACTTATTGCTTCAAGAGTCGAGTTAAACCCACAATGCGTAAGAAAGCATCCTACTGAGTCATGTGCTAGCACCTCCAATTGCTTACACCATGCCACAATCAAACCCTTTCCTGTTTTCACATCCAGAAACCCTTTTGGGAAATTTTCCTTTTCATCATCTCTTACTATCCACAAGAAATTCGCACCACTATCATTCAAACCCCAAGCAACCTCTTCCATTTGTCCGGGTCCAAGTTGTGCGATGCTTCCAAACGATGCATAAACAACTGATCCCTTTGGTTTGTCATTTAGCCAATCCATGCACTCACTATGGTTTGCTTTAATGAGATTGATCCCGTAATCTTTGTCATCTTCTAGTCGCTTGTCAAGGTACATTGATGGAAGCGACGGTCCAATTACCTTCAAGGGCCACATCGTTCTCATCCACTCTATCACCTAAATCAAACAAAAATCATGAATATTTCACACTACAAAATACATGTTATTTTACAAGCTTATTTAACTATGATTCATACAAACATGTAAGAGTAAAAGGGGCGATGTATGGATTTGTTGATTATTGATTTTGCTTTATTTAACTAGGATTGATACTTGAAACAACATGTAAGACTTGAATAATAACTAGTCATAATAAGGATGATCATTATCAAAACAAAAGTACCTGTGATCCTGTATAGAAATTATAACCCAATCAATATAAAGAAAAATACGACAACTATAGCTTCAGAAAAAAAAAATGATTTGCAGTCTTTAAATATGAACATAGAAATCAATCACAAAAAGATTACGAGTCAAATCTAACTATGACGTATGTCTCGATGAAGAAAACGATTATGACATATGTAGGTTGATTATTAGATTCATGTTTCATGCCTTTCTAGTTAAACAAAGTACGTGTGTGTGTGTGTGTGTGCGCGCGGGCCGTATAAAAATAATAACAAGAACTAATCGAAGCGAAACACACCTCTTCCTCAAGTTTGTAGAAAGTATTAGTGAAGACCCAACGTGCTTGATCAATATTATTGAACTGATTGAACACAACCTTAGTCCATCCAGGGTAGTAGTACGGTCCATAATTGTGTACAAACGATGGTGTCTCCCAATACTCGAGTTGTGGCAAAGCAGGAACTGAAACACTCGAACCAAGTGGTATAGAAATCAAACCCTTATAAACATGATAATATATGCTATTCACAGCACAAGCTTGTGTAAAAAAGGTGCCACCATTAATTTCAAACTCCGTGACCACATCTAAAGCCCAAGTAATAAATGGATCACATATGATTGCATCAATGTTTCTTCCTTCACTTTGAAGCTTCTTGATCAAATCACGTAACGAGTTTGTCCCAACTTCATGGAACTTTTCTAGGTAGGATTCGGCATCAGCACTAGCAAAACCACCCTCATCAAAGCCATCAGAAATGGTTTCAATTGCTATTGAAGTGGCGGTTGTGTTGTGCGACAGGATTAAATTTGAGATGTAAGTGGTTGTTATGAGTGTCACTTCAACGCCTTTTGAAGTTAATCGTTTGCCGAATTGGATGAGAGGATTCAAGTGGCCTTGTGCAGGGAAGGGGAAGAGTAGAACATGTGGTATTTTGTTGGTTTTGGTTTCAGCCATTGTTGTTGGATTTTTTTTCGTGACGAAAAATGTATCGTAAATGAAAACTAACTATTGACTTGATCACTTGCAGATATATATACAAGAAAAAATATATATATATATAACAACGTGATTAAGCATCTATATATATAAAAAGGAAAAATGACAAATATATTTTTGTCATTAAACTTGTGACATTTGAGTATGACTTTGCAGTGATTTGTATGTTTAGTACTATATATAGAGGTGGGGCCAAACGTCATTGCTAGAGTTACAGCGTTGGATTTTATCTTTGTAATGGTATCTTTTAATCCATGCTGTTAAGATTAGTACATTAAAAAACTTTAATACAAACAACAGTTTTTGTTTGGTTATGTTAGGGCATCTCCAATGGGCATGCAAAAGCTTATTTTACCTGATAGTTCACCTCGTATCCGCGCTTTTGGATCGCTACGAAAACCTGAGAAAGATCCAACAACTTGCACGTGATGAAACCACATAAAGCTCCGTATCATATTTTGTTGCCATTTAATTGTTGCCACAAAAATAAGTTAACACACAAGAAAACTTATAATGGGCTGTTGCAAATCAATTTAGAAGCTATAGACTATAGAGCATTCGGCCCACATAAGAACAAAAGAGAGCATGCAACCAAACATATTCACATCCCATTCTCTATTTTTTTTGGTTTAGTTTCTGTCGACTTTTCTTGGGACGATTTGGAGCTTTATGATGCTAGCATCTAAGAAGAATATCAACAATAACAATCGTATCTAGGTTTGATCTTTTTAATATATTAATAATCATGTTGAACCAATGTTTTTTCAATGTTATTATGTTTGTTCTTTTTAATATGCTAGCACTACAAAAAATATTGTCTGTAAGTTAAAAAAGTGTCACTAAAAGTAGAAAGTGTCAACAAAAGCTAAATAATGTGTCAATAAATTTTTATGTGGCTTCTCCTACACTTAAAATGTAGGTAGAAGTCTATCTATAGTGACACAAAAAAAGTGTGAATATACATTTTTTTGCCTTTTAAGACACATTTTTGTACATATTGTGTTTAGTTAGATGTAACAAATCATAGGTATTTTGCCGTTTTCTTTTTCTGATCTTCGTTCAGTGTCGATCGTTGGTTGTTGATAACCAGTCGACAAGCTAAAAGTTAGGACGATCGTTGGTTTTAATTTGATAACAAGTCGTCATTGGTGCTTTGTTTTAAGGTTTGGTTGTTGTGTTCGACTGTTGGTGCTTGTATACATCAGTCGCTTCTTGTTTTCAATCTTTTCCCACGTTACCTTACTGTCGCATTATACTATCCTACAATATCACATTCCTACTTTACCATACTGTTGCATTACATACCCACGCTTCCTATTATATTACAAACCCTAACACCTTTTAGCTTCTTGTTTCCATCATGACTAATGATTCACAACCCCCCCTCCTACTATCCTACTGTCGGAAAAACTCACGACTATCATAAACCTTACAACTCGTGTTCCGGTTTTGTTGGATGTGGATGTGATGAATTACTCATCGTGGACATATTTTTTCCAAAATTTGTGTCCTGGTTACAATTTGTTGGATCATATTGTACCTACTACGACGGATGAGGCTACTTCTAGCACCAAGCCACCACCCACAGCCGAGTGGCTCTCCATTGATTCTATAATCCTTTCTTGGATCTTTACCACTATGTCTAAAACCCTACAACAACGGCTCGTGGTTGAAAACCCTAAAACGGCCAAGGAGGCTTGGGATATTCTTTCGTTGATCTTTAATGACAACAAACGATCTCGTTCCATAGCCTTGAAGGTGGAGTTGAGATCTATGAAGCTTGGAGATTTATCGATCGATGCCTACTTCTGAAAGATTGAATCTATTGCCACCGTTCTAAATAGCCTTGGATCTCCTATCACCAATGATGATGTGGTGAACATTGCTCTCGATGGGTTATCGGACAAGTATGATCATGTCTCCGATATCATCATTCATCGTGATCCTTTTCCGGATCTCAAGACCAGGGGAGGCCTAGAGGGGGGGCAAACCCGATTCCCGGCCGAGGCACTATTTTGAAGGGGGCACAAATTTTTGAAATTTTTTTATATATATATTATACATATAATGTATAATGTGCTAAAAAATGTTATATATATGTATGTATTTGATTCCATTTTAATTCAAAGAGTATGAAAAATTATTTGGCTTTTTGTTTCCATATAACTTGAGGGGAATTGAAGATAAAGAGCTTAAGTTGTCATGTCGCCTTCTTGAAAATGCACTCAGGTTTGAAGAAAGATCGGATATTGATGTTGATGAACTTTATATGGAGTTGAAGTTATTTGACACATCACAAATCGATGAACTTAATAACCCTATAGATGTTTTGAAGCGTTTGAAAGAGCTTGGTTATTTCCCAAATGCAACCATTGCATACAGAATATTGTTGACTATTCCAGTCACAGTTGCATCTGCAGAAAGGAGTTTTTCTAAGTTGAAGTTATTGAAATCTTATTTACGATCAACAATGTCCCAAGAAAAACTTAGTGGATTGGCCATGATAGCTATCAAGAACGAAATCTTAGAGAATATAAAATGCGAAGAGCTAATCAACCAATTTGCTATGAAGAATGCTAGCAGGGCTTCACGTATCATCGGTTAACTAAGTAGCTACTATGGTATGTATTTCTAATATTATGATCTTATTATGCATATATAATTTCTTATTATAATGTTAGTTATCACTTATAAAAAAATTTGTTTATATATTTGAATTCGCTAGGAGTTAAGGGCATTTTTTTCTCGGTTCGGCCTGGGTATTTAAATTCTCAGGGCCGCCACTGCTCAAGACGGTTCGTTCAATGCTCACTACGGCGGAGATGCGCTTGAAATCCCGTTCTCATGCTACATATGTGGATGCTTCTTCATCCTCTCCTGTGGTGTTGTTGGCGAATAATGGTAACAACTCTCGCTCGTCTCCTTCCTTCCTGGAAAAGGTAAACAAGCCGTGTTTTAATTTTAACAAGGGATCGTGTCGTTTTGGTATGCATTGCAAGTTTCTCCATAATGGTGTTCATGGTTTGTCGAATGGTACTCCTCTTTCAAATATGTCATCGAATGGTACTGCATGTTTAAGTTCACAAGACATGTTAACACTACAAACTCTTTTGGCCAAGTTGGGGTTACATGGGGATCTTCTTCTGTTACAAATAATACAACGCAAACCAACAACAAACCTATGGCACTTTATGCTAGTCCATCTGTTACACCACCAGGCTTTAATTCCCATCCAAAAGCCCAATCCTTTGTTTCTAACGAGGCCCATTTAGTCAGTGGTACATCAAACATTGGTTACGGGGGTCCTTTAGTAAGTGGTATATCAAACTAGGGGTGTTCATCGGTTCGGTTCTCAGTTAATTGGTTTATTCGGTTCGGGTTGTTCGGTTAAAAAAAAAAATTGGGTCATAACCGAAAACCGAACCGAACCGAAAATATTTGTGACCGAACCGAACCGAGAACCGAACTGAAGTTCGGTTCGGTTATGGGTCAAAACCGAAAACCGAAATTTTGTACTTGAATATTGAACAACATTTATATTTGCTCTAATATTGAACCATAACAGTCTTGCATACACATATTGATATGTATGTCAAATGATTAAACCTAGAGAATAGAACATACATCATCCAAATACATAAACTTTCCTAAGAAATAACTAATCATAGCACATGACCTCATGACGGTATGCCAAAATATATGCAAAACGACATACCTAGACAAGTTTTAACATCTATTGAACACAAAATACCCTAACATCATAGGACCTAGGGTTAGTCAAGTTATATTTTTTTAATTAATATATAAAAAATATTAAATATTAATTATAATTTGGTTTTCGGTTCGGTTCGGTTGTCAATATGCTAAACCCATAACCGAACCATAAACCAATTAAAATGTTCGGTTCGGTTCGGTTTTTACCAATTCGGCTCGGTTAAGAATTCGGTTCGGTTATTTTCGGTTCGATTCGGTTTCGGTTTTCGGTTACTGCAGATATTACCCGATCCATGAACACCCCTATATCAAACATTGGTTACGGGGGTCCATATATAGGGGGTCAACAGATGGGGGTTCACCAGATGGCAGGTCAACAGATGGGGGTTCACCAGATGGCAGGTCAACAGATGGGGGTTCATCAGTTGGGTCATATGTCACAGGTTCAACAGCAGATGGGGGTTCAATTCTGCCTGGTTCACAGCAGCAAGGTCATTCTTGCTTAGCCGGTTCACAGCAGCAAGGTTCATTACATGTGACTGGTGAACAGCAGGGTTCACCAGTGGTTCTTGGTCAATAGTTGAGCACTTTATCGGGGCAGGAAACAATTTTACCAAGCGCTTTTACTGCAACCACACTTCAGGATCTGGCTGCGGGCAACTGGAATATGGATACATGTTGGTCCCGTTACACAATTAGAATTAACTACAAAGTTAAGCTAACCGTGTTCCATAGCTTAGTAATGTATTGATTAACTTGACAAATAAGTATAAACGTAAAAGATAAAAGACAAGAGTTTTTCAACGTTTAAATTCTTATTAGAAGTAAATCAAAAGAATCTATACCTAAGTGTTTGCGGAATAAACACTTGGGATTAAAATAACAAGTATGGTATTGCCTCCTCTCTAAACTTAAGCTAAGTTTAAGTGGCAACTATCAGGAACCACTGAGCTATCTCAGGGACAAGGTTGCTCTATGGAGGATTAAACGTGGTTTGTGAATGTCTAAGCATTAATTGCACAAACTTGTCCACTTTTACTCCCTTATGATCCTATTTATAAACAAGTAAAAAGAGCGACCGTTAATTATAAGACAAAAGATGACCTAAGCTAATCAGGACAAATACTAATGTATTTTGTCACTGTTACAAGAACCTATTTTGGGTATAGGACAATAGTGCTTTCTGAGTAACAGTGATGACACTGTTCTTGTTATGAAGCCTTTCAGGGAAGACTTCAGCCTGATAAGGACTTCTCCTTATCTCTTCAAACCTTTCCCGCCTTGACCCGCCTTTCTTTCAGTCTTCAAGTTCTTCAGTATTTGGTCTTCAGTCTTCAGTCTTCATTCTTCATAGTTGTTGAGGAGACTGGGGTTCAGTAAGTTATTGTCATTACTCACTGAACCCATTATCTTCTTCTTTGGCTTAGGTGCCATTCAGGGAGATCCGCCTCACTGAATGGAGAATCCTTCTTCTTAGACTCGTCCAAGGCATCTTGAAGATAACTCACTGAGTGACTGTTCACTCAGTGACCTGAGAGCGTTCAAGGATATATGACACATAGGCTGATTTGTATTCAAATCCTTGTTTAAGGACGCTTGGGGTACTGAATGGACCCAACAATCTCCCCCTATTTGGATATAAATATAGCCTAAGTGTTTGATCAGTGTAAGTGAGCAATTGGACTTCTTCTTACACTAAAGATACTATAAGACAATTAAAGGACACTGATTTAATAAACATGGGCCATCATCTTATTCATCAATATTACATCAGTCCTATCATCTAAACATAATACTTAGGGTTAAGTACTCAGGCTTCCTTAATTCCCATGAGTTCTAGTTTTGCTTTCTTAGACACCAACACCTGCTTTTCGGGTCTCTCACTCATCATCTTCTTCATCAGTCTGATGAACTCATCATTCTCAGGTGTTGGGTTTAGAGATGCTGCTGCTCAGGATGATACAACTGCTCAATGGAAAATTGTCTAAGTGTTATACTACTGTTGGTTATAATGATACTACTGCTAGTGTATTCATAATACTGCTGGAGTTGCTGATAAAGATCAAGAGAATACACTAAGTAGATACTACTGCTAGGCTTAATGATTCTACTGCTAGAGTTAGTTTCTACTGCTTATGTGATAATGATGTAGTCGTTTAGATAAGTATGGAAAGGATTTTGTATATATCCTATTTAGTTAGACTTATACTTATCTTGTAAAGAACTCCTTAGTCTATAAAAGGAGGTTCTAGGGTTAGAGTTTAGTACGTATCATTGTTAGAGTCGATTCACTTCAAGGTTGTAAACCCAAATACTTTTGAGTATTCGTATATCTAATATATTGAAGTGTTTGTTGCGAATTCTACTGTTCAATTTATTATTCTTCTTAAGATTAAACATAAGATTCCGCATTGTGTTTAATATTGTTTCAAGAACAGTTTCTATACTTGTTGTTTTAGATTCACATCTAAGATAACTAACAAGATCAATTGCTCAACTGGGATCAACAAGTGGTATCAGAGCTTGTGATCTAGAAACTGATATCAAGAAGAATCTGTGTTAACTTTGATCTGTTTAAACATCACTGCAAGACATGGAATCCGAATCAACACACATGGTGACTGCATCAAAAGTGCCCATGCTCAAGCCTGGAGAGTATGAGCTTTGGAAGATGAGAATACAACAATATATCAAAATGCTTGACTACTCAATGTGGGAAGTTATTCTGAATGGTGATACTTTACCAGCAAAAGCTGCTGATGGGACACTTTTAACCATTAAATCTGCAGATGACAAGGCTCAAAGAAGGTTGGAGATCAAGACTCATAGTATTCTCATGATGGGCATACCTAATGAGTATCAGTTGAGCTTTAGTCATATTCAGGATGCTAAGTCTTTAATGGCAGCAATTGAGCTAAGATTTGGTGGGAATGCGGCTACCAAGAAGTCAAGGAAAAATCTTCTGAAGCATCAATTTGAGACCTTTGTTGCCTCAAGTTCTGAGAATATTGATGCTACATATGACAGACTTCAGAAGCTTATAAGTCAATTAGCACTTATGAAGGTTACTGTTTCTCAAGAAGATATCAATCTTAAGTTTCTGAGAAGTCTGTCATCTGAATGGAGTATGCACATAGTGGTTTGGAGAAACAAAGATGATTTTGACACAATGAGTTTAGATGATTTGTACAACAACCTGAAAGTGTATGAATCTGAAGTTAAAGGGTCATCTAGCTCATCCTCTGGTGGACAAAACCTAGCTTTTGTGTCCTCCAACAACAAAAGTTCTGGCAACACTCAGGAAACTCATTATACTGCTGCTTATGGAGTTTCTACTACTAGCACTAATGTTTCTACTGCTGGTTTTACAAACAGTGATAACATTAGTGATGCTGCTATTTGTGCTTATTTGGCTGAACTTACTACCAGTACTCCAGTTATGAATCAGGATTTGGAACATATTGATCCTGATGATCTTAAAGAAATTGATTTGAAGTGGCAAATGGCTATGTTGAACATGAGGGCCAGAAGATTTTTTAAGAAGACAGGAAGGGAGCTCAAGTTTAAAGGACAAAACTGTAAAACCCGAAAATTTAAAACATGCAAAATTACCAAAATGCCCCTGAAAACTTTAAAATTTAATTAAAGCTTAATTAAAGTTCCGAATCGATCCCAAACTTCTGGAAACGAACAAGATTTGATACAAAATAATTTTGACGACTTCGATTAATATTTATACAAGTTGTGAGATGACCAAAATACCCTTGTGTATACCGAATATTTAAATACACAATTATTATTAATTAAAAACCATTTAAATTACAAGATTAATTAAGGAAAAATGAAATAAAAATGGTAAATTAAATTGGGCCATGATGAAGGCCGGTTCTTTAGCCTTTTACCCTCCCCAAAAATCCGGTCAACACCATTTATACCAATCCCATAATTTTTATTCACCCATTAAACCCTAAAAACATTTAGTCGCCACTCTTAAAAATCACCCACACCACATCCGAATTTTCTGAAGCAAAGAGGCATTTTTCTGGAGTTCCTCATAGTGCCAAGAAGGTGGGAAAAATAGCTACATAGTCCTGGAGTTGATCGTTTGGTCGTGGTGAATTAATTGGGTCGAAAAACCCTAACCGAGCAACAATAATCCATAGCGTGTGAATCCCTTGATCTATAATTTTTCTGGTATTTTTCTAACCCTCTCCTAATCATATATAACGTGGGAAAAATGATAAAAACAAGCCATGTACTATATATTAATCGTATGGAAAATTATGTGTTATAAACCCTAAAATCGAAATAAATCTATAAATCAAGTATGCGATTTTTCTGAGGTATGTACTTATTTTTCCTGGGTTCTATATGCTTCATATAACATGAGAAAAATGGTGTCTTGATTTGTTTGAGTCGAATTCGTGATTTATGGAATTATGGTTATATCGGATTTTTGAATAAAAAGGGAAAATCGTGGAACAAATATGGAACCAATCGACCTAGGGTTTTTAGTAGATGAAATCTGGAAATAAAGGTGACCTAATGATGATAAAATTATTTCATAATGATTGGGTTTGTTAGGGTTTGATTTTGAAATAGTTTTATGTTTACCGATTTGATAACTAAAATAGAAGGGTGTGTTTTCTAATTTTAAAAACTTAAGGGATAATTTTGTAAATCATTTTAGACCTGCTGTAATTCGAATAAAATATAAAAGGAGGGTCTCATGTGTTAATTTTGCATATAAAGGGTTTATTTGATAAATATATATATTTGTTAAATCGAATTGAAAAGAAATAAAAATGAGGGACTAAATATGTAATTTCTGGAAACTTGGTGCTGTTTTGAGTAGCAAATTATATTCAGGGGGTTATGTGTAATTTTGGTAATTTAATGGCTTAATATGTAATTATAGTAAATTATATAATTCGAATTGGTAATTTAAAAAGTATAAGGACCAAATGTGTAAGTTACCGAAACTTTGAGGGCTGTTTGTAACATAATTATATTGAAGGTTAATTTCTGTAATTTAAAGAAATAAAAGGGACTTGATGTGTAATATGAATATTGTAAAGGTTAGATTGTAAATTATGTAAGTATAAGATTAATTTGTAAATTAATAAAGTAAAGGGGTGTAATTTGTAAATATTGGAAACTTGGAGGCTAAAAGTGTAATTCTGGAAAATAAAGTATTCGAATGGTAAATTATGAGATTTCTATTTTAAACCTTGAACTTTGGTAAAGTTACGTTTATAACCCTGAACTATGAAAACTTGTCATAATTAACCCTGAACGTGTGTAACTTGTTAAAATGAATGTTACTTCCATAATAAGCTAATTAAAGACTTGAATTGAATTATATCACTTGAATCTTGCTAAATGTGGAAACTTACTAATTATGGAAACCTGCTAAAAATAGAAAGTTACTAAAAATAGAAGTTACTTATAATGGGAAGATAACTGAACCCCTTTCATATTTCTGTCTTCTACTCCTTTAGGTTCGAGGAGGGAGTGATCTTGATCCCTATCAGCTACTCTTGTGTTTGTGCTTGCTATTTGAATAAGGTACAGATATTCTGCTCTTCTTGTAAAGAGCCTTCGTCTCATTTCTGATTCCTGATTCATTGTTATGTTTCCCCTTGTATTGTGAACCATAGATTTGAACCTTTGTCTTGAACCTTGTCATGAACCTGAACTTGAATCTTGATACACTTGATATGAACCATTTGACTTGAACCTTTGACTTGAACCCTGCTATGTTTCTTCTGATACTTGACATGACTTATTGAACCCTGATAACCTGGATAATTAAGACCTTGGGTACTTGAAGGTTCATAGGATTTCACAACTACTTTTTAGATATATATGAAGAGGTTTTGAAACATTTCTTTAAAGGACTTTTATTATGAAACTGTTCTAAGGACCATATTATTAAAACCATGTAAAAAGGATTTTCTTATAATAAACTATTATGAACCTTCCAGTATTTGACCTTTCTGATATTGACCTCCTGATAATGAACCCCGGCATTTATCTCCTGTCCTGAACCCTGATATGAACCCTGATATGATACCTGATATGATACCTGACAATTGATACCTGAGACTTGACACTTGATACCCCATACTTGATACTTGACCTTGACCCACAGTTTGAGACTACGAGCCAAGTTCATTTTCCTAGCCATGAAGGTAACATGGCCATGCCTGTGATGCACCACTAGCATGACTCGTGTGTGGTTCGAGTGATTAGCCACACCGTCCCCGACCTGATTTGATTTGTTACGTAGAGGAAGACCCTGTGGCCTGCGGGGGCGCATGGATGCATCCTAGACCTGTCCTGATTTGTTATATTTCCTGTTATATCCTGGTGACTGACGAGTGTGTGCGATACACGTCTTTCACACCCCTGGGAGCTCATGACTCCAACCCTGGAGGTATCCCCTCACCCTGTTTCCTGGTATGCTGAGGTCACCCCTCCATATACCCTGATATATGTGATGTGATTTGATATGTTTGGGCTCGTAGTGGATTTCTGTTTACCTGAAACCTTGTAACCTTATGACCTGTTACTTGACCTGATACTTGACCTGACATTGGACTTGTCTTGATTTTGACTTGGGATTGTGGTGGGTTCTGGTTTCATTTGCACCTACCATTGTAACCATCCTTAATTCCTGGTATGTCTGCATAACTCTTGTATTCCTTTTCCTGACTCTTGTTACTCCTGGTATTATTTCTTTTACTTTATATTTCCGTTACTACTGCTTTGTTTCCGTTATATCTGTTCACTGAGCTCTCGTAGCTCAGCCGCATTTCTTTTCCTGCGGCAGGTACATTTAAGCTAGGAGCTGGGTTTTAGCTTGGGATGAGAGCAACTTGTGTGAAGTTTAGACCTTGTCTTTCTAGTGTGACCATTTGGATATTATTTCTGTTATGCCATTGTTTGGGCATTTGGATTCTGTTTTGTACCTCGTTATTCCTGTCTTGCACTCGATATAAGTCGTGTTGACTTATTTTCCTTGGATTTTTAATGTTAAAGCTTCCGCTATTTTTATTTCTTGAATGCTTGTATCTGATATGAAACCATGTATTTGTGACACCTTTACCCTTGTCGGGTTGGGGTGTTACAATTTATGGTATCAGAGACAGGTTGGACCCTTAGGTTTTCCAAAACCCTTAGGCTTAGGCCATTTGACCTGTGAGGATTGGGAAGACATTAGGTTTCCTTTCGCGCATTCTCTTTTCCTGTTATGCTCTGTCATATTTTCCTGTTCTGCTCTGTCATTCTTCATGTTCTGTTCTGTCATATTTTCTTGATCGTCGGCTTAATTCGGAGTTTGCGGATCCGTCAGCATGTTGCGATGCAGCTCGCAACATCGAGAATTTCATGAGGGCGTTGGTTACAAACGAGACCGTGATGGCGACAAGGTGCAGCAGCAGATTCAGAGTCGGGACGTCAAGGAGTATTTGGGCAAGAGCTACGACCAGAAGAAATCATATTCGAGGGGCCGAGATTCGAGGTCAGCTTCTAGGCAGGATGGCGATCGTCGGGGGCGCAACGACAGTCAGGGGTCAGCTAGTTGTCCACAGTGTGGGAAGAATCATACGGGATTTTGTCGTACGACTTCTAGAGCTTGTTTTAGGTGTGGTTCGAGGGAGCATAAGTTAAAAGATTGTCCTAGGCGGAATCCGGAACCACTTGAGAAATATCTTGTTCCTCCTTCTCCTACTCCTACTACCGGTCGTGTTTTCTCGCTTTCTCGTGACCAGGCAGATAAGACGTCTGGTATGTCCTTGTTTTGCTTTCCGTTCTATTTCATTCCTATGTCCTTGCAAATTTCGAGGACGAAATTTTTCTGTTAGAGGGGAAGAGTTGTAAAACCCGAAAATTTAAAACATGCAAAATTACCAAAATGCCCCTGAAAACTTTAAAATTTAATTAAAGCTTAATTAAAGTTCCGAATCGATCCCACACTTCTGGAAACGAACAAGATTTGATACAAAATAATTTTGACGACTTCGATTAATATTTATACAAGTTGTGAGATGACCAAAATACCCTTGTGTATACCGAAAATTTAAATACACAATTATTATTAATTAAAAACCATTTAAATTACAAGATTAATTAAGGAAAAATGAAATAAAAATGGTAAATTAAATTGGGCCATGATGAAGGCCGATTCTTTAGCCTTTTACCCTCCCCAAAAATCTGGTCAACACCATTTATACCAATCCCATAATTTTTATTCACCCATTAAACCCTAAAAACATTTAGCCGCCACTCTTAAAAATCACCCACACCACATCCAAATTTTCTGAAGCAAAGAGGCATTTTTCTGGAGTTCCTCATAGTGCCAAGAAGGTGGGAAAAATAGCTACATAGTCCTGGAGTTGATCGTTTGGTCGTGGTGAATTAATTGGGTCGAAAAACCCTAACCGAGCAACAATAATCCATAGCGTGTGAATCCCTTGATCTATAATTTTTCTGGTATTTTTCTAACCCTCTCCTAATCATATATAACGTGGGAAAATGATAAAAACAAGCCATGTACTATATATTAATCGTATGGAAAATTATGTGTTATAAACCCTAAAATCGAAATAAATCTATAAATCATGTATGCGATTTTTCTGAGGTGTGTACTTATTTTTACTGGGTTCTATATGCTTCATATAACATGAGAAAAATGGTGTCTTGATTTGTTTGAGTCGAATTCGTGATTTATGGAATTATGGTTATATCGGATTTTTGAATAAAAAGGGAAAATCGTGGAACAAATATGGAACCAATCGACCTAGGGTTTTTAGTGGATGAAATCTGGAAATAAAGGTGACCTAATTATGATAAAATTATTTCATAATGATTGGGTTTGTTAGGGTTTGATTTTGAAATAGTTTTATGTTTACCGATTTGATAACTAAAATAGAAGGGTGTGTTTTGTAATTTTAAAAACTTAAGGGATAATTTTGTAAATCATTTTAGACCTGCTGTAATTCGAATAAAATATAAAAGGAGGGTCTCATGTGTTAATTTTGCATATAAAGGGTTTATTTGATAAATATATATATTTGTTAAATCGAATTGAAAAGAAATAAAAATGAGGGACTAAATATGTAATTTCTGGAAACTTGGTGATGTTTTGAGTAGCAAATTATATTCAGGGGGTTATGTGTAATTTTGGTAATTTAATGGCTTAATATGTAATTATAGTAAATTATATAATTCGAATTGGTAATTTAAAAAGTATAAGGACCAAATGTGTAAGTTACCGAAACTTTGAGGGCTGTTTGTAACATAATTATATTGAAGGTTAATTTCTGTAATTTGAAGAAATAAAAGGGACTTGATGTGTAATATGAATATTGTAAAGGTTAGATTGTAAATTATGTAAGTATAAGATTAATTTGTAAATTAATAAAGTAAAGGGGTGTAATTTGTAAATATTGGAAACTTGGAGGCTAAAAGTGTAATTCTGGAAAATAAAGTATTCGAATGGTAAATTATGAGATTTCTATTTTAAACCTTGAACTTTGGTAAAGTTACGTTTATAACCCTGAACTATGAAAACTTGTCTTAATTAACCTTGAATGTGTGTAACTAGTTAAAATGAATGTTACTTCCATAATAAGCTAATTAAAGACTTGAATTGAATTATATCACTTGAATCTTGCTAAATGTGGAAACTTACTAATTATGGAAACCTGCTAAAAATAGAAAGTTACTAAAAATAGAAGTTACTTATAATGGGAAGATAACTGAACCCCTTTCATATTTCTGTCTTCTACTCCTTTAGGTTCGAGGAGGGAGTGATCTTGATCCCTGTCAGCTACTCTTGTGTTTGTGCTTGCTATTTGAATAAGGTACAGATATTCTGCTCTTCTTGTAAAGAGCCTTCGTCTCATTTCTGATTCCTGATTCATTGTTATGTTTCCCCTTGTATTGTGAACCATAGATTTGAACCTTTGTCTTGAACCTTGTCATGAACCTGAACTTGAACCTTGATACACTTGATATGAACCATTTGACTTGAACCTTTGACTTGAACCCTGCTATGTTTCTTTCGATACTTGACAAGACTTATTGAACCCTGATAACCTGGATAATTAAGACCTTGGGTACTTGAAGGTTCATAGGATTTTACAACTACTTTTTAGATATATATGAAGAGGTTTTGAAACATTTCTTTAAAGGACTTTTATTATGAAACTGTTCTAAGGACCATATTATTAAAACCATGTAAAAAGGATTTTCTTATAATAAACTATTATGAACCTTCCAGTATTTGACCTTTCTGATATTGACCTCCTGATAATGAACCCCGGCATTTATCTCCTGTCCTGAACCCTGATATGAACCCTGATATGATACCTGATATGATACCTGACAATTGATACCTGAGACTTGACACTTGATACCCCAGACTTGATACTTGACCTTGACCCACAGTTTGAGACTACGAGCCAAGTTCGTTTTCCTAGCCATGAAGGTAACATGGCCATGCCTGTGATGCACCACTAGCATGACTCGTGTGTGGTTCGAGTGATTAGCCACACCGTCCCGGACCTGATTTGATTTGTTACGTAGAGGAAGACCCTGTGGCCTGCGGGGGCGCATGGATGCATCCTAGACCTGTCCTGATTTGTTATATTTCCTGTTATATCCTGGTGACTGACGAGTGTGTGCGATACACGTCTTTCACACCCTTGGGAGCTCATGACTCCAACCCCTAGAGGTATCCCCTCACCCTGTTTCCTGGTATGCTGAGGTCACCCCTCCATACACCCTGATATATGTGATGTGATTTGATATGTTTGGGCTCGTAGTGGATTTCTGTTTACCTGAAACCTTGTAACCTTATGACCTGTTACTTGACCTGATACTTGACCTGACATTGGACTTGTCTTGATTTTGACTTGGGATTGTGGTGGGTTCTGGTTTCATTTGCACCTACCATTGTAACCATCCTTAATTCCTGGTATGTCTGCATAACTCTTGTATTCCTTTTCCTGACTCTTGTTACTCCTGGTATTATTTCTTTTACTTTATATTTCCGTTACTACTGCTTTGTTTCCGTTATATCTGTTCACTGAGCTCTCGTAGCTCAGCCGCATTTCTTTTCCTGCGGCAGGTACATTTAAGCTAGGAGCTGGGTTTTAGCTGGGGATGAGAGCAACTTGTGTGAAGTTTAGACCTTGTCTTTCTAGTGTGACCATTTGGATATTATTTCTGTTATGCCATTGTTTGGGCATTTGGATTCTGTTTTGTACCTCGTTATTCCTGTCTTGCACTCGATATAAGTCGTGTTGACTTATTTTCCTTGGATTTTTAATGTTAAAGCTTCCGCTATTTTTATTTCTTGAATGCTTGTATCTGATATGAAACCATGTATTTGTGACACCTTTACCCTTGTCGGGTTGGGGTGTTACAAAAACAATGTGGGGTTTGATAAGTCCAAGATTGAGTGTTACAACTGTAGAAGAAAAGGTCACTTTGCAAGGGAATGTAGAGCACCTAAGAAGAATGAAGAAAGTTCAAGGAAGGCTGCTACTGAAGAGACCAAGACTACTACAGCTTTGGTGTCTTGTGATGGTCTAGGAGATTATGATTGGAGTGATCAGGCTGAAGAAGGACCCAACTTTGCTTTTATGGCTGAAGAAGAACCCAAAGGACACAACTTTGCTCTTATGGCTTATTCATCATCTGGTTCTGATTCAGAGGTATCTAATGAGTCTAGTTGTTCATTTAAATCTTGCTTAGCTACTGTTGAAGAGCTTAAGTCTAGGAATGAAAGTTTAAGAGCAGAAGTTGTAAAGTTAAAACTAGATAACTTAGGTTATAAATATGGTCTGAAATCTGTTGAAGAAAAACTTGACTTTCTCAAACAGAATGAGCTAGAATATGTTGATAGGATTAACATTCTAGAACAAGAGCTTTTCCTTAAAAAGAGTGAGATAAATGTACTTAATAAAAGGCTAGAAGAGGCTGAACAAGAAAAGGATGCTGCTTTAACTGACAAACAAAAACATGTAGTTAGAGTTGAGAAACAGCAATTTGCATATGATCTTGTGCATAAGTCTATTGAGAGTCAGTTAATGAGGAGAGGCAGTGGAATAGGATATAATGATGTAGCTCCTCCAGTTAAGAGTGCCTTTGCACCCCCTAAGAAAGAATTGTCTTTTATAACTGAACTTGATAGCAAACCTATAGGTGAATCTAGTGAGGCTAATAATGAAACACCTAAGGTAGAAAAGATGGTTTCTGATGCTCCAATTATTGAAGATTGGATGTCAGATAGTGATGATGAACAGGTTGAGTCAACACCAAAGGTTAAAAAGGAAGAATTTCCTAAAACTAAACAAGTTGAGTTTATAAAACCTGTGTTAGGCAATTGGATCTCTAGAAAATGGTTGAATATAATGAGGAACCTAGAGAACAACCTAAAAGAAGGTATAACTGGCCTAGAGGAAATCAAAGAAACTGGAACAACCTAATTTCTCATAAGTTAGGTAGTGATTTTCAGTTAGTTAAAAAGGCTTGTTATCAATGTGGTAGTTTTGAGCATTTATAGGAAGATTTTTATTACTACCAAAAACCTGTTTGGAACCAAAACAGAAGGGTGAACCACAAAAACTTTTCTAAAAAGTCTCACCCTCATGCTAACGAAAACATGGTTCCAAGGGCAGTATTGATGAGATCTGGTGTAGCTAGGTCAATTACTACTGCTCCACCACAAAGGCCTTTTTAAAATAATACAGATGTTTCTACTGCTAAGGCAAAAGCAGTTTCTACTGCTGAGCCAAAAGTGATAACATACACTGTTTTGGGCAACCATTTTTATGCTGTAATGGCCTCAGCTTGCTGGGTCTGGAAACCAAAAATAAAGGTTTTAGATCATGTTCTCAGACACAACAGTGCATCAATGGATTTAAAGAGATTTGACTATGTTGATGCACAAGACAAATCCAAGTCAGTAATGGCTTGGGTCCCCAAGAGAAACTGATTCTCTTACTTTGTGTGCAGGGCAATCTACAAGAAGAGTTAAAGGACAAGTGCATATTTGACAGTGGATACTCTGGACATGTGACAGGAGACATGTCCAACCTTAAAGATTTTGAAGCTATTGATGGTGGATATGTAGCCTTTGGAAATGATCCTAAAGGAGGTAAAATTGTTGGTAAAGGTACAATAAGAACAAGCAAAATGGATTTTGAAAAAGTGTACTTTGTAAAATGGCTTAAGTTCAACCTCTTTAGTGTCTCACAAATGTATGACAAAAAAAATTTTGTTCTTTTTACTGACACTGAGTGCCTTGTCTTATCTCCTGATTTTAAGTTGCCTGATGATCAATTAGTGCTGCTTAGAGTCCCTAGAACAGACAACATATAAAGTGTTGACATAAAGAACATACTTCCCAAAAGAGCTTTAACTTGCCTATTTGCAAAGGCCACAAATGATGAATCCAAGCTTTGGCATAGAAGACTTGGCCATTTAAATTTCAAAACTATTAATAAATTGGTTAAGGGAAACCTTGTAAGAGGTTTACCTTCAAAAGTTTTTGAAAACTCAGAAACCTGTGTTGCTTGTCAGATGGGAAAACAACACAAAGCTTCTTGTAAGTCCAAACCTATGAACACTATTTCTGAGCCTTTGTACATGTTGCATATGGATTTGTTTGGGCCAACATATGTGAAAAGTTTGAACAAGAAGATGTATTGCCTAGTTGTCACAGATGACTATAGTAGATTCATTTGGGTTTTCTTTTTAGCAACTAAGGATGAGACTTCTAGCATTCTTAAGGCTTTTACTACCTCCGTCCCAAAATAAGTGTCCAGTTTGAATTTTCAGAGTCAAGCTGATTCAACTTTGACCTTAATTATTTTTGTGGGTGTTACATAATATTTTATGCAAAATATATAACTCGATTGTGTTTTAATTGTATTTTTCAATGGTATAATTTTTCATCAATTATTATACAACACAAAAAAATAAATTAAATGTCAAAGTTGAACCAGTTTGACTCTGAAAAGTCAAACTGGACACTTATTTTGGGACGGAGGGAGTATAACAAGAGTTGAAAACCTAGTAAATCACAAAGTTAAGGTGATAAGATGTGACAATGGAACTGAGTTTAAGAATACTGTTATGAACCAGTTTTGTGTGAAAAAAGGTATTTTAAGACAATTTAGTTTAGCTAGAACTCCTCAACAAAATGGTGTTGCTGATAGGAGGAATAGAACACTTATTGAGGCTGCAAGGACTATGTTGTCTGAATCAAAATTACCTACTACTTTTTGGGCTGAAGCAGTTAGTACTGCTTGTTTTGTGCAAAATAGGAGTAAAGTAGTTAAGCCTTATAACAAGACCCCTTATGAACTGTTACATGTTAGGAAACCTGTGATAGATTTTTAAAACCATTTGGGTGTCCTGTTACTATCTTGAATACCATTGATCACCTAGGCAAGTTTGATGAGAAGGCTGATGAAGGATTCTTTGTTGGATACTCTACCAATAGTAAAGCTTTTAGGGTATTTAATAAAAGAACTAGGCATGTGGAAGAAAACTTGCATGTTAGGTTTAATGAAGTCACACCTAATGTTGCAGGAAGTGGACCTGACTGGCTTTTTGATATTGATTCACTAACCAAAAGTATGAATTATGAGCCAGTGATTGCAGGTACAAAAGCTAATTTTGATGTAGGTGCACAAGCTAAGGTGAATGAATCTACAAAGGAGTTTGTTTTGATTGAAAAATGGAAGCTTGATCCATCTTTCACAGCCAAAGAAAAAGAGAAAAAGAGTTCACAAGATGATGATGCTGTTCTTGAAGTACCAGAAGGAGATACAGAAGGTGGGGACAAACCTTCTGATGCTGACAATGTGGTTAATGAAGGACCACAAATTGTTGATGAAGTGCAGAATAATGAATCAGCAAATGATGAAAACAGAGGAAATAACACTAGCAGCAGTAACCATGATTCTACTGCAAAGCCAAAAGTTCAAACTGCTAAGCCTAGCAGCAATAATCATGATTCTACTGCTAAACCCAAAGTTACAACTGCTAAGCTTAGTGTTTCTACTGCTGCACCAAAATTTTCTACTGCTGATACAGATGGAAGATCTTTTGCTGATGAAGACTATCCTGAAGATATACCTGGTTTGGTTAACATTTATGAAGATACTGATGATGAAGCTTTGGATGGGTTTGGTGCAGAGGCTGACTTAACCAATATGGAGAATGCAATACCTGTCAGTCCTATTCCAACCACCAGAGTTCAAAAAAATCATCTAAAAGAGCAAATCATAGGAGATGTTCAATCGGCTGTTCAAACAAGAAGTAAAGCAAAAGGATTGAAAGATTTGAAGGAACAAGGTTTCTTTGCAAGATCTCTTCATCAAACAAATAGCCACAAAGACTAGAGCTTGGTATGACTCCTTCAGAATTGCATGTTTGCTTGTTTTCTGTCACAATTGGAACCCAAGAGTGCTTATAAAGCATTACAAGATGAAAGTTGGGTGGAAGCTATGCAAGAAGAGTTGTTGCAATTTAAGCTTCAAGAAGTATGGACCTTGGTTGATTTGCCTAAGGGGAAAAGGGCAATTGGTACAAAATGGGTTTTTAGATGCAAAAGAGATGAAAGAGGCATTGTGATCAGGAACAAAGGAAGATTAGTGGCTCAAGGATACACTTAAGAAGAAGGCATTGATTATGATGAAGTGTTTGCACCTGTTGCAAGGATAGAAGCTATCAGATTATTCTTGGCTTATGCTTCATACAAGAACTTCACAGTGTATCAAATGGATGTCAAGAGTGCTTTCTTATATGGAAAAATTGATGAAGAAGTTTATGTCTCACAACCACCTGGTTTTGAAGATCCTGATTATCCTGATAGAGTCTACAAGGTGGAGAAAGCATTGTATGGTTTGCATCAAGCTCCTAGAGCTAGGTATGACACCTTATCAAAGTACTTATTGAACAATGGCTTCAGTAGAGGAAGAATTGACAAGACTTTGTTTATCAAAAGAGACAAAAAGGATATCTTATTGGTTCAAGTGTATGTTGATGATATCATTTTTGGATCAACCAACAAGGTGTTATGTGATGATTTTGAGAAGCTAATGCATAACAGGTTTCAAATGAGTTCTATGGGTGAACTCACATTCTTTTTAGGGCTTCAAGTCAAACAAATGAATGATGACATATTTATCAGCCAAGACAAGTATGTGGCTGATATCTTGAAAAAGTTTGGATTTTCTGATGTGAAGCCTGCTAAAACAACCATGGAGTCCAACAAGCCTCTAGTCAAAGATGAAGATGGTGAAGAAGTTGATGTCCATTTATACAGATCAATGAATGGTTCATTGATGTATCATACAGCTTCCAGGCCAGATATTATGTTTGTTGTGTGCGCCTGTGCCAGACTTCAAGTTTCCCCTAAAGTATCACACTTGAATTCTGTGACGAGAATTTTTAGGTACTTAAGGAGTCAACCTAGGTTGGGCCTTTGGTATCCAAAAGATTCACCCTTTGATCTGGTGTCATACTCAGATAGTGATTATGCTGGAGCATGTTTAGATAGGAAATCAACAACTGGAGGATGTCAATTTCTTGGACATAGGTTGATTTCATGGCAATGCAAGAAATAGACTATGGTGGCAAATTCTACAACTGAAGCTGAGTATGTAGCTGCTTCAAGTTGCTGTGGTCAAGTGCTTTGGATTCAAAATCAATTACTGGACTATGGGTATAATTTTTTGCAAACCAAAATTTATATTGATAATAACAGTACAATGTGTATTATTAAAAATGTTGTTTTTCATTCTAAAACAAAACATATGGAGATAAGACATCATTTCATAAGAGATTGTTTTGAGAAGAAATTAATTCAAATTGTTAAAATCCATACTGACAATAATGTTGCAGATTTGCTCACAAAAGGTTTTGATGTGGGTAGATTTCAATTCTTAATTGCTAGTATTGGAATGATAAATCTTTGAAAATTCTTATCTCTTTGTGTTCTTGTAATGTTTTGTAAGGATTTGTACTGTTATTAGTCAATAAGTTGTTTCTGCTGCTTGCTATGTGTTGCTAGTTCTGCAGCTTGTTAGTTATATTTAGTTCTACTGCTTGTTGCTTATACAACTGCTAAGTATAACTGTGAATTGTGATTCTTGTGGTATATTCTTTCTTGTGTTTTTGTGGTTTTGGACTAATTTTTTGCAGGAAAAGTCAAAGGGGAATGCTTGTTTGCAGAGAAAAAGGTGTTTGAAAAAGTTCAGCAGATATTCTACTGCTAGTTACAAAGTTTCTGCTGCTAGGCAAAATTTTCTACTGCTAGGATACTACTGCTCGCTTTGCAAGTGCTGGGATTCTACTGCTCGTTTTGAAAGTGTAGGGTCGGTTATGTAAATTTGGCGCCATTTAAAACCTAACTCGATCGGAACGGCTTAAAAACCTAATTCGATCTCATAATTGGCTTTGTGCGCCCAAAAATCATTCTAATTCAAACCCTAACAAACTTTTTAACATCTAATTTAAAAAACCCCCAAAATCAAAACCCTAATTAACAATGTCGACTAGAATCTTTTCAGACAATCACAATCAAGTCGCTTTTCTTCAAAAGCCTAAAGAAGCTGATGGATTTGCTGAGGTAATTGATTTCCTTAATGCTACTACAATTAGGTACGCATTAACAGCAAACCCAACTATATTTGTTTCCCACATTGATCAGTTTTGGTCTACTGTTAAGACCAGAACTACAAATGGGGAAGAACAGTTAAAGGCTAAGGTAGATGGCCACAAGATAATTATTTCTGAATCATCTGTGAGAGAAGCTCTTCACTTTGCAGATGATGAGGAAATAACTTGTCTTGAAAATTCTATCATTTTTGAGGAACTTAAAAACATGGGATATGAGAAGAAAGTTGAAGGTTTAAAGTTTTATAAAGGTCTTCTCTGTCCTCAATGGAAGTTTTTGATTCATACCATTCTACATTGTCTAAGTCCAAAAACTTCAGGTTGGAAATGAATTCAATACAACTCAAGCTTCTGCTATGATTTGTCTGGCTAAAGGACAACCTTTTAGTTTTTCGAATATGATAATGGATGGTTTGAAAAAGAATATAAATGGTAATTATTACATCTATCCAAGGTTTTTGCAGCTAATTCTGAATAATCAACTTTCAAAACCTAAGGTACATAAAAAGGAATTTATTTGCCCTGTACTTCAAAATAAATTATTTTCCTATTTGAAAAAGGATGGCAAGGGTTTTTTTGGGACAGTGACACCATTATTTCCCTATATGTTGTCATTGGCTCAAAATCAGGGTGAAGGTGCAGAAATCACAACTGCTACCCATCACACACCCACAAATTTGGAACAATCATCTTCACATCCTGAAAAGACCCAAACCCCTAGGGATTCACTAAATAAGAACACTGAGCTACCTCAGGCTAGTGTTAGGATGGTTGGAGCAGATGAGGCTGTCACAGGTGTGGGGAGTGACATGTTGGAAGGGG
The DNA here is from genome assembly GCA_021014915.2 of Artemisia tridentata subsp. tridentata. Taxonomy (NCBI): domain Eukaryota; kingdom Viridiplantae; phylum Streptophyta; class Magnoliopsida; order Asterales; family Asteraceae; genus Artemisia; species Artemisia tridentata. Next base: position 403,968,412 of record CP139508.1, read on the forward strand.
CTACCACTACTGCTGCTAGCTTAGAAGCAGAGCAGGTCAGTGGTAACATAAATAAGACCCCAACCAAGGCAACATCTAATGCTGAAGGTTCAATTGAACTAGAAGCAGGTGATGGTAACCCCAGCCAAATGGATAATATGGGGGGCTCAGATCATCAAACTAGGTTTGATACTGAGTTTACATCTTATGATTCACCTCTCAGGGAAGGTAACACATCCCAAAGTGATGAGGATATACATGAAACTGAGGAATTGATGGACCAACATGTACACAATGACAATTCCAGTGATCGACCTCTCGAGCCAGGTAACACAGGCCGAAGTGGTGAGGATAGTATGAAACTTATAAAAGAATTGATGTAAAAATGTTAACTATTGTCAAGGGAAGTTCTTGGTCTCAAGAAGGAGCTAAAGGAGGTTCAAACTTCTCAAGGTGCTGAAATCAGAAAGTTGAAGCAAAGGGTTAGGCATCTTGAAGGATTATAGAGATCAAGAACCCACAAAACAAAGAGATTATACAAGCTTGGATCTGTTGCAAGGGTGGAATCTTCTGAACCAAGTTTGGAGGAGGATGCTCCCAAACAGGGGAGCAATTTGGACAAGGATTCAGGGGAGGCTACCAAGGATTCAGGGGTGGCTGAGGATGCTAATGTTGAAGGTGTTACTAATGAAAATTTGGATATGGAGATGGATAGTGGTGAAAATGATGAATTTGTGGTTAAAGACAAAGATGGTAATGAAGTGGTTTTGGAGAAAGGGAAAAAGGAGCAGATTGTGGACAAATTGAAAACTTTGGATGCTGAGCAGCTTGTGAAAGCTTCTGAAATAATGGTGGAGTCAATCAAAAGCTTGGGAGATTCTACTGTTAACGATAAAGTTGGTTCTGCTGTTGGTGACAAAGAAGAAGTAGCCAAGGATGATTCTACTGCTGGTGCAAAACATTCTGTTGCTGGTGTCAATGATTCTACTGCTCAAGTACATGATGATTCTACTGCTAAGGTATTGGATGATGATGTGAGTTTAGCTGAAGCTATAATCCAATTAAAATCAACACCACCATCACAACCACAATCACAACCACAACCACAACCACAACCACAAAAGGAATCAACAGCACCTGTCAAAGGTGTTGTGATTAGAGAACCCATCCCAACCAAGAAAGCTGCTCAGACACCTCAGTATTCAGGAAAAGGTAAAGGCATAATGATTGAAGAACCTGAGCCTGAACCTGAACCTGACATACCTTTTGAGTTTTGGCCTAAGGAGAAGCAGATTGCCTTTAATGAAGAAGCTACAAGGAAGTTAGCTGCTGAATTTGAAGATGAGAATCAACAAGTCCTTGAAGCTCAAAGAAAACATGCTGAAGATGAATCAAAAACAAAGGCATTATTGGATGCTTGGGATGAGGAGAGGATCAAGTGTGATGCTGATATGGAACTGCTAAAACAAATCAAAGAGGAAATATAAGATACCTACAATGAAGAAGGAAGGGATAAAAGGTTAAAGAAATTCAGAGAGGAAAGAAAGAAATGGTATCTTGCTGAGAGAAGAAAAAGGAAATTTCTCAGACCACCAACTATCAAACAGATAAGAAAATTTCATGAGTATTACTTGAAAAACATGAAGGGCTACAAACTTGTTCAGTAGAAGCCATATTCTGATGATGAAATTCAAAATATGTTTGAGAGAGCTAAGAGAGAAATTGATAGTTCTGTGCCTATGGGGTCAGAAGATCAATTTAAGAAGGCTAAGAAAGTGGTGGAGACAGAGATGGAAAAAGAAGATGTGGAAAAGAAGGTAGAAGAAAAAGTGAAGGAAGAAAAGAAAGAGAGCTCTAGTACTGGTGTAAAGAGAGCTGGAAAAGTTTTGAAATCTGTTGGAAGGAAGAAGAGGAAGGCTAATAAGTCTAAAGTAGTGGAGCAGAGTTCTGAGTCAGAGCATGAGAATGAAGAAAAAGTTGTTGATAAGGAGGAATCTAAGGATGATAGAGAACAAATGATGGCTCTTACAGTTCTTTCTAGACATCAAGAACCTGAGGTCATTAATGCAGTTCCTCTAGTAGCCAAACATCCAATCATCTCATATACTTCTGGAATCCATGATGGGAGTGAAGCCTATTGGGAGTTTAAAAGAACAAATGGTTTATATTATAGGTTTCATAAGTTTCCACAAATGCTGTATTGGATGGATAGAGATGATGTGGTTAACCTCTGGAGGTTATACAAAGGAAAATATGGTGATACAAGACCAGAGGAGGTGTATGAAAGGGTAATCTATTACTATCTGAAGATAATGTTTGAACCACATGATGGAGATATAGAATGGATGAAGTTAAAACACAACACAGTTCATAGATGGTATTTATATCAGTCTTGTGGTGTTCATGCTTTAAGTGCTCATGGGGTGATTGTCTACATGTTGGTGGAAAGAGATTATCCTGCATTGAACTTCAATAAAGAAATTATTCATCAGATTTTGAAGCCTGGAAGGTTGGAAATGCATAAAGACTTCTCATTTGATGATCAAGCCTATAAACTTTTAAAGAAGTTCTCAACCCAAATCTGAAGAAAAAGGGTTAAATGTGTTTGGAAGCATCCTCCTGGTGAAGGTTAAAGTTTAAGAGAAACTTGATGATTTTGGAAGAAAATATCAAGTTTAGGGGAGGATTGTTGGGTTTAGAGATGCTGCTGCTCAGGATGATACAACTGCTCAATGGAAAATTATCTAAGTGTTATACTACTGCTGGTTATAATGATACTACTGCTAGTGTATTCATACTACTGCTGGAGTTGCTGATAAAGATAAAAAGAATACACTAAGTAGATACTACTGCTAGGCTTAATGATTCTACTGCTAGAGTTAGTTTCTACTGCTTATGTGATAATGATGTATAGTCGGTTAGATAAGTATGGAAAGGATTTTGTATATATCCTATTTAGTTAGACTTATACTTATCTTGTAAAGAACTCCTTAGTCTATAAAAGGAGGTTCTAGGGTTAGAGTTTAGTATGTATCATTATTAGAGTCGATTCACTTCAAGGTTGTAAACCCTAATACTTTTGAGTATTCGTATATCTAATATATTGAAGTGTTTGTTGAGAATTCTACTGTTTAATTTATTATTCTTCTTAAGATTAAACATAAGATTCCGCATTGTGTTTAATATTGTTTCAAGAACAGTTTCTATACTTGTTGTTTTAGATTCACATCTAAGATAACTAACAAGATCAATTGCTCAACTAGGATCAACATCAGGGCTCTTCACATGGAGTGCCATCAGCTTGTAGGCCAAAAGGGTTGTTGTTTCCACCAGGTGTATGTCACTGACTCTCTGGAAGGCTTGTTGACCAAATTCGTCTATAAAGAAGATTCCAAACTCAGGGTTCTTGATCACCTTGTTGGGGATGAACTTGACACCTTTAGGGGGAGTTCTGTTGAAGTGAAGTGCAACAATGAATCGTTCAGGTTCCTGACCTATTGTTTTCCTCTTCCTCCCTGTGCTCTGAGTTGGTTCATGGATTGTTAGTCCCTGAGAAGCATGTGCCTTCTGTTGGTCAATTCCTAAGCTTTTGGCTACCATTTTGTAACACCCCCAAATCAGATCGCAGCGAAAATAATATCTGAGGTGCTACGTAGTTGGATCACAACACAAGTAATAGAGAACGGATTATCTAATCCGTTGTAAAGCTTCATTAATTAAAACATAAGTTTTACATAATTATGAAATGCGGAAAACAAGGCCCATAATAGTTTTAAGTTATCCCATAGTACAAAAACTCTGGTCATGAGTGTTATGTGTACACTCTAAAAGTGTTCCTATGCCCCTGCCAAGCACTGCCTTGCATCATCACATGTCAACAACTAAACACCTGAGAAAAACATGCTAAAAGTCAGCTAAAATCTGGTGAGTTCATAGGTTTACATAAAGCAGTAAAGTTGGACCAATAAGTTTACGAGTTGACATTACGATGTATATAATGTTATATAAAAGGCTATTATGGTGCACTAATTTTCATGTTACCGAAGCTACGACAGTGTGCATGAGATGTGTTCATGTAATAATAAGGCCCGGCAAGTGTTCTATCCCTAGACAGTTGTAATTCGACATGGTATATGTTGGGAATTAAACCAACAGTTAGTACTGCCAAGTATAAAGTTACTACTGCTGATGATTAACACTAGCAGTAATAACCTAGTTAGTACTGTTAGCACAAATGTTAGTACTGCTTATAAGCTGAAGAACAGAGTTGAAGATGCGTTAAGATATATATAGAATAGATTTAATGTATATCTTATAATTATAGATTGATACTACGAATATTAGTTTACTTGTAAAAGGCTCCTTGTGTTATAAAAGGAGATCCTCGATTAGGGTTTCGTGGATCAGAAAAGTATTAGAACATACGTATTATTGTGAAAGCTTCAAGGTTGCAAAACCCTAGTGATAGTCGAAGATCACTCGTAGTAATATTGAAGCTATTTGTTTGGTTAAACATTGTGTTCATACTTTCACTGTCTCATACACATCACAATACACATAATATTCTAAGTGCTTTGTAGTAAATTTCGCGTGCTACTTAGCATATACTCAAAGTATCACTAACACAAGGCGTGTGTTTAGATCCTATCAAGTGGTATCAGAGCCAGGTTCTGATACTATGAATTAGAAGATCCAGAAGTACCTTTTCTCTTTCAACAAGGAAGATGGATATGGAAACTCCACAAACCTCAATCCTTGCCAAACTCCCAATGCTCAAACAAAACGAATATGATCTTTGGAGGCTCAGAATTGAGCAATACTTCATGGTGCAAGATTATGCACTATGGGATATCATTCTCAATGGTGATTCTTTTAAACCAACAACTTCTGACGAAACACTTGCTGATGGTTCCAAAACTACTAAGCTCAACACTGAACCAGTCACCAATGATGAGAGGATCAAGAAGAAGAATGATGTCAAAGCCAAGAGTTTGTTACTCATGGCAATCCCCAATGATCAGGTGTTGAACTTCAGTCATTATGAGACTACAAAGACACTTTTTGCAGATATTGTAGAGAGATTTGGTGGTAATGAAGCCACTAAGAAGGCACAAAGAACACTGCTGAAGCAAAGCTATGAGAATTTTAGTGCCACAAGCACTGAAACTCTTGATCAAATCTTTAACAGGCTAAAGAGAATTGTAAGTGAACTTGCTGGTTTGAAGATAGTGATTCCACAAGAAGACCTAAACTTAAAGTTTCTCAATAGTTTATCTACTGAATGAAACACCCATGTTGTTGTTTGGAGCAACAAGCCTGAACTAGAGAAGATGACACTCAATGAATTGTACAACAATCTTAAGATTGTTGAACAAAAGGTGAAAAAGGCAGGAAGCACCAGTTCTATGTTTGGAAATATGGCATTTTTGTCATCACCCAGCAATAGCAGTACTAAGGATGATCCAGATGTTTGTACTGCTTGCCCTAAAGTTAGTACTGCTAGTGTAAAAACCAGCACTGCTAGCTTAAGTGATGAAACCATCTATGCCTTTGTATCTGAGCAATCCAATGGGTCTCAAATCTACAATGAAGACCTTCTTCAGATTCATGAAGATGACTTAGAAGCAATGGACTTGAAGTGGCAAATGGCCTTGATAAGCATAAGGGCAAATAAGTACTTTCAAAGGACTGGCAACAAGATTACTTTCAATGGAGGAGATGTTGCTGGCTATGACAAATCCAAGGTGTAGTGTTACAACTGCCACAAGATGGGACATTTTGCCAGAGAATGTAGAAGCCCCAGACAACAGGACAACAAGGATAAAGGGTACAAAAGTCAGCAGGCAAACAAGAGAACAGTAAATATGGAAGAGACTTCTTCCAAGGCAATGGTAGCTGTTGATGGAGCTGGCTTTGACTGGAGCTTCATGTAAGAAGAGGAGGAACCAACCAACTTGGGATTGATGGCCTTCTCTGACTCAGAGGTACATGAGGTTAAAATGTGTTCTAATTCTTGTTCAGCTTTGAAAGATTATGAGTTACTTAAGAAACAATATAATGATCTTAGGACAGAATTTAATGAAGTAAACTTTAGTCTTTCAAATCATAAAAGAGGAATAGCTGTTTTAGAAGAACAACTTACTTTTTATAGAAAGAATGAAGCAAACTTTACTGATGATATAGCTGTCTTAAAAAGAGATTTGCAACTTAGAGATATTAAGATGAGTGGGCTTAAGTATGAACTAGAGAAGCTTAATAAAGAAAAGGAAAACATCCAGTTAAGTGTTGACACTCTTGAATATACATCAAAAGGAGTTCAAAAATTAATAGAGAGTCAAGTGGTTCATAAAGCAAAATCTGGTCTAGGATATAAGTCAGTTGTACCCCCCAATAGAGGAATGTTTGTACCTCCAGGAATTGACTTAGCTCATACAGGCTTAGAGGAGTTTAGGGATATTGATTTTCCTGGATATGGTCCTAAAACCAATGAGAGTCCTACTAAATTTGTTAAGGCTAATGATTCTTTTGAAAGTGCAAGCGATACATCTTTAGTTGAAGAAATTATGTCTGAGGTTAAAACCAATGAAGTTCTGTCTGAGAATAAGTATGAGATTAAGGCAGAAGTAAAAAATGTTCCTAAAGTGGTCAAAAATGAAAGTATAAAACCAGTTAGGAAAGCTGTTAGATATGCTAAGATGTATAGGTCTACAACTAGATCTTCAGTTCCTAGGGGCAATCAGAGGAAGTGGAATAATTTAAAATCTCAACAACTTGGTGATGAGTTTGTTATGCAGAATAAAGTATGTTTTGTGTGTGGTATTTTTGATCATTTGGCTGCATACAGTGACTCAAACCCATTGAAAAAGAAGGTTTTTGGGAGTTCAAGGGTGTATGGGAATTCCAATGCTAGGGTGAATCAGAACAGTCCTACTAGATTGACTAACCCTAATATAAATCATAAGATGACACCTAGAGCAGTCATGTTGAAGTCTGGCATCAAATCAGTTTCTACTGCTAGACCAAACAAGTGTTTTAATTACCAACAAACTGTTTCAAGTGCAAAACCATATTCAAATCATTACAATCATGCACAAACAGTAAACAGGCCCTTTTTAAGGAAAACAACTTTGTATAATCAAAAATGGATGCCTAATGTCAAACCTGCTAGGCCAGCAGTTTCTACTGCTAGGCCAGCAATTCCTACTGCTAGGCATATGAATGTTGTTAAGGGTCAATGGAGCAATGCTGTGAAGGCCTCAGCACGTTGGGTATGGAAACCTACCAAACCCAATGGTGCATCAATGACTTTCAATAAATATAATTATATTGATGCACGAGGCAGATCCAAGTCAGTGATGGCTTGGGTCCCCAAAAGGAACTAATTCCTTTATTTTATGTGCAGGAACATCCTACAAAAGATGGAGAAGATAGAGGATACTCAGATAGTGGATGTTCTAGGCACATGACTGGTAACATGTCATACATTTCAGATTTTACAGCTCTGGATGAAGGGCCTGTTATCTTTGGAGGTGGTGTTGGTGGCAAGATTACTGGTAAAGGTATTATTAAAACTGGTAATCTTGACTTTGAAAATGTGTATTTTGTACCAGAGCTTAAGTACAACCTTTTTAGTGTGTCACAAATTTGTGACAAACAGGACAAGGTGTTATTTACTGAAACTGATTGTCTTATTCTTTCTCCTGACTTTAAGCTACCTGATGAAAGTCAAGTATTGCTTATAATCCCCAGAAAGGGTAACACATACAGTGTTGAGATGAATAAGCTTGTTCCCAAAGAAGGTCTTACTTGCCTTGTTGCAAATGCCACATTGGATAATTCAATATTATGGCATAGAAGGCTTGGTCATGTAAATTTCAAAACCATTAATAAGATTGCTAAATATGGTTTGGTAAGAGGTTTACCTAATAAGATTTTTCAAAATGATCAAACCTGTGTTTCTTGCCTTAAGGGTAAACAACACAGAGCTTCTTGTAAGCCCAAAGTTCATAACTCTAATTCTCAAGCTTTATACATGCTTCATATGGACTTGTTTGGTCCTACTTCTGTTAATAGCTTGAATCATAAAAGATATTGTCTTGTGATTACTGATGATTATTCCAGGTTTACATGGGTTTTCTTTTTGAGAACTAAGGATGAAACTAGTGAGATCCTTAAGTCCTTTATTATTGAGGTAGAAAACCTAGCTGATAAGAAGGTAAAAATAATCAGATGTGATAATGGGACAGAATTTAAAAACAGGGTTATGGATGAGTTTTGCAAAGAAAAGGGTATTAAAAGAGAATTTAGTGTAGCTAGAACCCCACAGCAAAATGGAGTAGCTGAAAGAAAGAATAGGACACTAATAGAGGCTGCTAGGACAATGTTAGCTGACTCTAAGTTACCTATTTCATTTTGGGCTGAAGCAGTTAGTACTGCTTGTTATGTTCAGAACAGGGTTTTAGTAGTGCAACCTCATAATAAGACTACTTATGAACTTTTCAGAGGTAGAACCCTGCCTTAAGCTTTATGAGATCTTTTGGTTGCCATGTCACTATTCTCAATACCAAAGACCAATTAGGAAAGTTTGATGGGAAATCTGATGAGGGTTTCTTTGTTGGTTATTCTTTGCATAGTAAAGCTTTTAGGGTCTATAATAAGAGCACCATACATGTAGAGGAAAATCTGCACATTGAGTTTCAAGAGAATATACCAAATGTTGCAGCTAGTGGTCCATATTAGATTTTTGATATTGATGGGCTTTCAGAATCTATGAATTATGTGCCTGTTATAGGTACAAATACTAATGATAATGCAGGTTCAGAAGATTCTGATGAAGATCATATCTTGATGCCTATTTTGGAAGACAATCCATTGTATGATTCTTCTTCAAAGAATGATGATGTTCAATCATCAAGTGATGCTGATAAAGAGAAGAATGATGGTAAAAACAATGGACAAGATGGTAAAGAACAAGAAGTTCCCAAAAGCAGTACAAATGGAGTTAGTACTGCTAAGCCAAATGGAGTTAGTACTGCTGAGCCAGAAGATTCTACTGCTGGGAAAAATAATCCTACTGCTGGTTCAAGTCATACTACTGCTTCACAAATGGATTCTTTGATATGTTTGGAGCTGGTTTGCACAACATGCCTATCAACTATGAGGTTCCTTCTACTCCCCAAACTACAGTTCATAAGAATCATCCACTTACTAATATGATTGGAGATGTACAATCTGGTGTGAAGACTAGAAGACAGACACAAGATCCAGATCATCATGGTTTTCTCAGTGTTATGTATGAAGAAAAACACCATGAAGATGAAAATGAATGTTTGTTTGTGTGCTTCCTATCACAGATAGAACCAAAGAATGTGCTCAAGGCATTAGAAGACTCAAGCTGGGTTGAAGCAATGCAATAAGAACTGCTTCAATTCAAGATTCAAAAAGTTTGGGTTCTGGTTGATTTGCTAAAGGGCATGAGGGTTATTGGTACTAAGTGGGTATTCAGGAACAAGAAAGATGAAAGAGGTATAGTGATAAAGAAAAAAGCAAGGCTTGTAGCTCAAGGATATACTCAAGAAGAGGGAATTGATTATGAGGATGTTTTTGCTCCTGTTTCCAGGATTGAAGCAATAAGGCTTTTTCTAGCTTATGCTTCATTTATGGGTTTCATGGTATACCAGATGGATGTGAAGAGTGCCTTTTTATATGGTACAATGGATGAGGAGGTATATATTTCTCAACCTCCAGGTTTCATTGATCCTGATCATCCTGAAAAAGTATACAAGGTGGTGAAAGCTCTCTATGGCTTACATCAAGCTCCAAGAGCTTGGTATGGAACTCTGGCTACTTATCTATTGAAGAATGGGTTCCATAGAGAAAAGATTGATCAGACTCTTTTTATCAAGAAGAACAAGGGTGATATCTTATTAGTTCAAGTATATGTGGATGATATCATCTTTGGTTTTACCAAGAACGAGATGTGCAAAGAGTTTGAAAAGCTAATGAAGGATCAGTTCCAGATGAGCTCTATGGGTGAGCTTACTTTCTTTTTGGGACTTTAAGTACAACATAAACTAGAAGGAATATTTATCTCTCAAGATAAATATGTAGGTGAAATATTGAGGAAGTTTCAATTCACAAATGCTAAAGTTGCTAGCACACCTGCTGATAAGGAGACACATTTTCTTTTGAAAGATCAAAGTGGTGAAGCTGTAGATGTACACACATACAGTTCTATGATTGGTTCTTTGATGTATCTCACACCATCTAGACCTGATATTATGTTTGCAGTATGTGCTTGTGCAAGATTTCAAGTAAATCCCAAGGTGTCTCATTTGAATGCAGTGAAGAGAATCTTTAGGTATCTTAAAGGTCAACCAAACCTAGGTTTGTGGTATCCTAAAGAGTCTCCATTTGATTTGGTAGCATTCTCAGACAGTGATTATGCTGGTGCTAGTATGGATAGAAAGTCTACAACTGGTGGTTGTCAGTTTTTAGGATGGAGACTTATCTTATGGTAGTGCAAAAAGCAAACTATGGTGGCCACTTCTACAACTGAAGCTGAATATGTGGTTGCTGCTAGCTGTTGTGCTCAAGTTCTTTGGATTCAGAATCAGTTACTTGATTATGGGTATAATTTCTTGAACACAATTATTTACATAGACAATAGCAGTACAATGTGTATAATTAAAAATTCAGTTCAACATTCAAAAACTAAACACATTGAAATTAGACATCACTTTATAAGAGATTGTAATGAGAAAAAGTTAGTTCAAGTTGTCAAAATTCATACTGATGACAACTTTGCTGACTTATTAACTAAAGGTTTTGGTGTAGGGAGGTTTCAGTACTTGGTTACAGGTATTGGAATGCTTAACCCTTGAAAGTTTAATGTCTAAGTGTTTTTGTTCTAAAAGGATTTTGTACTGCTAGTTGTGTCAGTTAAAACTGCTATGTATAGTTTGTACTGTTTGTTCAAATTTGGTACCGCCCATATATTTGTTAGTCAATTTTGATAACTGTCAAAAAGAAAATGTCTTGTGTTTTTTTTTTTTTTTTTTTTTGGTTTTGGACTAACGAATGCAGGTTGAATAAGAAAATTACTTGGAGTTTGTGTCTCAAGTGTTTTGGAAAGTATGGTGCTTTGGAGTTTAAAGTGTGTTAACTTAGCACACAACAAATGGTAATTGGTTCACCATGTCTAACCCACCTCAAGAACCAACTAGTCCAGAGCAAATGGTTTTTGGTAAAGACTAATCAAATCCGTTTATGGTTGATAGTTTACCAAAAACTATATGGTAATCAACTCACCATACTTCATAGCAAAGAGTTGGCTAGTCCAAAGCAAAAGGCTCTTGGTAAAGACACATCAAATCCGTTGATAGCTGATAGTTTGCTAAAAACTATAAGTGGGCAGTAATGGTTTTAAATCCAATTTAAGTTTATACTGCTCTTTCAAATTTTTTGATACAAAGCTTCTACTGCTCTTTGAATTTTTTTATAACCAGTTTGTACTAATAGTTCAAACTTACTTTGACACTGGTTCTATGCTCAATGATTCACCACTCCCAAGAGGTAACACACCTGGAAGTGATGAGGGCAGTTTGAAACTAATAGAATTGATGGAAACTTGTACAAATTGTCTGCAAAGGTGATCCTATTGAAGGCTGAGCTCAAGTGATGGTGAGAATTCTTCCAAATAGGGGAGGAAAATTGCTCACATTGGAGGAAAATTGTTCAGTTTGATCAAGATTTTGATGTTTAGTTAGTTCAAGATGATTATGTGACTCAGGGGAGGATAAGCAGAGGATGAAGAAAGTGTTCATGCAGAGAAGATTCAAAGAATGATTGATTCTGTTGGAGTTAAGTGCTGGAGTGCTTGCTGTTATGGTTTCTTCAAAACTTAAAAGTGAAGAAAATACTGAAGTACTTCAATATCAAAGATAAGTGTTTGAAAGAATCCCCCCCATCATCAATGTTGGAGTTTAATTCGAAAAACTTAGTGATTTGCAGAGAAATCATAAGTTTAAGGGAGGATTGTTGGGAATTAAACCAACAGTTAGTACTGCTAAGTATAAAGTTACTATTGCTGATGATTAACACTAGCAGTACTAACCTAGTTAGTACTGTTAGCACAAATGTTAGTACTGCTTATAAGCTGAAGAACAGAGTTGAAGACGCGTTAATATATATATAGAATAAATTTAATGTATATCTTATAATTATAGATTGATACTACGAATATTAGTTTACTTGCAAAGGGCTCCTTGTGTTATAAAAGGAGATCCTCGATTAGGGTTTCGTGGATCAGAAAAGTATTAGAACATACGTATTATTGTGAAAGCTTCAAGGTTGCAAAACCCTAGTGATAGTCGAAGATCACTCGTAGTAATATTGAAGCTATTTTTTTGGTTAAACATTGTGTTCATACTTTCACTATCTCATACACATCACAATACACATAATCTTCTAAGTGCTTTGTAGTAAATTCCGCGTGCTACTTAGCATATACTCAAAGTATCTCTAACACAAGGCGTGTGTTTAGATCCTATCAGTATACATCCGTTTGTCCTATCCGGACTGTTGAATCCCAACACGGATGGAGGTGTCAATCTCAATAGATCTATTTATATCACTCGTGATTCCCAGCAGGAATTAACGGTACATGAGCATGGGCATAAATTTGGGATACAGTACTTAGGCTACTGCATAATAGTTTTTCAAACAAAAGCATTGTTAAAATGTGATGAGTCCATAAAAGTAAGCATGTTTCTCACCCCAAGTAGTTTAAAATGAGTATTAAAGAGTAATAGTGGGGCTATGACTCACCTTGAGCGTAACTGGCAAGGTGAAAAGTGAAATCTAGTGAATTATGGGAATGAATCCAACACACGACCTGAATAATAGTGAAGTCTAAGATTTTGACAGTTTTGGCTCAATACGAATAATGAGTGTGAAAATGAGTAACGGTAACGATTTGGATTGTGATGTGAGTGAATGATATGCTTAAAATGCTTAAAGTTCAAAATTAATATTATATATAATATTATCTTGTTTTTTATGTTATTGAATTCATAATTATCGTTTCCTCGAAAGTCGTCGAATAATACGTTAGGTTTATTCGTTAAAGACTCGTTATATAAATATAAACGTTTCGTAATTAAATACGTTGAACAAATGGTAAAAATGCACGTGCTTGAATGAGAAAGTGTAAATTATGAAATAGAAATGAAAATGAAACAATGTTACTGTTTGGTCCTTGTACTTATACGAATTTTACATTTTCTACCCTAACGGAGTAACTTTTGCACCGTTAGTCCTCAGTTAGTAATTTATTACATTTTTAGTCCAATAAAGTTCCAAAGTGACATTTTTATACTTCTGTTTACTGTTTGAATACTATTCACCCTTAAGTTATGAAATTTACTATTTGGAACATAATTATATGGAATTGACAATATTAACCCGATATGTAATAAAATTTACAAATTTAGTCCAAATTTCACAAAAATGATGTAATAAATTTTCCGAAAATTTGAGTAGCTTTAAAAAGCTTATTTGAGTCCTATGGAACTGCTTATTAGCGACAAGAGCTTATTTTCTGCTTAATGGGCTTTTAACGAAATAAGCCAAGGCCCAACAACGTTTTATGATCCATTGGGTTTTAAGGGGTTTTGGGATTATTATTGGGCTTATTAAATGGACTTAAAAACATTACCAAACAGCTTATACGAACTGCTTATCAAGATTGCTTATTTTAAGCTTGCTGGGCTTAAAAGCCCACTCGGTATAAAATTAGTTTCGATAACTGTTTCTAATAGCGATAAGCTTTAGGTTTATAAAAGGACTTTTAAAAGCTTATGGTGTGAGCTTATTTTACCAGGTTATTAGTTGGGCTTATAGAGAATCAGTTTAAGCAATAAAAACAATATGTTACGTAAGTGAATACGATTATATAGAATCATTTGTAAGTCGATAATATGAGTTGGTCCAAAATAGAAAATGACTTATTAACGTGTGATAATGTAATATACGTTAGAAATGAGTCTCGATATGATTAAAAACATAAATGTAAGTGTCAAAATAATATATAACTCGATACTTCTCTAGCCATGCATGAAGGAGGTCAGATGCAATACATGAAATAAATATGAGAATACGTAAAAATAAAGGAAAGCTATATACGATTCGAATAGAAACATGTAAAAAGCATGATATATTAAGAACATGATCATGAGTAGGAATTGAGTTGAAAATGACTTACAACACCCAAAAGGTGGTGCAAAACTTGTTAGAATGATCTAGAAATCGAACAAGAGGTACTTCACCCGTTAGATTGATCACAAATTGTTCGAATGAAAGGTTTTCGACATGGAAAAGAGCTCGAATGGCTATAGAATTCGCTTCTGTTCTTGTGAGGTCTCGATAAGAAGTATAGAAGCCTTAGAGAGAGTATATGAGTGAGTTTTCAAGTGTGAATGCAATTGTGTGTGTGTTGGTTGATATATATGCATGTATACGTATGGTATATATTATAAAAATGGAGCAAGTTGTGTGATTAGATTCCATAGCAGGATTTGTTGAGAATTTTAGAGGATAAGATGAGGTTATACTCGAGTACATAGCTATTTAGGAGGGGGTTTGATGGCTTGGTTCGGTTATGATCAAATTGTGTATATATATATGTGACGTTCGATAGACCAAAGGGTCCAAACAACTATATTAACTTGTAAAAATGTGTAATAAGGTGAGAAATAAACTTGTGAACTCTTATTCAACTAGAAACGTTGCATTGTACTAGGCAAAAATTAATTTGGTCAAGTTTGGTGTATATTTGCATGTTTTGTACATGTCTCGAGTGTGAGTTACTTTGAGTCACGTTCCATGATCAAACATTCGTACCAAGTCAAACAAATTGTCACTCTTGAATCCTTGGCATGTACAGAATTGAACCAAGTAAAAATATGTATATGTTATGTGTCGAAATCTCAAATTATCGGGGTCAAGCTTTGGTGTATCAACCGAGTGAGAATAGAAGAAAAATGAAAATTGGGTTGGGCTTGAATAGTGTCAGGCTCAAAATTGGGCCAGGAATAGTAGTATGGGTCCATTTGGTTATTTATTAGTATAAGTGACTTCCGTGGTCCGTGTGTGAGCTCGTTCCATTGTATTGTAAATCACGTATCAACGTGTTTGAGTTATCGTAGTGTAATAACCAAATCTTATGAGATAACCTCTCATTTTCAAGGAAAATCAGTAATAGTTGTCAGAAAATAAATATAGTGCATTTTCTGATAAAGTAATCATTATTGTTAAAATGGAAAAATTACCATTTGTCACAGCCTCCTAACCTTATTTGAATGTCGTCCCGACATTCAATTCGTGTTATCAGGTGAAGATACAAAAAGATGGGGATATTTAGCCTTGAATTCGTCTTCATGTTCCCACGTGAATTTAGAGCCTCTTTGGGAATTCCAACGAACCTTGACAATTGGTATTCGACTATGTTTCAATCTCTTGACCTCTCGGTCCATGATTTCAACAGGTTCTTCGATAAAGTGAAGTCGATTGTAAATCTCGATTTCTTCCAGAGGAATAGTAAGAGTTTCCTCGGACAAGCATTTCTTTAGATTGCATACATGAAAGACATCATGTACATTGTTTAGTTCTTGCGGCAGCTAGAGTCGGTACGCTACCGGTCCGATTCTTTCTAGAATTTGGAAGGTTCCAATGTAACGAGGATTTAGTTTTCCATGTTTTCCAAAACGTATCACACATTTCCATGGCGAAACTTTCAACATGACTCTGTCCCCAATTTGGAACTCAAGGGGTTTACGTCTCTTGTCAGCATAGCTCTTTTGTCTATCTTGAGCAGCTTGCATCTGGTTACGAATCTGCACAATCTTTTCGATTGTCTCATGGATGAGTTCGGGACCTGTGAGTTGACTGTCTCCTACTTCAGTCCAACAAATGGGTAATCGGCACTTACGTCCATAAAGTGCCTCGAATGGTTCGGCCTTTATACTTGTATGATAGCTGTTGTTGTACAAGAATTCGACTAGGGGAAAATGTCCGTCCCATTTCTTGCCAAAGTCAATAACACCAGCTCGGAGCATGTCCTACAGAGTTTGAATGGTTCTTTCTGTAAAACCCTAAAGTTTCTCTAATCTGAAAAGACCAAAATACCCCTCTAATTTCTAAAATTTAAGAATATACAAGTCATACATTAGAACATTATTTAGACTTAACCTAAAGTAATAAATATACTAAGATACCTAATAAAACTTAGCAAATAAAAACTTTACCTTATAATTTTAATATCACAAAACAAATGTTACAAATTCTAGCCATGCTAGTCGACTCTTGAATGTGTCACTAGCTCAAAAATTTTGGCCCATATAAAAAAGTAAGGAGATAATTATGCAATGAATTATAATGATATCAATCCCACAAATCTTGGTCATTCCTTAATTGTCTCAATCACAAAACACGATTTCTTATTCCTTCTGAATACCGAACATTGTTTTACACATTCAAAACCCTAAAAACTCTTCAATCAAAAAGGTCGACTGCTGCTTCCTTTTCTCTCTTCTGTTCGATCAAACACAGCAGCAAAAAAGAGGTATCTTGTGGCTTCAAATTGGTGCTTAGACGTGTGTTGTTCCTAGTTTGAAGTGTTCTTGCTCGTGGGTCTTTAAAAGCTGTCGAAGGGATCTTTTGGTTAGGGTTTTCTCGGCTGGAATTCGTGGGGTTCGATCATTGTTTTGTTCTTCTTATCATGCTGCAAGGGTAATCGTATCATCCTTGTTCAATACAATCTTTCTTGTTTGAATCTTGTTTCGTTTCCTTGATGTTCTTGTCGAATTATACACATGAAATAATAGAAAGAAAAGACACATAAAATCATAAATATGCTGCATAAAATAACAAATTTGAAAAGCCCTATGTAATCGACCTAATGATATTATGATATTTTGAATTGATATGTACATGTTAAGCCATATAAGAGTCGACCTATATATGTTTTATATCATACATGATTGCTTTGTACCAATAGATAAGTCATTGGAATGTTGATCATAAAATCATGAACCCCAGGTTACTGTCCAGGAATGTTAGGTCAAATTGGTTGGGTTGGATCTTGGTGATAGTAACGTGTTTTTGAGTGATTCTTGGGTCTAAAAGTAAGTTTAAGAAAAGAGCTTTTTGAATATATAAGCCTTGTAATTTTTAGAGATAGGGAGGATATACTTTTTGATTTTACAAGTTCAAGTGTTAAAACTGTTTTTGGGGAGTCTGGAAATCAGTCCACTTGGACGATTTTTCATTTTAAAAATATGAGGATTTGGGTCATGAAACTTTTCAGTATTTAACTTCTATATGCCTAGTAATGTCATGAATTTTTGGAGATTTTTCTGAATTAGTTTTATGGGGTAAATAAATACAAACTTTTCGGGTGTATAATCTGATCAGAAATCTGGACGAGTTAACTTGTTGGAATTTTAGACCATAGTCATACTAGTTAATAAATTCTGGGAAAATTCGTGTGGGTCCTTAAGACATTGAAGTATCTGTGGGAATTTTTGTGGATTTTATTTCTGAGTTATAATGTGGTTCATAAATTCGTCAAAGTGTGGTCTGTTCTAGGTTAAAAGCTGATAAAAGTTAAAAGGCTAAAGAAAAGGGTTATTTGTGTAATACTTAAATTAAGGGTTGAACTTGTCACTTTCTAAACTAATGGGCTAAACTTGTAAAACCATATAACTTTATGATATTTACATTTCATACCCTAACCTTACTATAATTGCACTATAAACCCTAAAACTTGTGAAACCTACGTTATTAACCCTAATTAGAATAAAGTAACCCTAAGATACTAATTTTGAAAACCTACTAATTTTGGAAACTTATTAATTCGGGAAACCTGCCTAAAATAGAAGATTACTTAAAATGGAAGAGTCGACTAAAATAAGTAATCTGATTTAAAATAAGTTATTAATCAGACGATCATAAATTCGTGTAGATTCGCTGAAGATGGAGTTTATTTTCGATATTTTCGTTTCTAGTTGTGTTTTTACTTGCGGTCTAAGGTACAGATATTCTACCCTTTTTCAGTAAGGGTGCTTTCGTTCTCGTGACTTTCTTGATCTTGATTCATTAGGATTCCCTAAGCCATTGCTATGTTCCCTTATACTCTGATTCGTTCTTCATGATCCATTTGACATTCGTCATTATGACCCTATGACATAAGTTGTAACACCCTAACCCGACAAGGGTAAAGGTGTCACAAATACATGGTTTCATATCAGATACAAGCATTCAAGAAATAAAAATAGCGGAAGCTTTAACATTAAAAATCCAAGGAAAATAAGTCAACACGACTTATATCGAGTGCAAGACAGGAATAACGAGGTACAAAACAGAATCCAAATGCCCAAACAATGGCATAACAGAAATAATATCCAAATGGTCACACTAGAAAGACAAGGTCTAAACTTCACACAAGTTGCTCTCATCCCAAGTTAAAACCCAGCTCCTAGCTTAAATGTACCTGCCGCAGGAAAAGAAATGCGGCTGAGCTACGAGAGCTCAGTGAACAGATATAACGGAAACAAAGCAGTAGTAACGAAATAATAAAGTAAAAGAAATAATACCAGGAGTAACAAGAGTCAGGAAAAGGAATACAAGAGTTATGCAGACATACCAGGAATTAAGAATGGTTACAATGGTAGGTGCAAATGAAACCAGAACCCACCACCAGCCCAAGTCGAAATCAAGTCAAGTCCAGTATCAAGTCATAGGGTAACATAACCAGAAATCCACCACAAACCCAAGTCAAATCAAGTCAGGTCAAATGTCAGGTCAAGTGTCAGGTCATAAGGTTACAAGGTTTCAGGAGAACAGAAATCCACTACGAGCCCAAAATATATCAAATCAAATCAAATCATATATCAGGGTGTATGGAGGGGTGACCTCAGCATACCAGGTACAGGGTGAGGGGATACCTCCAGGGGTTGGAGACGCGTTCTCCCAGGGTTGTGAAAGACGTGTATCGCACACACTCGTCAGTCACCAGGATATAACAGGAAATATAACAAATCAGGACATGTCTAGGATGCATCCATGCGCCCCCGCAGGCCACAGGGTCTTCCTCTACATAACAAATCAAATCAGGTCGGGGACGGGACAGGACATCACTCTCCTGCCCTAGAGTCATGCCACCGGTGCATCAATGACATGGACATGAAACCCTCATGCCTAGTGGGTGGCTCGTAGTCTCAAACTGTGGGTCAAGGTCAGGTATCAAGTCTCGGGTGTCAAGTCTCAGGTATCAAATGTCAGGTATCATATCAGGGTTCAAGACAGGAGATCAATGCATGGGTTCATTATCAGGAGGTCAATATCAGGAAGGTCAAATACTAGAAGGTTCATAATAGTTTATTTTAAGAAAAATCCTTTTCACATGGTTTTAATAAAATGATCGTTAGAACAGTTTCATAATAAAAGTCTTTTAAGGAAATATTCAAAACCCTCTTCATATATATATAACTAAAAAGTGGATGTAAAATCCTATGAACCTTCAAGTACCCAAGGTCTTAATTATCCAGGTTATCAGGGTTCAATAAGTCATGTCAAGTGTCATAGCAGGGTTCAAGTCAAAGGTTCAAGTCCAATGGTTCATATCAAGTGTATCAAGGTTCAAGTCAAATGGTTCATATCAAGTGTATCAAGGTTCAAGACAAAGGTTAAAGCAAAGGTCTAAATATATGGTTCACAATACAAGGGAAACATAACAATGAATCAGGAATAAAAATGAGACGAAGGCTCTTTACAAGAAGAGCAGAATATCTGTACCTTATTCAAATAGCAAGCACAAACAAAAGAGTAGCTGACAGGGATCAAGATCACTCCCTCCTCGAACCTAAAGGAGTAGAAGACAGACATACGAAAGGGGTTCAGTTATCTTCCCATTATAAGTAACTTCTATTTTTAGTAACTTTCTATTTTTAGCAGGTTTCCAGATTTAGTAAGCTTCAATACTTGGCAAGATTCAAGTGGTATACTTCAAGTCAAGTCTTTAATTAGCTTATTATGGCAGTAACATTCATTTTAACAAGTTACACAAGTTCAGGGTTAGTTATGACAAGTTTTCATAGTTCAGGGTTATAAACGTAACTTTACCAAAGTTCAAGGTTTAAAATAGAAATCTCATAATTTACCATTCGAATACTTTATTTTCCAGAATTACACTTTTGGCCTCCAAGTTTCCAATATTTACGAATTACACCCCTTTACTTTATTAATTTACAATTTAATCTTATACTTACATAATTTACAATCTAACCTTTACAATATTCATATTACACATCAAGTCCCTTTATTTCTTCAAATTACAGAAATTAACCTTCAATATAATTATGTTACAAACAGCCCTCAAAGTTTCGGTAATTTACACATTTGGTCCTTATACTTTTTAAATTACAAATTCGAATTATATAATTTACTATAATTACATATTAAACCCTTAATTTACCAATTTTACACCATGAGTACTTATTTTAGCATGTTATATGAATGCTCCTTCAAGTTTCCATAATTTACACAATAGGTCCCTCTAGTTATCAAAGTTACATATTTAGTCCTTTAAATTACAATTTCAACCTTTAATTATTAACAATTACATATTAAGCCATTAAATTATCAAAATTACACATAACCCCCTGAATATAATTTATTACTCAATTCAGCACCAAGTTTCCAGAAATTACATATTTAGTCCCTCATTTTTATTTATTTTCAATTCGACTTATAATTTACAAATTAAATCATTATCTTGCCAAAATTACAAATAAGACCCTCATGTTATAATTTTTACATATTCTCCCAGGTCCATAAAATGTTACAAAAATATCCTACAAGTTTTAATAATTACAAAACACACCCTTAACTAATTATTTCCCAATCGGTTTGCATAAAATCTTAACAAAATCAAACCCTAGCAACCCCAATCATTAAGCAATCATTGTATCATCATTATTCATCAATTATTACCAGATTTCATCCACTAAAAACCCTAGGTCGATTAGTTCTTAGGATTTTTCCATAATTTCTCTTTTTATTTCTTAAATCCGGTTTTAACATAAATCCATAAATCACGATTTTGACTCAAACAATTCGAATGACTATTTTTCTCATGTTATATGAAGTATATAGAAGCCACGAAAAATAAGTATACACCTCAGAAAACTCGCATACATGTTTTATAGATTTAATTCGATTTTAGGGTTTATAACACATAATTTTCCATACGATTAATATATAGTGCATGGCTCATTTTTATCATTTTTCCCACATTATATATGATTAGGAGAGGGCTAGAAAATTACCAGAAAAATTATAGATCAAAGGATTACACGCTATGAATTTTTGTTGCTCGGTTAGGGTTTTTCGAACCAATTAATTCACCAAGACCAAACGATCGACTCCAGGACCTTGTGGCTATTTTCCCCACCTTCTTGGCACTATGAAGAACACCAAAAAATTACCTCTTTGCTTCAGAAAATTTGGATGTGGTGTGTGGAATTTTTATGGGTGGCGGCTAATTGTTTTATTAGGGTTTAGTGTGAGAAATAATTCATGGGGTGATATTAATTATGTTAGACCGAGTATTGAGGAGGGGGAATTGACTAAGAACCGGCCTTCAAGGCCCAAGAATCAATTTACCATAACCCCCTGACTTTAATTTATTACTCAATTCAGCACCAAGTTTCCAGAAATTACATATTTAGTCCCTCATTTTTATTTATTTTCAATTCGACTTATAATTTACAAATTAAATCATTATCTTGCCAAAATTACAAATAAGACCCTCATGTTATAATTTTTACATATTCTCCCAGGTCCATAAAATGTTACAAAAATATCCCACAAGTTTTAATAATTACAAAACACACCCTTAACTAATTATTTCCCAATCGGTTTGCATAAAATCTTAACAAAATCAAACCCTAGCAACCCCAATCATTAAGCAATCATTGTATCATCATTATTCATCAATTATTACCAGATTTCATCCACTAAAAACCCTAGGTCGATTAGTTCTTAGGATTTTTCCATAATTTCTCTTTTTATTTCTTAAATCCGGTTTTAACATAAATCCATAAATCACGATTTCGACTCAAACAATTTGAATGACTATTTTTCTCATGTTATATGAAGTATATAGAAGCCACGAAAAATAAGTATACACCTCAGAAAACTCGCATACATGTTTTATAGATTTAATTTGATTTTAGGGTTTATAACACATAATTTTCCATACGATTAATATATAGTGCATGGCTCATTTTTATCATTTTTCCCACATTATATATGATTAGGAGAGGGCTAGAAAATTACCATAAAAATTATAGATCAAAGGATTACACGCTATGAATTTTTGTTGCTCGGTTAGGGTTTTTCGAACCAATTAATTCACCAAGACCAAACGATCGACTCCAGGACCTTGTGGCTATTTTTCCCACCTTCTTGGCACTATGAAGAACACCAAAAAATTACCTCTTTGCTTCAGAAAATTCGGATGTGGTGTGTGGAATTTTTATGGGTGGCGGCTAATTGTTTTATTAGGGTTTAGTGTGAGAAATAATTCATGGGGTGATATTAATTATGTTAGACCGAGTATTGAGGAGGGGGAATTGACTAAGAACCGGCCTTCAAGGCCCAAGAATCAATTTACCATCTTTAATTTATTTTCCTTAATTAATCTTGTAATTTAAATGGTTTTTAATTAATAATAATTGTGTATTTAAATTTTCGGTATACACAAGGGTATTTTGGTCATCTCACAACTTGTATAAATATTAATCGAAGTCGTCAAAATTATTTTGTATCATATCTTGTTCGTTTCCAGAAGTTTGGGATCGATTCGGAACTTTAATTAAGCTTTAATTAAATTTTAAAGTTTTCAGGGGTAATTTGGTAATTTTGCATGTTTTAGATTTTCGGGTTTTACAACTCTTCCCCTCTAATAGAAAATTTTCGTCCTCGAAATTTGCAAGGACATAGAAATGAAAGAGAACGGAAAACAAAACAAGGACATACCAGACGCCTTATCTGCCTGGTCACGAGAAAGCGAGAAAACACGACCGGTAGTAGGAGTAGGAGAAGGAGGGCCAAGATATTTCTCAAGTGGTTCCGGATTCCACCTAGGACAATCTTTCAACTTATGCTCCCTCGAACCACACCTAAAATAAGCTCCAGAAGTCGTACGGCAAAATCCCGTATGGTTCTTCCCACACTGAGGACAACTAGCTGACCCCTGATTATCGCTGCGCCCCTGACGATCGCCATCCTGCTTAGAAACTGACCTCGAATCTCGGCCCCTCGAATCTGATTTCTTCTGGTCGTAGCTCTTGCCGAATACTCCTCGACGTCCCGACTCTGAATCTGCTGCTGCACCTTGTCGCCATCACGGTCTCGTTTGTAACCGACGCCCTCATGAAATTCTCGATGTTGCGAGCTGCATCGTAACATGCTGACGAATCCGCAAACTCCGAATTAAGCCGACGATCAAGAAAATATGACAGAACAGAACATGAAGAATGACAGAGCAGAACAGGAAAATATGACAGAGCAGAATCAAGGAAAGATGACAGAGCATAACAGGAAAAGAGAGTGCGCGTGCGGAAACCTAATGTCTACCCAATCCTCACAGGTCAAGCCTAAGCTCTAAGGATTTCTGAAGCCTTATCTCTGATACCATAAATTGTAACACCCCAACCCGACAAGGGTAAAGGTGTCACAAATACATGGTTTCATATCAGATACAAGCATTCAAGAAATAAAAATAGCGGAAGCTTTAACATTAAAAATCCAAGGAAAATAAGTCAACACGACTTATATCGAGTGCAAGACAGGAATAACGAGGTACAAAACAGAATCCAAATGCCCAAACAATGGCATAACAGAAATAATATCCAAATGGTCACACTAGAAAGACAAGGTCTAAACTTCACACAAGTTGCTCTCATCCCAAGCTAAAACCCAGCTCCTAGCTTAAATGTACCTGCCGCAGGAAAAGAAATGCGGCTGAGCTACGAGAGCTCAGTGAACAGATATAACGGAAACAAAGCAGTAGTAACGGAATAATAAAGTAAAAGAAATAATACCAGGAGTAACAAGAGTCAGGAAAAGGAATACAAGAGTTATGCAGACATACCAGGAATTAAGAATGGTTACAATGGTAAGTGCAAATGAAACCAGAACCCACCACCAGCCCAAGTCGAAATCAAGTCAAGTCCAGTATCAAGTCATAGGGTAACATAACCAGAAATCCACCACAAACCCAAGTCAAATCAAGTCAGGTCAAATGTCAGGTCAAGTGTCAGGTCATAAGGTTACAAGGTTTCAGGAGAACAGAAATCCACTACGAGCCCAAAATATATCAAATCAAATCAAATCATATATCAGGGTGTATGGAGGGGTGACCTCAGCATACCAGGAACAGGGTGAGGGGATACCTCCAGGGGTTGGAGACGCGTTCTCCCAGGGTTGTGAAAGACGTGTATCGCACACACTCGTCAGTCACCAGGATATAACAGGAAATATAACAAATCAGGACATGTCTAGGATGCATCCATGCGCCCCCGCAGGCCACAGGGTCTTCCTCTACATAACAAATCAAATCAGGTCGGGGACGGGACAGGACATCACTCTCCTGCCCTAGAGTCATGCCACCGGTGCATCAATGACATGGACATGAAACCCTCATGCCTAGTGGGTGGCTCGTAGTCTCAAACTGTGGGTCAAGGTCAGGTATCAAGTCTCGGGTGTCAAGTCTCAGGTATCAAATGTCAGGTATCATATCAGGGTTCAAGACAGGAGATCAATGCAGGGGTTCATTATCAGGAGGTCAATATCAGGAAGGTCAAATACTAGAAGGTTCATAATAGTTTATTATAAGAAAAATCCTTTTCACATGGTTTTAATAAAATGATCGTTAGAACAGTTTCATAATAAAAGTCTTTTAAGGAAATATTCAAAACCCTCTTCATATATATATAACTAAAAAGTGGATGTAAAATCCTATGAACCTTCAAGTACCCAAGGTCTTAATTATCCAGGTTATCAGGGTTCAATAAGTCATGTCAAGTGTCATAGCAGGGTTCAAGTCAAAGGTTCAAGTCCAATGGTTCATATCAAGTGTATCAAGGTTCAAGTCAAATGGTTCATATCAAGTGTATCAAGGTTCAAGACAAAGGTTAAAGCAAAGGTCTAAATATATGGTTCACAATACAAGGGAAACATAACAATGAATCAGGAATAAAAATGAGACGAAGGCTCTTTACAAGAAGAGCAGAATATCTGTACCTTATTCAAATAGCAAGCACAAACAAAAGAGTAGCTGACAGGGATCAAGATCACTCCCTCCTCGAACCTAAAGGAGTAGAAGACAGACATACGAAAGGGGTTCAGTTATCTTCCCATTATAAGTAACTTCTATTTTTAGTAACTTTCTATTTTTAGCAGGTTTCCAGATTTAGTAAGCTTCAATACTTGGCAAGATTCAAGTGGTATACTTCAAGTCAAGTCTTTAATTAGCTTATTATGGCAGTAACATTCATTTTAACAAGTTACACAAGTTCAGGGTTAGTTATGACAAGTTTTCATAGTTCAGGGTTATAAACGTAACTTTACCAAAGTTCAAGGTTTAAAATAGAAATCTCATAATTTACCATTCGAATACTTTATTTTCCAGAATTACACTTTTGGCCTCCAAGTTTCCAATATTTACGAATTACACCCCTTTACTTTATTAATTTACAATTTAATCTTATACTTACATAATTTACAATCTAACCTTTACAATATTCATATTACACATCAAGTCCCTTTATTTCTTCAAATTACAGAAATTAACCTTCAATATAATTATGTTACAAACAGCCCTCAAAGTTTCGGTAATTTACACATTTGGTCCTTATACTTTTTAAATTACAAATTCGAATTATATAATTTACTATAATTACATATTAAACCCTTAATTTACCAATTTTACACCATGAGTACTTATTTTAGCATGTTATATGAATGCTCCTTCAAGTTTCCATAATTTACACAATAGGTCCCTCTAGTTATCAAAGTTACATATTTAGTCCTTTAAATTACAATTTCAACCTTTAATTATTAACAATTACATATTAAGCCATTAAATTATCAAAATTACACATAACCCCCTGAATATAATTTATTACTCAATTCAGCACCAAGTTTCCAGAAATTACATATTTAGTCCCTCATTTTTATTTATTTTCAATTCGACTTATAATTTACAAATTAAATCATTATCTTGCCAAAATTACAAATAAGACCCTCATGTTATAATTTTTACATATTCTCCCAGGTCCATAAAATGTTACAAAAATATCCTACAAGTTTTAATAATTACAAAACACACCCTTAACTAATTATTTCCCAATCGGTTTGCATAAAATCTTAACAAAATCAAACCCTAGCAACCCCAATCATTAAGCAATCATTGTATCATCATTATTCATCAATTATTACCAGATTTCATCCACTAAAAACCCTAGGTCGATTAGTTCTTAGGATTTTTCCATAATTTCTCTTTTTATTTCTTAAATCCGGTTTTAACATAAATCCATAAATCATGATTTTGACTCAAACAATTCGAATGACTATTTTTCTCATGTTATATGAAGTATATAGAAGCCACGAAAAATAAGTATACACCTCAGAAAACTCGCATACATGTTTTATAGATTTAATTCGATTTTAGGGTTTATAACACATAATTTTCCATACGATTAATATATAGTGCATGGCTCATTTTTATCATTTTTCCCTCATTATATATGATTAGGAGAGGGCTAGAAAATTACCAGAAAAATTATAGATCAAAGGATTACACGCTATGAATTTTTGTTGCTCGGTTAGGGTTTTTCGAACCAATTAATTCACCAAGACCAAACGATCGACTCCAGGACCTTGTGGCTATTTTTCCCACCTTCTTGGCACTATGAAGAACACCAAAAAATTACCTCTTTGCTTCAGAAAATTCGGATGTGGTGTGTGGAATTTTTATGGGTGGCGGCTAATTGTTTTATTAGGGTTTAGTGTGAGAAATAATTCATGGGGTGATATTAATTATGTTAGACCGAGTATTGAGGAGGGGGAATTGTCTAAGAACCGGCCTTCAAGGCCCAAGAATCAATTTACCATCTTTAATTTAGTTTCCTTAATTAATCTTGTAATTTAAATGGTTTTTAATTAATAATAATTGTGTATTTAAATTTTTGGTATACACAAGGGTATTTTGGTCATCTCACAACTTGTATAAATATTAATCGAAGTCGTCAAAATTATTTCGTATCATATCTTGTTCGTTTCCAGAAGTTTGGGATCGATTCGGAACTTTAATTAAGCTTTAATTAAATTTTAAAGTTTTCAGGGGTAATTTGGTAATTTTGCATGTTTTAGATTTTCGGGTTTTACATAAGTATTCGAATCACTTGATGCTTAGAAGGTTCATTGATTTTGTAACTGGATGTGAAAACCTTTCTTAACTTTATCATGAAAATGTTTTGAGAAAAACTAATTTTAAAATGATGTTTATGAACAATGCGATACCACTTTTATATGAAATCTTACTGAACTTTTATGAAAACCACTTTTAAAGACTATTTTATGAAAACCATTAGTAAAAGATTTCTTTAAATGAACATTTGATAGAAACTTTTGAATTGAACCTTGCTATGAACCATTTGATTTCGAACCTTTGATTATGAACCTTTGAGATCCTATGCCTGATATGATTCCCTCATTTGACTCCTGACATTCATTGTATGATTGTCATTCTTATTTATTCATTCTGACATTTATTTAAATGTCTCTGCTATGCTATGCTTATGCTTTCCATGCTTATTTGAATTACTATCTTGTTTCTCTTGCCATGCTAGATTATATTTGTTGTATGCTATGATAGATCTGTGCCTGAGCTTACCTAGTTGTGGAGGTACCATGACCATGTCTTTGATGGCACCTTAGGCATGACACTCCCGTAGAGGTGTGATAGATCTACGGCATTCCCCCTTATGTTTATGTATTATATTGTGATCACTATTGGCCATTAATGCGTGTGTGTGCTTAGTCTAGTACTGACATACATACTTATGTTAGGGAGCGTATGGATGCATCCTAGGTTTTATGTTTTATGTGATTATGGTGACCAGGTGGTGTGTGCCTTGCACTCCTTCTCACACTTTTAGTACTTAGAGGTCTCCCCTCTTTGTATACTTGTTAAGCTTTAGTATGAATTGACGGATTATGTATGGAGTTCTTATGGCACATCCTTATATGAACTTTTTCATTATTTCATTCTTTCTCTCGATTCAATTATTATTCAGTTATCAGCTCCGGGGTGAATAAAGTACTTGGACTTATGCGACTCATGCATAATTGACTCTCGTATCCCACCATAGAGTGGTACCTACCTTCTATCGTTGAAGCACAATACTATATCTGATCTCTTTACAAATCCATTTGCATTCTTGGGCATACCATAGAGTTTTTCACTTGGTCTATTTTCTTCCTTGAGTGCCTCAACCTGAGCCTCGGGGATTTTTGATGGGAGAGGTGAACTGATCGTCATTCCTAGTGATCTGACTCTCAAGGGTTTGAGTCATTCTTTCCGGCTAAGAGCATCTGCCACAACGTTGGCTTTTTCCGGGTGATAACGAATCTCACAGTCGTAATCACTGAGTAATTCTAGCCACCTATGTTGTCTCATGTTCAACTCTTTTTGGTCTAGGATATGTTGCAGGATTTTGTGGTTCGTAAACACTGTACACTTAGTGCCGTACAGGTAATGCCTCCATATCCTAAGAGCGAACACAACTGCTCCCAGTTCTAGATCATAGGTTGTGTAGTTCTTTTCATGTGTCTTGAGTTATCGTGATGCATAAGCAATCACTTTCTGCCTCTTCATCAAGACAACACCTAAACCCTTGTGCGAAGCGTCGCAATATACGACAAAGTCATCGCTTCCTTCAGGTAAGGCTAATATGGGTGCACTACACAACTTTTATTTGAGTGTCTGGAATGCCTCTTCTTCATCTTTACCCCAGACGTATTTTACGTTTTTCTGAGTTAGGGTGGTTAATGGTTTGTCTATTTTGGAGAATCCCTCGATGAATCTCCTGTAATAACCGGCAAGTCCTAAGAATTGGCGTATTTCAGTTGTAGTTTTTGGTGTCGCCCAATCCTTAATTGACTCAATCTTTGCAGGGTCCACGTGAATACCCTGGCTGTCAATCATGTAACCGAGAAATTGTACAGTGGAAATCCAGAAGTTACATTTCGAGAATTTTGCATACAATTCCTCCTTCTTGAGCAATTCCAGAATCATCTTGAGATGTTTTTCATGTTCTTCTTTGTTCTTGGAGTAGATCCGGATATCGTCTATGAACACAATCACAAACTTGTCCAAATATGGTTTGCACACCCGGTTCATAAGATCCATGAATACTGCTGGTGCGTTTGTCAAACCAAATGGCATAACCTGGAATTCATAGTGTCCGTAACGAGTTCTAAATGCTGTTTTTGGGATTCTTCTTCTCGAACTCGAAGTTGATGGTATCCAGATCGAAGGTCGATCTTTGAATATACGCTGGAACCTTGTAGTTGATCGAATAGATCATCAATTCTAGGAAGTGGGTATCGGTTCTTTATTGTTAACTTGTTCAGCTCTCTATAGTCGATGCACATCCGAAAGGTTCCGTCTTTCTTCTTGACGAATAGAACAGGGGCTCCCCAAGGTGAGGAACTAGGCCTGATGAAACCTTTCTCTGAGAGTTCTTATAGTTGTTCTGACAGTTCTTGCATTTCTGAAGGAGCTAATCGGTACGGTGCTCGCGCCACAGGTGCAGCCCCTGGTACTAAGTCAATTTGAAACTCGAATTGCCTGACTGGTGGAAGTCCAGGCAAGTCCTCGGGAAAGACTTCAAGAAAGTCACGCACAATTGGCACGTCTTCTAGGCGTTTTTCTTCAGACTCCTTCTTTTTCTTCTCAACTTGTGCTACAAAGAGGTGACATCTATCCTCAATGTACTTTTGAGCTTTGGTGCACGATATGATGTTCAATCGAGATGTAACTCTACGATCGCTTCTATCTCCTAGTACTTCCAATACTTCGTTACCGTATGGTACACGAACAATCTTCTCGTCGCAGATGATCACCGCATGGTTTTTAGATAACCAGTCCATTCCAATAATAACGTCAAAACTGCCAAGTCCTACTGGCATAAGATCTATGTTGAACGGGTGGTTTAACAGGTTTAGTGTACAACCTCGGATTATAGTGTCTACTCTTTCCTCATTACCATTACCTAGTTCTACGTCGTAATTAAACAATGTCTAAAACTGTAGGGATGCTGTCTAGTAACTGACTAAATGTGTTTGATATGAAACTCTTATCGGCTCCCGTGTCAAATAAAATAGATGCATAACGGTTGTTTAGAAGAAACGTACCAGTAACAACGTTCGGGTCCTCCGGTGCTTCTCTTCCTCCAACCATATATACTCTTCCTCGGGCATTTCCTACATAGCCCTGGTTCCCTCCAGTAGCTTGATTCCCATTGTTACCCTGGTTTCTCTGTTTCCTGCACTCATTCCTGAAGTGCCCCTTTTCCCCACAACCAAAGCAGGTTATGGAAGATTTGTCCTTGACGGTAGGAGCTCTTTGATTAGCCACTGGCGCTCTCTGAGCAGTAGCAAGAATTGGTGATCTGCAGTTCTTGGTTATATGACCGATTCTTTGACAATTTCCACAATTCACGGTGCATGGCCCGTTGTGATGGATTTTACAATGGTAACACAGAGGAGCTTTTCTAGCATAGACCTTCTGATCACTGGGTCCAGCAGAATAAACTGTAGCGACTTCCTGTTGTTTGTTTGGCCGATGGTTGGCTCTTGATTTGTCCTCCCATTTCCTTTTGTTATCTCATCCTTTTTCTGCCATATCTTGGATCACCTGATCTATTAAGTTGTGAGAGATGGAGATTGTGTTATGCAAGTCATTAGGATTAGCAGCCAATATATTCCCTCTGATGTTCAAGGGTAATCCTCCGATGTAACGCTCTATCATTCGTGCCTCAGTAGCAACCAACTCGAGACATAGTAATGCTAACTCTAGGAAACGTTGTGTGTACACCACAATGTTGGTGCATTGAACCTTCAAGTTCCAAAATTCTGCTTCCATCTTTTTGACCTCAGTGCGTGGACAATATTTCTGGAGCATTAAAGCCTTGAATTGCTCCCACACCATAACGTAAGGAATATCCATTCCTGATGACTTCATGTAAGAGTTCCACCAAGTTAAAGCATTGCCTGTCAAAGTATACGAGTCTTACTTAACCTTGGATTCTTCTTCGCAATTGCAGATGTGAAACACAGTTTTCAACTTTTCTAGCCATCTTGCCAAGCTGACAGCTCCCTCAGTACCTCCAAAACTTCCTGGATCAAAAGCACGAAATTCCCTTTATGTGCAGCCTCGACTACCATTAGTAGGTCTCGCGGCTCTGTCACCGGTGTTAGTGCTTGATCCCACATTGGCAGTAGCGGCCATGGCTTCTACCACCTGCTGTGCCACAAGTTGTGCCAAAGTTGGCTGGTTGACTACGTTTGGAGCGGGAGTGGCATTAGTTGCGTGTCGAATATGGTTTGATTTGCGTGGAGCCATTTGTCTACAAAAGAAAGTAACAAATGATGAGATTTTTCAAGAGAGTATGAGAAGTCATCACATGAATGAATAGCATTACAGTAGAGCATGAAAGAAAGAACTAAATCAAGAAAATCAATAACAGGGAGATATAACAAAATGAGCTTGTTATAGATTAAAAGTCGGTTACAAGATCTGAAAGTTACAAGCGTATTGGAAAATACATAACCAAAGACTACTCGGGTTAGTGGGTACATAAACGATACATATGAATCTAAGACTAGTTACGCCTTTGACGTAAACGCTTAACTTCTGCCTCAAGCTCTAATTGTGCAGTTTCCATGTCTGTGAAGCATATCTGGAACTCCTGGCACATCCTTAACTGAGTAGCTAACATGGCCTCTAAGCCGGTAATCTTGTGACTCTGGATCCTCGCCGTGTCTCTGGCTATCCATAGGGTCCTCTCAATGTCTTCAACCCTACCATGTATCGGAGCATGGTCTCTACTCAAACAGCGGACTCTGGAATCCAAGTTTCTAAGCTCCTGGTTATAAATATCCTGCATCTCATTAACTTTCATCCCTAAGTCAAACACTTCTCGCCTTTCGGCATCGGCTCTCCTAAATAGAGTGTCAATGTTTCGATCATACCACTCAAAATGTGCTGGTTGTAACCTTTCCAGCTGATTAGTGTGGACGTCTAGTGTGCTGGCTTGTTGATGAAGAAGGGTCTATATCGAATCACAAGCACTTACATTGTAGTTAGGGGGATTAGGTGTGGATATGTCATCTGGGATGTCTGGCATTGGGGAGTCTGGAACGTCAGACAATGGAGAGTCTGGCTCAACATCCTTCCAAATTGTCTCTTGGTGTGTTCCCCTCGAACTCTGCCTAATCTTGAATGTAGCTAGACAACCATTCAACTCCTTATCTGAATAAGACTCAGTAGCTCTCCTAAGTCTCTGATGTGGATGTGAGTGAGTAGGTGATGATGGTGGTGGTATCTGTGTGTTTAGAGTAAGTTCTGTATCAGGCTTTGGTTGTGACACTTGTACAAAGGAATCTTCAGCATCTGGAGTGATCTGAAGGGTAGGTGATGTACGAGTAGCACAGAGAATAGTTTTGGTAATATCAAATGATTTGGAAGACATGGTCTGTGAAAAAGATGGTATACGTGTATAAGTATATAGAAGATACTTATAATCTTTAGTATAAGGCTAGAAAGTATTAGCCATAATATAAGTACATATGTATATGTATATGTATACAATTAACACGAAAGTATGTGTCATCAACGTAGCACGTAAGTATATGCTAAGCTTGCTGAAACAATAAGTAGAGTAGCAAGTAAATTGGAAAGTAAGGCAGGCTGGCACATGGCGGTCATAGGTTGACTTTTTGTAAAAAGCGGTTATAGTCTAGGTTTTATGTGTACCTAGTTCTCTATAACCTTAGCTCTGATGCCAATCTGTAACACCCCGAAATCAGATCGCAACGGAAATAATATCTGGGGTGATACGTATTTGGATCACAACACAAGTAATAAAGAACGGATTATCTAATCCGTTGTAAAGTTTCATTAATTAAAACATAAGTTTTACATAATTATGAAATGCGGAAACCAAGGCCCATAATAGTTTTAAGTTGTCCCATAGTACAAAAACTCTAGTCATTAGTGTTATGTGTACACTCCAAAAGTGTGCCTATGCCCCTGCCAAGCACTGCCTTGCATCATCATATATCAACAACTAAACACCTGAGAAAACCATGCTAAAAGTCAGCTAAAAGCTGGTAAGTTCATAGGTTTACATAAAGCAGTAAACTTGGATTAATAAGTTTACGAGTTAACATTACGATGTATATAATGTTATACGAAAGGCTATTACGCTGCACTAAGTTTCATGTTACCGAAGCTACGACAGTGTGCATGAGATGTGTTCATGTAATAATAAGGCCCGTCAAGTGTTCTATCCCTAGACACTTGTAATTCGACATGGTATACATCCATTTGTCCTATCTGGACTGTTGAATCCCAACACGGATGGAGGTGTCACCCTCAATAGATCTATTTATATCACTCGTGCTTCCCACCAAGAATTAACGGTACATGAGCATAGGCATAAATTTGGGATACAGTACTTAAGCTACTGCATAATAGTTTTTCAAACAAAAGCATTGTTTAAATAATCCATAAAAGTAAACATGTTTCTCATCCCAAGTTGTTTAAAATGAGTATTAAAGAGTAATAGTGGGGCTATGACTCACCTTGAGCGTAACTGGCAAGGTGAAAAGTGAAATTTAGTGAATTATGGGAACGACTCCAACACATGACCTGAATAATAGTGAAGTCTGAGATTTTGACAGTTTTGGCACAATACGAATAATGAGTGTGAAAATGAGTAACGGTAACGATTTGGATTGTGATGTGAGTGAATGATATGCTTAAAATGCTTAAAGTTTAAAAATAATATTATACATAATATTATCTTGTTTTTTATGTTATTGAATTCATATTTATCGTTTCCTCGAAAGTCGTCGAATAATACGTTAGGTATATTCGTTAAAAACTCGTTATATAAATATAAACGTTTCGTAATTAAATACGTTGAACAAATGGTAAAAATGCATTTGCCTAAATGAGAAAGTGTAAATTATGAAATAGAAATGAAAATGAAACAGTGTTACTGTTTGATCCTTGTACTTATACGAATTTTACATTTTCTACCCTAACGGAGTAACTTTTGCACCGTTAGCCCTCAGTTAGTAATTTATTACATTTTTAGTCCAATAAATTTCCAAAGTGACATTTTTATACTTCTATTTACTGTTTGAACACTATTCACCCTCAAGTTATGAAATTTACAGTTTGGAACATAATTATATGGAATTGACAATATTAACCTGATATGTAATAAAATTTACAAATTTAGTACAAATTTCACAAAAATGATGTAATAAATTTTCTGAAAGTTTCAGTAGCTTTAAAAAGCTTATTTGAGTCCCATGGAACTGCTTATTAGCGACAAGAGCTTATTTTCTGCTTAATGGGCTTTTAACGAAATAAGCCAAGGCCCAACAACGTTTTATGATCCGTTGGGTTTTAAGGGGTTTTGGGCTTATTCTTGGGCTTATTAAATGGACTTAAAAACGTTACCAAACAGCTTATACAAACTGCTTATCACGATTGCTTATTTTAAGCTTGTTGGGCTTAAAATCCTACTCGGTATAAAATTAGTTTCGATAACTGTTTCTAATAGCGATAAGCTTTAGGTTTATAAAAGGACTTTTAATAGCTTATGGTGTGAGCTTATTTTACCGGGTTATTTGTTGGGCTTATAGAGAATCAGTTTAAGCAATAAAAACAATATGTTACATAAGTGAATATGATTATATAGAATCATTTGTAAGTCGATAATATGAGTTGGTCCAAAATAGAAAATGACTTATTAACGTGTGATAATGTAATATACATTAGAAATGAGTCTCGATATGATTTAAAACGTAAATGTAAGTGTCAAAATAATGTATAACTCGATACTCCTCTTGCCATCCATGAAGGAGGTCAAATGCAATACATGAAATAAATATGAGAATACGTAAAAATAAAGGAAAGCTATATACGATTCGAATAGAAACATGTACGAAGCATGATATATTAAGAACATGATTATGAGTAGGAATTGAGTTGAAAATGACTTACAACACCCAAAAGGTGGTGCAAAACTTGTTAAAATGATCTAGAAATCGAACAAGAGGTACTTCACCCGTTAGATTGATCACAAATGGTTCGAATGAAAGGTTTTCGACATGGAAAAGAGCTCGAATGGCTATAGAATTCGCTTCTATTCTTGTGAGGTCTCGATAAGAAGTATAGAAGCCTTAGAGAGAGTATATGAGTGAGTTTTCAAGTGTGAATGCAAGTGTGTGTGTGTGTTGGTTGATATATATGCATGTATACGTATGGTATATATTATAAAAATGGAGCAAGTTGTGTGATTAGATTCCATAGCAGGATTTGTTGAGAATTTTAGAGGATAAGATGAGGTTATACTCGAGTACATAGCTATTTAGGAGGGGGTTTGATGGCTTGGTTCAGTTATGATCAAATTGTGTATATACATGTGACGTTCGATAGACCAAAGGGTCCAAACAACTATATTAACGTGTAAAAATGTGTAATAAGGTGAGAAATAAACTTGTGAACTCTTATTCGACTAGAAACATTGCATTGTACTAGGTAAAAATTAATTTGGTCGAGTTTGGTGTATATTTTCATGTTTTGTACATGTCTCGAGTGTGAGTTACATTGAGTCTCGTTCTATGATCAAATGTTCGAACCAAGTCAAACAAATTATCATTCTTGAATCCTTGGCATGTAAAGAATTGAACCATGTAAAAAGTTGTATATGTTATGTGTCGGTATCTCAAATTATCAGGGTCAAGATTTGGTGTATCAACCGAGTGAGAATAGAAGAAAAATGAAAATTGGGTTGGGCTTAAATAGTTTCAGGCTCAAAATTGGGCCAGGAATAGTAGTATGGGTCCGTTTGGTTGTTTATTAGTATAAGTGACTTTCGTGGTCCGTGTGTGAGCTTGTTCCAATGAATTGTAAATAACGTATTAACGTGTTTGAGTTATCGTAGTGTAATAACCAAATCTTATGAGTTAACCTCTCATTTTCAAGGAAAATCAGTAATAGGTGTCAGAAAATAAACATAGTGCATTTTCTGATAAAGTAATCATTATTATTAAAATGGGAAAATTATCATTTGTCACACCTTTCCAGTTCCTCATACTTGTTTGTTAGGACAGCCAGAAGGTCAGGGACACACTTGTTCTTCTTCTTCTTTAGGATGGGTCCCATCATGTCCCATTCTTTGATCCCATATGCTGAGAACTTGAAGGGAGCATTCTTCTCAGACTTCCTTGGTCCTCTTTGAACAGTTATGGCTAGGGGATCAGTGTTTGCATGAATAATCATGTCAGTGATGGGATCTTCACCCTTGGTCTTTATCATGGTCCAGACATACTTTTGGGTCCGTCAGTACCCAAGGATCCTGAAAACAGGATTTGAATACAAATAAGCCAAGTGTTAATCAACCGAAAAAATATTAAGTCACTGAGTAAACAGTCACTCAGTGTGTTACCTTCAAGATGCTCAGGACGAGTCTAAGAAGAAAGATTCACCACTCAGTGAGGCGGAACTCCCTGAGTGTCACTTAAGCCAAAGAAGAAGGTAATGGGTTCAGTGAGTATTGGACAAGAACTCACTGAACCCCAGTCTCCTCAACAACAATAAGTGATTGAAGACTGAAGACTGAAGGCGTAGACTGAAGAACCTGAAGTCTGAAAGAAAGGCGGGATTAGGAGGGAAGAGTTTGAAGAGATAAGGAAAAGTCTTATCAGGCCAGAAACAAACCTTCCCTAAAACGGCACAAGTCAAGAAGTGTCAGAACTGACACTCGAAAAGAATTTTGGCCTATTCCTATTGGTTCTTGGAAATGACAAATATTGTTGTAGTTGTCAGACACGCATGCTTATTCTTTTTGTATTTTAATCATCAGTGCTCTTTTATACTTGTGTATAAATCGGAAGAGATTGAGAAAAGTGGGTTAAGTTTTGTGTATTAAAAGCTTAGACTTTCACAAAACCACTTTTCTCTTTCAAAGAGCAACTGCATCCCTGAGATAGCTTAGTGGGTCTTTATTGTTGTTAATCAAGCATAGCTTGAGTTTAGTGAGGAGAACACACCATACCTTTTCTATTCAATCCCAAGTGTTTGTTCCGCAAAACACTTGGGTAATAGATTCTTTGATTAATTTCTAATAAGAATTTAAACGTTGAAAAACTTGTGTTTTTATATTTACGTTTTACTTATCAGTTATAATTAATCAATACATTAATCTCAGTCATAAACACAATTAGATTAACTTTGTAGTTACTTCTAAGTGTGTAAAGGGAACAACAAGTGGTATCAGTTGTTGCTCCCAGACTCGAAGCTGGAAAATTTAGCAAGTGGAAAAAGCGAATGCTTTGCTACTTGACTGGTATGGAACCATACTACATCACTTGTATCAAGGATGGTCCTTTTGTCCCAAAGACTGCTGAGGGGCTAAACAAGCCTGAAGCTCAGTGGACCATTGATGAGAGAAGGGTGGTCAATCAAGACCAACGCCTGAAAAGCATAATTATATCTTGTCTTCCTGACGATATAATGGAATCAGTCATTAACTGTTCAACAGCCAAGCAAACTTGGGTTGACTTGATTAACAGCTTTGAAGGTCCCTCAGATACCAAGGAAAACAGGATCATGGACCTGAAACTTGAGTACAACACTTTCAGGGCTAAGGACTCTGAAAGTCTCTCTCTGACATATACTAGATACAAGACCCTGATAAATGAACTGTCAAATGATGGTGTAGTTTTGTCTAAGCATGAGATCAATGTTGGCTTTGTCAACAGTCTCCTTGAGAAGTGGCTAAACATCTCACAAGGCCTCAGGAATGCTAACCACATTCAGACCCTTGAGCTTCCTGAGATCTATTGGAAGTTTGTCTATGAAGATAACTTAATCTCTAGGAGATACCCTAACTCAAAGAAAGCTCTTGAGACCAAAAAGGCCTTGACCTCCTTACCCATATCAACTGCCTTTTATTCTAATGGTGTTGTACAGGATTTTCAAAAGGATTCTGATGATGAGATAGATGAAAGAACTGGTGATGAGTACCTAAATGACCTAAACTTGGAATTCCAAGAAAGGGCACTCCTTGCAAATTCAAAATGTTTTATCAAAAGAAATCGGTCAAACTTTTCAAAAGATAAAGCAAATGAAACCACTGAGTGTTTCAAATGTGGTAAAAAGGGCCACTTTGCTAGAGACTGCTATTCAAACACCATCTCAGAACCCTCTTATAAATTTTCTGGAAACAGTTCCTCAGGAACTAGCAAGTTTCAACCTAGAATGCTTCAGTCGACCCAACATTTTCAAAACAATAATGTTCAAAATGGTCAAAAAGACTTTGAGACTAAATATAGGAAAGCTAAGGCTAAACTCTCCCTCCTTGAAACTAATCCCTCAATGTCTCAGGCTGCTCAAACTTCCAAACCTGTTCAGATAAAGAATAAAGTTCTTGTAGCAGAAGCTTATGACTGGGATGAAGAAGAGGTCTCCTCAGAAGATGAGGAAATTAGAGTAAGTGCACTGATGGCACTTTTTGAAGGTGATCACCTGGCTGTTGGAAAAAGCCATGCAAGGAATGGTGAATGGGTCAACATAACCATGAGAAAGGTAAACATTTTACTTTCAATGGATGATAATTCTGATTGGCAGTCCTATATAAATTACATTTGTGTAGATCTTAAGTTTGTAGAAGAACAAAGGCTTAATTTGCTTTCAAAATATAACAATCTTGTGTTAGAATTAAATAAGTGTAGAGATGAACTGCTTGTATTAAAACATGCCAAGTTAGAAACTGTCACTCTACAAATTCAAAACACTGAGATTTTGAAACAAAAACAAGCTCTTTAAAATGAACTTAACAAAGAAAAGGCTGTCATTGAAGGCTGGACTAAAAATAACCCCAAAGTCTATGAAATTGTGTCTCTAATTCCTAGTGAAAACAAGAAAATTATAGGAATTGACCAACTCACTGAAAACACCAGTGAAAGTCACAGAGAAAAGGCTTTTATTTCAGCTGGCATATCTTTTGAGCAGGAAATGGAACCCAAGTTAAATGACTGGATTGTCTGAGACAAACCAGTCAGTAAGTTACCAAACTTTGAGACTGGAAAGATTTTGCTTCCTGAAAGTCAGGCTCTGAAAAATATGCTTGGACTCACTGACCAACCCAGTAGTACTGAGTCAGTCAATGAGTCTGAATCAAAATCATTCACACAACTCCCACCTCTGAAAGTCCTTCAGGGAGCTGCACCAAGCTCAGACCTCATACCATTGGTCTACTCTCAGCATTCTCCAAAGGAGAAGCCAGGAATGGGAAAAACCATCCTTAAAAGGCAAACCCCTGAAGTCCCAGTCTATACTGATGACTCATCAACTTCAGTCCCTTCTGAAGTAAAAACAGAAAGCCCTGACTCAAAAATTGATCAGTTGGCTATGCTTGTCAGGATTCTGAGTGAGAAGATTGAATCTTCTGAGAAACCTTCTCAATCCAAGATGAAGGAACCCAAATCAGCTTCCTCAAACACCAAACCAAAACCCTCCAAACCCCTAAAAAAGTGTGAGCTGTGTCACTATACCAATCATTTCACTGATGATTGCTATAGAATCCTTTACTGCATGATATGCAAAAAGGAAGATCACAGGACATCTGATCACCAATCATACACAACCACATCAAATATGGCAAACTTTATAGCCCAGGCTTTAAAATATCCTTCTGATTCTAAACAAAAACAGAAACAAAAGGCCAAGCCTTTTGCACCTTGCCCTCACTGTGGCTTCAATGACCACCTTCCTAAGGATTGTCTAATGTAGAATAGTTGTGAAATTTGTGGGGATCCCACTCATGACACCTCAGGACATGAGAAGGTCATTCAAACCAGAAGAGGTATGACCAACTCATCCTCTCAGTCTACTGAGTCTACCTCAGCAACCAAATGCAAAACCTATAGTAGCTCAGTCCACTCAACCACTGACCATGAATCAATTGTTACTTTTAAGAAGGCTACCAAAGCCAAGCCCTCCAAGATGAGGGGTCCTAGAAAGAACTAACTCAGTTTACCATTTGTGCAGAGACATGCCAGGGAGCCTGTTTGGCATCTAGATAGTGGATGTTCAAGGAGCATGACTGGTGTGAAAGAATATCTGCACAAATATGTAGAAGAACCAGGACCCAAGGTGGTATTTTCTGATAATTTATCATGTCTCACTGAAGTTTATGGTTCAGTAAACTGTAGTGGTATAGTCTTTACTAGGATAGCTTATGTAAATGGTCTTAAGTACAATTTGATTAGTGTCAGTCAACTCTGTGATGCAAAGTACATAGTTCAGTTTGATGATAAGCAAGGAACCATCTTCAATGCAAATAAGGAAGTTGTCCTTATTGCACCAAGAAGGCAAGATGTTTATGTATTAGACATGTCCAGTCTAACTCAGAATGGAACTTGTCTCTTTGCTAAGGCCACTGAAACCCTCAATTGGCTTTGGCATAAGAGACTCTCCCACATGAACTTCAAAAAAATTAACAATCTTGTAAAACAAAACAAGGTCCTTGGCTTACCATCACTTGTGTTTTCAAAGGATAAACCATGCTCTGCCTGTGAAAAAGGTAAACATCATAGAGCATCCTTTAAAACCAACACAAACTTTTCCATCAGGAACTGCCTTCATCTTCTCCATATGGATCTCTTTGGGCCCATCAGTCCTAGATCCATTAACCATGAGAAGTATACTCTGGTCATTATGGATGAATACTCAAGATACACTTGGGTTTACTTCCTGATCAAAAAGAGTTAAGCAGCTGAAACAATCATGTCCTTTGTCAGGAACATTGAAAATCAAAATAAAATTAAAGTCAAATAGATTAGGACTGACAATGGAACAGAGTTCAAAAACTATGAACTTGAATATTTCTGTGATGAGAAAGGAATTTCCCAAAAAAATTCCTCTCCT
Source organism: Artemisia tridentata subsp. tridentata (assembly GCA_021014915.2). Lineage (NCBI taxonomy): Eukaryota > Viridiplantae > Streptophyta > Magnoliopsida > Asterales > Asteraceae > Artemisia > Artemisia tridentata. The sequence goes on from CP139508.1 coordinate 404,009,756, forward strand.
TACACACCTGAACAAAATGGTGTTGCTGAAAGGAAGAATAGAACACTCATTGAAGATGCCAGGACAATGCTAAATGGATCTTCCTTTCCAAACATTTTTGGACTGAAGCAGTCAAAACTGCCTGTTATACACAAAACAGATCCATCATTGTCAAGAGACATAGCAAAACCCCTTATGAGTTATTCAAGGGAAGGATCCTTGACATCAGCTACTTTTATACCTTTGGGTGTCCTGTGTTTATTCATAATCACAAGGATCACTTAGGAAAATTTGATACCAAAGCTGATGATGGATACTTCCTAGGATACTCACTTGTCTCAAAGGCCTTCAGGGTATTCAACACTAGGAGACAGCAATCTGAGGAAACATTCCATGTTACCTTTGATGAGAGCACTGATGCAATCAGTGTGTCTAACACCTCAGTGGAAGAGATAGGAATTGATGATTCATCAAGATAACCTCCTGATGAAAATCATCCTGACAATGATCCTTCCACTCAGTACCAAGCAAATGCTGACATCTCCTACTACATCATCCCTCATAACCTTCCTTACCCAACCATCACTGAATTTGTTGAAGCACAAAGAAGTACTGATGCAATCAATCAGTCTGAACCTAGTGCTCAGGAACCAAACAATCTCAGTGATCAGTCAACCCAGTCAAACACTCAAGATCTTGAAGATCATCAGGTGTCTACACCAGACCCTACCAATCAGGCCTCCACAAGTTCTAATCAGTATCCAAGACCTCAGGACAGTTGGACTAGGTCTCAGGATATAGAACTTGTCAATATAATTGGAGAGCTTACTGAAGGCATGCTCACCAGAAGCATGGCTGCTAGTCTAAGAGCAGCCTCAGCCAATGAATGCCTGTTTGTGGACTTCATCTCCACAATTGAACCCAAAAGTGTCAAAGAAGCTCTTAAACATCCAAGTTGGGTTCAGGCCATGCATGATGAACTGGAACAATTTGACAGAAACAAGGTAATGACCTTGGTCAAATGTCCTGAAGATGTTTCAGTCATTGGCATGAAATGGGTGTTCAAAAACAAATCTGATGAAAATGGCATAGTCATTAAAAACAAGGCCAGACTTGTAGCCAAAGGCTATAATCAACAAGAAGGCATTGACTATGAAGAAGGATGGAAGCCATCAGGATCTTCCTTGCATTTGCAACCTACATGAACTTCAAACTGTACCAAATGGATGTTAAAGTGCATTCTTTAATGGCTCACTGAAAGAAGAAGTTTATGTTCAGCAACCTCCGAGATTTGAAAGCAGTGAGTTTCCTGACCATGTCTGCAAGCTTAACAAAGCCCTTTATGGACTGAAACAAGCACCCAGGGCATGGTATGAAACTCTCTCAGCCTTCCTGATCCAAAACAAATTTGTCAGAGGCAAGATAGACAACACATTGTTTATCTACAGGACAAATAATGATGTCATACTTGTACAAGTAAATGTGGATGACATCATCTTTGGCTCAATAAGTTATAAACTTTGCAAACAGTTTGAAAAACTGATGGCAAAGAAATTTAAAATGAGCATGATGGGAGAACAGACTTACTTCCTTGGACTGCAAATCAAGCAGACTGATAAAGGAACCTCTATCAGTCAAGAGAAGTATGTCAGAAGCCTACTGAAGAAGTATGAGCTCAATGATTGTGCCTCAGTCAAAACTCCCATGGTTCCCCCAACGACCTTGGTCCTGACCTTACTCGTAAACCAGTCAATCAAACTCTATTTAGAGGAATGATTGGGTAACTAATGTATCTTCTTGCATCAAGGCCTGACATCTAATTGTCAGTATGTTTGTGTGCCAGATATCAATCTGACCCAAGAGAATCTCATCTCACAGCTGTGAAAAGGATACTCAGGTACCTGAAAGGTACTCCAAACCTTGGATTATACTATCCAAAATGTTCAGGCTTTGATCTCAAAGGATACTCAGACTCTGACTATGCTGGATGCAACATGGACAGAAAAAGTACCTCAGGCTCCTGCCAAATTCTTGGTGGAAAAATAGTCTGTTGGAGTGCTAAGAAGCAACAATCAGTTGCCATGTCCTCAGCTGAAGCTGAATATGTTGCTGCAGCCAGTTGTTGTGCAAATGTACTTTGGATGAAAAGTCAACTCAGTGACTATGGAATCTAATATAAGATGGTTCCCATCTTTTGTGATAACACAAGTGCAATTGCCATCTCAAACAACCCTGTTCTTCATCAGAGAACAAAACACATTGATATTAGATATCACTTCATCAGGGACCATGTCATGAATGGTGACATTGAATTACACTTCATTCCTACTGAATATCAGCTAGCAGATATATTCACCAAACCTTTGGATGAACCAACTTTCACAAGACTGAAAGCTGAATTAGGAATGTTGGATATTGAGAATCAGTCCACTGATTGAATCCATCCATCTAAGTGTAAATTCTGAAAAACCTCAGGTCCCTGACTCAATGTGTCCCTCAGTGAAAAAAATCGCTGAATCACCTTCCCTGAACCCTTCACTGAATGAAAAGTCATTCAGGGCCCTCAAAATGACATTCAATGCTAACTTAAATGCTCTAAGTATCTAGTTAGTAAATGTCCGAGGTTGGTAACTGAATTCTTATTTAATATAAGAATATTTGTTCTTTTGCCTTCTGGCATCCACCTCTGGGCCCCCACTTGCCCACTTGGCATTTAATGCCTCTTCTCTCACATAAAAAATATGTGATGATGTAATCTCTGCAAATTACACTTTTTGCAGACGGCACAACTGTTCACCTCGACTGTTGCGCAAAACCAGGGAAAGTGGAGTGGTGGCATTTAATGCGGATCCCAAACATTTTATACAAAACGGTTTTCAAATTTTTGAGAATAATTCGCTTAATACCCAAACCACCCTTCCCTCCACTTTCCTATAAATACCCCCAAAACGGATTAACACACACACGTTTAGAAAATCTTTAGCAAACTCTGCCCTTTTCTTTCAAAACTATTGTGTGTTCTTTCTTCTTCAGAAAATCAAACCATTTTCTTGTAAAACCAAGACCTTTCAAACAAATGGCTACTTCTAAAGCTATAACCTATGCCCCAAATGTGGAATTCACAATGGAGGGCGTGGATATGACCAAAAATAACGTCGCAGGAAACTATGCCTACCCCAAAAAAATTTGGGCGTGCAAGAATGTGATTAAATATCTTCAAAACTGCTTTCTTGCTACGACGTTCACAAAAACCCCCTCAGTCATATATAATGACTATCTGAGGGAATTCTGGTGTACAGCAATGGCAACAAGCCCTGAGGACACCAAAGACTCAATAATCACATTCTCAGTGTTGAATGGGAGAAGGACCCTTTCCCTGGATTACCCAACCTTCATCAAGGCCAGAGGTCTTGATTTCACTGAGAACTTTGAGCCTAACCCTACTGACCAAGAAGTAAAGGCTGAATTTCTTTTACTAAGGCCACATGACCCAAAACAACCTGATGTGGCCTCAGGAACATTATTGGCCAAAGCACCAATAATTAAGACTTGGTTCTCCCCTGTCTGGAGGATCCTGATGACCTTTGTCATTCAGGTCCTTGGAGGCAATAAATCCTCCACGGAGCAATTGAATGCATCACAACAATTGATGGTGTTCAGTCTCCTGGAGGGTAGAAAAATAGACATCGGAGGAATAATCTTCCGAGACCTCGTGGCCAAGCTCTCAGGAAAATCTAGGCAAAGACACATGTCTTACCCTAGGTTCATTTCCTGTGTGCTTCAGGAGTTACTAGGCTCTGATTATGTTAGGCCTGACGTTGAGGGATCTAAACCTGACGTTCTTTATAAAGCCAACTATTCAAGAGACCTTACTGAGGTACAAACAGTACCCCTGACCGACTACATGCTGGTAGTTATTTAGGGGAAAACGCTGTTTCCCCTGTTCCTTCTCCTACAAAGCAGGAAAAGAAGAAAAAGAAGGCAGGGACCAAGAAGGTGGTTAAACCTAAATCACTCGCCTTTGGGACTTCTGCCTCAGAGCCTAAGGAAAGGCAAACTATGGCCAAGACCTCCGAGACACCCATCACTGAGACCCTCTTGACCATAAAACAAATGCCAACGGAGGATACTGAGAAATCATCCTCAGTGTCCTCGGGCAAAACCTTTCCTCATGGCCCTACTGACATACATAAGTCAGTGGGGTCTGGAACCTTCACCCTCTCACATCCCGATGAAGGCATCAGTCAATCCCAACCTTTTCCTGAGGGAGAACAGGGTCCTAAATCCTTGGTAGAGCAGCACTTCTCTACTGAGAAGGGGACCCATACCCAATCACATCCTGCTTACGGTCCTGAGAAATCACACTCAGGATCTCAGGGAGACAAGGACCCTAAAACCTCAGAAGGGCAGTACAACCCTGATGGGAAGGGGGTCCACCAACAATCACTGCCTCATGATAGTACTAGAGAACGCCCACCAATCCTTGAAGGCACTCAGGGGGAGAAAGACTCAGAGGGATTAAAACCACCCGCTGATACGGAACCCACAACCCCCTATGGCGAATCCATTCACTTGGGAACTGACTCCAAGGTCCAGGCTAAGAAAACCCACTCAGTGCACTTGGAGGGGTAAGAACCTGGCCACAACAAAGGTGACCCCTCTTCTGAGGGGGAGCCGGATTCCCGCCGGGTTCCTACTCTGGCAGATCTTGAAAGACTGCTGGATGATGTGTTAGAGGAAGAAATGGTTGATTTTGGCGATGAAGACATTTTTAGTTCTGAGGAGGAAATGGAAACTGAAACATACAACTCTCCTCAGCACCCTGAACAACAACAATCATCTCCTCCTCCTAAGGATCAACAACCCCTCACCTTAACCAACCCAACATCATCATCATCAGGTCACTCATCTGCTCCTGCTACTCCTCAGTGGTTGCAGAAATATGACAACATTCTTCCACTTACTAAAAGGCAGCTGGTAATGTTTCTTCGCAAAGCCAACCATGCTCTCTTTCATGAGATTATTGAAGAGCAATGGGATTAGCATACTGAAGCAGCAGCTAACTATGCTGACTTCAGGGCTACTGTTGAAGAATCTCAAGGCAAAGTGCTACAGGTCACCAAACTCACTGACAAACAACTCGGTGACCTGAGGGAATCTCTGGATTATATGGGAACTGAACAAGACAAGCAGCTCACCAACATACTGAAAGCTCTTAATCATATTCAGGAAGAACTCGGAGATGATCCCACCCTGATCAAAAAGCTGAAAGAGTACATGGATACTCAGACCACCACTTCCACCAACATTACTGAGCTTCTAAAGCTTCTTTAGGGGGTGGATCTCAAAACTATAAGGCTCAGCAAGATTCTCTTCATCAGTTAGTAGCTGATTCCAAGGAGTACCTGAACAAAATATCCTCAGCCTTTGATCAACTCTCAACAAAACATAATGAGTTGATCACCCACTATACCACCAAGGCCACTGAACTCACCCCCACTCATAATGCCATGGCTGCAGAAATGTCCACACTGAAGAATGAGACCTCTGAAGTCAAGAAAATGGTCTCCAGCATCCTCTCAATTCTTTAGGCCTCTCCGGCTACCCCACCTCCTCAGTCAACAAGTGCATACACTGAAGTTCCAGCACCTGTTGAGGGAGAGAAACTTGATGATCCAACACCTCCTTAGTCCTCTCCAACACTCCTCAGTCCTTTCCAACACCTCCTCAGTCCTTTGCACTTGTTGTTGCTACAATCTCTATACAACCTGAACCCATAGCAACAAAATGCCTGAGACTTCCACCAGTCAACCCCCTCGAACTGATAAAGGGAAGGGAATCATGGTGACTGAAGATCCTCCTTAACCACAATTGGTTTCGACATCAACTAAAAGGCGTCCAGACCCTGATGCACCATTTACGGTTGAATTGGATGGTGGAAAGACATTCTTTGGAATTCCAGCTGAAGTAGCCGTAGTCTTGCATGAACAGGACATAAGAAGGGCCAAAGAAAAAGCTGAGCAACTCAACAGACCAATAATCTTTGAGGTTGCCAAGGAGGTAATAAAGGAGACTGACAAGGACATCAAGGGGGAAGAATTCCTCAAGCTTCAGGCTGACATCATTAAAGAGGCCAATGAGCAGGCAAAGCTCAGAGAAGAAAGAAGGAAGAGAACCCATGAGAGGTATATGTGGCATATGACAAAGACCAAGGGAGAAGGCAAAATCACTGACATGACTATTCACCTGACAAACCTTATAAGTGTTACGGTTCACAGGGGACCAAGAAAGTCTGAGGTAAACAAACCCTTCAGATTCTCAAAATATGGGTTAAGGGAATGGGATATGATGATGCCCATCCCGAGGAAGAAGCAAGGCAAGATTGTTCCTAGCCTTCTAAAGACACTGAACGCCAAATATGAGGAACTTGAAAAAGTGGCTAAGAGTCTAGGAATAGATCATGAGAAGGCACTTGCTTCTTAGGGACTGTCAATCCCTGAGCCTACTCAGAAGACCGGGAAGAAAAGAAAAGTTGTGGGTCAGGATCTTGAACAATTCATAGCTGCTTTTCATTGCAACAGGATTCCTCCTCATGGAGTCAAGTTTGTCCCCAACCTGGTCATCAAGGAGCCTGAGTACATCATTTTCTTTGTCGATGAGTTCAGCCAACCAGCCTTCCAAAGAGTCAGTGACATCAACCTTGTAGAAACAACAACTCTTCTGGCATACAAGCTAATGGCACTTCAAGTGAAGAGCCCTGCAAATGAAGAGTTTGTCAAGCTGATGGATAGGATGATGAGAGAGCGACCTGACAAAGATGTGTTAGTGTCGAAGAGAGCTAAACTGGAACTCTTGGGTATCTTGGAAGGAGAACAAGAACCCTAAGTATTATGTTAGATAGGACTTTGTAATGATATTAATAAAATTGATGGCCCACGTTTTTGTTATATCAGTGTCCTTAATAGCTTTCTAGTATATTCAGTATGAGAAGAAGCCCATTGTCTCACTCATAACTGATCAAAACACTTAGGCATAATTTATAATCAAATAGGGGAAGATTGTTGGGTCCGTCAGTACCCAAGGATCCTGAAAACAGGATTTGAATACAAATTAAGCCAAGTGTTAATCAACCAAAAACAATATTAAGTCACTGAGTGAACAGTCACTCAGTGTGTTACCTTCAAGATGCTCAAGACGAGTCTAAGAAGAAAGATTCACCACTCAGTGAGGCGAAACTCCCTGAGTGTCACTTAAGCCAAAGAAGAAGGTAATGGGTTCAGTGAGTATTGGACAAGAACTCACTGAACCCCAGTCTCCTCAACAACAATAAGTGATTGAAGACTGAAGACTGAAGAACCTAAAGTCTGAAAGAAAGGCGGGATTAGGCGGGAAGAGTTTGAAGAGATAAGGAGAAGTCTTATCGGGCCAGAAATGAACCTTCCCTAAAATGGCACAAGTCAAGAAGTGTCAGAACTAACACTCGAAAAGACTTTTGGCCTATTCCTATTGGTTCTTGGAAATGACAAATACTGTTGTAGTTGTCAGACACGCATGCTTATTCTTTTTGTATTTTAATCATCAGTGCTCTTTTATACTTGTGTATAAATCAGAAGAGATTGAGAAAAGTGGGTTAAGTTTTGTGTATTAAAAGCTTAGACTTTCACAAAACCACTTTTCTCTTTCAAAGAGCAACTGCATCACTGAGATAGCTCAGTGGGACTTTATTGTTGTCACTCAAGCATAGCTTGAGTTTAGTAAGGAGAACACACCATACCTTGTCTATTCAATCCCAAGTGTTTGTTCCGTAAAACACTTGGGTAATAGATTCTTTGATTAATTTCTAATAAGAATTTAAACGTTGAAAAACTTGTGCTTTTATATTTACGTTTTACTTATCAGTTATAATTAATCATTACATTAATCTCAGTCATAAACACAATTAGATTAACTTTGTAGTTACTTCTAAGTGTGCAAAGGGAACAACACATACCTCTCATAGTTCCTCCTTTTTCTTTCAGTGTTCAGCTTGACCTTCAGGTTATGTTCTTTGATTAGGTCAGCCTGAAGTTTGAGGAACTGTTCCCCCCTGATGTTCTGCTCCGTCTCTCTGATGACTTCCTTGGCAACTTCAGCAATAACAGGCTTACTGAGCAATTTAGCCTTGATCATATCCTTTTCTTCTAAGACAGCAGCCACTTTTTCATTAGTTCCCCTGAATACTTTCCCATTGTGCAAGATAACTTCCATAAGTACTAGTGCATCAGGGTCAGGACGCACTTCTCTTGGTGCCTTAACAAGCTTGGGAGGAGAGTCTTCAGTTTCCTTGATTCCCTTCCCTTTGTCAGTGGGTGGGATGTACTGAAGGAGGATTCAGGGAACTCTGTTGTTGTTGTTGCTTCAGTTAGAATAGGAGTGGTAGCAACAACAAGTGCTGAAGAAGTTGTAGTTCCTGGCATGAAGCTTTGAAGAAGGGTGGCTTCAGTGATCACTTCAGCATTAGGTTCAGGAACTGGTTCATCAAGAGTTGATTTCTCCCCTTCAACAGATGCTGTAGCTTCAGTGGTAGCATCTGTTGATTTAGGAGCAGGGAGAACATGAGAGGACTGAAGAATTATCAGAATGGTGGAGACCATGCTCTTGATTTCCAAGGTCTCTATCTTCAGTGAGGAGATGTCAGTGGCCATGGTGACCTGAGCCTCTGAAAGTTGGGTGACCTTGGTGGTGTAGTGGTTGACCAGCTCATTATGTTTGGCGGAGAGCTGGTCAAAGGCTGTGGAGATCTGGGTCAGGCATCCTTGGGTATCAGAGACTGACTTTTGAAGGGCTTCCTGCTGAGACCTGAGAGTAGTAAGATCCACTTCCTTGAGGAGCCTGAGAAGTTCACTAATGTTGGAGGTGGTGGTCTTGTGTGAATCCATAAACTCAGTCAGCTTGGTGATGAGAACTAGGTCATCTTTGAATTCTTCTTGAATGACACTAAGAGACTGAAGCAAGTTGGTGAATTGCGTCCCTTGATCAAGACCCAGTTTCTCAATGGAGGTCTTCAAGTCACTGACATGTTTGTCAATAAAGGCAGTGACTTGGTAGAGTTGACCTTGTGACCCTTCAATAGCCGCCCTGAAGTCAGCATAAGAGGTTGTTGCTTCAGTGTGCTGATCCTATTGCTCTTTGATAATCTTATTGAAGAGGGCAGTGTTGGACTTCCTGAGGAACTTGACCAGCTGCCTTTCAGTGAGTGGGAGCACATCATCATACTTCTGCAAATAGTCAGGAATTGCAGCAGTAGAGTTTGAGGAGCCTGATGTGTGATGAGATGAGGATGATGATGATGATGATGGTGAGTTAGGTTGTTCATCAGTAGGGGATGAGTGAGGTGCTTTATGGGGAGGGGAGTTGACTTCTTGAGTATGCTGAGGGGACCCATAAGTGAGTTGTTCATCAGTATCCTTGGCATCCCCAACAAGGAAAACTTCATCATCTGCAAAGTCCACTAGCTCCTCCTCTGATTCTTCATCAATAAGCCTTTGGATATCAGTCAGAGTAGGAGCTAAGGTTATATCCATCTCCCCCTCAGAAGAGGGCTTGCCTTCGTTTTGGCCAGGTCTTGACCCCTCCAGGTGAACAAAGTGGGTTGTCTCTGCCTGGTCCGCGGAGTCAGTTCCCAAGTTATGCGAAACGCCTTGAGGGGGTGTAGGTTCTATATCAGCGGGTGGTTGCATGCCCCCTGAGTCTTTGTCCCCTGAGGTTCCTTCAGGGACTGGTGTGTTTGAGCCAGTACCATCACTAGAAAATGAGATATTAAGGTCCCCCTTTCCATCAGGGTTGTGCTGCCCTGACGAAGATATAGGGACCAGTACTCCCTGAGACTCTGATTGTGATTTATCAGAGCTATAAGCAGGGTGTGAGATGTTGAGGTCCCCCTTTCCACCAAGGTTGTGGTGCCCTGATCAAGATTTAGGGACCAGTCCTCCCTGAGACTCTGATTGTGATTTATCAGAGCTGTAAGCAAGATGTGAGAGGGTGTGGGTCCCCTTCTCGGTAGAGTAGTGCTGCTCTACTGAGGATTCAAGACCATTTTCTCCCTCAGGCAAAGGTTGTGATGTACTAATGCCTTCATCGGGAAGTGATTGTTGAATGGTTCCTGACTCCATTGACTTGTTTATGTCAGTAGAGTCTTTAGGAGAGGGTTTGCCCGAGGACACTGAGTGTGATTTCTCAGTGCCCTCCGTTGGTGTTTTTTCTTTGGTCAATTGAGTACTGGCCTCCTCAATGGGTGTCTCAGTGGGCTGGGCCTTTTTGTGCCTTCTTTTCTCAGGCTGTGAAGCAGAGGTCTCAGTGTTGAGTGGTTTGGGTTGAACCACCTTCCTGGACCCCTTCTTCTTTTTCTTCTTCTCTTTCTTGGAAGGAGAAGGCACTGGTGATATGGCATCAGCACCCTAAATAACCATCAACATGTAGGTGGTCAGGGTGACTGGTGTAACCTTAGTGAGGTCTCTTGAGTAATTGGCCTTGTGTAAGACATCAGGGTCAGATCCCTATATATTTGGCCTAACATACTCAGAGCCTAATAAGTCTTGAAGCACACGAGAAATGAACCTAGCATAAGACATATGTCTTTGCCTGGATTTCCCTAAGAGCTTGACTATGAGGTCTTTGAAGATAATTTCTCAAATATCAATTTTCTACCCTCCAGGAGACTGAACACTATCATTTGTTGAGCAGTGTTCAATTGCTCCATGGAGGATTTGTTCCCCCCCCCCCTTGGACCTGAATGACAAAGGTTATCAGTATCCTTCAGGCAGCAGGAAACCAAGTTTTAAGGATTGGGGATTTGGCCAAAAGGGTCCCAGGGGCCACATCAGGGTGTTTATCGTCATGTGGCCCAAGTAAAATCAATTCGGCCTTTACTTCAATTTCTGAGGGTTGAGGGTTAAAGGTCTTAGTGAAATCAAGGCCTGTGGCTTTGATAAAGGTTTGGTAGTCTAAGGAGAGAGTTTTCCTCCCATTCTTCACTAAGAAGGTAATGATGGAGTCCTTGGTGACATCAGGGTTGGTGACCACCGCTGTACACCAGAACTCCCTCAAGTAGTCATGGTATATGACTGAGGGTGTCTTGGTAAATGTCATAGAGAGAAAGCAATTTTACAGGTATTTTACCATATCCTTATAGGCCAGAAATTTTTCCAGATAGGCAAAGTTCCCTACGACATTATTTTTGGTCAAGTCCACGCTCTCTAATTGGAATTCCACATTTTGAGCATAGGTAATAGCCCTAGATGTAGCCATTATAAGAGAAAAGTATTGATTTTGAAGGAAAACTGGTTATGAGATGAAGAACACACAGGTTTTGAGAAAAGTAGCAAGAGTTTGATTAATTTTTCCAAAGCGTGTGTGTGTTATTTTTGTGTGGGTATTTATAGGGAAGTGGAGAGAGGGTTGTTTTTGCAATATTGCGAATTTCACTCAAAAATTTGAAAACTGTTTTGTATAACGTTTGATATCCGCATTAAATGCCACCAATCCACTTCCCGGGTTTTGCGCAACTGCCAAGGTGAACAGTTGTGCCGTCCTGCAAAAAGTGCATTTTGCAGGGTGACGTCACCACATATAATATCAAAAAAATATTACATGTGAGGGGAGGCATTAAATGCCAAGTGGTATATGTGGTGATGATGTGGGGGCCCAAGATGTGGATGCCAGAAGGTATAAGAACATATATTCCTATATTAAATATGTATCCAGTTACCAACCTCGGATATTTACTAACTAAGTACTTAGAGCATTTAGTATAACATTGAATGTCATTTGTTGATGTCTTGAGGCCCCTGAATGACTTTTCATTCAGTGTGAGGATGTTTAGGGAAGGTTATTCAGTGAGACATCAGATTCTTATTCACTGAGAGATTTGTTGAGTCAGGGACCAATGATTATCATTATTTACACTAGTTGGATAGGTTTAGTAAGTGGACTGATTCTCAATATCCAACATCCCCAATTCAGCTTTCAGTCTTGTGAAAGTTGGTTCATCCAATGGTTTGGTGAATATATCAGCTAGCTGACATTCAGTTGGAATGAAGTGTAATTCAATGTCACCATTCATGACATGGTCCCTGATGAAATGATATCTGATATCAATATGCTTGGTTCTCTGATGAAGAACAGGATTGTTTGAGATAGCAATGGCACTTGTGTTGTCACAAAAGATGGGTACCATCTTGTAATGGATGTCATAGTCACTGAGTTGACTTTTCATTCATAGCACATTTGCACAACAATTGGCTGCTGCAACATATTTAGCCTCAGCTGAGGACATGGAAACTGATTGTTGTTTCTTAGCACTCCAACAGACTAGTTTACCACCAAGGAATTGGCAAGAGCCTGAAGTACTTTTCCTATCCATGTTGCAGCCTGCATAGTCAGAGTCTGAGTACCCTTTGAGATCAAAACCTGAACATTTAGGGTAGTATAATTCCAAGATTTGGAGTACCTTTCAAGTACCTGATGATCCTTTTTACAGTTGTGAGATGTGATTCTCTTGGGTCAGACTGATATCTGGCACATAGACAGACTAAAAATTAGATGTCAGGCCTTGATGCAAGTAGGTACATCAGTGACCCAATCATTCCTCTAAATAGAGTTTGATTTACTGGTTTACCAGCAAGGTCAAGACCTAGGTTGTTTGGGGGAACCATTGGAGTTTTCACTGAAGCAAAGTCACTGTGCTCATACTTTTTTAGTAGGTTTCTAGTGTACTTTTCTTGACTGATGGAGGTTCCCTTATCAGTTTGCTTGATTTGTAGTCCAAGGAAGTAAGTGAGTTCACCCATCATACTCATTTAAATTTCTTTGTCATCAGTTTTTCAAACTGTTTGCAAAGTTTGTAATTTGTTGAGCCAAATATGATGTCATCCACATACACTTGAACAAGAATAACATCTTCTTTTGTCATGTAGATAAACAGGGTGTTGTCTCGACAAATTTGTTTTGGATGAAGAAAGCTGAAAGAGTTTCATACCATGCCCTAGGTGCTTGTTTCAGTCCATAAAGGGCTTTGTCAAGCTTGCAAACATAGTCAGGAAACTCACTGCTTTCAAATCCAGGAGGTTGTTGAACATAAACTTCTTCTTTCAGAGATCCATTGAGGAAGGCACTTTTTACATCCATTTGATATACTTTGAAGTTCATGTAAGTTGCATATGCAAGGAAGATCCTGATGGCTTCCATTCTTGCAACTGGTGCAAATGTTTCTTCATAGTCAATGCCTTCTTGTTGATTATAAACTTTGGCAACAAGCCTGGCCTTGTTCTTAATGACTATGCCATTTTCATCAGTTTTGTTCTTGAATACCCATTTCATGCCAATGATGGAAACATCCTGAGGACATTTGACCAAGGTCATTACCTTGTTTCTATCAAATTGTTCAAGTTCATCATGCATAGCCTGAATCCAACTAGGATGTTTCAGTGCTTCTTTGACACTCTTAGGTTCAATATTGGAGATCAAGTCCACAAATAGGCATTCATTGGCTGAGGCTGCCTTAAGTTTAGCAGTCATACTTCTAGTAAGCATTCCTTCAATGGGCTCTCCAATTATGTTAACAAGTTCTATATCTTTAGACATAGTCCAACTATCCTGAGGTCTTGGATATTGATTTGAACTTGTAGAGGCCTGATTGGGTGGTAGTGTAGGTTCAGGTGCAGAAACTTGAAGATCTTCAGGATCTTGAGTATCTGATTGACCAGGTTGATCACTGAGATTGATTGGTTCCTGAACAATTTGTTCAGACTGATTGATTTCACCAGTACATGTTTGTGCTTCAACAAACTCAGTGATGGTTGGATAAGGGAGGTTATGTGGGACAATGTAATAGGATATATCAGCATTTGCTTGATATTGAGTGGAAGGATTACTATCAGGATGAACAAAATGGTGTTGCTGAAAGGAAGAATAGAACACTCATTGAGGCTGCTAGGACTATGCTAAATGGATTAGTACTATCCAAACATTTTTGGACTAAAGCAGTAAAGACTGCCTGTTATACTCAAAACAGATCCATCATTGTCAAGAGACATAGCAAAACTCCTTATGAGTTATTCAAAGGAAGAATCCCTGACATCAGCTACTTTCATGTCAAGCAGGAATTACGTCTGTCTATGAACAAGATCCATGTAATCAAAACTTCAGGTATGACCAATATCCATATGATTCACCGAATCAGTCACAGCAAATGTATTGTTGTGAGTACTGTGGTGGTCCACATTATGAATCCGATTGTCAAACAAGGACCCCGCTTGTCTATGAGCATGTCCCTTGTAACAATTACGACTATTCTTGTCATGACCAACCTCCACAGTATCAAATGATTCAACCTCAGCCATCTCCTTTTGAAAAATCTTTTGAAAATGTATTCCAAAAACTCCAAAATATGATGGATACATTTAATGATTTGGCTGTTAAACCTTCCCAAGAAGATCCTCATCAGAAAACCATTGGAGAGCTTCTAGCTGAAGAAGAACAAACAGCTAGAATGAGTTCCAAATATCGTCAAACTTTCATTTACGATGACGATGATGAAGATTCTATGTGGGGAGTTTGCGAGAATTCATCAGCTGCAATTACACCTGTCCAGAAAAGGCAGGAAGACAAGACTATTGCAGAATTGCTAGCCGACGAGCAAATGAAAGCCATTTATGCTAGCAATATTGATGAGGAGGATGACGAGGAGAGTATTATTCCTTTGAGTGGCATCATTTCTCAACTCCCTCAGTCTATTGCACTCCCATTATTCTTTCCAACTTTGGACCCCAAGGACTCTCTTATTATGGGGGACGAGCATAAAAGCACTATTCCTGAAAAGGAATCGGACGAATTCATAAAGTCTAGTGCTGAGAATCTTGTCCCAATCCCAAGTAAGTCCGAGGGTATCTCTGATAATATGTATGATTTGCCTCCTCTTGACATTTCACATGATCATGTTGAGATGTTTTCCAATTCTGACGATGATTGTACTTCAAGTAATGATGATTCTTTATTTTGTGAGGACAACGATTATGTTGAAGAATTGCTGATGAAGCGAAAAGTGTACCGCTTTTAAGGGGTCATTTAAGCCTTAAATCGTATTTATTTGATCAAATATTGCCCTAAATCGTTCCTTTTGTCATTTTAGGTACTTTTGAGGAGAAATCTGGAAAAGGAGGCATTTTGGACGTTTTTGGAGCATTAAAGTGAAGAAAACGGCAAAGTCTCAAAAATCGGCTAAAAGTTACTCTTGACGGCGTCAGACTTTACTCTGGACGGCGTCATGCCTTGGCAAGAAAAGTTGGACGTGAAATTTACTCATGACGGGCCAGTGAAAATAGCATGTGAATTCTGACGGCGTCACGCTTTAACTTGATCGAGGGCGTCACGGCTTAAATCATAAGGGGACGGCGTCACGTTCATGGTTCGACGGCGTCAAGCCTTGATAAGCCAGAATGGATTTTTGAAGAGCTAAAGAGGGACGGCGTCAAGAAGGTCATCCGGGAACCCTAAAAGCGGCGAGGTGACGGCGTCACACTCCATAAGGTGACGCCGTCAGATCCAAAAATCTATATATAGTTTTCTAATTTTTTGTCATTAGGGAGAGCTTAGTGTGTGGAATTTTGGGAGAAAACCCTAAGACGATTTTAGCTACTTTTTCAGGGCTTTTTGCCTTGAGATCTTCCATGTTTCATTGAAAGATAAGTTATCAATTAATCATTCAATATGTCTATGTGTTGTTTGATTCTATCTTATTCTTGTCTTTTGTTTAACATGTTAGGCTAATTTTATCTTGTGTTTGCTTAGATCTAATGAAACCTAGCTATTGATTATTGGTTGTTAGTGTGTTATTAGTTGTATTGGATGATTGTTTATCTATGTTAGGCTTAAGAAAACTGGCTAACTTCCTATTCGGTAACTTGCTTGAACGTCTTAAGAAACATGAACCAAATGCGTACTAAAGGTTTTTATGGTTGTATTTAATGCACAAGCGAATTCTAGTGATCCCATGTTAGGAGCTTCCTAGCCGGCTCGACATAGGAGTGAAGTAGGAGCTTGTAGAGTTGGGGAAGTAAGTACGCCACCCCACGAATGGTATTAAGGAATACACCCGTCATCCACGCAACTAATACACACTAATTAACCGGTAAAAGATAGTTAGGGAGTAAGGAAATCTAAGTAAACACATTTCTCTACACATAAGTTTCTCACCACATTTTATTTTCAGTTATTTAATTTTATTGCATTCGTAGTAATTTGGGTTAGTTGACTAGCAACTAATTCCGCCCACTCCTTCAAAACCGAGATTTTACTTGCTTTCATAAAAAAATATAAAAACATAAAAAAGAATCTTCCTCAACCCTTAGACCTAATTAGAGTAGCCTTTCACACCTAACGAACACTATTCCCTGTGGAGAACGATCAATCCCCCGTACTTACCACTACACTATACTACATCGGTCAGGTACACTGCCTGGTGGGGTTGTAAGCCTCTTGAGATCCCTCGAGAGGTAAAACCTGTTGTAAGGTCGCAAAACCACGCATCAAGTTTTTGGCGCCGTTGCCGGGGAATAGTTATTGTTTAGGTTGAATTTTTATTTTATTAGGTCTACTCACTAGATTCCTTTCTAGTGAGATTTTTATTTTATTTTTATAGGTCTTCTTTAGTCTATCTTATTTCTTTGTTTGTTTGTTCGTAATTTCCATTGACTCTTCCGTTCACCATTATGGAGAACGCGAATCCACCATACCACCAACCACGTAATTCACCCACTCCATATGACATCTTGATGTTTAAACAACATAAAGATGAACCTCTCTATGATGCATGGACTCGTTTTAAATATTTACTCCAAAATGTCCCTCATCATAACTTCGATTTTTGGTCCCTAACTCAAATGTTTTACAATCATGTCGACCGACATGCCCAAAGGGACATTTACCATATTGTCGGCAGGGATATTAGGGAATTAAGTGCTGAGAAAGCATGGGAAGCTATTGAGAATTGTGCCCAATATTATTATATGGTAGACAACCCAACAAACATTAATACAAGTCAATTGACCACAAATTTCAAGGATCATGAAACAAGTTTGTTTGGGGATGAGGGTAGAGTTGAGCCACCTAGCTGCATGTCATGGTTAGGCACTACCATAATACAGGGTGAACACTTAGGTGATCTTGATGTGATGGAGGATCTAGCCGAGCATGATCACATTGATCAAAAAGACCTAGGTTTTATGATCGATGACGATGAATCTCAAGAAACACATGATGAATCTTTTGGGCAATTTGAATATAGCAGTCAAAATATTGAGGATGATCCTTATGATTCGGATATAGAAGTTAAGATGCCTAGAGAAGCACTTGAGATACTAGGGAAAATGTTAGGGTTAGATTCTACTAAAACATATGATGAGGCTATAGGTGATCTTGACACAAGGAATGATGAGGTAAGTAACATAAGCCCACCAAGTACCCCACAAGTCCTACCATCATTTGAGGCACACACACCGCCCGTGACTTACCCGGAAGAAGTTGAGGAGACTATAGGAACCCCAATAGAGGTAGAGCCCTTGGACCAAACACAACTAGAAGAAATAGGTTTGAATGCTTTTAGTGATCACAACCTTTCTTTTAGTCCTATGGAAGTTCCTAGTTTTGATGAGCCGGAGCCTCAACCAAAACCGTTACCTAATCTTCCATCCTTGGATGAAAATTTAGGAATTGAATTAGGTCCCGATCCACCCATCAAAACATATAGTCCGGGTAGTCTTAAGTTTAAGGTAGTGGACATTAAGCCTTGTAGTGAGGAAGACAATATAGGAGTGAAAAATGACCTTACATGTCTACATCACCCATTCATGATTGATCACAAGAAACATTATGGGTTTAAACCGGGTCTATTGGGTCAAGATAGATTCCCAATTAGGAGTCTCTCGAAGTTGTTAGAAAATGATCCCTTTTTAGGAGAACACTTTAACTCACCCATTGACCAAAGTGAACTAGGTAAGGTTATGATGAAAGGAGCACACCCCTTTGAGTATATAATTCATCCACCACTCTTTCCTCACGCGGCATACTTCCACCAAGATGGTGTGTATCGCTACTATCACCCGCACTTAATCCTAAGTGTAGGAAAAACCTCTCCTTTATCCGTTAAATAAGGGTAGAGTCAGGCTTGTGACTCGAACAAAAACAAGCGCTTCTTGGGAGGCAACCCAAGCTCTATTTGCTTTGTGTGTTTAATTATTTTGTTTGTTTTATTTTATTTGTTTCCGTATGTGTGTTTGATTTTATTATTATTGATTCATGTTCAAAACTAAATTGTGAAAATGCTTTATCTTGTCTTTAACTTCGTCTTAACTACATATAAAGGTATTTTGCAAAAGTTAAGTGTAAGGGAAATCTAAATCGGTTTATTAGAACACAAATAAACATGAATCATAATAGTAATAAATTAACATACATATTAGTGTGTTTGAGTCAAATGCTTGTATCGAGTCATAATGATGTTTTGCAGGATTTCCAGGAAGTAAGGTAAAGGTTTTTCCAGAAATTTTCCGGAAACTTAAAATGAAAATTTTTGTCAGGTCATTTCTGACGGCGTCAGGGGTTATAACCTGACGGCGTCAGATTTAATTTCCAGAAATTTTTGAAAGTTTTGTTTTCATAAAAAGTTTTTATTAAATCTCCAACTTATAATCTCCAGGAATCTGCAAAATTATCAGTCCACAAGCATTATATCCTTATATATAGATTTTTCCCGCCGATGTTATGCAGGTTTTCGTGTTTGTTTTCTCAGGTTTAACAGGTTATTTTGGACAAGGAAATGTATGTGGAATCAAGCTTATGGCGATGCATTAGTCTTGGAGCTTCAACATTCTCTTTGGAGGAAGATTTAACCGTGTAATTTCATTATCCACCGAACGAATCAGGGGAGTATTTGATTTCATTCTTTTACTTTATGCTTTTACATCTTGTTACTTGAACATTGGGGACAATGTTCATCTTAAGTGTAAGGGGGGGTAAAAGTACGATTTTAGAGAATGCTATTGCGCTTGATTTTTGTTTGTTTGATGGTAGATGTGTAATAAAACTGAGAGAAATACTTGTTAAGGTAATTTTAGTGCCAAATTTAAAATTTTTTACAACATATAGGAGTGAAACTTTGATCTTAATGAGCGTCTCACGGATAGGAGTTATATAACTAGCACAAAAAGCCGTACCACTAAAAAATTTTCCACCCCAAATATGTGAGGTTCGCCCCTAGAATTGGTAGGAAAAGCATTTATGCTATGATGTGTGTACCGGTAGCACTTAGATTCTAGAACTTGCGTTAGGACCATTCCAAGGCCACAAGTGAGACTACATTCGTGTAGTTAGATTTACTACATGATAAGAGGCATTAGGATTAACCCATTGTTTTACACCTGTGTTTTTGTTATAATTACTTTGGCTACATTGGTCAAGTAATTCTCCCACACCCTTTGCGTTGTACTCATTTTTAGTACACGATACCCCTAGTACACCCCTCAGAGCCTATCTTTTCGTTTCGACCTTTAAGCATTTTACTTAAAGGAAGAATTTGTTACACCCCACTTAAATGTACACCCAAATCGCCTTGGCCTACCTTGTATGCACTCATTTTTAGTGCATTATTGTTACAACATTTGTTTAAACCCAAGTTAATTATCTAGTTGATTACATGGTTGCTAAGTCGAGTCATATCCTTGTACATATTGTTTTGGGACGATTGGGACTCATGGGTAAAGTACTAGTGTAATGGAGTAATGGGGAAGAACATCATTTATTACCCCCATATGTGCTAAATGTTTTAAAAGTACTCCAAGTTTTTCAATTATCTTAATTCGAGTCATTAGATTAGTATTTGTAAAGTTATGTAAAAGTTCAAGTGTAAGGGGGATGCAATGCCCCTATGATGTATTATTTTGGATGGTAGGGTAAAAGTGTATGCACAAAAAAAAAAAAAAAAAAAAAAAAAAAAAAAATCAAGAAAAACACAAAAAAAATGAGAAAATGAAAAATAGAAAAAACATACGGACTACCATCCCGTTTTATTTTATGTTTATTTTATGTTTTTGTTATTTTATCATTAGCTTAAGATCGAGTCTAGTATTGGCTTAGCAACATTGTATAGTACATGTAATTGATCAAGATCTTTAACTCGCCACCAGTAAAATATCCCGTATCCAACAAAACCGTGTTTTCCTTTTCCCTACACCTAACGTTATAACCCATTTAAAAGCCCTCTTTGATAGTTTATCTTTGGTGCTTACGCCTAGTGGAGGAGGTTTTCGATCCTTTCCCAAGCCTATGGTAATCTATTTGCTATGACAGGTAGTGAGAGATATTATCCGTTTTCATTTATGAGATTTATTTTGATGACACTTGAGAGATGTGAGTATCTAAACACTACTTGTGAGGTGCTAGTTTGTAATCTCCGTGCTTATTATGATTAAAGTGGAACGAATATTTGTTGTAATTACTTTTATGTTTGCATTAAATGACCCCTAACTTGTATTTTGATTAGAGTAAAAGCACATTTGCTTGAGGACAAGCAAATCTCAAGTGTAAGGGTATTTGATGAAGCGAAAAGTGTACCGCTTTTAAGGGTCATTTAAGCCTTAAATCGTATTTATTTGATCAAATATTGCCCTAAATCGTTCCTTTTGTCATTTTAGGTACTTTTGAGGAGAAATCTGGAAAAGGAGGCATTTTGGACGTTTTTGGAGCATTAAAGTGAAGAAAACGGCAAAGTCTCAAAAATCGGCTAAAAGTTACTCTTGACGGCGTCAGACTTTACTCTGGACGGCGTCATGCCTTGGCAAGAAAAGTTGGACGTGAAATTTACTCATGACGGGCCAGTGAAAATAGCATGTGAATTCTGACGGCGTCACGCTTTAACTTGATCGAGGGCGTCACGGCTTAAATCATAAGGGGACGGCGTCACGTTCATGGTTCGACGGCGTCAAGCCTTGATAAGCCAGAATGGATTTTTGAAGAGCTAAAGAGGGACGGCGTCAAGAAGGTCATCCGGGAACCCTAAAAGCGGCGAGGTGACGGCGTCACACTCCATAAGGTGACGCCGTCAGATCCAAAAATCTATATATAGTTTTCTAATTTTTTGTCATTAGGGAGAGCTTAGTGTGTGGAATTTTGGGAGAAAACCCTAAGACGATTTTAGCTACTTTTTCAGGGCTTTTTGCCTTGAGATCTTCCATGTTTCATTGAAAGATAAGTTATCAATTAATCATTCAATATGTCTATGTGTTGTTTGATTCTATCTTATTCTTGTCTTTTGTTTAACATGTTAGGCTAATTTTATCTTGTGTTTGCTTAGATCTAATGAAACCTAGCTATTGATTATTGGTTGTTAGTGTGTTATTAGTTGTATTGGATGATTGTTTATCTATGTTAGGCTTAAGAAAACTGGCTAACTTCCTATTCGGTAACTTGCTTGAACGTCTTAAGAAACATGAACCAAATGCGTACTAAAGGTTTTTATGGTTGTATTTAATGCACAAGCGAATTCTAGTGATCCCATGTTAGGAGCTTCCTAGCCGGCTCGACATAGGAGTGAAGTAGGAGCTTGTAGAGTTGGGGAAGTAAGTACGCCACCCCACGAATGGTATTAAGGAATACACCCGTCATCCACGCAACTAATACACACTAATTAACCGGTAAAAGATAGTTAGGGAGTAAGGAAATCTAAGTAAACACATTTCTCTACACATAAGTTTCTCACCACATTTTATTTTCAGTTATTTAATTTTATTGCATTCGTAGTAATTTGGGTTAGTTGACTAGCAACTAATTCCGCCCACTCCTTCAAAACCGAGATTTTACTTGCTTTCATAAAAAAATATAAAAACATAAAAAAGAATCTTCCTCAACCCTTAGACCTAATTAGAGTAGCCTTTCACACCTAACGAACACTATTCCCTGTGGAGAACGATCAATCCCCCGTACTTACCACTACACTATACTACATCGGTCAGGTACACTGCCTGGTGGGGTTGTAAGCCTCTTGAGATCCCTCGAGAGGTAAAACCTGTTGTAAGGTCGCAAAACCACGCATCAATTGCCTTCTGAGCTTGTCAGCTTAGAAGAAGAGAAAGATGAAGAAATAATCAAAGACGAAACTCTTCGTGAAACATTATTAAATGTTAATCTTCTCATTTCTAAAATCGAGGCTTTCAATGAAAAATCCATTTCATCTCCTATCCCCATAAAGGATAGTGACCTGTTTTCCGATGACACTATACCGGAATTTGAAACCTTTCATTTTGATCATATGGGAGAGAAGACTAGTGGCAGAGCCACTTCTCATTCTCATATTTCTCTTCCCGAATATGAATCATTTGCCTTCGAGGAGTTCTTTGATGAACTCACTCATATCATATCTCCGCCGGAGTATGATAACTTCTACTTTGATCTTGACAAAGATTATCTTTATGTCCCGGAGGGAAATATTCTCAACACTGAGAATTTGCTTGATATCAAAATCCCATCCCTCCCGCCCAGAATATGTCTTGATCAGCCGAGCTTAAATGATGAGATTCATGATGTAGAAATCATGAATTCTCCTTCTAATGATGATGAGTTAGTCATGATTTTTATCATGACTTTCTTTCTTTTCTTCACCTACACGGTGACTTCTCCTGTTCTTTACTCCTTAGGGAATGAAGACACTATCTTTGACCCCGGCATTTTCATTTATCATTTGTGAGCCGGGTCTGTGTATATCTCATCGGAGTGGAACTTTCAAGAACTTCAATGTTTATCCAAACATTTTGAATGAAAGTCCGATGGAGATGGTTTCTTCCACTTGCTTTCCCATGAACCAATGAATTCGGGGTCGAGTCAAGCTAGCGACTCGGTTAATAAAAACAGTAGTAAAACATGGGTTTTCACCCATGTCTCACCTAAGTGTGGGGGAGATGCCCCACATGTTGTATATATGTTTGTTAAAAAAAAAAAAAAAAAAAAAAAAAAAAAAAAAAAAAAAAAAAAAAAGCTATTAGTATTTCCTTTTTACGTTCTAAGTGTTGGCATAATAGCCAGTACTTTGAATATTGAGGGCAATATTCAGTTCTAAGTGTGGGGGGAATTCTAGCGAATTTGATCATATGTACCATCTAGTACCCCCATTTTTGCCAAAATTTTAAAATTTTTTCTCACTTAGAACGCAATAAATGGTTATCAGTCCGCCAAGTCTAACCCACATAAGGATTGGCTCATCCGAGAGCAAACGGCTCTTGGTAAAGATAACTCAAATCCGTTTATGGCTTACAATTTGCCTAAAATTGTATGGTATTCAACTCCCCATATCTTTATAAGTGAAGAGTTGGCTAACCCGCAAGGTTATGGCTTGTGGTAAAGGCATGGGAAAACCATGATTAGTAATCAGCTCACCAAAGATAATAACTGTATTTTATCTAAGAGTTGGCTAGTCCAGAAGCAAACGGCTTTTGGTAAAGACAAATCAAATCCGTTGACAGCTGATGGTTTGCTCAAAATCATTTGGTTATCATTGTACCAAAGTATCACATACTAAAACATTGGCTACTCCAGAAGTAATAGCTTTTGGTAAAGAGACATAAAATCCATTAAATTTTCATAAATGATTGCTAGGGACTAGCAATAGTTTAGTGTGGGGGATTGATGAGTGTCTAAATACTCATCATTTTATTCCCATTTAAACTGCAAAAACATTTAAAAACACTCAGAAATGCTTCAAAATACAGAAAATATCATAGAATGTGTTTTTATATGATTCAGGAACAAAAAGATTGAAAACAAGTGAAAAACATGCAAAGTTCACAAAATTGTCATTTTCAGTCCCTGAAGTTTCACAAATTGGCAGAATTAGTCCCTGAAGGTTTTAAATGAAAGAAAAGTCAACTTTAGTCCTTGGGATATCAAACATGTTCACTTTTAGTCCCTGGATGAAAGTTTTCTAAAAATGGCAACTTTTACCCCTCAAGTTTCAAAATTGGCAAATTTAGTCCTCGGGTATTTAAAAAGTGTAATTTATCAAATAATACCCTTGTACTATTCACATGTTACAATTTAGCCCCTTTTGATAACTTTTGGAAACTTACAACTCAGCCCCTCAAACTTTCAGAAATTACAAAAATGGTCCTTGTGTTTATCACTAAATCCAAACCGGACCCTATCCTAAAAATAAAACACACACAAATAAAACTCAACCCATTTGTATCCTATTTATTAACCCAGCCCACACAACAAACAATAACCCAAGCCCAAAACCATTGACCCGATCCACCCTTAACTACTATCCAGGGTCAAACTCAAGTCAAACCCACCTTCTTCCCTACTTGCCCGCCAATACCACCACCACACCCACAGGTTTCTCTGCAATACCACCCCCAACACATCCACCATCACTTTCCCCCTCCTCCAATGATAACACTCCACCCTCTAACCCCCCATGTGCTCAGTACAAGTTAAAACCCACTTGATGACTTTTCCCGCCAAAAATCCTAACCAATGGCCAAGATTGAATTAAGCTTATTTTAATGGTGGGATTAGCTCGGAATGGATGAGGGAAGCTTCTGAGACTGCTATATAAAGAAATGAAGATGCAGAGAAGAAGTTGTCACTAGTTTAGGACCATCAGTAGTGTAGTTTATGTTTATTGCTTGTTTTCAGTCTTAAATTAAGTTTAGTTTATCATTTCAATGTTGTTTCAAGGTTCTTGTTCTTAATTTACTCTGTTCTGTACCAATTTTACCAAGTAATGAAAGTCATGTTTTCAAAGTTCACTGTTAAACTCAAATTCAGTTAAGTGTTAAGCAATTAGCTTATTATCTGTTTTCATGAACTCATATAAGCTAAATATAGCTTATTATGAGCTTATTGTGGTTTAAATTAGTCCTGTTCCAAGATAGTCCAAGAGTCAAGAAAAGTCAAAGTTCAGTCAAATAAGCAAATTGGAGGAGTTAAGCTGAAGTGAATAAGCTGAGAAGGGTTTTAGCTTGGTATTGACACACTAAGTTAGTTTCTGATCAATTTCCTTTGCTTCTTTGCTTCATTCAGTTGTAAGCCTCATTTTCCTGTTTTTGCTTAATTTTCCATATTACTGTACCACTGCTTATTTTTAGCTTATTGCAATAATTTTCTGCTTATTGATAGTTTCTAATTATATGTCATCTGTTTAATCAGTGTTTAATAACTTTTTCTTAATTTTGCTTAAAAACCTTTGAAAAAGCCAAAAATAGCTTAATCTAGTAAACTGCTTATCAATGCTTAATTTATGTTAAAACCTACTTTTTAATACTTAATATAGCCTGGTTAATAGTTATCTTTCCAAATCACACCTTTAAATCATCTGTTTTAGTTTAAAATCCAACACAGACCTACATAAGGGCTGTTTGGCATAATGGTTAATATGGGTCAAACTAGGTTGTAACTGTTCATTTGCATTTATCCTTAGTTTGATCTTTGTTAACTTAGCATATTTCAGTTGTGAGTAAAAGCTTTTAAGCAGTTTTGAGCAATTTTGAAGTTTTAAGTGGATTGTGACACCCTTAGAACCTCAAATGTCCAAATAAGCTATTTATAAGCCCAAGCTCTTGTGGACCTTAATTTTGGCATTTCTAAGTTGCTTTAAGTCTATTTAGTGTAATTGCACAAGTTGGTTAAGTCTCCTTAGGTCTGTGCAATTCTGCACATAGTCTGCACATCACAGACCCATAGTGCAGTCTGCACTCATTTTCTAGCCAAAGTTTAAGTGCTTATTTGTTTTACTCTCTCCTTGATTTTTGGTTTACTTATTGCTTATAGTACTAGCTTAAATTTTCTGTGTTTGGATTCCATTTCCTAGCTCATTTCATAGCTTAAATCTTGCCTGCAAAATTCACCCATTTCACTGATTCTGCTGATTCAGTTTTTGATTTTCCTAGGCCACCTGTTCTAGGGTTCAATTGGACTTCAATTAGCTTATTAGATTTAGGGATTTTTGCATTTTTGTATACCCAGTAGTACTAGCTATCTTTTGCCCCCATAATATTCCACTTATCTGCTTATTTGAATTGCTTAATCTGCTCTGCAAGTTGGCTATTTTCCTGAGTTTTCTGTATAAGTTTTGCAACTGCTCAAGTGCTTAATTGGCTTATTCTGTGGGTTAAGCTGTTTGATTTAAGTTGTTTTGTGCTTATATAAGTTGTTTAAACTAGTCCTGAGCCTTTGGTAAATTTTTGAGCTTATTAGCTTATTTTTGGGCTTATTCCCAAACTGCTTATCTGCCCATCTGCTTATTAGGGTTTAGTAGACTTTTAATTTTAATTTTCCTATATTAAGAATATTAATTTAGACTTATCATGAATTTTTCAGATTTTTCCTAAGTCATTTTATATTTTTAATCATTTTAATTAGTTTATAATAGTATTTAAATCATAATAAATAGAATAATAATCAGAAAAATATAATTTTAATTTTCAAAATTTTCTTTTATTAAGTAGAATCTAGGAAAAATATAATCATATCTGTAGACCTTAAGAAAAATAAAATAGAAAATAAGTGATAGTTTCTATTTAATAGATTTTATCTTTTTAAATTTTTAATTAAGCTTTTCATTTTTATAATTTTCTTAGCTTCTTTTCACTTCATAATATTTATAGAAAAAGTTTTAGATTTTTCTTTGTTCATTTAGTATTTATTATAAATTAAAATAGTTTAAAAAGTAATTAAATAATAAATAATTAATAATAATTAGATATAAAGTGTAAAAAATATATATAATTTTAGTTTTAAAATAAGTTTTAAATAATTTTACACTTGTAGGTTTTAATTTCTAATATTTCAGTTTTTATCCCGTTTTAGATTTCCCGTTACGCGTTTTTAGTTTATTTAATTCGCGTTTAACTTTCTTTTGTATATTTGTTTCTCATTTGTTAATTAGATATAAAAAAGCAAAATCCAAAATATCTAATCATCAGTCACTCTAATCCAAGCTTGAAACATATTGCCCATTCCATCCTCGTTGGGAAACGATCCGGGTAAACACTTACCTGGTTTCACACTACACACGAACGTGAGTTTTTGCAAGTATCCTTTTTCACAAAGGGGTGATTTGTATTTATTCACGTGTATCCATCATTGCATAATATTTATATATACGTTTTAGCACGGATCACTGTATCTTGAGCATTCATCTACTATGACCAGAGTATACTTCTCATGATGAATTGACATAGGACTGATAGGTCCAAAAAGATAAATATGGAGAAGATGAAGGCAGCTTTTGATGGAGAAGTTTTGTTTGGTTTTAAAGGATGCTCTATGATGTTTACCTTTTTCACAGGCAGAGCAGGGTTTATCCTTTGAAAACACAAGTAATGGTAAGCCAAGGACCTTGTTTTGTTTGACAAGATTGTTTATGTTTTTGAAATTCAGATGGGAGAGTCTCTTATGCCAAAGCCAGTTTAAAGTTTCAGTGGCTTTAGCAAAAAGACAAGTTCCATTCTGAGTTAGAGTAGACATATCTAACACATAAACATCCTATCTTCTTGGTGCAATAAGAACTATTTCTTTATTTGCATTAAAGATGGTACATTGCTTATCATCAAATTAAACTATGTATTTAGCATCACATAGTTGACTAACACTGATAAGATTGTACTTGAGGCCATTAACATAAGCTATCCTAGTAAAAACTATTCAACTACAGTTTACTGAACCATAACCTTCAGTGAGACATGATGAATTGTCAGCAAATATCACCTTAGGTCCTGGTTCTTCAACATATTTGTGCAGATATTCCTTCACACCAGTCATGCTCCTTGAATATCCACTGTCTAGATGCCAAACAGGCTCCCTGGCATGTCTCTACACAAATAGTAAACTGTGTCAGTTTTTCTTGTGAACCCACTTCTTGGTGGGCTTGGCTTTGATGGCCTTTTAGAAAGTTACAATTGAAGCATGGTCAGTGGTGGTATGGATTGTTCTTCCACAGACTTTACATTTGGTTATTGATGTAGACTCAGTAGACTGAGGAGAGGACTTGGTAGTACCTCTTCAGGCCTGAATGACCTTTTCATGTCCTGAGATGTCATGAGTGGGATCTCCACATAAGTCACAACAAGGATACATTAAACAATCATCAGGATGATGGTCATTGAAACCACAATGTGTACAAGGTGAAAAAGGCTTTGCCTTTTGCCTTTGTATCTGTTTTGAACCAGAAGGATACTGAAAAGCATGTGCTTTAAAGTGTATTGCAACATTGGATGAGACTGTGTACGACAAGTGATCAGAAGTCCTGTGATCTTCCATTTTGCATATCATGCAAAAGAGGATTCTATAACAGTCATCAGTGGAATGATTTGTATAGTTATACAGTTCACATCTTTGTTGAGGTTTTGGTTTGGAGGTGCTTGAGGAAGCTGGTTTGAGATCCTTAATCTTGGATTGAGGAGGTTTTTCAGATGATTCAATATTTTCACTCAGCTTCCTGACAAGCTCAGCCAACTGATCATATTTTGAATCAGGGCTTTCAGTGTTCACCTCAGTTGACACTGAAGGTGTTGAGTCATCAGTGGGTACTGAGACTTCAGGTGTGGGTCTCTTCAGGATTGTTCTACCCAATCCTGACTTCTCTTTTGGAGAATGTTGAGAGTAAACTAAAGGTGTTAGGTCTGAGCATGGTGCTGCTTCCTGAAGGACTTTCAGTGGTGGGATAGGTGTTTGTGATTCTGATTCAGACTCATTGACAGACTCAGTATTACTGGGTTTATCAGTGAGTCCAAGCATATCTTTGATAGCCTGACTTTCAGGTTGCAAGATTTTCCCAGTCTCAAAGTTAGGTAACCTACTGTCTGGGTTGTTTCTTTCAACCCAGTCACTAGACTTAGGTTCCATTTCTTGTTCAAAAGATATGCCAGCTGGTAAAAAGACCTTTTCACTATGACTCTCACTGAGGGATTCAGTGAGTTGGTCTTCTCCTATGATTTTCTTTTTAGAACTAGGAATAAGACTAATAGTTTTATAGACTTTAGGATTTTTTGTTGTACAGCTTTCAATGACAGCTTTTTCTTTCTTAAGTTCTATTTGAAGAGCTTGGTTTTGTTTCAAAATTTTAGTGTTTTGAATTTGAAGTGTAACAGCTTCTAGTTTGGCTTGTTTTAAGACAAGTAGTTCATCTCTACACTTATTTAATTCCAGAACAAGTTTATTGTATTTTGAAAATAAATTAAGTCTTTGCTCTTCAACAAACTTAACATCAACATTTATATAATTCAAGTAAGATTGCCATTCAAAATCATCATCCATAGATAGTAAAATATTTACCTTCTTCATGGTGATGTTAACCCACTCTCCATTTCTTGTATGGCTTTTTCCAATAGCCAGCTTGTCACTTTCTTAAAGTGCCATCAGTGTACTGACTCTTACTTCTTCTTCATCAGAGGAGACATCTTCCTCATCCCAGTCATAGGCTTCAACCACAAGTATTTTGTTCTTTGCTTGAACAGGTTTAGTGGTTTGAGCAATCTGAGATACTGAGGGAGTGGCCTCAAGGAGAGAAAGTTTAGCTTTAGCTTTTCTATACTTAGCTTCAAAATCTTTTTGATCATTTTGAACAATTTTGTTTTGAAAATGTTGAGTAGACTGAAGCATTTTTGGTTGAAACTTGCTAGTTCCTGAAGAAGAACTATTACCAGAGAATTTGTATGAGGGTTCTGAGGTGGGTTTTTGAAAAACAGTCTTTAGCAAAATGACCCTTTTTGCCATACTTGAAACATTCAGTGGTTTCATTTGCTTTTGCTTTATAAAAGTTTGACTGATTTCTTTTAATAAAACGTTTAGAGTTTGCAAGGAGTGCCCTTTCTTGAAATTCAGTGTGCAAGTCATTAAGGTACTCCTCACTGGTTCTCTCATCAGCCTCATCATCAGAATTCTCTTGAAAATCCTGCACAACACCATTAGAATAAAAGGCAGTTGATAAGGGTATGGTTTTCAAGGCCTTTTTGATCTCTTGAGCTTTCTTTGAGTCAGGGTATCTCCTTGAGATTAAGTTGTCCTCATAGACAAACTTCCCATAGATCTCAGGGAGCTCAAGATTTTGAATGTGATTAGCATTCCTCAGACCCTGAGAGAAGTTTAACCACTTCTTAGGGAGACTGTTGACAAAGCCAACATTGATTTCATGCTTTGACAAGACTACACCATCATT
This sequence comes from Artemisia tridentata subsp. tridentata, assembly GCA_021014915.2. Classification (NCBI taxonomy): domain Eukaryota; kingdom Viridiplantae; phylum Streptophyta; class Magnoliopsida; order Asterales; family Asteraceae; genus Artemisia; species Artemisia tridentata. The sequence continues at coordinate 404,039,973 of CP139508.1, forward strand.
AGATAGTTCATTGATCAAGGTTTTATATCGAGCATAGGTTTGAGAGAGACATTCAGAGTCTTTGGCCCTGAAAGTGTTATACTCAAGTTTCAGGTCCATAATCCTGTTTTCCTTGGTATATGAGGGACCCTCAAAGCTGTGAACCAAGTCAAGCCAATTATGTTTGGCTGTTGTACAGTTAATGACTGATTCCATTGTATCGTCAAGAAGATATGATATAATGATGCTTTTCAGGCGTTGGTCTTGGTTAACCACCCTTCTCTCATCAATTGTCCACTGAGCTTCAGGTTTAGGTAACCCTTCAGCTGTCTTTAGGGACAAAGGGACCTTCATTGATACATATTGTAACACCCCCATTTTCGTGATACGCAGCGGAATATAAGTTTGGGGTGTTACTTCATGGTTCACAGTCATGAGTATAGAAAATGACTCGAAAAGAGACGTTTTAAATAAAATTGTTATCATTCATTTATTAAATCAGAGTTTACATATAGAGGTCCCAGCGGGAGGTTTCGAAATACGTTTTAAATGTTACATTATTCATTTGAATGATAACAAAACGGACACTCTTTTAAAAGAAAGTCCACCGCCACTCCGTGCCAAATCGTACTTCTAGTTACCTGAGATAAACATGCTTAAAAAGTCAACACAAAGGTTGAGTGAATCCATAGCGTTTAATGTTAAATAAGTTTGAACATAAGCTAAATAGAAAGTAATTCGGAAATAGACATATTGCTCTAAGTCTCATGAACTCAAACATTAACGGTGTGTGTGTGTGTGTGTGTGATATCATAAAATGATATAAATAAGGGTGTATTTGGTTATCAATCCGGCTAGCACAAAGTCTATCCATCCGGCTAACACAAATAAGGTGCATTTGGTTATCAATCCGGCTAGCACAAAGACTATCCATCCGGCTAACACAAATGTGGTATCTTAGGCAATATAAATCAGGAAAGCATATAGAAAAATACTTATGTTCGGTTTGGTAGTATGTATCTCCCCACATATTTAGAAAAACGTATGAAAAGTGGGACTATGAACTCACCTGAGTAGTCTGGATGGAAAACAAGATGAAATAAAGTTGATAAACGTCTCCGGACAAGAAACCTGGGTTGTTATGTCAATACTTAGTAATCATTTCAGATGATTATATGTTTATTCGTTTCGTTTCGTTGTTTACATCTTTCGTTCTTATGTTTCTGTTCTTTTGTTTTATATATCTCTTGTTCGTTAAATATAACTTTCGTTTGTTAAAGACATCTTACGTTCGTTAATAAAATAAACGTATTTCGTTGGTATTAAAACGGAAAAATAAAAATAGAAATGATAAAAATAATAGTTACGAAAGTTACGTTTTAATCCTTAAGGTTTGGTCAAATGATAGTTTATACCCTGGACTTTGGGAAAATGACAGTTTCTACCCTTAAGTTTCAAAAATAACACTTTCACCCCTTTTTATATGTTATTGACAAAAATGACCCTTGATAATAAGTATTTACAAAATTGACACAATAAGACTCTTATTATTCAAAAATAAGGCACATGAAATTAATGACTTGGCTAGTGTTTTGGACGCGAATAACTTAACGTATAGTAAATCATTTTGCGAACTCTTTGTTCCTATAAAAAGTTAGCAAGGTCGTTGTTAAATAGGTCAAGTTTCGTTATTTGTGAAAATTATTTGCTACTCGAAATACTTGACCAAAGTCAACTAGGTGAAACATGTTTCAATAAAAATCTGAAAAGTGGGTTTTAAAACTAGCGATAGGCCAAACTTTGAAGGCCAATAACTTTTGATCAGTTAAATCATTTTATGTGATTCTTCTTTCTAAAATAAGTTAGTTATGTGAACTTTGGTGTGCCAAAAGTGCAGAACTTTTAGAGGTCTTATGAGGTCCGAAAACAAGGTTCAAAGTTAGGTGGTTGGTCGACATTTATTTGGAAAATAATAACTGATAACCATGTTTCTATGTTTAGCGATATGGGGCAGACTTTGGACCTAAACAACTTTTGACTCGATTAACCATATTACATGATTCTTCCTCCTAATTAAAGTTTACTGGGTGGTCTTTATTCATGCCAAAAATTAGATTTTATCATGGTTCCTAGGGGGTCGATTTATAGGTTAGAAGTTAGGGAGTTGGGGCGATAAATATGAAAAACAATAACTGGAAATATTACTTTCTACATGTAGCGATATGTGGCAGATTTTAAGACTCGATATCTCAACGAATACTTGACCATTTTTAATGATTCTTTTTCCTAATTCAAGCTAGCTGTGTTAACTTTATTTATTCCAAAATCCAGAATTTATAGTGGTCAAATAGGGGTCGAGAAATGGATCACAAGTTGGGTGTCTGGTTGCTTTTTGGCTCGACTGGAACTCAGAAAAGAACTCGATAAAGGGTTTTTGGATTTTTAAAGGTTCTGAACTATGTTTTTACATATGGTGTAATAATATTTAACGTATTTCAATATATTTCATGGGTTTTTGATTTGTTTTAACAATAACTTAAATACTTTGGGTGTGTTAAGTTTCTGTTTGAACAGATAAGAAAACAAAGAAAAGAACCACTATAGTTTTTGTTCTTGTTTTACTTTAGTGGTTATGTAATGATGTTTTTAAGTATAAATTAAGTAAATAACATAAATGAAATAGGGTAGGATTAAACTTACTTAGATGTTGGATCGTGTAGGGTTTTATAGGCTGAAATGAACTTGAACCGAGTAACTATGACTTCCTCCTAGCTCCTTGGCCTTCGAATGAGTTTTATGAGAGTGTTTGAGAGTGTATTTGATCAGAAGTGAGTGAGTTGTGGCTGTGTTTGTTTAAAAGGGTCGAAGGGTTTGTGTAGAAAGGGAACTAGGGTTCGATATTTATAGTGAATGGAGCTTAGGGTTTCTAGAGTTGTGTAAGGGGACAAAGCTTGATAAAAATCTGTCAAGGGTGCCGCTTAGGAGGAGGAGGGGGAAGGGCTGAGGTGTTCTCTTCCTCACCATGGGTTTAATCCATACTTGTGAACCTAATGTTCTTATTTTTGCGACAAGAAGGTGTGTTAATAGAAGGGGGCTGCCAAGTGGAGGTGTTTAGGGTTTAATGGCATGTGATAATGTTGAGTAGTAGTTTAGTCTTAGTCGAATTCTAACTAGGAGGGAACTAGGGATCGATTGGTGCAATGGAGAGTGGTACTTTGGGCTTTAGTGGGTTGTATTTAAGGTCTAGGGGAGGGAACTAATTTAGTTCAAGCGTTTTGTTATTTAGAAAAATATATTTATGGTTTTATATATATTTATATGAACCGAAATAATTAAGAAATGAAAGGAAAAATATGTTGAGCTTAAGAAGGTTGTAAAACATGCTTTAATGGAGTTGTACTAATATTTAGAATTTAAGAAAAAAATATGGTTTTAATAATTAGTTAAGTTATAAAAATTATTTGTTAATTTTTATCATGTTTAAAAGAAAATATATAGGATTTATGGTTCTTGTGCATTAGGCACTTGTACTTTGTGTTAAAAGACTTGTAATAATATTTAAGGAGTTTAGAAAATATAATTTATAAAAATTATGCATGAATGGTTTGTACTTTATGCTTTAAAAATAATATAAATATGATTTTAATAAAGATTTTGTAAATAAATGAGTCTATGCATAAATGACTTGTACACTAGCTTAAATAATTTGTAAACTTAATATTTTGTAAAAATATTGTATAAATAAATTAGGGTTTGTGAAATGAGTACATAAAATCATACTTATGTGAAATTAGGGTTTTACCGGGAACAAAATAGAATTAGGGTTTCTGGTGCTTTGGTAACTTGTACATTAACTCAGATGAGTTGTATTTTTATGTTTTGAGGTTTAGTCATTCATATTTGGTGTTGTGATGAATTTTAGGGTTTCTAGAAACTCTATATAGATAATGAATGTTTTGTATTGTACTTTTGTTAAGAATTTATCGTAAAGTGGTAAATGGTACTTTGTAATGTTTTCATATAATGATGTTTATGAAATAAACATTAGATTCGTTAGGCAGGTCTGTGTGGGAGCACGTTTATCAGGGATGTGAGCTACGTCACATAAGATAGGAGATACAATCAAATAAAAAAAAATTATACGTGGGAAAAGGATAATAATTTTGAGTGCTAGCTTATCTTAAAGTGGGATTTTCACAGTGGTTACAGTCACCCCCCGTTAAGGGAATCTCGTCCCGAGATTCAGTCTATGTTGGTCGGAATGTGAGGGAAAATGTTTGGGTATCTCGTCTGTATTTGATTTTTTTTTCTTAGAGGTGATGGGTAGTGATGGTAGACATCTATTGTGGTTGGTCAAATGGAATTAGTATGAATAATTCGTTTCATCTCAAAATTTTACTTTTGAATGAAAATTGTTATTTGAAAATCTGAAAAGTTAACTGTTCTACTTATGACATGATTCTTCCTAAATTATACATAGTTGGCCAGGCTATGCATAACTAAGGACTGAATGATGTGATATTTGGTCCAGTTATGGTGATACTTATATTTCTTCAAAAGTTTTAGATGGTGTTCAAAGTTTTGTCTTTGTAAAATGATAACATAATTATTTTTCACAAAGATAAGAAAATTATTGTTCATACTACAGTGATAAGTCAGGGATTTCTAGGGTACTAATGGGATAATCTTAAAATAAATCGTAGGGTTCGAGTGGAATTCTTACGGGATGGTGAAAACTAATATTAACCAAATTTCTAGTGAGATGACTGTGTAGTGACTACGAATAGGTCAGATGGAATAGAAACGTAGATTGCGATTATCACGGGGATATTATAAGATAAAGATTTCATACGGTATAAAGATAGTTAATACGCTTAGGTTACGTCCATCGTAACTAAGGTAGAGTACAATAGGAAATATGCTTAGGAAGTTTTACGATACGATTTATTTAGCTATAACAGGAATTTCTCTTTTGTTGAAATAGGGATGCCATTCCTTGACATTGTCGGGATCTTTAACGAGTTCTCATTCTCCTGCACTAGTCTTGGTTCGGCTGTGCGTTCCCATCTCCTAGCACATACACTCTTCCACGGGCATCGTTATTCTGGTTGTCATTCTGTTTTCGTCACTGATTCTTGTAGTGTCCCTTCTCACCACATTTGTGGCATATCACGGCTATTGGCTGTTCCCTATTGCCTGTGACCTTGCAGTCTTCTGTTTTGTGACCTATTCCCTGGCATTTTCCGCACTTAGCAATGCAAAGCCCAGTGTGATGCATTTTGCATCGGTTACACAAAGGTTGCTTCCCATGATAACCACTACCTTCAGCAGTTGGGGCAGTATTGGCTTTGACAGTCTCTTGCCGACGATTCTGTTGATGGTGGTTACGGTTGGGTTGGTAATTGTTGTGGTGATGGGTGGTCCTTCTATCATCAAGCTTTCGCTTGTGATCATCACTTCCTTGAGTGGAACTTCGCTTGATTTCACGATCCATTAACTGTTGAGCTATAGTAATCGCCTCTTCCAATGATTGTGGCTTGGACGCAATCACATTTCCCTCAATATTTTGAGGTAATCCTTCCGTATACTTCTCCAACATCTTCTCCAGATTAGGCACAATAGTTGGACATAGGAGAGCAAGCTCCTGAAACCTCCTGTTGTATGCCTTGAGATCCGTTCCTGTCACAACCAGTTGGTGGAACTCATCTTCCAGCTTCTTAATTTCAGTACGGGGGCAGTACTTCTTTAACATCTTCTTCTTGAGATCTTCCCAAGTCAGTTGGTGAGCTGCTTCAACACCCATAGTCTGGGTAGTCGAAGTCCACCAAGACAGGGCATCTTCCAATAAAGTCCCCGTAGCAAAAGCAACTTTGCAGTCATTGGTACATCCGCTCCTTTCAAAGACTACTTCCGTACATTCAAACCAACGAGCTAATTCAGTAGCTCCTTCCGTTCCCTTAAAGAAAGTTGGTTGACAGTTTATGAAGTCTTTGTAAGTACACTTGCGAGCTGTCACTGTCTCGTTCTCTCCATTGGGTCGGCTAGTGCTTCCAGTACGAGCAAATTCTGCTGCTTGACTCTCTAGTGCTGCAGCAACACTGTCTGCAACAAGTTTTCGGATAGCAGCTTGGGACATGGGTGGTTCGGGGGAAGTGCGAGGCATATTTCTATTAAAACCACAATAAAACATACGTTTATATTTTGTACATGTTAGATTATCAAGATAAAACTTATGATAATCATAAGATCATAACATGTCCAAATACTATCATACGCGTAGGTAAGATGATCATCACTGGTCCACGTCAACCGATATCGTACACAGCAAAATACAACAAAATCAAAACCACATATAGTCATAAATAACTTGCTAATTTTGTTATATATAACAAATTAGTACAAGCGTCATATTTATGCTACATATCTCATGGCCAAGATATAGTACAAAAGCTGGTAGATATAAATCTGATTTTAGTGGCTACCAGAAACTCTTCCGAGTCAACTTTTCAGTTTGACGATCATGCTGACGAAGATTTATTCTTAATATTTATGTCTCCCACTATTTTCTCCAAAATAGTGATCTTCGTCTGAGCGGTCGTCACTTCTTCATTTCTTTTCATTATCTCTTCTAACATCTTCAATTCGTCATAGGTATTTCTCGTCTCAACTGCTCATGATGGTTCTCTGTCTTCACACGATTCTCATCCATCTTCTACTTCATAGTCTCTGAATCTTCAACTCTATATTTTACACCCTCGATGCATTCTAGAGATAGCTTATCGGGTTGACCTAAGAAGTCTTGATCCGTTCTTCTTGCCGTTCTAATCGCGTCAGCAGGGTGGAAATAGTCGGTTGTCGTTCCTGTGCTGATTGCGGAATTTCACCCACCTCAAATACTCGTGGCGGAGTAGGGATGTCGGGAATAGGTGATCGGGGTAAATCATGATATCGGGCGATAATGATCCTAATTTCTTCACTAAGTTCGAATGGGACAGATGGGGGAAATAGAAACTTATAGATGATAGTGAAGGTGGTGAAGATGTAGGAATCTGACGGCATATATGTAGGAAAGTGGACGTGGTAGTGGTGTGGAGGATGTAGGTATAAGCGTGATGTCCAGTACTATCGTGATATTTTTCAATATCCGAGTCCGACATAAGAGGAATAGAATGGGTAGGGGAAATCAGGATTCTGTAACCACCCAGTAATTATAAACATCTTACTATGTAGCTAAATAATTAGACATAAACATATATAAGTAACGTTTCAATGGCGTTGTGGCACGGAGGACTTTTGGGTTAAGTTTTTGTGAAAATCGGTTATAGTCCAATGTTTGAAAACATTTGGTTCTCTATAACCATGAGCTCTGATACCACTCTGTAACACCCCCATTTTTGTGATACGCAGCGGAATATAAGTTTGGGGTGTTACTTCATGGTTAACAGTCATGAGTATAGAAAACGACTCAAAAAGAGACGTTTTAAATAAAATTGTTATCATTCATTTATTAAATCAGAGTTTACATATAGAGGTCCCAGCGGGAGGTTTCGAAATACGTTTTAAATGTTACATTATTCATTTGAATGATAACAAAACGGACACTCTTTTAAAAGAAAGTCCACCGCCACTCCGTGCCAAATCGTACTTCTAGTTACCTGAGATAAACATGCTTAAAAAGTCAACACAAAGGTTGAGTGAATCCATAGCGTTTAATGTTAAATAAGTTTGAACATAAGCTAAATAGAAAGTAATTCGGAAATAGACATATTGCTCTAAGTCTCATGAACTCAAACATTAACGGGGTGTGTGTGTGTGTGATATCATAAAATGATATAAATAAGGGTGTATTTGGTTATCAATCCGGCTAGCACAAAGTCTATCCATCCGGCTAACACAAATAAGGTGCATTTGGTTATCAATCCGGCAATCACAAAGACTATCCATCCGGCTAACACAAATGTAGTATCTTAGGCAATATAAATCAGGAAAGCATACAGAAAAATACTTATGTTTGATTTTGTAGCATGTATCTCCCCACATATTTAGAAAAATGTATAAAAAGTGGGACTATGAACTCACCTGAGTAGTCTGGATGGAAAACAAGATGAAATAAAGTTGATAAACGTCTCCGGACAAGAAACCTGGGTTGTTATGTCAATATTTAGTAATCATTTCAGATGATTATATGTTTATTCGTTTCGTTTCGTTGTTTACATCTTTCATTTTTATGTTTCTGTTCTTTTGTTTTATATATCTCTTGTTCGTTAAATATAACTTTCGTTTGTTAAAGACATCTTACGTTCGTTAATAAAATAAACGTATTTCGTTGGTATTAAAACGGAAAAATAAAAATAGAAATGATAAAAATAATAGTTACGAAAAGTTACGTTTTAATCCCTAAGGTTTGGTCAAATGACAGTTTATACCCTGGACTTTGGGAAAATGACAGTTTCTACCCTTAAGTTTCAAAAATAACACTTTCACCCCTTTTTATGTGTTATTGACAAAAATGACCCTTGATAATAAGTATTTACAAAATTGACACAATAAGACTCTTATTATTCAAAAATAAGGCACATGAAATTAATGACTTGGCAAGTGTTTTGGACGCGAATAACTTAACGTATAGTAAATCATTTTGCGAACTCTTTATTCCTATAAAAAGTTAGCTATGTCGTTGTTAAATAGGTCAAGTTTTGTTATTTGTGAAAATTATTTGCTACTCGAAATACTTGACCAAAATCGACTAGGTGAAACATGTTTCAATAAAAATCTGAAAAGTGGGTTTTAAAACTAGCGATAGGCCAAACTTTGAAGGCCAATAACTTTTGATCCGTTAAATCATTTTATGTGATTCTTCTTTCTAAAATAAGTTAGTTATGTGAACTTTGGTGTGCCAAAAGTGCAGAAATTTTAGAGGTCTTATGAGGTCCGAAAACAAGGTTCAAAGTTAGGTGGTTGGTCGACATTTATTTGGAAAATAATAACTGATAACCATGTTTCTATGTTTAGCGATATGGGGCAGACTTTGGACCTAAACAACTTTTGACTCGATTAACCATATTACATGATTCTTCCTCCTAATTAAAGTTTACTGGGTGGTCTTTATTCATGCAAAAAATTAGATTTTATCATGGCTCCTAGGGGGTCGATTTATAGGTTAGAAGTTAGGGAGTTAGGGCGATAAATATTAAAAACAATAACTGGAAATATTACTTTCTACATGTAGCGATATGTGGCAGATTTTAAGACTCGATATCTCAACGAATACTTGACTATTTTTAATGATTCTTTTTCCTAATTCAAGCTAGCTGTGTTAACTTTATTTATTCCAAAATCCAGAATTTATAGTGGTCAAATAGGGGTCGAGAAATGGATCACAAGTTGGGTGTTTGGTTGCTTTTTGGCTCGACCGGAACTCAGAAAAGAACTCGATAAAGGGTTTTTGGATTTTTAAAGGTTCTGAACTATGTTTTTACATATGGTGTGATAATATTTAACGTATTTCAATATATTTCATGGGTTTTTGATTTGTTTTAACAATAACTTAAATACTTTGGGTGTGTTAAGTTTCTGTTTGAACAGATAAGAAAACAAAGAAAAGAACCACTATAGTTTTTGTTCTTGTTTTACTTTAGTGGTTATGTAATGATGTTTTTAAGTATAAATTAAGTAAATAACATAAATGAAATAGGGTAGGATTAAACTTACTTAGATGTTGGATCGTGTAGGGTTTTATAGGCTGAAATGAACTTGAACCGAGTAACTATGACTTCCTCCTAGTTCCTTGGCCTTCGAATGAGTGTTATGAGAGTGTTTGAGAGTGTATTTGATCAGAATTGAGTGAGTTGTGGCTGTGTTTGTTTAAAAGGGTCGAAGGGTTTATGTAGAAAGGGAACTAGGGTTCGATATTTATAGTGAATGGAGCTTAGGGTTTCTAGAGTGGTGTAAGGGGACAAAGGTTGATAAAAATCTGTCAAGGGTGCCACTTGGGAGGAGGAGGGGTAGGGCTGAGGTGTTCTCTTCCTCACCATGGGTTTAATCCATACTTGTGAACCTAATGTTCTTATTTTTGGGACAAGAAGGTGTGTTAATAGAAGGGGGCTGCCAAGTGGAGGTGTTTAGGGTTTAATGGCATGTGATAATGTTGAGTAGTAGTTTAGTCTTAGTCGAATTCTAACTAGGAGGGAACTAGGGATCGATTGGTGCAATGGAGAGTGGTACTTTGGGCTTTAGTGAGTTGTATTTAAGGTCTAGGGGAGGGAACTAATTTAGTTCAAGCGTTTTGTTATTTAGAAAAATATATTTATGGTTTTATATATATTTATAAGAACCAAAATAATTAAGAAATGAAAGGAAAAATATGTTGAGCTTAAGAAGGTTGTAAAACATGCTTTAATGGAGTTGTACTAATATTTAGAATTTAAGAAAAATATGGTTTTAATAATTAGTTAAGTTATAAAAATTATTTGTTAATTTTTATCATGTTTAAAAGAAAATATATAGGATTTATGGTTCTTGTGCATTAGGCACTTGTACTTTGTGTTAAAAGACTTGTAATAATATTTAAGGAGTTTAGAAAATATAATTTATAAAAATTATGCATGAATGGTTTGTACTTTATGCTTTAAAAATAATATAAATATGATTTTAATAAAGATTTTGTAAATAAATGAGTCTATGCATAAATGACTTGTACACTAGCTTAAATAATTTGTAAACTTAATATTTTGTAAAAATATTGTATAAATAAATTAGGGTTTGCGATATGAGTACATAAAATCATACTTATGTGAAATTAGGGTTTTACCGGGAACAAAATAGAATTAGGGTTTCTGGTGCTTTGGTAACTTGTACATTAACTCAGATGAGTAGTATTTTTATGTTCTGAGGTTTAGTCATTCATATTTGGTGTTGTGATGAATTTTAGGGTTTTCTAGAAACTCTATATAGATAATGAATGTTTTGTATTGTACTTTTGTTAAGAATTTATCGTAAAGTGGTAAATGGTACTTTGTAATGTTTTCATATAATGATGTTTATGAAATAAACATTAGATTCGTTAGGCAGGTCTGTGTGGGAGCACGTTTATCAGGGATGTGAGCTACGTCACATAAGATAGGAGATTTAATCAAATAAAAAAACAATTATACGTGGGAAAAGGATAATAATTCTGAGTGCTAGCTTATCTTAAAGTGGGATTTTCACAGTGGTTACACATATGATGTAGTATGGTTCCATACCAGTCAAGTAGCAAAGCATGCGTTTTTTCCACTTGCTAAATTTACCAGCTTCTAGTCAAGGAGCGACAGCTGAATAGCTTCCTCCCTTTTTGTCAACTAGCTGGGGTACATTACTTTCAGCCATGGTAGGATCTTGGTTTTAAAAATCTTTTGAGCACTCTTAGTTAGAAAAGTTTTATAAACCGGAGGCTCTGATACCATTTGTTGGTCCCGTTACACAATTAGAATTAACTACAAAGTTAAGCTAACCATGTTCCATAGCTTAGTAATGTATTGATTAACTTGAAAAATAAGTATAAACGTAAAAGATAAAAGACAAGAGTTTTTCAACGTTTAAATTCTTATTAGAAGTAAATCAAAAGAATCTATACCCAAGTGTTTGCAAAATAAACACTTGGGATTGAAATGACAAGTATGGTATCGTTTCCTCTCTAAACTTAAGCTAAGCTTAAGTGGCAACTATCAGGAACCACTGAGCTATCTCAGGGACAAGGTTGCTCTATGGAGGAGTAAACATGGTTTGTGAATGTCTAAGCATTAATTGCACAAACTTGTCCACTTTTACTCCCTTATGATCCTATTTATAGACAAGTAATAAGAGCAACCGTTAATTACAAGACAAAAGATGACCTAAGCTAATCAGGACAAAATACTGATGTATGTTGTCACTGTTACAAGAACCTATTTTGGGTATAGGACAATAGTGCTTTCTGAGTAACAGTGATGACACTGTTCTTGTTATGAAGCATTTTTTGGAAAGTTTAACTTCAGCCTGATAAGGACTTCTCCTTATCTCTTCAAACCTTTCCCACCTTGTCCCGCCTTTCTTTCAGTCTTCAAGTTCTTCAGTATTTGGTCTTCAGTCTTCAGTCTTCATTCTTTATAGTTGTTGAGGAGACTGGGGTTCAGTGAGTTATTGTCATCACTCAATGAACCCATTATCTTCTTCTTTGGCTTAGGTGTCATTCAGGGAGATCCGCCTCACTGAATGGAGAATCCTTCTTCTTAGACTCGTCCTAGGAATCTTGAAGATAACTCACTGAGTGACTGTTCACTCAGTGACCTGAGACCATTCAAGGATATATGACACTTAGGCTGATTTGTATTCAAATCCTGGTTTAAGGACGCTTGGGGACTGAATGGGCCCAACAATACAGGTACGTCCTCTCATCTTAATGATTCAGTCAATTGTCTTAATGATGTTTTTAATTCATGAATTTACCCATCTATTGCGGTTGGTGATGGGCATTCTATTCCCGTTATCAACTCTGGCCAAAGTATTTTGCCTACTCCTTACCGACCACTCCATTTAAATAATATCCTAATTACTCCTAATATTGTCAAAAATTTGATCTCTGTTCATCAGTTTGTTTGGGATAATTATTGCACTGTCGAGTTTGACCCTTTTGGTTTTTCTGTTAAAGTGTTTCAAACGCGTCGGGTGCTACTCCGCTGTGATAGCAAAGGAGATCTCTACCCTGTCACTCAGCCTTCCACCATTCCGCATGCTTTTCTCGCGAGTCAGTATACATGGCATCAACGTCTTGGACATCCAGGAAGTGAAGTGTTGCGTCGTGTCCTTTTAAGTAATTCTATTTCGTGTAATAAAGAGAAGTCTCCCGTTCTTTTTCATGCTTGTCAGCTTGGCAAACATGTGAAAATTTCATTTGTTAGTTCTAGTAGTTTGGTTCAAACTTCGTTTGATATTGTACACTCGGATTTGTGGACTTCCCCAATTCCGAGTCTTTCTGGTTTCAAATACTATGTTTTATTTTTGGATCATTATTCGCAATATGTTTGGGTTTATCCTTTAGTTAATAAATCTTAAGTTTTGTCTAAATTTATGTTGTTTCGTACCATTGTTCGCACTCAATTCAAGTGTGAAAGTAAGTCGTTTCAATGTGATCATGGTGGTGAATTTGACAACCATGCTTTTCATAAAATATTTTCTGATAATGGGATTCAATTTCGCTTTTCTTGTCCACGTACCTCTCAACAAAATGGGAAATATGAAAGGATGATTCGCACCATTAATAACCTTATACATACCTTATTATTTCAGGCTCATCTCCCACCGAATTATTGGACTAAAGCTCTTAATATGGCCATTTATCTCTTAAATATTTTACCCTCACGTGCCATTGATAATGAAATCCCATTTACTCGCCTTTTTGGGTCAACACCTGACTATAGCCTTTTACGCACTTTTGGGTGTCTTTGTTATCCACACATTGATACTGATCACAAACTTGGAGCTCGGGCTACACCGTCCATCTTCTTAGGACATGCCACCAATCATCGTGGGTATCGTTGTCTAGACCTAAACATAAATAAAATCATCATCTCATGACATGTTACGTTTGATGAGACTGTTTTCCCGTTTGGCACTATACAACCCACCGTCAGTCCCTCATATGATTTCTTGGATGACTCTTCTAATGTCATTTCTAATATCATCAGATCATCCCATACTACTCAACCCACTACCCTAACTGTTCAACCTGATTCTCCACCAACACCATCAACAACTACACCAACTTCCCCAACCACTTCACCTACTCAACTCACTCCTATACCATTCCTTAATACCGAACCATCTCCATCTTCACCTGCTTCTGTTTCTGTTTCTCCAGATCCACCCTCTCAACCTGTTAACCCGAACCCGGTTTTGGTTCATCCTATGGTTATAGTACGTGTGTACAAAACCTTGGTAATTAACTCACTATAGTTAATACCATCTTGGATTGAGAAACAAAAAGGTAAGGGGTTTCTCGTTAATCCTATTGTTTGATTAAAGAAGAAGAAGTTGAAGTTTAGATCTTTGTTCTTGCTAGGATCAAAGGTACATATCTTTAATATTCGGTTAATCTCTTTACATGTTAAATATTGATTCTTTGCTTCCGCTATGTGCTTTGATGTTATAGAATTGTTTATATAATAGTTATGGTAGCACACAGATTGGGGGAGTTGATGTTGATGAGACTTTTAGTCCGGTTGTTAAGCCAGGCACCATTCAGACTGTCCTTAGTTTAGTTATTTCTCGACATTGGCATGTTCACCAGCTTGATGTCAATAATGCTTTTTTACATGGTGATTTAGCTGAGACTGTTTATATGCATCAACCTCCCGGTTTTCAGGATCCAGGGCATCCATATTATGTTTGTTTATTGCCGAGGTCTCTTTATGGTCTTAAGTAGGCACCTCGAGCATGGTTTCAGCGGTTTGCTGCTTACATTACTACTATTGGGTTTAGTCCTAGTTGTTGTGACACCTCTTTATTCATTTACAGATAGGGTGATGATACTGCATTTTTGTTACTTTATGTGGATGATATTGTTCTCACTGCTTCATCCGATAATTTGTTACAGCGGCTTATTGCTTTTTTACATACGGAATTCTCTATGACCGATTTGGGTGCTCTTAATTATTTTTTGGGTGTTTCAGTTACGCGTGACTCTTCTGGGATGTTTTTGTCATAGCGTAAGTATGCTATGGAGATTTTGGAGCGTGCACATATGGTTGGTTGTAACCCTTCTCGGACTCCTGTTGATACCGAGTCCAAGTTAGGTGACGGTGGTACTCCAGTTGCAGATCCTACATTATACAGGAGTCTTGCAGGTTCTCTTCAGTATCTTATGTTCACTAGACGTGATACCATGTAAGGTTTTAATGTTTCGTATATTATTATTGATAATCAACCGAGTATATATACACAAAATAACCTAGCACAATGGGCCTAATCATACATGACAATCATCGGGCCTAGCCCATAGTAAAATACGACTAACATGTATGTTTATAATATTGAATGATGTTTTGATGGATAATATGTTTGTTTAACCGAAGATCCACATGTATATTGTGGGCAATAATCTGAGTTTGAGTTTAATTTTTTAATGGTCAAAATATATATGTCGATAAATTTTGTATAATAAGAACACGAATGTGCAACGATACATTCAACATAAAACTTATGTCAAAATATGTACTTTGTTTCCAAATTTGTTTTGGCTGGATAGAGTGGTTCTTGTTTTTCACTTCTAATGGTGCAAGACTAAGCTGTTGTCGTGAGATTAGTTCAAAAAACACTCGAACAAAGACCATCATGGGCATTCCAAAGACCGGAGTATGGGGAATGTACTGTCCAGTTGAATGGGGTTCAATAAAAGATTTTTAGGTGATTATGAATTATGATTAGCATCGGGTAAAAAAAGTATACCATGTTTACTACTATGGGTTCTCACACATTGGCATTTCAAGATTTTCTTTGCCGTGATCTTATGAGGCCTGGATCAAGTTTAGGGTGTGTTTGGAATTGCTTACTTTTTGTTTATGCTTTTGATTACAAATAAGTACTTATAAGGTGCTTAAATACGAGTATTTGGAATAATAGTGTTTACATTTGCTTATTTTTGTAAAAATATTGAATGGGTATTCAGAATTATAGGAGTTAAAAATTCTTAACTAATATAAGCATTTTTCCATATAATTGTCATATCATGCTAATCTTATCTTAAGATAAATATATAAGCATAAGCAACTTTAATAACACGAAACTACTTCTGCTTAATAATAAGAAGAAATGTAAACCAATATGAATCAACATTTATCCATTCTCTATTTGGGGTGGGCAAAAGCCCATAAACTTTTATATGAGTCCATTATAATCTCTTGGCCCAGTTCATGAGAAACAAGCCCAACAAGCCATGCATTAAAATGTC
The DNA here is from genome assembly GCA_021014915.2 of Artemisia tridentata subsp. tridentata. Taxonomy (NCBI): domain Eukaryota; kingdom Viridiplantae; phylum Streptophyta; class Magnoliopsida; order Asterales; family Asteraceae; genus Artemisia; species Artemisia tridentata. Next base: position 404,055,916 of record CP139508.1, read on the forward strand.
CCGAGACAGCAATCATCACTGTCAATCGTTACGTACACATAATAGTGGCTAGCTATGGACCCAGCGTTTGTTATCCTACTAAATGTCGTCGTTATCATTCATCACTCCTTGATATTGATATGATTGATACACATTTTCAGATCTATTAGTCTGTAAAAGCTATTTATGCGACCGCTATTTGTTTGCGATAAAAAAATGAGTATCTGCGTACTTTTAAAAATGTTGCAACTGAGATGCAATAATTGATTAAAAGGCAAAGCCGCAAAGCCTAAAGAAGATTACAGGTAAGAGGAACCGGTAACTGTATAACATGTTTTTTATGCGATTATGTTTACTTTACTTGTAAAATGTACGTTTATTATTTAGATGCTCATCATACTTGTGATAACTATAGTAGATGTATTAACAAAGGTTTGGGAGTCGTTGTTATAGCCACCAGATATTTGGTATCTGGTTAAATGTCGTGATTGTCATTTATTACGCCTTGATATTGACATTGATATGATTCGATACACATCCAACGATTTTTTTAGGAGTGAATTATTTTTACACAACAAGACGCTATATATGATTTGAGAGCAATGTTTTAAAACACGGGTTGACCCGGCCGGTTCAACCGGTTGAACCGGGAACCGGCTCGGAGACCGGGCCGGATGGGACCGGGTTTTGCTTGTTTGAGAACCGGATTGAACCGCCGGTTTTTCGTTGACCCGATTTGATAAACCCGGTCGGGTCATGACTTTTTATCAAAAAATTTAACAAAATAATATTTTTTTTCATCAACTTTTCTATGTTTAATTGAAAAGTTGAAGTGGTAATGACTAAAGTTTGTTAAAATTTTGTAAAATAGTACTAGTAAATTATAGTTATACACTATCTTAGAATCATCGATTAATATAGTTTTCCTATAGACCATTATAATTTAGAATCACTTGTTGAATTTTTTTTTCTATATTATTATAGATATAGACTTAAAAAGCAAAACTTATCGGTATGGTCTCAATCTTCTTCATCGGTTTAAATGGATAAATATTAATGCGTATGACTAGAATCGAACTCGGGACCATGGGATTGCACACTTTACGTATGAATGATTAATGAAATGATTAATATATATATAAACGTCATGTATTTAATTATTTAAACACGAAATAACGAGTAACGAACGTTAAGAAATTAACGGGAATTGACTAACGACCATTAGTGAATAAATGAACGATCGTAAGTGAAATTAAAGGGACAAGAAAATTCTAGAATCCCTTGAGGATTAGAGGGCCGATCGGTTTGGGTTTCCTAAACCCAATTCGATTCCAACTTGTCCTCCAAGATTGTTTCACTATAAATACAAAGGCCAAGGTGTTAGGGTTATATATCTTGTGCACTCTTGCTATAACCCTAACTTTGTCTTTCTTCTTCCTTTGCTAAAAATTTGATCAACCTATCCTTTAAGGGGTGGGGTGGGGTGGGGTGGGGGTGGGGGGGGGGGTCGACTTTTATTTATTAAACAAATTATTTGGTTTAATTTATGTGTCCTTTTACTAGCATCAAACATTAATCGGTTATAGTACGTGTGTACAAAATCTTGGTAATTAACTCACTATAGTTAATACCATCTTGGATTGAGAAACAAAAGGGTAAGGGGTTTCTCGTTAATCCTATTGTTTGATTAAAGAAGAAGAAGTTGAAGTTTAGATCCTTGTTCTTGCTAGGATCAAAGGTACATATCTTTAATATTCGGTTAATCTTTTTACATGTTAAATATTGATTCTTTGCTTCCGCTATGTGCTTTGATGTTATAGAATTATTTATATAATAGTTATGGTATTTAAATTCTAACAGTGGCATCACGAGCCGTTTAACATGTAATTGTATTACCGAAACACATAAAAATCGAATTTTTGATTTGGATTAACATGTTAGTCAAAATTTTTTAGGGTTTTTAGAACATAAAAATTTTCGAACCCTAATTTTAGGGGGGGGTCGATCCCTCTTTAATTAAAAGACTAGTTTTGTAACCCTAAAATTAGGAACATGTGTGTTTATGTGTGTAAAGGGTTACGTTCCTTGACAAGTGAATTAATCCATGATGAAACATGCATGTTTATCATGGATTAGGGTTTGTAATTAATTGTTAAGTTACTTGCTACATGTAATAAAAAAAATAGATCTAAAGTTAGGGAAGATCTAATTAATTAAATTAATGAATCTTTTATGTGCAACGTGGTATATGTTTGCTAAGGCTTACGCAACCAACTTGTTTGGTGTATGTGGTCCATTGGTACCATTAGCTCGAAAACCAATGGGAGTCTTAGTAATTATATGCATATTAATACACATATAGATTATTAATAGGATTTATCAAAAGGTTTGCATGTGGCTATATGATTTAATGGTTAAGATTATATGAGTTATTATGTGGTTATTTATTTTTATTAAATTACTTGCTTTTTTTGTTTAAATTATTTGTTGAATTGTAAGCAAAAAGAGGGTAATTTTTCGAATAGAAAATAAATTGACCTAATAACTATGAAACCTTGATGTGATAAATTATATATTGCAAAGTCTTATGTGCCGACAGTGGTTCGCTTCGCACGGTAATTTGCTCCCAGGCGAGACTAGCAATATTATAGTTTATAACATAATTTTAAGACTTAGAATCATAAACTTTTGATTGAATGATGAGTTTTGTACCAATAGTGTGAACAGCTCACCCAGTTTAGACAAACTATAAGAGGGGTATAAGGAGGCTTGACATTAAATTGTCAATCGAAAGTGACGTGTTTTTAATTAGCCTTCGGGCGGACGTTTGTCTCTCCGCTCCTTTGTGCGTCTAATTGGAGCTACCAAGTAATGCTATTATTTTGTACAAAATCATCTTAAGGGTGAATTGACCTCAATTGCACGTGCCACTTTTGTGGTAATTATCCGAATAACTTGGGTCTTTATGACTCATGCAGTAGTAGGATATAGTGGGCGATAATTGGAGGTAATTCTTTGATTGGTGAACCCAATACCTCAATTAAAACTTTGTTGATTTAACTCTTAGCCTTAATTGGTAAATAAAATTGTTTTGAAAACTTATGATACGAAGATGTGTGCATGCTTCTTCGTACATATTTTGATTGTCACATCAAAATAAATACCCTAAAATTTAAGTCCATGCTATCTAATTATAAGAGACACTTGGAGTTAATATTTAGCGTAAGTGAGACCTTGCCTAGATATTAATAACAAGGTAAATGTCCATGGCGTGAGACCGTGACATGGAAAATTTGCAGTTTCTAAATTAAACGACTTAATTAAGTTGTAAGTGAGACCTTGAAACTTAATGCATGAGATGAGAAGAAACATGCTTACATTGCAAAACTGTTTTTGGCAAATGTAATTCCCATAATGATCTAGGAGTCGGAAATTGTTTGCCGATTATTGTACGACAGATGATCATATTTTGTACTTTCACTGCTAGCAGATCAACTGATGTAGTGAAACTATGGAAATTTGGATCCTAGTTTTCAAGAAGATTAAATGGATATATGAATATTTCCTGGGTAATTTTCTTTTCTTGAAAAATTGTATTATCGAAAATACTAAATTGAATTTTGTAAATTCTTTTAATGTATTAATGCAACATTAAAACCATAAACGTGGGACATTCTTTTAGTGGTAAATTGATCTACACCCGTAGGGGTTTTTGGCTAGAGTCAACTTTACTAAAAGAATAAACCTAGTCTACTTTCTTTGAGAAGAGTGAGACTTAATCCTATTCTTTTTCATGAATGAGAAAGGTATGATAGGAAAATTAGAATTGCCTAAATTCTAAAAAATAACTCATATCAAACTTTAATAGTTAAGAAAATTGCACATTTTATGAGTTATTAAATTAGAAGCTAGACTAGTTACCGCAAATGGGTAAAAGGCAAACTAGCATGATTTATCTAGTTGTTGTGCTTTGACCACTTAAAGATGCTACATACCATTGTGGGGATGATAGACATATTAAGGAAGAAATTTCATGCCCAATTTTTCAAGTTAATTGCATTGATGGATAGTCCATCATTTACAAAGTAGAATACATTTTTTTAGTACCTAAGTAATTGTTACGTATGTGATTTCTCAAAGGTGTAGGAAAGTAAATAGCACACTATTTGATTTTACTGGTTATGAAACACTTATAATGTTGTCAAATCCAGTGGGAGCATTGTATTGTAATTACTGAATAATGAATTAATGTAGTGATTTGTAATTCAATGGGCGCTACAAGCTTTGTTATCTTGGTAGTAACCCAGATTATCTCTAGAATGTCTTTAGATAATTACTTTCCAATTGTAGACACTTGTGATTTTAAGGATAGTCATGTACGTTTCCTTACTAGACAAGGTAGTTCTATATCTACTAATATCTATGACACAATCATATTGATCACATAAATGAACGAGTGACGTGTTGTTTATCTGATACATGATGTTATTCCATGCACAAGTGGGAGAAATCTTTATTGTGTGCAAGGAACAATACATAGGAATATGATTTAAATGATTCTCTTGACTGCAAGGTAAGAGACTAATGTTCTAATGTGACTTAATTACATCTAATTAATAGAACACTTGAAGTTGTAATCTACGTCATATGAGAGCTTGGACTAGATTACAATGGAAAGGTAAATTTCATACTTTCATTACTAACAGATCAACTGATGTAATGAAACTATGTTAATTTGCAAGTTTCTAAATTAGATACTTATTAGAAAAAGTGTCAATATGGTAATAAGACTACTTCAAACTAAATATTTATGTATTATTGGAATGACATAAATGAAGTAATCTAATACTACTTCAAAATTTGAATATTTATGTATTCATGGAATGTCATAAATAAATGAAGTAATAAATTAACTTGAAATTACTATTGAAACCAAATTGTGGTGCTCATGATTACTTTAGTTATACATGTTTATATTTTATTGTAAAGTTATAAATATGAAGTCTTTTAATTGTTACAAGACTTATAATAAAGTAATACGTTAACTTGTTATGTTTTTTAATGAAGACATATACAAGAAGTCATTGAGTTGATCAATGATTTATAACATATATTGGGATTATAACAATTTATGTCTTCTTGTTAAGACATGGACATGAAGTGACTTGGTTAAAAAGTACTTATGTTATATAGCATGCAATTGGCTTGGAAATTATATTATACCATTAAGCTGACTTAGTTGGTGAATAGATAAGCCAAACGAAATATATTTATCTTACATATTGTAAGATTGTCTTACAATATTAATCCTAATGAAATACATAATGTTTATGGTACTTTCAGTTAGGAAAATCAAACTCTTGTTATATTATTTGATTAAAGATAACTATATCTTTCTTTCTTCAAAAAGTTATCAAGGTTAAAAATTGAGTATGGGCAATATATACTCAATAAGACTCCAACCTAGAAGATCAATAAGACACCATTTATTATGGAATGTGATGAATCACATTAAGTCTTAAAATTGAAGTTCTGAATTTGTTAAACTACTTATGACAAATTAATGAAGGAACTGTCAATATGTATTTGTAATGTCCCAAAAGAGAATAATTTTGTGTTGCTCTACTTGATAAAGTATTTATAGATAGTCTATAAATTGCAAAAGGCAAGTGGGAGTTTTATCTTGAAAAGATAAAGTTACAAGATACATAATCTTCTAAAAATACACTAGTAAAGTCATGATGATGATTAAACATGTTAATGTTAAATCTCAAGATGATGGAATTCTCATTCATAGATCCGCAAGGATATCTCAAATATTTGTATAATATGTTGAGGATTATGAGTTACAAGATTATGGTAAACCTGTTGGTCATTAAGATGAGTTGCAAATATTGAATTTGGCAAGTTACTCATACTATGAATGTTTAGATGCAGTCCAGAAAGATAACTAGTTTTGAAAACTTAGTTAATCTTGAACTCTATAGTTACACTATAGAATGAAGATGAGTTTCTTTAAAGGGAATGAAAATCCTAGAGATTTAAATTCTTGTGTAGAAATCATATGGACAAATTTTGTATACATATTTAATGTATGAAAAGATTATTGATCACACTTAAGCAATTAACTGTGATTGAAATTCTTTCTAGGCATATTAAATGTATAAAGATTATGATTGTCATTCTTAGTTTCATAAATATGAAATTAACAATGGAATATCAAGACTCTTTCTTGAGTAATTACTTGTGCGAGGACGATAAGTAATTAAAAGGGGTATTTGAATTCAAAATAATCTTTGGAAGTATACAAAGTGCAATAATTCATGAATGGATTAAGGCATGCATCTAGGAGATATACTTATGTTTAATTATTAAATTCAGTTTTGATTTATAATTAAAATAAGACGATTTCTTAGTATTCCTGAAAGCTAGTGGGAGTGTTATATTTATTTTCTTATTTCATCTATGTTATATAACATATAGGAAGTAACATTCCATTAACATTAAATGTTAAGGTTGCGTTTGGTATCCCACTATGGGAATGAGACTATGACTATGAAAGTGATTAAATGTGTTTGTTTAAGATAAGGGGGCCCACCACTATGGTAATGAATGATAGATATAATCTATACTCCATATACATCAAGAGAGCTAGGTATGAATCTTTCATAGATGAGGGACCCACCACTACTATCAAACTCATACCCATTGTCATTCATGGTAGCATACCAAACACACCCTAAGTCTTAGTTTGGAATGAAACTTCACTTGAAAATTTAGGAAATAAACATACAACCTTGGAATATAAGTTTATTGTTATAAACATAAGCGGTAAAATAATTGATTCTAATATAACATGATATACTATTAGAGAGTCTGAATAGAAACATATCTTTGAAAAGATATAACATGAATAAAATCTAAGTTTGACACAAGGATTTTTCATGTACATCATGTTATTTGTTGTATCATGCTTGAATGAAAGATGATTTAACAACATTAATATCTAATTGAAAGTTATTAGATAACTAAGTGTAATGGATATGGTTGGATATAGAATTAACATCCTCATCCTGGAATAGCTCCTAAATTCTAAGTATGAATCATATGGCAAATTGTTGCGTAATTGTTATAGCTGACAAATCTTGGAAGATTGGAAGGTAACAAACATTACATAATGGATATTAAAGTTTACGGAATTTTAAAGAGCATATTGTTGTTTGCATACAATGATGCTAATAAAATTGAGATGACACTCAATACTAGTCATGGTAAGATTTCATCCTAGTTAATGGCTATGTGTACTAGTTATGCTTAATTGTGAGCATAGTTGTATTATACATTAAAGAATTAGAATACTTTAAACTATAAAAGGTTTGATAGTTTAATTGTCATAAATTTGTGGTTGAGGATGTCACGCATTTTATGAAATATTATGTGGCAATATCAAGATAGTTGAATGCACACATACAAGAACTTCACTAATTGAATTCTTAAAATAAGTATTCTCAAAATTTTAATAGATCAAAATTAGTTGATTTATGTCTTGTCAACAAGTATGATAGACATGACTTGAGGCATAATTCATTAATGGGAATTATCATGCATTGATCTATTTTGTATTTGGATAAGGGATGTTAAGCAATTATTATTTACAATGAATTAAAGTACTCGGTACGTTTGTTTTCATTAATAATAGATTGTATCCTATATTTGCATGTTTAAATCCGTGAATAACTTATGTTATTCTAAATTGTCCATTGTCGATTAATGATATGGGAATATCATTAAATTAAGACAAATCTGAGTATTGGTAGAATATACTTGAAAGTATATTGATGTGTTGGCATACCAATTTCACATGATATTCAAAGAATTGAATATAGGACTTATCCCAACTTCATGAGTTTACTTTATGGATCTTGTCATCAAGTAAATCATGTGTATATAGTTATCCTCAGACTTGAGATGCCAGATAACTGTTATGGATGTAGTGCATTTCTGTGATTCAATTTACCGCTATACGTAACTGGTAGCTACAAGGATTGTTTTCAGGAGTGTTGCAAAGTTCATGGGTTATGCTCGTAGTCAAGGTAGAATTTGTTCCTTCAAATTGTTTGAAGTTTAATACTGTTGGGCCCCTCGTAGGGTTGACAAGATGTTTGTGCGACCGCACCAAAGATCTTCCCTGAATATGTTCAGAAGATTTGGTAATCTTGCTCAATCAGAAACAACGAGAAACAGAATGGTTAATATAGAATGACTAAAGATCCATATCTTTATTAATGTAGTATTAGAAACAAAAGGATAAGTATGATGATGAATCATCGAATGGTTTTTCCAGGAGACCACTACCCGAGTTGTACTAGGGGCATTGGAGTGTTGCTAGACGCTAACCAATGTCATTACTATTAATAGATATCCAAGTGGGAGTTGTTAGTTTAAATGGATAAATATTAATGCGTATGACTAGAATCGAACTCGGGACCATGAGATTGCACACTTTACATATGAATGATTAATGAAATAATTAATATATATAAACGTTATGTATTTAATTATTTGAACACGAAATAACGACTAACGGACGTTAAGTAATTAATGGGAATTGACTAACGACTGTTAGTGAATAAAGGAAGGACCGTAAGTGAAATTAGAGGGACAAGAAAATTCTAGAATCCCTTGAGGATTAGAGGGCCGATCGGTTTGGGTTTCCTAAACCCAATTCGAGTCCAACTTGTCCTCCAAGATTGTTTCACAATAAATACAAAGGCCTAAGGGTTAGGGTTATATATCTTGTGAAATCTTGCTATAACCCTAACTTTGTCTTTCTTCTTCTTTTGCTAAAAATTAGATCAACCTATCCTTAAAGGGGGGGGGGGGGGGGATCGACTTTTATTTATTAAACAAATTGTTTGGTTTAATTTGTGTGTTTTTTTACTAGCATCAAACATTAATTGGTTATAGTAAGTGTATACAAAACCTTGGTAATTAACTCACTATAGTTAATACCATCTTGGATTGAGAAACAAAAAGGTAAGGGGTTTCTCGTTAATCCTATTGTTTGATTAAAGAAGAAGAAGTTGAAGTTTAGATCTTTGTTCTTGCTAGGATCAAAGGTACATATCTTTAATATTCGGTTAATCTCTTTACATGTTAAATATTGATTCTTTGCTTCCGCTATGTGCTTTGATGTTATAGAATTATTTATATAATAGTTATGGTAGCACACAGATTGAGGGAGTTGATGTTGATGAGACTTTTAGTCCGGTTGTTAAGCCAGGCACCATTCAGACTGTCCTTAGTTTAGCTATTTCTCGACATTGGCATGTTCACCAGCTTGATGTCAATAATGCTTTTTTACATGGTGATTTAGCTGAGACTGTTTATATGCATCAACCTCCCGGTTTTCGGGATCTAGAGCATCCGTATTTGATGAACTCAAATAAGTACATTTTATTATCATCATTTATCCTATTTATTTGACTTGTTTTATTATATTATATATGAGAATTGATACGTTAATGTTTACTTTTGTAATTCTCAGGTAAAAACAAGTATTATGTGAAACTTGGCGATTTTGGACTAATTATGGAGCAAAACAAGAAAGATGTTAAGAGTCTACTAAAATGTACAAGATCAATATCATTCTGCTCCAGATACACCGCAACATACTTCGTACATACGGCGCATCACTATCAAGATTTCACAAGTGACAATCCAAGTCAGCAAATGACATGCGCCGCATAAAGAAATGGAGTTACGCCGCATCTTAAGGCGGTGTACGAATATTCCTGAATATATTAATCTTGGACCCCACGCGAAGTTAAGTCAATGTGCCGCATCTACTTATCCTATGCGCCGCATCTAACCCTCAGACTGAAACTATAAATACCCCAAAACCAGACGAATTTAGAGAGTTTTCGGAGACACTTAGCAGAAACCCTAAAGACGAATTCAGACGTATTAGCAGCACAAGACACACCCTAAACGAAGATACAAGAGCTGTAAGAAGGTCCTGCATGTATTCAATTCATTAAGTAGTTTTGTTTTATTGTATTAGTACACTTTAATTCATCAGGATTGATGGGCCGATTCCATGTGACTACGGAAAATCATGGGCATCCCTTAAAATTGTTTTCCCATTAATTAAAGTTTATATGTTGATGTCTTTGGTGACTTTTATTAGTGCATTGATAACCTCTGTGTCTAGCTGAGCATTGCTTGGGTCGCCATGCCCCTTCCTCGCCTATTTATTCTATCGTTTCTAGGATAGTAGGATAGACATAAGTAATCATTAAGGGTTTACTCGCCGATAAGATTAGAGCCAACGAGAAAGGGTTAATTACATACACTTCATATAAAACTAGCAATAAAACAAGTGACAAGCTACTTAATTACCAGGACAGGTCTTCTTATTGTCTCGAGTATCTATCTGTGTACGTGTGTGCTAATCGCTGATTCGTGCTCATTAGTTTAGTTTTCTATTTAATCATAACCAAACCGTGCCAGTCTCTCAGACTGAACCCCCTTGCGTTAGACTAGGTTGTACAGCTAACTTAAGATATTAAAATACTGATTAGAATAATTAGATAATACGTTCCACTCTTAGTGATCGACACTCTACTTACCATTATATTCATACTGACCGGGTACACTGCTCGTTAAAGTGTGTGTTTTATTGATAAGTCGGCTAAATATAAATTTAAAACTTGAGTAGGCATTAATACTGCTAAAACCACAACGACACATCACGCGGGCACCAAGTCTTTGGCGCCGCTGCCTTGGATATAAAAGAATTAGAGCAATACACATGCACATTAAGTTTTTGGCGCCGTTGCCGGGGAGTGAATTGTTATTATCTGTTAATTTGATTAGTATTTTAATTAGGTTTTTCTTTTTAATTTTTAGATTCTAACCGCTAACCCTGTTATATATTAGATAAATTGCATTCATTGTATTATTTGCATATTTTCTGTTTTTGTGTGTTTTTATTTTCTTTAATTTTTTTCTTTTTGTTTGTCTTTATTTTTGTTTTTCTTTTTCTATTTTTCTGCATTCTGCTATCGTTGTACTGTGCTGATACAAACGATACAGCGCATCTGTTTTCACAGATACGGCGTATTGCGTTTAATTTTTATAAAATACAACGCGTTTAATAAATTCGAGTACGACGCATCTTTCCCCAAGATACGGCGTATTATGTTTTTAATAAGAAATTTTTCTAAACGATAACGCCATACGACGCATCTGTTTTAACAGATACGGCGTATTTTATATTTTAATTAAAAACAGTTTTTCGAATTATTAAACAGATACGACGCATCGATTTCTATCGATACGACGCATCTTCTGAATCAAAAATCTTGTATTTTGAAACGTAACGAAAATACGGCGCATTAGCTTTTGTTAATACGACGCATTTAATTTTAATAAATATAATCGATTTTTGATAAATCAAACCTGATACGGCGCATTCTAAATTATAAGCGGCGTATCTGTTTTCTGAATAAAAGTCTGATTAAATTTTAACGAAATAAGATACGGCGTATCCAACTTTTTGGATGCGGCGCATCGTCAACTGATATCAGCAACTTTTATTTTACTTTGATTGTTTCACTCTTCTTTTGCACGAGTAAGTTTTATTTCAGGAAGATGGACGATCCGGATATTACAATGGAAGAATATGTCAAGTTTAAAGAGGAAAGAGCCTTGAGCAATAATCAGGTGTATGATTGGAAAAGAGCAAGATATGGTGCACAAGTCATTGAGACGAAAGAAATCACTATGGAAGAATACTTGATTTTAGGACAAGAAAAGTCTAGGAAAGAAAGAAACAAATTGCCATTTCAACACACTTGGTGTATGTCAAATGATGATGAGGAGGAGTCATATACCGTGAAACCAATTCCGGCAATTGTTATTGATAGTACTTTTTCTCCGGAGATTGTGCAAGATGATGTGTATACGGAACCCTACGTTGAAGAATATTCTGCAATCGTATTACCACCGTTAGACAATCCAACGGATGAAGATGAAAAGTATTCTAATTTTGATTTCGAACCATTTGACGCCATAGTTTATGATGACATACCTCAACCATATTTTGACCCAACGAGGGATTTTGAAGAAATCTAGGATTACTTATTTAAGGATGAAATTCGGGACGATTATGAAATTGCAAGACCACTAGTTGAAGATGGAGATTCACAAGATGAATTGGAGTCACTTACAACACAAAGTGGTACAAATTTATTTAATATTATTAATCCCGTTACTAATAATTTTGCTAGTTTTCCTAAACAGGTTGCAAAACAAAAGAATGATGAGGTCAAATTTATTACACTACCTATTGAAGCACATGAAGCACCTGTGATCAACCCGTTTTTGGTGGAGCTCGAGGAAGAATTTGGTGATGAGCTCTTAAACATTGCTATGATTGATGAAGATGATGATTTCGACCCTATGAAGGATTTAGAGGAACTCGAACTTTTACTTGCTAAAGACCCTTTCTCATCTTCTGCGGAAGTCAAGGGACGCCTTACTACCAAAGAGACTAACCAAGAAGAAAGGAGACTCATTTTTCCTCAACATACTACTCTTTCAGATGAAGTGGTCAAGTCATCCAATTTATCAACCAAACCGGGTAAGAATAGGGAAGATGTACATATATTGCCAAGGTATGATCTTTATGTATTCCTTCCATATTTAATAGCAAATTTACACTCTTTTCGTGTTTATTGCTACTATCACCCGCACTTGATCCCAAGTGGGGGGAACAACACCCTATTACACAGTAAATAAGGGTGGAGTCAGGCTCGTGACTCGAACAAAAACAAGCGCTTCGTGGGAGGCAACCCATGCTTATCTTTTATTTTATTTTCTGATTTTGTATTGAGTCTGTCAGACCTGCAGAGGATGCGGCGCATCTCAATCCTAAGATGCGACGCATCGCCTGCACTAGTCATATCTTATTTGATTTTCTGCATTTTTATTTTTGACTTTAAAACTTTCTGTCAGTATTTTAATGCGGCGCATCCCTGGTTAAGGATGCGACGCATCTTTTATTCTGATTCGTATTTATTCCAGGCTCAATACGGCGTATCTTCTTCCATAAGATACGGCGTATCGACTGACATGATGATTTTCATTTTAATTTTTTATGTTTTATTTTTACTAACTACTAATGTATTATGCAAGTTTGAACCTTCTTAACTCAGGTGTGTTAAAGTCTGAATGGTATTACAGATTCCTGGATTTTCTGTGGATACATCATTTTTGAAGCTTAAACGTTCTCATCCACAAGAAAGTTGATTTTTGCTCTTATACAAATGGAGGATCATACCGAGCAAATCTCAAGGGAGTTTTTCTGTTCTAATTCTTTTATTTTCCAGTTTTTTACCTTTGACACAAACAACGAGGACGGTGTTTAACTTAAGTGGGGGGATTGGAGAATTAGAACACTTACTTGTCCTAAACTTTTTCAAAATATGCTTAAAATGCGCTTAATATATCAAAATTTAAAATTTTTAGCATGTTTTTGTTTAAAGTCTAAATTACATAGCTGCACACATAACATTATTTCCAAAAATTGTGAACTTATCAAAATTCACAAATCTATGAGTGTGCCGGTGACTTGTAAACTTTAGAACTTGGCTTATATACTATTCGAGACCACCATAATAAGTATTATCTTTATAATTGGAATGACTTGTCTAACTTGGTAAATTTCTAGGATTACACCCAAATAGCCTTTATATGTTATGTGATATTAACTAACTACACTGGTTAGTTAACCCCCGTATAAACCCTTTTGTTACTCTCACTTTTAGAGTAAGATACCCCTAGAAAAACACTCAGAGCCATTCATTTCGTTTCTTACACCTTTGTTATAATGTTTCGTTACACCCTTACACCTTAGCCTACCCTGTAGATTAAAATCCGTGGTTGGTTAATTGCTTTAGGCAAAGTGTGTTTCCTTACATTACCTGTGTTCGCGTGCGTAATTCATTATCTTTGGTTGAGTATGGAAATTGCACAATGCAATTGGTATGAAAATAAATATTGTATATCTTTGAGTTTATTTTTCGTGTGTTTACTACTTTCACTATTACAGTTATTTCTGAAAGTATGAAAAGTATAGAAAAATTATCCGGAAAAATAGTGATAGAAAAGTTGTGAAATTTTACACATTGAATTCAAAAAAAAAAAAAAAAAAAAAAAAAAAAAAAAAAAAAAATCGAAAAAAAAAAAGAAAAGAAAAAAGAAAAAGGAAAAGTTGGAAGTTTGTTTTAACCAACTTATGTAAAGTTTTGTATTAAGTGGTCGATATCACCACTAGTTGTTGTATATTATATTTATGGATTGAATGGGAGTTGGCCGTTATGGGAACGCCAACTAAGGTTTATTCTTTGATTGAGATCTTGTTGAGTATAATTCGTGTCTACCTAAAGCGTGTGTTTCAAGTGTTAAAGCGTGAGTTATTCAATGATATGAGTCTTATTCATGGGATGGTTGGGAAAGTAATTTACCAAACTTAGGATTTTAATTTATCTGTTTTGTTTATTTTTCATTTTACACCAATTTGTATCCCAAATATTATTCATACCCTATATCATTCTTTACCCAAAACCTTTGATTTATTGAGATTAGGGATTTGAGCAATCTTAAGTATCGTAGTCGTGGATTCGGCTATGTATTTATGATTTTGTCGCCCTTTTTGATATAATATTATTGGTAAAGATTACTTGGTCCTATCTTTAGCCTATTCGAGTTAAGGATTTGAGCAATTGCAAGTATCGTGGTCATGGATTCGATCATGTATTTGTGATTTTGTCGCCTTTTCTGGAATATGAGATCGATAGAGATTAAGAAGAATGATTAACCCTTAACCAACAAACCCCTTTTACCGCTTTAGACTTGTTATTCCTTAGCTTTAGTGGGGGAGATGCGTATACTTGCCAAGCTTATGATAGGATATTCGTCACGACTGGACAGTTAAACGATTAGATTTACTTTTATTGAAATATTCTATTTTATTTCTAATTCGTTAAGTGTTTGGTTGTGCAATTATGACAAAAAACGAATACATGCTTAAATATAAAAATAAATCCTAACATCTTTTAGGATACATTTTCATTTGATTTATTCTAAGGTTTACTTGGGGACAAGTAAAGTTCAAGTGGGGGGAAATTTGATGAACTCAAATAAGTACATTTTATTATCATCATTTATCCTATTTATTTGACTTGTTTTATTATATTATATATGAGAATTGATACGTTAATGTTTACTTTTGTAATTCTCATGTAAAAACAAGTATTATGTGAAACTTGGCGATTTTGGACAAATTATGGAGCAAAACAAGCAAGATGTTAAGAGTCTACTAAAATGTACAAGATCAAGATCATTCTGCTCCAGATACGCCGCAACATACTTCGTACATACGGCGCATCACTATCAAGATTTCACAAGTGACAATCCAAGTCAGCAAAGGACATGCGCCGCATAAAGAAATGGAGTTACGCCGCATCTTAAGGCGGTGTACGAATATTCCTGAATATATTAATCTTGGACCCCACGCGAAGTTAAGTCAATGCGCCGCATCTACTTATCCTATGCGCCGCATCTAACCCTCAGACTGAAACTATAAATACCCCAAGACCAGACGAATTTAGAGAGTTTTCGGAGACACTTAGCAGAAACCCTAAAGACGAATTCAGACGTATTAGCAGCACAAGACACACCCTAAACGAAGATACAAGAGCTGTAAGAAGGTCCTGCATGTATTCAATTCATTAAGTAGTTTTGTTTTATTGTATTAGTACACTTTAATTCATCAAGATTGATGGGCCGATTCCATGTGACTACGGAAAATCATGGGCACCCCTTAAAATTGCTTTCCCATTAATTAAAGTTTATATGTTGATGTCTTTGGTGACTTTTATTAGTGCATTGATAACCTCTGTGTCTAGCTGAGCATTGCTTGGGTCGCCATGCCCCTTCCTCGCCTATTTATTCTATCGTTTCTAGGATAGTAGGATAGACATAAGTAATCATTAAGGGTTTACTCGCCGATAAGATTAGAGCCAACGAGAAAGGGTTAATTACATACACTTCATATAAAACTAGCAATAAAACAAGTGACAAGCTACTTAATTATCAGGACAGGTCTTCTTATTGTCTCGAGTATCTATCTGTGTACGTGTGTGCTAATCGCTGATTCATGCTCATTAGTTTAGTTTTCTATTTAATCATAACCAAACCGTGCCAGTCTCTCAGACTGAACCCCCTTGCGTTAGACTAGGTTGTACAGCTAACTTAAGATATTAAAATACTGATTAGAATAATTAGATAATACGTTCCACTCTTAGTGATCGACACTCTACTTACCATTATATTCATACGGACCGGGTACACTGCTCGTTAAAGTGTGTGTTTTATTGATAAGTCGGCTAAATATAAATTTAAAACTTGAGTAGGCATTAATACTGCTAAAACCACAACGACACATCACGCGCGCACCAAGTCTTTGGCGCCGCTGCCGTGGATATAAAGGAATTAGAGCAATACACACGCACATCAGTATTATGTTTGTTTATTGCAGAGGTCTCTTTATGGTCTTAAGTAGGCACCTCGAGCATGGTTTCAGCGGTTTGCTGCTTACATTACTACTATTGGGTTTAGTCCTAGTTGTTGTGACACCTCTTTATTCATTTACAGATAGGGTGATGATACTGCATTTTTGTTACTTTATGTGGATGATATTGTTCTCACTGCTTCATCCGATAATTTGTTACAGCGGCTTATTGCTTTTTTACATACGGAATTCTCTATGACCGATTTGGGTGCTCTTAATTATTTTTTGGGTGTTACAGTTACGCGTGACTCTTCTGGGATGTTTTTGTCATAGCGTAAGTATGCTATGGAGATTTTGGAGCGTGCACATATGGTTGGTTGTAACCCTTCTCGGACTCCTGTTGATACCGAGTCCAAGTTAGGTGACGGTGGTACTCCAGTTGCAGATCCTACATTATACAGGAGTCTTGCAGGTTCTCTTCAGTATCTTACGTTCACTAGACCTGATACCATGTAAGGTTTTAATGTTTCGTATATTATTATTGATAATCAACCGAGTATATATACACAAAATAACCTAGCACAATGGGCCTAATCATACATGACAATCATCGGGCCTAGCCCATAGTAAAATACGACTAACATGTATGTTTATAATATTGAATGATGTTTTGATGGATAATATGTTTGTTTAACCGAAGATCCACATGTATATTGTGGGCAATAATCTGAGTTTGAGTTTAATTTTTTAATGGTCAAAATATATATGTCGATAAATTTTGTATAATAAGAACACGAATGTGCAACGATACATTCAACATAAAACTTATGTCAAAATATGTACTTTGTTTCCAAATTTGTTTCGGCTGGATAGAGTGGTTCTTGTTTTTCACTTCTAATGGTGCAAGACTAAGCTGTTGTCGTGACATTAGTTCAAAAAACACTCGAACAAAGACCATCATGGGCATTCCAAAGACCGGAGTATGGGGAATGTACTGTCCAGTTGAATGGGGTTCAATAAAAGATTTTTAGGTGATTATGAATTATGATTAGCATCGGGTAAAAAAAGTATACCATGTTTACTACTATGGGTTCTCACACATTGGCATTTCAATATTTTCTTTGCCGTGTTCTTTTGAGGCCTGGATCAAGTTTAGGGTGTGTTTTGAATTGCTTACTTTTTGTTTATGCTTTTGATTACAAATAAGTACTTATAAGGTGCTTAAATACGAGTATTTGGAATAATAGTGTTTACATTTGCTTATTTTTGTAAAAATATTGAATGGGTATTCAGAATTATAGGAGTTAAAAATTCTAAACTAATTTAAGCATTTTTCCATATAATTGTCATATCATGCTAATCTTATCTGAAGATAAATATATAAGCATAAGCAACTTGAATAACACGAAACTACTTCTGCTTAATAATAAGAAGAAAAGGTGGGCGCCGAGCCGCCGCGTTGCGGCGGGGCGTTGTTTCCTGCGTCCAAGTTGGTGAGAGTACATGCGCCCGTATGTTTCTACTTGGAATGTACAAAACTGAATGTGCTGCACGAATATTCATTTGAATGGCTCAAAGGCGAGTCTTTCAATAGAGAAGAACTGTACCCCTGCAATGCATAAAAATAAGCTACTGGAATTAGTAGGTGGAAATTAGAACATGAAGCATCTGACGATACAATACAAATACAATGGCAATTGCATACATATTGATGTTTTCCTAGTCTGTCAATTGATGTATAAAATGAGTATTTCCCACCTTTTAACTGCAAATCGTCGCAAATTCAACCGACCCATCTTTACAGAATGCCCGCATCCAATAAACAAATGTTATTGAGGTTTATTATTAGCCAGGGTCCGACTCGAGACACCATGCAACAATTTCACAAATCCAAGGAAACTTAGTTTCCCGTCCGTGTGTCTGATCCAGTCATGAAGGACGGCGTGAAGTGAGCAGATGGGCTAAGGCCAAGTTCCTGGGATAATATTGTCGAGACATAATGAACAGATGACCACAATATATGTTGGGGGAATATAGTTATATTAAATGGTGGGTTAACTTACAGAAGCGAGTTCTTCTATCATGATGGCTCGGTTGCCATCCTTTTCAAAGAGTTCGTAGGCGCATCGAGCATGTTGTTCCCATCTATCAAGAGCCTCGAGTTGATAGATGTTTATGGCAGCTGCACAAAATTCCTCAAAATCCATCCTTCGGTATTGAAGCGCACTAAGCTGCAATTACGGAAATAATGAATTATGATTATTATTCCAACAAAATTAAAGTAATATGAAGGGTTCATATTAAAAAAAAAAAAAAAAAAAAAAGCGATGACATACCGATGCTAAGAAATCATGGACACGTGATTCCTTCAAGGCATTTGTAGCATGTTTCATCAAGGCCTGAGAACATCAATGAGAAATTAGGAGGCTACTACGACTTTGCAAAGCCAGTTTTAATAAGATAAATATTAAATGAGTTACTTTTTATATAGCTATGAGCTAATATAGGAATTAAGAAGTAATAATTGCATATGTTACGCACTGCTTTGATATTTTCCATATTTATGGATCCTTTTTTGCTGAGTTCCAACAAAGAAAACTGCTCCTTTAGATAGAATAACTCATCTACAGTCAATGTCTTCGATAAAGTCTGCAAGTTGAAAAGGAAAATAACCAAGTTCATCAAAAAATGGTTCCGAAAATCAATATTAAACACAAATTAAAAGAAACATAAAACACACACCCGTAAAGCAGCTTTACGAACAGCAGAAGAACGCATATAAGCCTTCATGAGTCTCAATATCGAGATGTCAAGAGGCACTTTCAATTCATTAGCAGTATTTCTAATCGATGGATGACCTGCAAAAAATATCATAATCAGTTATAACTGCTGGAGCAAACATTGTAACGGCGTAACCCACCATACGGAAGACAATGCTTGCAAATGAAATTTAAATAACCCATACCTTTCATCTCGGATGTAACAGACCGTTATTGTATTGCTTTGAAAAATAGTAACAGACCGTTATTGTCATGGCGGAGCAAACATTGTTGAGCAACAACAGCTATCTTTTTCAAAGTCTTTTTTGCCTATGAGTTTAATTAAGTGATCCCAAAAACCTTTATTACATCCTAAATCACCACTTCAACCATACCGTAACGGCATATCCCATCATACGGAAGACAATGGTTGCAAACGAATAATGTTGATATTTATAATTATCAATTCTAAAGAATATAGCAGTCTGTACCTTATAAGTAGACGACACGTGTTCCATCTCCAGTTCGTCGATTGAAACCCACCCATTTCAGGTCCCAATTCCACACACATTTCAGCCCCCCAATTCCACACCCATTTCAGTCCCCAAGATGGCCCGTTTTAGCACCCAACTTCAACCCCCAAACACGACCATTTACGGTCTATTTGAACACCCAAGCTGACGCATTTCAGCCCCAGACCGAACCCATTTCAGCACTCAAACAGACACATGCTGGCCCACGTCTAAAGAGGAGGCCGGCGGCCTCTTAGTTTACCACCCTACCCTTCCAAGCTATTGTTCAAGTTCTCAGTGTTAGTATTTTAATTGCTATCTCTTCCCTCAATGCTATTTATCAGGGTTAATTTTATAGAATAGCCTGTACTTACTCAATGAACCTATATATTTGAGGATGATTTTTGATGAATTAAAAATAATAAAATGTTGGATTGTCAAAAGTACAAAGTCATTAAAAGACTTCAGTATTTAAAATACTCTTGTGTTTTCTTGCATTAGTGCCCACTCCGCATATCCTAACGCATTGGGCTATTCTTCCTCCTATCTCAAAGTCTCAGGTACATAAAATGGCTCATGACAAAAAAATCGCCAAGAGAAATTAACCACAAAAACTAAGGTTATTTTTCTGGCTTCGGATGTAGATGTTTGAGGAACATAATAGGTTGAACTTTAGGAACACAGGAAGAGGTTACATAAATGTGCCTAATTTCTTTGGTTTGGGACTGTGACTTTCGCCCAAATCAATTTTTTTTTTGAAGTATTGAAGATTAAAATCTCGTATTTATTAGGTAATTCTATCGAACATTTGGTGTTCCCCTAAAATCAGGTGTTAAGAAACACACAGAAAACTAAAAGGTTAGCCACATTCAACCCCTTAATTTAATTCCATTAAATTTTCTTAACATCAGGAAATATTAAAGAACAACTTCTATTTTCTGATGCAAAATTCAAAATTTTTTATAAAGGAAATTACCGTTGGCTTTGAGTCGTGAGAATCTCTAAGTCACAAAAGCTATGCTACGTACGCTTGTCTTCAAGTGTTGCGATATCTTTAAGTGTTTTGTCCACAGCATGCAAGACCATCCTCTTTATCTGTTCCATGAAACCATACGTTTCTCATTCAGTTTTACTAAAAAATACGATTACATTAAAGTTGATGTGAATAGTGAGAACTTCATTACTTCCAGTTTGTCTTCTTCGGTGAAATGACCAGGTGGAAGCTTACGAAACTCTTGTGTTAATCTGATGCATTCTCGTATGTTTTCGGGAGAAACAAAGTCCATGGAAATTTTCGTACATGACTACACGAAAATAAGCAATAAATGAGAAATTATTAGGAATAAGCAATGATAAATTTTGAATG